>NC_069464.1:23871047-23880487 GCF_026875155.1 Cherax quadricarinatus | reverse complement strand
TAAAAGTGCTATAACATAAATTGCCAGGCACACCATCTAAAGGGGACAAAAAGATACAAAAACAACCAGGCCATGGGAAAACCTGGGTAGCCCCCGCCACTCAAGGGGGAGAGGTTTTTTAGTGCCAGGAAGGAAAAAAAACTGGCAGGAAATGGCAGAAATCGTACACCAAATCCAGTCATTCCTGGAGTGGAACCACAGTCGATTGCCTCCACTCCAAACCAACAGATACAGATACTAATGCCGGAAAAAAAATCCCCCCAGTACAACAAACCACCGTCGGATGACATTCTTCTTTGCAAATATAGAGGGTCTAAAGCCAGCAACAAACAAAAAAAATACCTTTCATCAGTGGACTGCTTGCAGAGGCAAAGGCAATGTTCGCAGCTTTCACTGAGACCCACATAAAGGATCACTTGGACAACGAAATATGGATCCCAGGTTACAACCTATACAGATGTGACAGAGTGAACAGGAAAAGGGGGGGGGTTGGCCTGTAAATTGCATCGCTATTGGGCCGTGCGGACGTGCTGCGCAGTAGCTCCTGATTGAGTTGGCTTTTGCGCAGTGGTGACGTGTACTTGGCTCTGTGAAGACCTGTTTGCGCGCTCTCTAGAATTGAAGCAAGATGCCCTCCACGAGCAACTTTACCAACAGCTTAAGGAAGAATTGAGGTTGGCAAATATGGAAATTCGGCGACTGACCGAGAAAAACAAAAGATTCAGAGTAGTCCTCCTGTTTTGAGTCCTCAGGTCAAGAAGGGAAACTGGTCAGGGCTGGACAGCAGGGAAAGAAGTTTGACATCAAGAAGACGAATGGAAAGGTAGAAACGATGAAAAAGAAAGAGACTGCCGTGGAAAAACTTTTTGTGGAAACATCCAATACATTCTCGTGCTACCCGACGAATGTGAGTCGAATACTGGGAACGTCATGACGAAAGACATTAAGGAAGGTACGAATATTGTTTTGTTGGGGATAGCCAAGTTAGGTATATGGATAGGGCGTTCTGCTTGAAGTACAGGAGTAGGAGACAGAGACTTTGCTTTCCTGGGGCTGGGTGGGGGATATTGTTAGCCGTCTGGATGACATCAGAGAGGTAAGGGGGAAGCAATCCTATTATCTGTTCAGTGCTGGAGGCAAACTATGTTGGCAGACGTAGGAGTGAGGACCTGATTAGCAGGTACAGGCAGCAATAGAAATAATTGAAGTAAGGGTGGGAACCCTCTCATATGTGGTATTTTGCCAAGGAGGGGAGTTGGAAATGAAGGGGTGTCCAGGGCAATTGGTGTCAATTGCTGGCTGGACAAATACTGTAAGGAAAATGCGGTAACATTCATCGACAACTGGGACCTCTTCTATGGCAGAAATGACATGTATGCTAGGGATGGGTTCACTTATCTAGGTGTGGGTGGAGCACTGGCAACTGCAGTGGAGGGAGCAGTTAGGACTTTAAAACTAGGAATAGTTAGTGGTATGGGTTTTGGCAGGAAAACAGTGAAGTCCCAGTGTAGTAATATTACGAGTTCTAGGGAACTAGTAATTAAAATAAGAACGAGATAGATATTGAAAAGCCAGGGACCTTGGGTGATAAGGACAGTAATGGGTTTTTAGTAAAAAAATAGAAATGAGCAGGAAGGGTAAGAGAAAGGACAGTCTTTTCAATGTTTTTTATTATGCTAATTGCCGTAGTGCTAGAATAAGATGGACGAGTTGAGATTAGTTGCTAGTGTAGGTAACATTGATGTATTTGCCTTATGAGACGGGGTTTTTTAATTCAAAAAGTCGGGACATGCCTGCGGAATCCCATATTCGGGTTTTAAATTGTTCCAAGAAGATAGAAGTATTGGGAGGGGGGTGGGGTGGCATGTATGTCCGAGATCGCTTGAACTGTTGCATAAAAACGGGTATTAAGTCTGAAGAAAACACATACAGAGTCTGTTTGGATAGAATTTTCAGAGGGGCATGAAAAACTGATTTTAGGAGTGATATAACGCCCCCAAACTTAGATAGGGACCAAGGGAAACTACTACGGGAGGAAATTGTTAAGGCCAAAAGGGCACGATAATGTAGTAATTCTAGAGACTTTAACTTTAGTCATGTTGATTGGAATTTCTTGACTGGGAATTTAGAATCATACGACTTCTTAGAAGTATTTCAGGATTTTTTTTTTGAAGCAGTTTGTGACAGAACCTACAAGGGGAAATAACCTACTTGACTTAGTTATGGCAAACAATGAATCCCTTGTTAATAATTTAGAAATTTCAGAGGAACTGGGTGCTAGCGACCACAAATCAATTACATTTAGCATTAAATGGAAGTACGATAGCAGCGATAACTCAGTAACAGTCCCCAGATTTTCGCTTAGCAGATTACGATGGGCTTAGAGAACATTTCATCTGTTGACTGGGTACGAGAGAGCTATCAATATGACAGTTTTCTGAACACTATACATGCGCTCAAAGAGCGTTTTTTTCCCATATAAAGAAATTAGATCAAATAGAAATGACCAAAATGGATGAAAAATAGGCTCAAATATCTACTAGGGCATAAGAAAGGAATTTTAAGGCGTATCAAAGAGGTGAGGGTAAACTTATGAATCAGTATATTTACATTAAGAGGAACATTAAAAAGGGATAAAAGGGAAAAGCTAAAGGGACTATGGAAATTAAGTTGCTAGGGATTCTAAAACTAAAACCCCAAAAAATTTTTTCCAGGTCTATAGAACAAAAGTTAGAGATAAGATAGGTCCCTTAAAAATAAACTATGGCACCTTTCTACAAAGAGAATGAAATGTGCTTGATTTAAATAATTATTTTCCTTTAGTTTTTACACAGGAAGACACTAACAATATCCAGTAATTAATTTTTACAGTGGGCTGAAGAAGATAAATTATGTAACATCGTAGTCACTAGTGAGATGGTTGTGAAGCAGATAGACAGACTGAAGCAAAATAAGTCGCCGGGTCTGATGAGGTTTTTTCAGGGTTCTTTAAGGGAAAGCAAAATGGAACCTGTGAACCATTAACTAATATTTTTAATTTATCTCTTCAAACAGGTGTATGTCTGATATTGGAAGATGGCTAATGTAACTCCTATTTTTTAAAAAAGGGGGCAAGTCGTTACCGTCAAATTACCGCCCAATAAGCTGACCTCATTGTAGACAAAATTTCTAGAGTCAATTATAGCTGAGATTAAAAGAAGCCATCTCGTAAGCATAGCTTGAAATTTAAAGATACTCAGCATGGATTCACAAGAGGCCGGTCTTGTCTAACTAATTTTTTAACTTTCTTCAGTAAAGCTTTTGAGGCTGTTGACCACAATAAAGAATTTGATATTATTTACTTAGATTTTAGTAAGGCTTTTGATAGAGTTCCGCACCATAGACTGTTAAAAAAAGTGGCAGCTCATTGGCATTGGGGGAAAAGTGCTCTCGTGGATCGAGTCATGGCTCACTGACAGGAAGCAGGAAAAGTGTCCATAAATGGGGTTAAATCCGAGTGGGGATCTGTAACAAGTGGCGTTCCACAGGGATCAGTCTTGGGCCCCTTGTTGTTTATAATGTTTTATAATGATCTTGATGAGGGAAATACTATGATAGAGCAAAAATTCCCCCGATGACACAAAGATAGGTAGGATAATTGATTCAAACGTAGATGTTATGAAACTTCAGGAGGATTTAAACAAAATCTATTCTTGGGGCAAAAGTGGCAGATGCAGTTCAATGTAGATAAATGCAAGGTTCTGAAGCTTGGGAGTGCCCATAACCCTAGTACTTATAAGTTAAATGATGTAGAAATTAGCCATACAGATTGCGAAAGGACTTGGGGGTTATGGTGAGCAGCAACCTTTTAAAACCAAGACAGCAATGCTTAAGCGTACGTAATTTAAAGGGAAATAGATTACTGGGATTTATATCAAGAAGTGTAAGCACAGAAGTCAGACGTCATATGCAGCTTTATACATCATTAGTAAGGCCTCACCTAATTATGCAGCTCAGTTCTGGTCTCCGTATTACAAAAATGGACATAATTCGTTAGAAAACATTCAGCGTAGGATGACTAAATTAATACCTAGCATTAGAAATCTTCCTTATGAAGAAAGATTGAAGGACTCTTAAGTTACATTCACTTGTTAGACGAAGAATGAGGGGAGACCTGATCGAATGTATTAAGTGGAAGATAGGTATTAATAAAGGGGATATTAATAAGGTCTTGAGGATGTCTCTCCAAGAGAGAACCCGCTGTAATGGATTTAAATTAGATAAGTTTAGATTTAGAAAGGACATAGGAAAGTATTGGTTTGGAAATAGGGTAGTTGATGAGTGGAACAGTCTACCTAGTTGGGTTATTGAGGCAGGGACTTTGGGTAGTTTCAAATTTAGGTTGGATAAATACATGAGTGGGAGGGGTTGGATTTGAGTTGGACTTTCACATCAGAGATTATTTCTTGGGTGGCATTGAAAACTGGGTTGGGCAAATGTTTTGTTAGTGGGATGAATTGTAAAGGACCTGCCTAGTATGGGCCAGCAGGCCTCCTGCAGTGTTCCTCCTTTCTTATGTTCTTATGTTCTTAACTGCTTAATGCCTCAAATGATGTAGTGGAAGTTTTAGCAGTAAAGGTCGAGAACCAAAACCTAGTCATTGTGGTAGTTTACAAGCCTCCAGATGCAACATCCCAGCAATTCCAGGAACAGCTGTTACAAATTGACCACTGTCCGGAAAATCTTCCAGCTCCTGCACCATCTTGCTCCTGGGGGATTTCAACTTAAGACACCTAAAATGGAGGAATATAGCAAATAATATTGTTGCAGTAATAACACCAGGAGGCAGCTCTGATGAAAACTCACACTCACACGAGCTTTTAAATCTCTGCACAAAATTCAATTTAAACCAGCAAATAATAGAGCCTACTAGAATGCAGAATACACTAGAACTCACCTTCACTAACAATGATGATCTGATAAGAAATGTCACCATATCAAAAACAATGTTCTCAGATCACAACATAATTGAGGTTCAGACATGTATGCGTGGAGCCCCAGACAGACATAATGAGACTAGTCACGAGGGAGCATTCACCAAATTCAACTTCAATAACAAAAACATAAAGTGGGACCAAGTAAACCAAGTCCTAACCAATATAAGCTGGGAAGATATACTAAGCAACACAGACCCCAACTTATGCCTAGAACAGATTAACTTGGTGGCACTCGATGTATGCACAAGGCTTATTCCTCTAAGAAAAAGGAGGAGTAGATGTAAAATAGAAAGAGACAGGCGCTCCCTTTACAGGCGACGGAAAAGAATAACAGAGCGGCTAAAAGAGGTCAATATATCTGAAATACGTAGGGAGACACTGGTCAGAGAAATAGCAAGCATCGAAGTTAAGCTAAAGGAATCTTACAGGAGTCAGGAATCGCTGGAAGAACTAAAAGCCATAAATGAAATCGAAAGAAACCCAAAGTATTTCTTCTCCTATGCCAAATCAAAGTCGAGAACAACGTCCAGTATTGGGCCCCTACTTAAACAAGATGGGTCCTACACAGATGACAGTAAGGAAATGAGTGAGCTACTCAAGTCCCAATATGACTCAGTTTTTAGCAAGCCGCTAACCAGACTGAGAGTCGAAGATCAAAATGAATTTTTTATGAGAGAGCCACAGAATTTGGTTAACACAAG
Source organism: Cherax quadricarinatus (assembly GCF_026875155.1). Classification (NCBI taxonomy): domain Eukaryota; kingdom Metazoa; phylum Arthropoda; class Malacostraca; order Decapoda; family Parastacidae; genus Cherax; species Cherax quadricarinatus. Next base: position 23,874,810 of record NC_069464.1, on the reverse strand, counting down.
CCTATCCGATGTTATCCTGAAGCCAAATGACTTCGAACACGCGATAAATGACATACCCATGCGCTCTGCCCCAGGGCCAGACTAATGGAACTCCGTGTTCATCAAGAACTCAAGAAGCCCCTATCACGAGGCTTTTCCATCCTATGGAGAGGGAGCATGGACACGGGGGTCGTCCCACAGTTACTAAAAACAACAGACATAGCCCCACTCCACAAAGGGGGCAGTAAAGCAACAGCAAAGAACTACAGACCGATAGCACTAACATCCCATATCATAAAAATCTTTGAAAGGGTAATAAGAAGCAAGATCACCACCCATCTAGAAACCCATCAGTTACACAACAGAGGGCAAAATGGGTTTTTAACAGGTCGCTCTTGTCTGTCTCAACTATTGGATCACTACGACAAGGTCCTAAATGCACTAGAAGACAAAAAGAATGCAGATGTAATATATACAGACTTTGCAAAAGCCTTCGACGAGTGTGACCATGGCGTAATAGCGCACAAAATGCGTGCTAAATGAATAACGGGAAAAGTCGGTCGATGGATCTATAATTTCCTCACTAACAGAACACAGAGTAGTCGTCAACAGAGTAAAGTCCGAGGCAGCTACAGTGAAAAGTTCTGTTCCACAAGGCACAGTACTCGCTTCCATCTTTTTCCTCATCCTCATATCCGACATAGACAAGGATGTCAGACACAGCACCGTGTCTTCCTTTGCAGATGACACCCGAATCTGCATGACAGTGTCTTCCATTGCAGACACTGCAAGGCTCAAGGCGGACATCAACTAAATCTTTCAGTGGGCTGCAGAAAACAATATGAAGTTCAACGATGAGAAATTTCAATTACTCAGATATGGTAAACACGAGGATATTAAATCTTCAATCAGAGTACAAAACAAATTCTGGCCACAAAATAGAGCGAAACACCAACGTCAAAGACCTGGGAGTGATCATGTTGCAGGATCTCACCTTCAAGGACCATAACATTGTATCAATCGCATCTGCTAGAAAAATGACAGGATGATAATGAGAACTTCAAAACCTAGGGAGCCAAGCCCATGATGACACTCTTCAGGTCACTTGTTTCTATCTAGGCTGGAATATTGCTGCACACTAACAGCACCTTTCAAGGCAGGTGAAATTGCTGACCTAGAAAATGTACAGAGAACCTTCATGGCACACATAACGGAGATAAAACACCTCAATTACTGGGAGCGCTTGAGGTTCCTGAACCTGTATTCCCTGGAATGCAGGCGGGAGAGATACATGATTATATACACCTGGAAAATCCTAGAGGGACTATTTCCGAACTTGCACACGAAAATCACTCACTACGAAAGCAAAAGACTTGGCAGACGATGCAACATCCCCCCAATGAAAAGCAGGGATGTCACTAGCACGTTAAGAGACTATACAATATGTGTCAGGGGCCCAAGGCTGTTCAACTGCCTCCCAGGATACATAAGGGGGATTACCAACAGACCCCTGGCAGTCTTCAAGCTGGCACTGAACAAGCACCTAAAGTCGGTTCCTGACCAGCCGGGCTGTGGTTCGTACGTTGGTTTGCGTGCAGCCAGCAGTAACAGCCTGGTTGATCAGGCTCTGATCCACCAGGAGGCCTGGTCACAGACCGGGCCGCGGGGGCTTTGACCCCCGGAACTCTCTCCATGTAAACTCCAGGAATCCATTGATATCGTGTGTCTACAAGAGTGCAGAGTCCGTGAAAAATCCCAACCCCATAAATTGGCATCATTTGTTGCATATAATCTCAAACCTACTAATTCTTGTGTTCTATATATTAAAAAATCACTTCCCCTTCAACTTCTTGCACATAAAAAAACAGAGGGCAATACAGTATCACGGTTGGTTAGGATTATATGGAACTCTGCCTCTCAAATATATTTAAACTTGTACCTCCTGCAGATAAGTTTTAATTACTTGAGCTCCCAACTTGTGCTCATTCTGACCTAACACCTTTTTTTATTATTGGTGATTATAATGCAAGAACACAAAAGCATTGAAACTCACAGTTTGTTATCGTAATGGCAATCATCTGCTGACACTCCTTAAACAGTCAGGATAACCTGATCAAATATGTAGGTGACCTTGACCAACACATATCATTGAGGTTCCCTTGATCTTGTCTTGCTTCATCATTACTTCAGCCAGCTGTGGAGTCTTCCATGTAACAGATATAGCGTCTGATGCATTTCCCAAGGCTAACCCTCTCTAGATATTGGGGGGGGGGGGGGGGAATACTATCCTCCCTGGTGGGATATTCAAACGGAAACGTCTAATGTTTCCCCCTGACATGATGATGACTTATGTTGCACGATGTGACTGACTGATATAATTCCTATGAGTTTACCTCTGTCGAGACTTTTAAAATGACCTTGTGAGCATTATTCAAACTTCTTAGAGCCGCCCTCTGGAACCTCTACTACTCAAAAATCCAAAGACTTCCATAATAAACAATAAGTCTTATAAAAACTCAAACCTATTACAATATTCTAAAACTGTCGAACATTGAAACGTACTGCTTCGCATGACCTAGGCCCTAGCCTATAGAAACCATCGTACCCCTGAAATGCTGAGCCTCTTCCAAACTGCATTTGCTGCTGCCAGAGACTTATGACAGAGCTGCGGCAAACAACTGGAACCATTTTGTCAATGGTCCAATGCTCACACCCCACCTTTGCCGGCATTGGAGGAATAAATAGAATTAAGGGTAACAGAACTGGGCAATGTCGCAACACCCTCATTTCCCGTTGCATAGGGCGAGAGAGTTAGTAAGTCTTGGGCTGCTACAGCTAGCTATTGACAGTCTTCCATTACTGACACAGGCAAATAATGGACAAATATGATTGCAAGGAGAGACTTGTTTGCTTTTATTGCTCAACAAGGCAGATGACTGCAACATTCCTATTCACTAATTAATGAATCTTGATGCAGCACTAAGGGGCAACTCCACGTCGCCTGGTGAGGATGGTATTACTCTACATCATACTTCAGATTGCTGTTCGAGTACCAGGTAAACTGTACTTGATTATATAACATGAGTTAGTCACTGGGTACTCCCTAAATCATGACCGATAGCCACATTATTCCCATCTCCCGAACCCAATCAACAAAACTCATTTCGCCAAATATCCCTTACTAGCTGCTTGTGCAAAACATTGAAAGGATGATTGTTAATAGTCTTATTAACAGATTTAAGGAATTCTTGTTCTCCTCTCCGCCGTTGCATGCTTCATGCATGGAAGGATGGCAATCATTGCATTACCTACCTTTCTCACTCTGCACACTGACACTCATAACACTACCTTCCTTGAACTTTAACTCCGCTTTTGATTGTAGCCCAACCGACATGTAATCATTAGTGAACTTGCCAGAATGTATGTTGGAGGATGGCTTCTTCTCTTTCCGCTGGATTAAAGGTACCTGTCCAACAGAAATCGTCCTGTGTTTTCCAGGGACTTAAATTGTAACAAAGATTTGAATTAGGAACCCATCAAGGGGGGGTGGGAGGGAGGTTGCTTAGTCCCCACCCGTTTCACATTTTGATTAATGCCTTACTTAATGGCCATGCCTAGCCCAGTCCCATTATTATTGGTTAGTCTTGCTGAATGACATAATGAATCACACCACCGATCTCCAACGCCCAAAACATTCTTAATCAATTTACTAGCTCGTGTCAAGGACCTGGGGTTAATAATCTCAGGGATAAAACAAGATCCTCAACAGGGCGTCTTCCCGACA
>NC_069464.1:23843547-23866047 GCF_026875155.1 Cherax quadricarinatus | reverse complement strand
ATGATAAACGACTTCTTTTCAACCATAGGATCTAATCTCGCCAATAAAATCCCATGTACCAATGCCCATGCTGGGGACTACCTAGATGGGAATTTCCCAAATTCCTTCTATCTTGCAACCAACCCGAGCCCACGGAAGTCACCGAGATTATAAAGTCACTTAAAAATAACTCAGGGAATCTGTCTCATGTCCCACCATTATTGTACAAGAGAGCGGCCCATGTCCTCTCGGGATGCTATTTCATTACTTTTTAACAAGTCACTAGAAACTAGCACCTTCCTGAAACTACTCAAGACGGCAAGGTTACACCAATACATAAAGGTGGTGACCCTACAGATTTAAACAACTATAGTCCAATATCAAACTTACCATTGCTATCCAAAATCTTTAAGAAACTCTGCACAGGAGACTATTTTCATTTAAACAGCACAAAACATACTCAACCCATCCCAATTTTGGGATTCGGGAAAAAAAAAAGCCAAATGATGCAATCAAAAAATTTGCTAAATCTGCTTTAAAAACGCATTGGAAAATAGGAATACCTCTGGGAAATTTTTTATTGACCTAAGAAAAGCTTTTGACACGTAGACCAGGGCATCCTACTCCCAAACTTGACCTTACGGTATATGGGGCCTCCTTGCATTTTTCAAATCTTCCCTTTTACTAATGGGACATATGTCACCTTTAAAAGCACAGCATCAAAACTCGGCCCTTGATCCGGGAGTTCCACAGGGAATGTCCTTGGCCCCCTGCCCTCCTTCCCTCATTACATAAAATGATTTTCCAAACATCCAACCCTGAAACTATTCTTTTTTGCGACGACATGACTTATGTATCTCTCCCCCTAATCTTGCCACCCTCAACACCATTTTTAAACGGGAACTGATAAAAATGGGATTGGATGACAGGCAATAAACTTACCTTTAACACAACAAAACCATTATTTAGTTTGGAGCAGAGCGGGACTCGAAAATTAAATTAAAATCGACAAACCTAATTCCAGACATAATGAGGGCAAATTCTAGGCCTATCCCTTTGAAAACAACCGAATTCAGTACCCATACCCAACACATAACCAAAAAGATCGAAAAGGGTTGGGATCCTCTCCAAGATACGAGCTACGGCCCCAAAATCCCCTTCCATACTAAAACCCACTCACTTATTTATCCTACCCACCTAGCTATTTGTGTTTGGGGGGATCAACTGCAGCAAAAAACCCTAAACCAATAAACCCAACAAAAAGCCGCATAAGAACAATCACAAATCCCATCCCTGGCAAACCCCCCCCCCCACCTTCATAGATCTAAACTTACCCCCGTTCATACATCCACACTTACTACGGGGGCAATCACATCACGGACCTTAAATTCCAGTTTAAAACCTTGACAGTTGTGACAGAACCCACGGGAAAAACACAAGACACAAACACTCTATGACTTTCCCCCGTGTCCGACAAACCTTTACAAAAATTAAATGTATGTCAAAGGCCCTAATATCGGGAACCCCTCCGAAAACTCTAGAACTGAGACACTTTCTCCCCTTTAAAAACAAACCATTAGAAAACATTTTATCCCCCTGAACACCCCATCAACTAACTACCAAATACCACCTGGGGGTTCACACTTAAACCTCCACCATTGGGATAAACAAAATATTAACTCAATCTTAAAAAAGAATCTTAACTAGTCTAAATTTGGGCTGTGATACTCCAAACTGAAGCATGTACTGTGCCAAAACAAAAGCATTTACATTTTTAAACCAAAACTAGTATTTTAGTAACTTAGCCATAACCAACTTACCTCAAAATTTTTAATATTTTAAAATTAAGTATTAAACTAAGTCTCCCGAAACGCCTAGCCATGCTAGGTTTCTAGTGACAAATTTAAATTTTTATTTTACATGAAACCACACAATAAAACCAAATTCTTAAAATCAGCATTGTAATCCCCTTTTAAAAGAATAAACTTAATTGAATTGCCTTCACTCAGACCGTCATTTCTTCCAAAATGAGTTACATGAGAATGGGGGTGTTCTCTTTATTTATCTACCTATCAATGTAGAACAATTGTACACAAACCAACGTGTACACTTTTTTGTTCACAAAAATTTCCTTCACCTGGGTTTTTTTTACATAACCGGCGCCTGTCCCCCCTCATGCACTCATTCTTTTTTTTTCCCATTTATTCGTTTTTTTCTCATTTTCTTACCCTGACCCAAAATTTAAAACTCAATATTTTGAGGTAAGTAATGATGAAAATGTATATACATTTTTTTTCTCTGGATCTTAAGTATCATAGAATATGTGTGGGGGTTTGGCCTGGTATGGTAGCCCACTGACTACCATACATACCACACTTGTTTTTTACAATAAAAACTCTCACTCACCCCAATTAAACTTCAAATATTTTTAAGTAAGTAATGAAAACTTTTAGCATTTTATCGCTATGGGATCTTAAATGTAATAAATTATGTTTGGGGGGGTGGCCTGATATGATAGCCCGGGTATACCATACATACCACACTAATTTCTACAACAAATAATATTTCTCACCCTAATTAAAACTATAAAAATTTTTAAGTAAGTAATAAGTGACTTTGTGTGATTGTACTTCCTTTTTTTGTTTTTTTGATGCCAATTTTATTGCAACTTAATATATGTCAGTGAAACTTCTTATCTTATTTGATACATTTATAAGTGGAAAAAAAAGGGGGGTTCCACTCTAGGCTATTTCCGCTTTAAAAGGCGGTAGCCTGGAACCTAACCTGCTGTATAAAGGGGGGCCCCACTTTTAAGAACCATGGCACATAAAACATCCTTCTACACAGGTGCAAGTTTTTTTAGGTACAGGTGCACATAAGTATACATTAATTTTATAATTTTTAAAACATGAAAAAATGTTAAAATGTGAAATTTGGGGAAAATTTCTAGACATAATAAAAACACAGCTAACAAAGCTAACTGAGAACAAAACAAACCAGTGGGGGGCAACGACCATATTAGAAAACAGGGGGGGGAGCTGTATGGCAAGTTTTTTTCATAATTTTGAGAAAGTCCGAAATTTGCAGAACGCAGCAAGGCAAAATGCCGTAAAGTGGGGCCCTACTATGGTTATATTCAGTTTTGATGCTTTACAGTTCTGAAAGAATAAATTATAAAAATAAATTATGCCTGTAGCAAGGCTGTCATTAGACCCACCAAGAGTACAGTTGTTTGGTTAAGAATTTATGTCTTGTGCATGTACAAACAAATACAAAATCAAATGTACTGCATTCAGCCACCTACCTGATATAGATGACTGGTCCATGGCCATTGTCACCATATTTCCAAAGCTCATTAAAAAATTTTGTCGTAGTCTTCTGGACTTGCTGGGTATCTTAAACACGACTCCATTTACATCACTGTGCCACTGTGCGGAAAACATTATATACTGAGTCAAAAAAGGAGAATTAGTGTGCACTACCTAGCAGAGTTTACTGCCAGAGGGGAATCATAGGCCTGTGTTCCTTGTGCAAAATAATAATAAGAGAACTTTTCTTTGTCAGAGGAAAGAAAGTCTCCCTGATAACATTGTGTATACATAGTGTATAGTGTATAATACAGTGTCTCCCTAGTATATAGATGATAAAGGCTAAAGTGTCATTTGAAAATAGGTGAATTTGTAAATGAAGTGATAAGCCTATAGAGGCAGGTGCCAGAAGTCGCCAGAATCTTACTACAGTGGTCAGCTGTTTTAATAATCTTTCTGGCCTGCTAGTGTACTCGCATATAATCTAGTGATACCAGTGAATAGCAGAATACAGTGTTGTAGTAGCAACTAACCAGTATTATAATGGTACTTAGTGGAGTGGAGTGACTTTCATTAGTTTCTTTTTTCTTGAAATACCAGACGTATACTGTGAATTTCATATAACATGTAGTTACCAGCGGTCGCAATATACAAAACGAGAAGCAATTATTACTACAGAAAAAGCGTCCTTCCTCCAAAATTTCCACCAGTCAACTATAGTGATAATATAACATTTATTGTGGTGGAGACGAAAAAAAAAAAACTAGAAAAGCTAGATACAGCGATTGATAAACAAGGGTTGAGGCTCGACGGTTCGTCACTGTAGGAGCTGCCAGAAATCACCGGCTCTTCAACACGCAAGTTATACTTTTGTATCAATCAAATCACATATTACTCGGGTAGATAATTTCAAGTAGATCCTTTATGTGTTAGCCCAAATCACCGAGTAGTATGTTTTAAATAAGTGACCCACTGATCAGATCAGATCGACTGGTCCGAACCCTCGACTGGTCCGAACCCTTGATGGTCCGAACCCTTGACTGGTTTCAAACGGTTTCGTTGGACAATAAAGCAGACTGTAAACGGATGGGGTTGTAGGCGCCCTTATCAAACACAAACAATAAATATAAATAAGGAACGTACATGGTAAGCTGTCCAATTAGTTAGAAATAGAAATACAAATAGCTAGAGCTTCATTTAAGGAGGTTATTAATAGAGTATTCAAGAGGTTGCTAGTAGAATTACAGTAAATCAACCACTCAAATCATTATGAAGCTCTGTATAGTCTGCAGTCAATCAAACAAACGGGCTTCCACATAGATAAATTCTCATTTTTGTGGAAATTGGTGTCACGCCCCTTGTGCAGATATCCAAGAACTAGCTACAAGCAGTATTAAAACAGGGAAGTGTTTTTGGGTATGCCCAAATGAGGAAAATCTGTGGACTAAAATCACAAGGGTATTAAAAGAGGATAACATCAAAGCTGCTTTCATAGACAACCTGGAAGCTTTCTACAACAGATGGGAACATAAAAAGTCTGGGATGAATGGTACTGCCCTTGATACTGGCCATGTAGTCAGAAACTGTAAGGCTGGAGGTGATGTCCTGGTAGTCAGTAAATGTGGGGCTGATAGTGCTGTCCTGGGAGACAGTAATGGTGAAGCTGGAGGTGCTGTCCTGGGAGACAGTAATGGTGAAGCTGGAGGTGCTGTCCTGGGAGACAGTAATGGTGAAGCTGAAGGTGCTGTCCTGGGAGACAGTAACGGTGAAGCTGGAGATTTTGTCCAGGTAGTCGGGAATTATAGGCAGGAAGGAATACATGTAAATGACCTCATAGGGGACAGGAGCCGTAGTGGGGAAACAAGTGTAGTCAAAGATAAGATAAAACCAATATTGCAAACTAGAAATACCACAGGAAATAGCAAACAAGAGGACTCCACTAGCTATAGTGAGGATATATTACCAAAAACAACTGGTGGGAGCTCCATTGTTGGTGCTAGGGAGGATAGGAATAAGACAGGGAAACATGCACCAACAGGGAATACAGTCACAGAAACCCAAGGCAAACGAAAAGCAAGCCTTTGCACATACTATGCACTTGTTATCTGCAGACATGGGAAATCTGGAAAAAACAGACAGGACGTGCAACTATGACCACCCTAGAAAATGCCATGCCCATATGACAACAGGAAAATGCAAACTCCCTTCCTGTAAGCTTTTTCACCCTGAAATGTGTACCTCTTCAGTACAGGAAAGACTGTGCTATAAATTAAATTGCCAGGCACACCATCTAAAGGGTACAAAAAGATACAAAACATCCAGGCCATGGGAAAACCTGGGTAGCCACAGCCACTCAAAAGGGAGAAGTTTTTTAGTGCCAGGAAGGAAAAAAAACTGGCAGGAAATGGCAGAAATCTTACACCAAATCCAGTCATTCCTGGAGTGGAACCACAGTCGATGGCCTCCACTCCAAACCAACAGATACACATACTAATGCCGGAAAAAAAATCCCCCCCCCCAGTACCAACAATACCACCAGTCCGATGACATTCTTCTTTGCAAATATACAGGGTCTAAAGCCAGCAACAAACAACAAAATACCTTTCAACCGTGGACTGCTTGCAGAGGCAAAGGCAATGTACGCGGCTTTCACTGAGACCCACATAAAGAATCACTTGGACAACGAAATATGGATCCCAGGTTACAACCTATACAGATGTGACAGAGTGAACAGGCAAAAGATGGGGGTTGGCCTATACATTGCAGAGTCACTTGTTTGCACAGAACTGCTAAATGCCTCAAATGATGTAGTGGAAGTTTTAACAGTAAAGGTCGAGAACCAAAACCTAGTCATTTTGTAGTCTACAAGCCTCCGGATGCAACATCCCAGCAATTCCAAGAACAGCTGCTAAAAATTGACCACTGTCTGGAAAATCTTCCAGCCCCCTGCACCCAACATCTGCTCGTGGGGATTTCAACTTAAGGCACCTAAAATGGAGGAATATAGCAAATAATATTGTTGCAGTAATAACACAAAGAGGCAGCTCTGATGAAAACTCACACTCACACGAGCTTTTAAATCTCTGCACAAAATTCAATTTAAACCAGCAAATAATAGAGCCTACTAGACTGGAGAATACACTAGACCTCATCTTCACTAACAATGATGATCTGATAAGAAATGTCACCATAATCAAAAACAATATACTCAGATCACAACATAATTGAGGTTCAGACATCTATGTGTGGAGCCCCAGACCGACATAATGAGACTAGTCACGAGGGAGCATTCACCAAATTCAACTTCAATAACAAAAATATAAGTGGGACCAAGTAAAAACCAAGTCCTAAACGATATAAGCTGGGGAAAATATACTAAGCAACACAGACCCCAACGTATGCCTAGAACTGATTAACTTGGTGGCACTCGATGTATGCACAAGGCTTATTCCTCTAAGAAAAAGGAGGAGTAGATGTAAAATAGAAAGAGACAGGCGCTTCCCTTTAAAAGGCGACGGAAAAGATTAACAGAGCGACTAAAAGAGGTCAATATATCTGAAATGCGTAGGGAGACACTGGTCAGAGAAATAACAAGCATCGAACTCAAGCTAAAGGAATCTTATAGGAGTCAGGAATCGCGGGAAGAACTAAAAGCCATAAATGAAATCGAAAGAAACCCAAAGTATTTCTTCTCCTACGCCAAATCAAAGTCGAGAATAACATCCAGTATTGGGCCCCTACTGAAACAAGATGGGTCCTACACAGATGACAACAAGGAAATGAGTGAGCTACTCAAGTCCCAATATGACTCAGTTTTTAGCAAGCCGCTAACCAGACTGAGAGTCGAAGATCAAAACGAATTTTTTATGAGAGAGAGACAAAATTTGGTTAACACAAGCCTATCCGATGTTATCATAACGCCAAATGACTTCAAACAGGCGATAAATGACATGCCCATGCACTCTGCCCCAGGGCCAGACTCATGGAACTCCGTGTTCATCAAGAACTGCAAGAAGCCCCTATCACGAGCCTTTTCCATCCTATGGAGAGGGAGCATGGACACGGGGGTCGTCCCACAGTTACTAAAAACAACAGACATAGCCCCACTTCACAAAGGGGGCAGTAAAGCAACAGCAAAGAACTACAGACCGATAGCACTAACATCCCATATCATAAAAATCTTTGAAAGGGTAATAAGAAGCAAGATCACCACCCATCTAGAAACCCATCAGTTACACAACCCAGGACAACATGGGTTTAGAACAGGTCGCTCTTGTCTGTCTCAACTATTGGATCACTACGACAAGGTCCTAAATGCACTAGAAGACAAAAAGAATGCAGATGTAATATATACAGACTTTGCAAAAGCCTTCGACAAGTGTGACCATGGCGTAATAGCGCACAAAATGCGTGCTATAGGGATAACAGGAAAAGTCGGTCGATGGATCTATAATTTCCTCACTAACAGAACACAGAGAGTAGTCGTCAACAGAGTAAAGGCGGAGGCAGCTACGGTGAAAAGCTCTGTTCCACAAGGCACACAGTACTCGCTCCCATCTTGTTCCTCATCATCATATCCGACATAGACAAGGATGTCAGCCACAGCACCGTGTCTTCCTTTGCAGATGACACCCGAATCTGCATGACAGTGTCTTCCTTTGCAGACACTGCAAGGCTCCAGGCGGACATCAACCGAATCTTTCAGTGGGCTGCAGAAAACAATATGAAGTTCAACGATGAGAAATTTCAATTACTCAGATATGGTAAACACGAGGAAATTAAATCTTCATCTGAGTACAAAACAAATTCTGGCCACAAAATAGAGCGAAACACCAACGTCAAAGACCTGGAAGTGATCATGTCGGAGGATCTCACCTTCAAGGACCATAACATTGTATCAACCGCATCTGCTAGAAAAATGACAGGATGGATAATGAGAACCTTCAAAACTAGGGAGGCCAAGCCCATGATGACACTCTTCAGGTCACTTGTTCTATCTATGCTGGAATTTTGCTGCACACTAACAGCACCTTTCAAGGCAGGTGAAATTTCTGACCTAGAAAATGTACAGAGAACCTTCACGGCGCGCATAACGGAGATAAAACACCTCAATTACTGGGAGAGCTTGAGGTTCCTGAAACTGTATTCCCTGGAACGCAGGCGGGAGAGATACATGATTATATACACCTGGAAAATTCTAGAGGGACTAGTACCGAACTTGCACACGAAAATCACTCACTACGAAAGCAAAAGACTTGGCAGACGATGCAACATCCTCCCAATGAAAAGCAGGTGTGTCACTAGCACGTTAAGAGACCATACAATAAGTGTCAGGGGCCCGAGACTGTTCAACTGCCTCCCAGCATACATAAGGGGGATTACCAACAGACCCCTGGCAGTCTTCAAGCTGGCACTGGACAAGCACCTAAAGTCGGTTCCTGACCAGCCGGGCTGTGGCTCGTACGTTGGTTTGCGTGCAGCCAGCAGCAACAGCCTGGTTGACTAGGCTCTGATCCACCAGGAGGCCTGGTCACAAACCGGGCCGCGGGGGCGTTGACCCCCGGAACTCCCTCCTGGTAAACTCCAGGTAAACGTCACATGCATAGAACCATCTCTGCTATTAACAGCTTCAATACTTTTATTACTTTTCTGATTCACTATCATGGCATGAAGTCAAAGAAGGGTCTAGAGTTGTATCCTGGGATTCTGTAGTTTTACTTGATATCACATTTCCCACTCCTCTGTTATCTTGTTCTTCTTTATTAATGAGGTCTTCACTTATTCCATCTTCATCAAGGCTAATATCTGATATCATTACTGTATATTCAAAATGATTATCATTCATTCAATTCAATTCAATTCAATTCAAAGTTTATTCTCTATAAGGATTACAATGCTGAATTTACAGGATTTGGTTATTGTGTGGTTTACATGTAGTAAAATAATGATTACAGAGTGTACCACTAGAACACCTAGCATGACTAGGCATTTCGGGCAGACATAGTTTAATTCTTAATTTTAAAATATTACAAATTATGAGGTAAGTTGGTATTATGGCTAAGTGACTAAATACTAGTTTGTGAGTTTAGCATTGTGAATGCTTTTGTTTTGGCACAGTACATAGTTTCAGTATTGGAGTATCACAGGATTCATTATTTTAAGATTGAGATTAATATTTCTGTTTATGGTCAAATGGGTGAGTGAGTGTAAGTGTGACCCACCAGGTGGCATTCGTGTAGTTAGTTGACGGGGTGTATCAGGGAGATAAGATGTTTTCTAATGGTAGTTTTGATTTTCTAGAAGTTTCAGGTGATCTTTTTCTACTAGCGAGAGATTCCTTTGTCTTGGCCTTTCTAGGTAATGTCTTCCTCTGTTTATAGGTTTTATACTTTTTGATGCCCGGAATCCACAACTCATCTTCCTCTGTCCTCTTACCTCTTAACCCTTTACCAGGCCTGGTAAAGAGTTAGGAAATACCCCATCTTTTGTCTTACAGGTCCTTTCTTCATTGGGGTTTCTGAAGATACACTTTTAGAATGTCCAGAGCATGATGTGCTTTCAGAAGAGCTAAGTGTTAGTGTGTGCTTCTCAGCAGCTTCTCTGGGACTCCTCAATATATCCTCAAGAGAAGTCAATACTTTTTGTAAGCTCGTGTATGTTTCTGATGGCAAATTTTCAATGTCAGTAGTCCTCTTTGAGGAACATGGAGGAATACTGACACGAGTTCTATCCATTGAACGGGCATGGTTAGGCTGGGACACACCGCGGATCGGAGTTGAAGAGTTAGTGCCATATATCTGTGCCGGTATCGGACTAGATCTGGGTCTCAGCACACGAGTATGCTCCTAGTTATTGGACAGCGTATGAGGGTAGGGGAACATAGGTACGGGGGGCAGGATAATCTTCTCTAGTCTGGGAGCGATCGCACATCTGCCCCTCTCACACGATGATGCGCTGCGTCGGTGCGGGGGGTAGGGCACCGGGGGGTGGGACAGTCCTGGAGGCCTCATCAGCAACATTCCCCAGCAAAGTGTGGAATATTTGGGATGTCCAGCCCACATCTTTAAACCATAAGAAACTATCTGACAGCTGGCGTGATCTAGGAAAGACTTGGTGATGACCACCAGCTCACCACAATTAGGTTGCCAAGAGGAAGAGCCACTGCTAGACTATTCCCTCTCTTGGGGCAATTCCTACCCTGTCTCTCTTCGTACCTGCCAATAGAGATCTTTGCTGCATAGTCAGCATACCACCAGCTACAACCCTCCAAGCAGTCATCACATTGCATTCTGCCTGAATAAACTCCAAGTTTCTTTCTTCGTTTTCAAGAAATCCTCGCAGAGAAAATTGAAGAGAATGTAATTAGACATGGAAACTTTCCACATTTTTTTTTTTCAACAAGCTGGCCCACCAAGGTAGTGACCCAGAAAGAAAATTCCCCAAAAAGAAAATTCTTTCATCATCAACACTTTTACTCCTCATACCACTCATCACTGTCCTTTGCAGAGGCACCCAGATATAACAGTTTAGAAGCACATTATAAAGATACACAAGATAACCTTCCAAACTGCCAATATCCCAAACCCCCCTACAACCGTTTAGCGAGCGAGTATGACCAAACTTAGATTTACATTTAAGTACATGCATAGCGCTCCGACCTTAATTCTTCTCCATTTGAAAGCATGTAAAAAATAAAACACAGATCTACATTCGGCAGTGTTTTATGGCGTGGAATGTAGATCTACCGTATGGGCAGTATTAAGGGTTTAAAGATGCAGGCATTGTATTCTCATTTCCTATACTCAAGTCTGCTATTTAAAAAATAATTAGTTTCCCTTGAATCCCTTCACCAAAATACATTACCCTGCTCACACTCGAACAGCTCGTTCAGGTCCCAAAATTCATTCATCTCCATTCACTCCTATCATTCATTTTCACACATCATCTTGCGGAAGTCCATGTTCTCCCTTTGCCCTCTCCCTCCAACCTTTTCTCGAAGGACAACCCCTACCTCACCTTACCTTCTCCCCCTACAGATTTCATGCTCTCACTTATTTTTGATCCACTCTCTTTAAATGACCAAACCAACTAGCACCCTTCTTCAGCCCCCCGACTAATACTTTTAGGTAACTGCACACCTCCTAATTTCCACACTACGAATTCTCTGCCTAATATTTACACCACACATTCCCCTTAGGACAGAGACATATCTCCACTCCTTCCTCTAAGCTACCTCCTCACTGCAGCAATTGCAACCCAAAGCTCCACCACCCACACATGGCAATAACCCACAAATGGAAGCAGCCCCATACAGAAGGTGACTGTTGTGCCGAGACAGGTGCACGTCCAAAGACGTCATTGTGGAGTGAAGAAGGTGGAGCAAAGAGAGCTAATTGAGGGTCTTGTGCGGACTCTACCTGGAGATCCCATCCCATCTGTTGGCCCGGTTACACTGGGTGAGCGAGGGTATAGGCGAATTGGTCATGGAAAAACAGAGAGATACGCGCACGCCCCACTTAGCCGACGTGTGCTGAAGGGATATAGTGTTACACACACTGGAGAGGTCTGAAGAACGGATGCGAGGCGTGCTAGACTTATCCTAGGGAATGTAGTTTTTGTGTCGGTCCCCCACAGGATGTGGAGTGATCTGGTTGAGAAACAGGCAGCTGGGATGAATGTAATTGCCGTGGAGGAGGTGTTGCATATAGTAAGGCCTCTGGAGGTGGCTATGGGAATGCAGTGGGAGGATCATGCAAACGGGCAGCAGCATTGTCTACTCTGATGAGTCCTCACCCCGGCCAAGGCCAACGCAAGAAAGGTGTGGGCAAGGTGGCACAGCGGTGCCCTAAGGACCAAAGGGTCCGGTGGCGGATATTGACGACCTCCAGTGTCCTGTCTTGTTCATGGAGGTAGACACGGCAGGCATCTAAAATGCAATCAGTGCCGACAGGGCAACAAGGCCATAGCTGGCTTGAAGTGTGGTCTCAGTAAATGTAAATGGGTTGCGACGACAGATGAAGGTATGTTGGTTTGTGAGTTTTCTTCGTACGTATGGAGTGGAAATGTAGCTTTTGTTCAAGAGCACAATATATAAAGCCAGGTGGTGAGTTATACTGGATGGATTTCAGGTGTTTGTCCGTGCATTCAACCTATTGAAAGGGGGTTGCCATCCCTTCTGCGAGAGACCAGCCCATTTGTGTGTACGTAGAGAGTAGGGAGCATGGGGTGGTCCATGCCGCGTGGATGGCTTGGATGGGGGAGAGGGTGGCGCTAGTGTGGTGTCTATGGGCCTTCAGATGGGGGATGGACATTCAAGACTGCCGTTTGTGAGGGATGTGTTTAGTGTACCACCTCCTGGCCCCTCCCCCCCATGGCATTGTGGGGGGGTAGACTGGAATTGTGTGGTGAGAAGGAAAGATGTGGAAGCCTCAAGGGGCCGGGTTTTCACTCTGTAGTGTTAGGGAATCTTTTGCGAGGTGCGGGGTTTGTGGGTGTGGTACACGTGAGGCGTGGTAGGTGGAGCACATGTTTGTGCGAGGAGGGTATATGCTCATCTGGACCGGTTGTATGTAACGCAGAATGCAAGGGTGGAAAGGGTGTGTTGTGGTGGAAGTAGCATATTCAGATCTCGGGCGGTTTTTCGTTGAGTGGGGTGGGAAGGGTTGCCTAGGGGGCATAGGGAGTTTTTGGGAAATTGAATTGTTCGGCTCCTTGCAAATGGAAGGGGGAGGGAGGGGTTTGTGCAATTGTGGGGGAGTTGTGGTCAGGAAAGAGGGCTTTGGGGATTTGTTGGCATGGTGGGGGGTGGCAAAGGGAGGGATCAGGGCATATTTGGTTAGAGGGCAGGGGGAGGGGTCAGATACTTTTGGGCTGAAAGAATTTAGAGGGGCGGTTTGTGGGATTGTTAGGGTTAGGGGTGGGGGCAGGGTATCCTGTGAGGAAATAGAGGGTGAAGCAACGCATCAGGGAATTGCAGAATGAAGGTTTAATGCAGTGTGGGTTAGGTGGGTGAGGAAGTTTTGGGGGTGTAAGGCATCGGCGTGTTTTTCTGCTTGGGCGCGGAAGCATCAGGCAGCCCAGAGATGGAATGTTAGTGCAAGAAAGTCGGAGGGATTGTGTGGGGCAGGTGCTTCAACAATGGAAGGGATTGGTTGTTATGGGATGAATGGTTCGGGTTTTCTTGGGGAGTGAAAGTGTGCGGGGGCCCGTAAGGGCAGTTGGGCGGTGTGGTGAATGTCCTAAAAGGGGGGACTGTTTTGGCACTGGGTGGGGAATTAAAAAAAGGGGGGGTTGGGGGGCATTAACGAGTTGAGTGGGGGTAAACCCCCGGGAATCTTCGGTCTCCCCATGTGAGTTTTACTTACAAAATTGGAATACTTAAGGATTTTTTGGGTGGTTGTTAATGAGATGAAAAATGGGGTGGCTGGGGGTTTTGCGGCGAGGTGGGGGTAGCTTGGCCCCGAAGGGGGGCCAGTCCGCACAGGTGAAAAACTATAGGGTTTTTCTTTACTAAATAACAAAAAAAAAGGCCATACCGTGATGGAACGATAACAAATAACTCACATAAAGAGGAAGCTTACACGACGCCCGGCCCGATTTCCCCTATTTCCCAAACTCGAACTGTCCCCTTTTTGTTGAATCCTCTCTAATACAAAAATTTTCCTTTATGAATTTCCCCTGGTTCATCTGTGTAGATCCTTCCTCTCCCACTAATTTAAAAGCTCCAAAATTTCGAACACCGTGACTTAACCTGATTCCTTTTTTTTTCTTTTTCCTTTTTCTTTTTTTTTTCTTTTTCTTCTTCCCCCTCTTCCCTTTCCTTTTTCCCTTTTTTTCTCCTTGGGTTGTCTTTCTCTTTTGTTGTTTTTCTGTTCCTTTTCATTTATTTCACCATTCCCTTTCCGCCCCTCTGTGTATTTGCTTCCTTTTTGGGACCTAGCTTTTTGCAGTGCCCCCCTTCCTTTGTTTTTGACGGGGCTCGTCCTCCTCTTCTCCATTTCTTCCACTACCACTCTATTACCTCTTCTACTACTACTACTACTATTTCTGATAAAAATTAAGTCACATTGCGGCATTGGGGTCTTTGTTGTGGACCCCCCGTTACGGGGGGATCCCCGGGTGTTGCACATGGCTTAATTTCATTTTTCTATTTATATCCCATTCTTGTATACTCTATATTCCACCACCTTTTTCCTGCTTTACAACCCTTTCCTGCTCCCTTTGGTTGTGTGATTTTGTAAATGGTCCGGGTTGGGACGAAGCGTCGTCGTAAGTTCTCTCTTTTATGTGCAGGTTATTTGTTTTTTTTTAAATGTGTGTGGATTATAAGTTTCGCAAAATTTTGGGAAAGGTTAAGTGTGTGATCAACAGGGTGGTGGCAGCGGCCAGTGGGGGGTCCCGGGTGGGACCATGTATGGGGGGCTGGGGTGATTTGGGGGTTTGTGGGAGTTGAAGGTAGGGAGGGTAGGGGATTTTTGGCCTTGTTTGGCGTGCAGCTATGACAGTCAAGAAAAAAAGCATTGGGGGTAATGAGGAGGCGGGGTTTTGGGGGATGAATTGTGAGGTGGATCCCCCCCCCCAAACTTTGTATCATGGAGGGGTGTTGGGTGCAGGTGAATGGGAGGGGGGGGGCAGATCCCTATGGGCAAGGTCTGGGGAAAGGGGGTGCTTTTATCCCAATTACTTTGTGCGTTTTTGCAGGATCTGTTTTTAGGCGGGCAGGTATGTGTGAGGGGGGGGCGACGGGGGTGGGTGGGAAAGGGCGTGCGGGAAAATTGTCGGTTAGAGATGACACGACGTTCTTATTTTGTGCGGGAGGGGGAAGGTTTTTTGTGGGGGGGGTGGGGAGGATTATGGACCTGTTTGGGGGGGCGAGGGTATGAGGGTAAAAGTGAAAAGTCTACGTTTATGGGGGGGGGGGTTTGGGGAGGGGAAGGTGGGAAGGGGGTGGGTGTGGGAGGTGGGGGGGTTTGGGATAAGGTAAAGATTTGTGGGATTGGAATTTGCAGGATGACAGCAAGCTGGGAGGGTTAATTCAGGGAGGGTATGGAGAGGGGATAATGGAGGGAGGGTTTTGGGGCCGGGTATTTAACGCTTCATCAGCGAATCATTGTAGTAAATTCTTATTATGAAAAATTTTGGTATGTGGCCCCTATGTCCCCGTTGTTGCAGTCAGATTTTTGGGGTATTATAGGAGGCTTTAGGTTAATTTGGGGGTGGGGATTGTTTGGTTGCGGAGGGGGGGTTGTCACTCTCCCAGTGCGCAGAGGGGGGCTGGGGTTAAATTTAAATTTTAAAGAGTAGGACATGGGTGTATTGAAAGAGGGGTTCCTCCGAGAGGGGGGTGTATAGGGGTGGGTGCCCCTTTTGTATGGGGATGTTAAAAGTGGTGGGGGGGGGGAAATTTTTACGTTGTGTGGGGACATGATGCGGGTTTATTTATGTTAGGGATGCAAAAAACATGAGGGTGGGGTTTTTAGACAAAGTGGGGGGGGAAAAAAGGAGGGGGCGACGTGGAAGGAGCCTATCCAAAATAGCAGGGGATATTTGGGGTAGGTTGTGTAGGCTATGCATCCCCCGGGGGAGGAGGTGAATTCCGGGTTCCTCATCGATCCGCCCCCAGGTGCGGTTCTTAGAGATGGGGTTGAAGGAGGGATCTGTGGGGTTTGGGGGGGTAGGAAACAGCCTTTATGCGTCTTTTCTGTGAACGTTTGGGGGGATTGAGGAGTAGTGGGGGAGGGAGTGCGTGGGAAGGAGTGGGGATTTGGGTTTTTGCAGGCTTAAGTTTGGGTCTGCGAGGGTGGGTCCCTGTGCGGGGGCACTTGGGTCCCTTATTGTGGATTTTGTGTTTGGTCTTGGGTTTTGGGGGTCAGGTGGAAGGGGGGGTGCGTAAAGGGTTTTGGCGGCAACCTTTTTTGTATGTTTGCGAAATCTGGTTTCTTTCCGGATTTGGGGGGGAGCCGGTTTTTCCCTGAAAGCTATCGGGTTTAACGGGGGGGTCTTTGGGGATGTAAGAGGGGGGGGGGTTGGGGATGCGGCGGGGGGTCCCCCTGGGGGGGCTGTCTTTGGAGGTGTAGGGAAAACCCTTTACATTTTCAAAAGAGGATTGGGTGTTTTGTGGTGTGTGGGTTGGGAGAGTATGGGTATGAGGTATGAGATTTTTCTATTGTGTTGTAGTGAAAAGATATATTGTGTTTCCTTTTTATGGAAAAAGTGGCAGGTGAGATTGTTTTTCTTTGTATACTCGTGAATTCAACTCGTGAAACCTGTGTGTGCTTTTTAGAAAATTTTGGGGAATTGCTTTTATATTTTAAAAAAGAGAAATGATGTTTTATGGTGTGTGGGTTGTGAGGTATGGGTATGAGGTCTGAGGTTTTCTATGTGTGTTTGTAACTAAGCATATTTGTGTGAGTCTTCATAACTGAGGTTCATGCAGGCATTATTTTTTAGCAAGCATGCGCATTTAATGGTCTGTTTTATGGTGCTGGTTTGATAAGATAAGAGATAAGATTTCATTGGATTTTTTCCCCGGGGGGTTAGCCCCCCAGGAAAACCCAAAAAAGTCATGCGTCATCGAGGACTGTCTAAAATTATTTTATTGGGGTCCTTAATCTTGTCCCCCAGGGGGTGCGACCCCCACCATCGACTAACACCCGGGACCAAATTTTCGCTAGGTGAAAAGGGAAAAAGGTTAAGGAAAATGTCGAAAATTTTTACCTCCGGGGAAAGAACCCTGGCCCCCCGTGGTGAAGCGGGGCTTTAGGCACCAGGCCCCGGGGCCCCATAGGGTTAATGCAGGGTTCAAAAAGCGAATTTTTTTATCGCAAATGTACTTTTTTTCTGTGTTATACATATAGTGGAATTGTGGAGGGGGGAACAATGCATGCCCGATGGAGTAAGGTTTTTGTTGTATGATTGGCCTTGGTCACAAGGTTTCTAATTTTGTTTTTCCATTGGGGGGGGGATGTGGAGGTGGAGGGATGGTGCCAATACTATTGTTTGCTGAACCATTTATATTGTATGTATTTGTTTGTGGGGTTTCTTGTTAGGGAACCTTTGGTTATGCATGGTGTCCTTTTCTTCAACCCGGTGTATGGCCGGTTTGGGTTTTTAAAAATTTTTACCCCGCACATAGTTCTTTTCTTTTGTACCTATCCTGTTTTTATAGGTATGAGCGGGTTTAATCTTGAAAAGGTTGCATTGTGTGTGTTTAGGGAGGAGTGTGTATTTTTTTGTATTGTTTATATAAAAGGTTATTTCCTCCCTTTATAGTTAAGTTCGTTGTTTAAATACGTATGTTTATTGTGGTGTAATTTTATCCTTTGTGTTTGGTTTATATGGTTTTTTTTTGGCACAGTGTATCATTTCTTGTTATGTCGTGTTTTAAATAAAAAAAAAAAAAATTTGGCTGCGGGAAAAGTGGGTTTTGTTTAAATGTGTGAGAGAGTTGGGAGGGTGTGATGCGTAATGTGTTGCAGCACATGATTTTTTATTTATTCCATGCCGTTCAAGTATATGTTTAGAGGTGTGTTTTGGGGGCTATTGCCAAAGGATGTATTGTTATCTGTGTAGGGGGTGTACTGTAGAATTTTTTTGCCACAGCTGCTACATGGCTATTTTATTATACTTTATACCTCTTTGTATTGTGCAATGTTTTAAATAAAATATAAAAAAAACTGTTGTATTCACAGCTTGATAAGTACTCACATGGGATTTTCCAATCTTTTATTTAATAGGTATAGGTAATTTTTTCTTTAAATGAGCTAAAATTTTGTTCCAGAGTAGGATTTTTTGATTTTTCATATGTCTTGTAGCTTGCATGCAAGAAACTATTGCTTGTAAACCGCAATTGAAATAATGTTTGTTGAATATAATATTTAATCTTTCAGTGGTTTGTGGTAACAGCGTCTCCTGTACAAATACCACTGATAAACCACTTACATTGCTTTATGTCATATTTAGAGTTTTGATACTGAGGGTAAGATTAAATGCTTTTAAATCTGAAAAACAATGTTTTGGTGGCTTCAAGGTTGAGATTCATACTGCATGTCTAACCCTGGATTTGTCAGCATTAAAGTAGTTGTCTGACAAGACATGTAATGCTAGATGATAATTGCGTTTGACCACCGGAAATGACTTAATTAGTTCATAGGGTTTTTCCTTCCAAGCTTTTGGGTAGTTTAATGTAGCAATTCATAATACGATCTTTGTGTATCAAGGATTCAAAAACCGTGAAATTCTAATAATTATGACCTTCAAAGCAGTAAATTTAAATGAAAAGGGAAGCTAGGTAGTGGTATGCCATTCGTGGAACTTGTAACGTCCTGACCACTAGCTCAATATCTTTGTGAAAAAATTTTGTGGGGTACCGTGCTTCTGTCCCCTTTCTGTTGGGCAATAAAATTACCCAAAAAATTTTTAAAGTATCAACAGATGGGTTGTTTAGGAAATTTACTTTCAATCTCCCATAATCTGAAAAATTTTGATTTCCAGATGTGTAAGTACTTCCAATTTTGCTTCTAGAAAATCAAAATCAAAGTGTGCTCTTGGGTCAGCCCTAGCAGACTGAAAATTTGTTTTTCAAAATTTTGTAACTTTTTTTGAAAAGATTGAAACTGAGTTCAGTGATCCCCCTTGATTTGAATAATTGCTATATACATACACTAGAAATACCGCAGGAAATAGAAACAAGGGACTCCAATAGCAAAGTGAGGATATATTACCCAAAAAACAAATGGTGGGCTCCATTTTGGTGCTAGGGAGGAAGAAGTAAGCAGGGAAAAATGCACCAAAAGGGAATACGTCACAGAAACCCCAAGGCAAAAGGAAACAAGCTTTTGCACATACTATGCACTCGGGATTGCTGGGCATGGGAAAACTGGAAAAAAGATGGGACGTGCAACTATGACCCCCTAGGAAATGTCCCCATATGAAAACAGGAAAATGCAAACTCCCTTCCTGTAAACTTTTTACCCTAAATGTGTACCTCTTTTAGTAAGGAAAGACTGTGCTATACTTAAATTGCCCGGCTACCCAATTAAAGGGGACAAAAAAAATACAAAACATCCGGCCATGGGGAAAAAAAGGGTAGCCCCAGTCCCCCAAGAGGGGGAGGTTTTTTTTGTGCCCGGAAGGAAAAAAAAATGGCAGGAAATGGCAGAAATCGTACACCAAATCCCGTCTTCCTGGGTGGGCCCCCAGCGATGGGCCCCACTCCAAACAAACGATCAGATACTAATGCCGGAAAAAAAAACCCCCCCCAGTACCAACAAAAACCCCCAGCGTAACATTTTCTTTGCAAAAATACAGGGGGCTAAAGCCAGAACAAACAACAAAAAACCTTTTTATCCGTGGGCTGCTTGCGGGCAAAAGGAATGTCGCGGGTTTCATGAGACCCCCAAAAAAGGTCCTTGGACAACAAAATATGGATCCCGGTTACAACCCAATAGATGTGCAGGTGAACAGGGAAAAGGGGGGGGTTGGCCTGTCATTGCGAGTCACTTGTTTGACAGAACGTAAAAGCCTCAAAAGATGTAGTGGAAGTTTTAGCAGTAAAGGGCGAGAACCAAAACCTAGTCATTGTGATAGTTTACAAGCCTCCGGATGCAACATCCCAGCAATTCCAGGAACAGCTGTTAAAAATTTGACCACTGTCTGGAAAAACCTTCCAGCTCCTGCACCCAACATCTTGCTCCTGGGGGATTTCAACTTAAGGCACCTAAAATGGAGGAATATAGCAAATAATATTGTTGCAGTAATAACACCAGGAGGCAGCTTGATGAAAACTCACACTCACGCGAGCTTTTAAATCTCTGCACAAAATTCAATTTAAACAGCAAATAATAGAGCCTACTAGACTGGAGAATACACTAGACCTCATCTTCACTAACAATGATGATCTGATAGAAATATCACCATATCAAAAACAATATACTCAGATCACAACATAATTGAGGTTCAGTCATGTATGCGCGGAGCCCAGACCGACATAATGAGATTAGTCACGAGGGAGCATTCACCAAATTCAACTTCAATAACAAAAACATAAAGTGGGACCAAGTAAACCAAGTCCTAACCGATATAAGCTGGGAAGATATACTAAGCAACACAGACCCCCAAATTATGCCTAGAACAGATTAACTCGGTAGCACTCGATGTATGCACAAGGCTTATTCCTCTAAGAAAAAGGAGGAGTAGATGTAAAACAGAAAGAGACAGGCGCTCCCTTTACAGGCGACGGAAAAGAATAACAGAGCGGCTAAAAAAGGTCAATATATCTGAAATGCGTAGGGAGACACTGGTCAGAGAAAATAGCAAGCATCGAACTTAAGCTAAAAGAATCCTTTAGGAGTCAGGAATCGCGGGAAGAACTAAAAGCCATAAATGAAATCGAAAGAAACCCAAAGTATTTCTTCTCCTATTGCCAAATCAAAATCGAGAACAACGTCCAGTATTGGGCCCCTACTTAACAAGATGGGTCCTACACAGATGACAACAAGGAAATGAGTGAGCTACTCAAGTCCCAATATGACTCAGTTTTTAGCAAGCCGCTAACCAGACTGAGAGTCGAAGATCAAATGAATTTTTTATGAGAGAGCCACAAAATTTGATTAACACAAGCCTATCCGATGTTATCCTGACGCCAAATGACTTCGAACAGGCGATAAATGACATGCCCATGCACTCTGCCCCAGGGCCAGACTCATGAACTCTGTGTTCATCAAGAACTGCAAGAAGCCCTATCACGAGCCTTTTCCATCCTATGGAGAGGGAGCATGGACACGGGGTGTCCCACAGTTACTAAAAACAACAGACATAGCCCCACTCCACAAAGGGGCAGTAAAGCAACAGCAAAGAACTACAGACCAATAGCACTAACATCCCATATCATAAAAATCTTTGAAAGGGTCCTAAGAAGCAAGATTCACCACGCATCTAGAAAACCCATCAGTTACACAACCCAGGGCAACATGGGTTTTAGAACAGGTCGCTCCTGTCTGTCTCAACTATTGGATTACTACGACAAGGTCCAAAATGCACTAGAAGACAAAAAGAATGCAGATGTAATATATACAGACTTTGCAAAAGCCTTCGACAAGTGTGACCATGGCGTAATAGCGCACAAAATGCGTGCTAAAGGAATAACAGGAAAAGTCGGTCGATGGATCTATAATTTCCTCACTAACAGAACACAGAGAGTAGTCGTCAACAGAGTAAAGTCCGAGGCAGCTACGGTGAAAAGCTCTGTTCCACAAGGCACAGTACTCGCTCCCATCTTGTTCCTATCCTTATTATCCGACATAGACAAGGATGTCAGCCACAGCACCGTGTCTTCCTTTGCAGATGACACCCGAATCTGCATGACAGTGTCTTCCATTGCAGACACTGCAAAGCTCCAGGCAGACATCAACCAAATCTTTCAGTGGGCAGCAGAAAACAAAATGAAGTTCAACGATGAGAAATTTCAATTACTCAGATATGGTAAACATGAGGAAATTAAATCTTCATCAGAGTACAAAACAAATTCTGGCCACAAAATAGAGCGAAACACCAACGTCAAAGACCTGGGAGTGATCATGTCGGAGGATCTCACCTTCAAGGACCATAACATTGTATCAATCGCATCTGCTAGAAAAATGACAGGATGGATAATGAGAACCTTCAAAACTAGGGAGGCCAAGCCCATGATGACACTCTTCAGGTCACTTGTTCTATCTAGGCTGGAATATTGCTGCACACTAACAGCACCTTTCAAGGCAGGTGAAATTGCCGACCTAGAAAATGTACAGAGAACTTTCAACGGCGCGCATAACGGAGATAAAAACACCTCAATTATTGGGAGCGCTTGAGGTTCCTAAAACCCGTATTCCCTGGAACGCAGGAGGGAGAGATACATGATTATATACACCTGGAAAATCCTAGAGGGAAATTTGTACCGAACTTGCACACGAAAATCACCCACTACGAAAGCAAAAGACTTGGCAGACGATGCACCATCCCCCAATGAAAAGCAGGGGTGTCACTAGCACGTTAAGAGACCATACAATAAGTGTCAGGGGCCCGAGACTGTTCAACTGCCTCCCAGCACACATAAGGGGGATTACCAACAGACCCCTGGCAGTCTTCAAGCTGGCACTGGACAAGCACCTAAAGTCAGTTCCGGATCAGCCGGGCTGTGGGTCGTATGTTGGTTTGCGTGCAGCCAGCCAACGCC
>NC_069464.1:23828026-23843047 GCF_026875155.1 Cherax quadricarinatus | reverse complement strand
CGGTAAAGCACCTTTTTCATACGATTACCTAAAACCTTCAAAAAACTTTATAATCAGCACACAGGGGGGTTTCCCAAACATAAAAGGTCTTCCCCCCCCCCCTTTATAGACCAAAAAAAACACCCCATGCCCTGTAATTCCCCCAACCCCTTCCCCTTTCCTTCATACAGTTAAAACACGGAGACCAGACTTTCTTTCATACAATCCGAATGTGAAATATAGAAATCATTAGGAATTCCATCAATGCCCGGCACATTTCCCCTACTCAAGCCCATTACTGCCTCCTCCACCTCCTCCACCTCCTCCTCACTGATCCTACCCTCTATTACCGCTCTCTCTTCCTCCTCTAAAAAAAGCCAAATTTCCCTTTCCCTCCTAGAATCTCTCCCTCCCTCCCTCCTCCCTCCCCCTGCTTAAAATCCCCCCTAAACCAATAATCAGCATAATTACTCATTCCATCGGTGGTACTAAGTACCTGCCCCACCCTATATCCCCCCACCCCTTTACACACCTCTATTTCTATAATCGTGGTCATCTGTTGCCTATTCCTAAATCTCCTCAAAACACATCCTGACGGTTTGTCACCCCATAGAACCTCCTCTTAACCATCCCTCACACATACCGCATCAAAACGAGAATTTTGTATATTCCTCAATCTTCCCCTTAAAACCTCTATTTCTCCATATTTAGCCCCTCCTCCCCCTTCATAACAATCATTGAGCTGCCCCTCAAAATATTTCTGTAAACCAAACCTCCATCTCGCCTCATCTCGTCCTCGATGCTGATAATACTCCTTAATCTGCAATTTAGCATGTTTCTCCCACCATTCCAATACATCCTCCTCTTTGTTGCAAACCTCCCAGAGTTGTCTCCACCATTCCCTAAATAACAACCCCTCCCCCTTCCCCTCCCCCTGAAGTAGCCTCACATTCATTTTCCAATAACCCACATGCCTACGAACCATCCCTTTCCCATGCCACCTCTGCCAAAACAGCACGATGGTCCGAAAAACCTAAATCTATTGTCATTACACGTTCTACTGTTATATCTCGAGTTATATATATATATATATATATACGGTCCAACCTGGCAGCATAACCCCTCCGCATAAACGTGTGCTCTACTCTCCACCCATCGCCCCTGACTATGTCATAAACCCTTGCATCCCTCAACAAATCTCTCAATACCCCAAGCACACACCCTGCCCCTCTCGGCTCCACATCCTTATTCCTGATTACACAGTTCCAATCCCCACCTATTATAGAAACCATTGGTAAACCCCGCATGTAGAAAAGCAAAACCTCCCTTACAAAATTCACCTTTACCCGTATGTTACTATCAGCCGGCATATATGTCCCCAGAAAACATACTCTAATCTCGCCCCATATCCCCTCCACCCTCACCACCCTCCCCTCCCCCCCTTTTCCCCACATGAGCACGTGGAATGGGCTGGACTCCCTCACTGCCCCTGCCACCCCACCCTATAATTTCCCTGAACTACCAGCATACATCCTAAAACCGTTCAGCCTCAACTCTCTGCCACGCTTAAAATTGTGTTCTTCAATAAAACACACATCAATATTAAAACGCCGCAAAACATTCTCCAACCATACTCGTTTACCGTCAGCTCTAAGGCCATTCACGTTTATAGTGAGACACTTAAAGATTCAGAAAGGGTGGCTTTCCTCTATGTCTCTGTGCCCTGTCTGTTACACTCTTTGCTGCCTCTGTCTTTTCCCATGCACTCTTGCCCGCCTGGACCCCCTCCCCCCCCCCCTGTGCACTACCCTGCCCCTTCTTAATCACTCCCGCCTACATCTTCTTCCCTGAACGCTGAGCTGGTGTTATAACCTCCTCATCCGACGAGCCTCCAGCTCTCTTTCTAGATGTATCCTCAAACTCCATATCAGTATTTCCACTCCCCTTGTGCACCTCAGCTTCCACCTGTAGCAACTGCAACATGCCAGACTCTGACCCTGGAGGCCCTGGAATCTGCTCAATCAGGTCCTTCTCAACCATCAGAATTCTCCTGTCCGTAGATGGGTTCTCCTCCGCAGGCCCGTCCAGGAAAGACTTAATCATCTCCTGTAGGGGTGCAGATAATTCCTGTAGGTCACCGGCCTCTCCCACCCCCACAGGCTGCTGCCCAACACCCGGTTCTACCTGCGGGGGAGCATCCGAAACCACTGGTAGCGTCATACAATTCTCTTCCACGCCATCCACTTCGTTTGCCCAATTACCTTCGCCTACTGCACTCATAGTCTTTGGCAAAGGTGCCGCCAGAGACTCTGTGGCTACTTGCCATTTGAAAGGCCGCGGCACTGCTGCTGTACCACACCCAGCCGCCATGTGGTCAAAAGCGCCACACAGGCGACACGTCCTGCGTTGTCCCGCGTAGGTCACATACATCTGTGTCCTAAAATACTCCAGGACAATATATGAGGGAATAGGTCTTCTCAATGTCATCTTGACGGTGTAAGATCCAGCCGGCAACCCTGCATAGATTCCCTCCGTCCATCGGCCTAAAGTTATAGCATGCACCTCACCATATCGTTGAAAAGTCTCTCTGATATCCACATCGTCTGCCTCGAAAGGAACGTTGCGGATCCTCACCCAGGTGAAGTATTTTGAGGCATCCCGCCGGCGTACCTCCAGACCAGATGATACGGTGATGCTCTTCTCCTGGTACTGAGTCACCGTCCTTTCATACGCCTCCACTGTGCAGAACTTTATGAAGATTCTTGAAGAACCATTAAGCACTATTCCATGTAGTTCTTCATTGTCAATGCCAAACGTGTCCCGTATAATCGTTGGTAATAAAACAGAGGCATTTGTAGGATAAATTGTCCC
Source organism: Cherax quadricarinatus (assembly GCF_026875155.1). Taxonomy (NCBI): domain Eukaryota; kingdom Metazoa; phylum Arthropoda; class Malacostraca; order Decapoda; family Parastacidae; genus Cherax; species Cherax quadricarinatus. The sequence goes on along the minus strand of NC_069464.1, from coordinate 23,840,197 downwards.
TTTAACAAGGTCAACACACACGGTGTTGCTCCTCCTGCGGTAGCTGGCAGCCATCTTGGTGAAAACAGGAAGTTGCATAACAGAGAAAGCAGCTGTTTGCACAGTGCGTCCACACGCCTGAGAGCGAAGAGGACAATGACACATGTAAAGCAGGATGGTTGGGTTAGAAGGTTCATTGGACCTCGTGTATTAACATGATGTGAGAGTTACCATATATGGGAAATGTTTATTTCAGGTATAAGGATGCATGTTTGCATGGTAATTATATGGTGTACTGTGATTATGAATTATATGGTGTACTGTGATTATGAATTATATGGTGTACTGTGATTATGAATTATATTCTGGATAACTGTTTGTTAAGGGATTGTGGTCTTCTATATATTTATATATTTTTTTATGTTGTAATATAATGTTTTAAATAAAATAAAAAAAAAATCTCTTTAGTCCCTCTTCCCTTTATATAAAGGAAATATACATGCTGTTTGCCAGTCTAATATGTTCATATGTACTGCTCCATAACCTATATCAATATAGAGTAAGAATTAGTATTAGTTTGCCCGAAATGTCTAGGCATGCTAGTGGCCGCCTTCGTAATTAATATCTTATAACATGTAAACCACACATTGTAAGCTATACAGGGAGAAAAACATTTGAATTTGAAGCAGACAACATTGGACAGCTTCTTCAGCAAAGAAAAAAAATTAAAATGCTAGTGAAACACCATCATCTTCAGATGCTGCTGCACAGAGACAGAAAAGAAAAAACACCAGACTGGCAGTTACCTGATGTTTTTGTGGAAGGTGACATTCTTTCCAAACAATAAGATCTCTCCACCTACCTCTTAGGTCAACAGCGCTCCTCAGTAAAGGTAAAGTGTACTTATTTTTACATTTATTTCATGCATTTTTTTTGTTTTGTTTTCATGTGTAATTTTATCCATGCATATATTATACAGGTTTAACCTTCTCAATGTCGAGACTCCTGATCCTTAGCTCACTGTCAGGGAAGAGCCTTAGCTCACTATCAGGGAAGATCCTTAGCTCACTGTCAGGGAAGAGGGGGTCTTTTTTTTCTTATGAAACAATAGAGAATCTTTTCCCAATGGTAATGACACCAAAAGTACAAAATCTGATGGAAAATTTATGAAATTACACTCTTGCAAAGTTAGCGATCTCTGCGACATTTATGCATTGGCAATTTCGCCCACTTTGAGTCCTATTTTCGGCCAATTCCATTGTTTCAGTCTAAAAAAATCATAGCTATTTCACTAGAACTCCATCTGTTCTATCGATTGAGAACAAGAAACCACCCATTTACCGATTTCAACTACCCAATAAAGTGATCAGAAATTGGCAATTTGGCCAATTTCACACACATTTCAAAATAGGGTTCAGAATAAACAATGCAGACATTCTTGGCACTAAAATAACAATAACATTTTCTGTTTATTAGTCATGTCTCCAGGCCCCTCATATTACTCTTGCTTACCATTTGGAATTTTAATTCGCACAAAAAATAGATGATTCTGTTATGCAGACTACTGCATTATTATAATGATTGTAAAAATAATGTCAACCCATTCATGACTGTGTATTAGACTGGCCAATTGAAGACATATTGGACAATGACATTTGTTTACTCTTGAACATCGGCAAAAAATCTAACATTTGCTACTCTGAGCTCAATTTCAAGGTACTTTTCATCATGAAACCAATCAAAATCATCTCCATTTCTGGAATATATCTTCCATTCTATCAAATGGGACAAAGAAAATGAGAATACAACCATAAATGCCATATGAAAATACACCACAAAATTGCTGTATTAAACCAAAAACACAGTCGGAGATTTTTTTTCTCGTTATGCATTGCGCGCTTCAGGAAATTTTTTATACTAAGCACACTGACCACGCAGACCCATTTTTTCATATGTCGGCCTACCAGCTTTCTTCCGCCAGATTTGAAGGAGCTAGAATTTGGTATAGTATTACAGGACCGACACTGGCTCTCAAGCCGTAATATTATGGGACTGACACTGACGGGATTAAATAAGCAATATTTTCACTTAAAATGTTTTGTAATTGGTAATTTTTAGAGGTCTGGAACGGATTAATCCAATTTACATTATTTCTTGTGGAAAAATTTATTCAGTATTTGTACAACTCGCTATTCAAACAGCCTCCTGGAACAGATTAAGCTCGAATATTGAGGTATCACTGTATTAGGAATTTGATACTTTTATCTCAAGCCAAAACGTGGACTTCGACAGGGAAATGCGATTCATTTAACATATTTTTAGCTTAAACCATTCCTCTGGTCCCTGTCTAGGTCAGTAAGCAGAGGCCAACTGTATTTAGGTTAGGTTATGCACCTATGAAAAGCTTCAAGAGTAACTACTCTCGGAGCCCAGCCATGGACCAGGCTTGTCTGGTGTTTGCCTGGTCAACCAGGTTGTTGCTGCTGGAAGCCTGCTGCCCCACATATCCATCACAGCCTGGGTGATCTGGCACCTTGTGAAAATACCATAACACACTAATTCAATAATACATAAAGGCAAAACAATATTTTGATGCACATAAAAAAAATGGGAATCAAGAATAAGGAAGCATGACAGAAAAATTCCAACATTCTCATTTTAGCATTTCAATCACTTAAAGGTCTTCAACAGCTATATAGTACCATTTGATTAGGAGGTTGGGTTGGCATAAAAGTTGATTACAGCATTAGTCTACATTGTCAGACTGATTAGTGTGTACTATATACCAAACTAAATTAGGCAAAGCACAGGGCTCTGGTGGCCTGGTGGTTAACGCTCTCGCTTCATACGGTGAGGGCCTGGGTTCGATTCCCAGCCAGAGTAGAAACATTGGACGTGTTTCTTTCCACCTGTTGTCTATGTTCCCCATCAGTAAAATGGGTACCTGGGTGTTAGTCGACTGGTGTGGGTCGCATCCTGGGACACTGACCTAAGGAGGCCTGGTCACAGACCGGGCCGCGGGGGCGTTGACCCCCGGAACTCTCTCCAGGTAAAGAGGTAAACTGAGGAAACAACAGTAAGAATAAGGGTTATAATATTAGGTACCAGCAATCTTGCTGTCAGGCTCGGCTCCTTGTAGGTCCCAACTTTTAAAGCTGTTTTTTGCTTTGCATGCTGGGGTGACTCCAGATTTTCAGTTTCATTTTTTTCTACAACTGTCTTGCATGTTCGAGTGATATTTTTACTGTTTTCTCTTTTGTAGTTCCTTTCATGCCCTTGGGTGAATATCTATTTTTTTGGACCAGCCAGATGTTCTTTCTGATTACTTTCTTGTTGTTGTTCCATATCTTGATGGTACTAGCATTCTGGCAACCATCTAAAAATGTAAAATTCTCATTTTTATAAAATAAATGAAAAGCATGCTATATTAAAGTATAAAAAAACATCAGCAAAGCAACTAAGAGTTATAATTATCAAATAATTATGACATAACTATAACAGCAAAGAAAGTTTTCACTTCTCTAGGCTCCCAAAATTATAGGATCTAAAATTTCAATACTTTACTAAATACAGTGGACCCCCAGTTATCGGCCGGTTTGGTTATCGGCCAACTCTGTTATCGGCAGGGTTTTTGGTGCTCGGTTATCGGCCGTTTTGGACACATCCATCCACCAGCTGGGCCAACTTCCTTTTCAGTTTGGCTTTGTCTCTTGGTGGCTGAGGAAACTTCTGCTCATACATCCAAACATTTCGCATGTTTACCATTGTTTTTAGTGGTTTTCTAGCAGTGCAACTGTGAAACAATTAACCATGGCTCCAAAGAAAGTTCTTAGTAAAGTTCCTGTGGTAAAGAGTGAGAAACACAGTGGAATTTAAGCATGAAGTGATAGAAAAATTCGAGTGTGGTATGAAGGTGGTGGAACTTGCCAGGATGTACAGCAAGAATAAATCAACAATTACATCCATCCTGGCAAAGAAAGAACAAATCAAAGACGTTAATGATGCAAAAGGAGTAGCTTTTCTAACTAAACAAAGGACACCTATACTGGAAAATGTGAAAAAGTTATTATTATTGTGCATTAAGGAAAAAGAATTAGTGGGAGACAGTGTAGGGGAGTCTATCATTTGTGAGAAAGCAAAGCAGTTGCATGGGGATCTTGCAAAGAAAATGCCTGGAACAAGTGCTGCAGTTTGTGAATTTAGGGCCAGCAAAGGATGGTTTGATAGATTTAAGAAGCACAGTGGCATACACAGTGTTGTAAGGCATGGTGAGGCTGCAAATTTTGACAAATGTGCAGTTGAAAACTATGTTCACGAATTCCAGGAATATAAAGGATTCGAACCCCAACAAGTTACCAACTGTGACAAAACAGGCTTGTTTTGGAAGAAAATGCCAAACAGGACCTACATTATCCAGGAAGAAAAGGCACTGCCGGGACACAAGCCAATGAAAGACAGGCTTACTCTTTTGCTGTGTGGTAATGCTAGTGGGGATTTCAAAGTGAAGCCTTTATTTGTGTATCACTCAGAAAATCCCAGTGTGCTTAAGAAAAACAATGTCATGAAGATTAGACTGTGTGATGTGGAAAGCTAATCATAAGGCATAGGTGACAAGGCAAATTTTCAAAGAGTGGGTTAATGATGTGTTTGGACTCAAGAGTGAAAAAATACCTCCTGGAAAAGAAATTGCCACTGAAGTGCCTCCTGTTACTGGACAATGCTCCTGCATATCCTCCAGACTTGGAAGACCAAGTGTTTAGGGACTTCAGTTTTATAAAAGTGAAGTTCTTGCCTCCTAACACCACTCATCTCCTCCAGCCCATGGACCAGCAGGTCATTTCTAACTTCAAAAAACTCTACACAAAAGCAGCATTTCAAAAGTGCTTTGAAGTGACCTCGGATACTTGGTTGACCCTAGGAGAGTTCTGGAGGAATCGCTTCACTATCCTCCATTTCATAAGCCTTATAGGTAAGGCTTGGGAGGGAGTGACTTCCAGGGCTTCAAACTCTGCTTGGCCAGATTTTGTCCAAGAGGGATTTTAAAGGGTTTGAGACTCACTGTGACCCTGACCCTGTGGACTCTATTATGTCTTTGGGCAAGTCCCTGGGTTGGAGGCGAGTGGTTAGAATGTGGAAGAGTTGGTGGAGGACCACCGAAGAGCTGCAAGAGCTTCAACTTGAACAGCAACAGACTGCAGTTGAGGAACTTGCTTCAGAGGATGAGGACGAAGGAGTGAAGGAGGTGCCTTCTTCAGAGAATAAAGAGGTATGCAATGTGGACCAGGGTGCAAGCTTTTATAGAGAAACACCACCCTGACGAAGCTGAAACAAGCCTTATCTGCAACATGTTTAGTGACAAAACTGTCCCACTTCAGGGAAATCTTAAAGAGACGCCAGAAACAGAGCACTCTGGACAGTTATTTCGCGAGGCGGGGGTCCAGTGACTCAAGCTGGTTCTTGTGGCATTAAAAAACAGAAGGGAAGTAACACCAGAGAAGGCATTGCTACCTAAAGTCTTCATGGAGGGGGATTGCCCTTCCAAACACTAACTCCTCCCTCCTTCCTCCTCCTTCCTTCCTCCTCCCTATCTTCCAGAAGCCAGCATTAGTCTTCCATATTATTATTATAATCAAAAAGAAGTGCTAAGAAGGGCTATACAGCGCTGCAGGGCAGGAAAGGAAGCGAGGGTATTGGGCGGCAGAAGGAGGAAGGGGCGATCAGTAGGTTAGAGAAAACAGCGGGGCAGGGGATAGTGCAGGGTAGAGGGTAGCAAGAGATCGAGGTAGAAAGGGCTGAAGGTATCATCAGAGTTTGTGATGTAAGTCAGCTGTCAAAAAGTCAATGAGAGAGTCCGGATGAAAGGTGGGTCCATCAACAAGAAGGGAAGGTAGAGAGAGAGCAGCGGAGCGAAGATGACGTTAGAGGTAAATTCTGCGTGCTCGTTGATAAAGTGGGCAGTCTAACAGAATGTGGCTGACCGATAATGGAACTTGAAAATCCTCAGAGAGAAAAGCAGGGCGCCTCTCCATGAGATATCCATGAGTAAGACGAGTATAGCCAATATGGAGACGGGAGAGAGTAGTCTCCCAACCTCGGCACTGGTGACAAGAAGACGGCCAGTAACCTACACTCGGTTTAGTAGATTGAAGTTTGTTACCGAGTAGAGTAGACCAACGTTGTTGCCAATGGGTGTGAAGGTGGTTAGCTATTGCAGTAAAATAGTCCGTAAATGGAACACCTCTATATGAAACTGGTAGGTCATGTACTGCTGATTGCGCAGCAGTGTCTGCCTCTTCATTGTCTTATACGTCAACATGACCAGGGACCCAACAAAAAGCAATATCTTTATGCTTGGTAGAGATGCGGCATAGCCAAAGTTGGATACGGAGGACTAAGGGGTGAGGTGTATCAAATTTCAGTATAGCCTGTAAAGCACTAAGGGAGTCTGAGAAAACCACAAATGATGACACAGGCATAGATACAATATGGATAATACTGCAAGAATGGCATACAATTCAGCAGCAAAGATACTAGCCGAAGATAGAAAATGCCCTCGTACGATGCTGTCCGGAAACACTGCTTCGAATCCTATGCCGTCAGGAGAATTAGAGCCATCTGTGTACACTGCAATGGCATGAGAATGAGAGTGGAAGTGGTCAAGAAAAAGAGCGGGAAGCTACCATATATAGTTGGGCTTTCGAGCAAGGGAGTGAGAAAGAACAGACTCGAGCAGCTGGAACTTCCCATTGGGGTAGGAAAAAGTGAGATGCTACATGAACATAGAAAGGTGGAAATTGAAGAGAAAAAAGCGAATGTAAGCAAAGAGAGAAGGGACGGAGAAAACAGGCGGCGAACAAATAAAGAATGTCTACTAATATCAGTGACAATTCTGTAAATGGAAGGATTGTGGAGATCATGAGAGCATACATAGTAGCAAAGGCAATGGGCATCATGGCGATCAGATAAGGATGGAACGTTCGCTTCTGAATAGAGGCTCTCAACAGGGGAAGAGCGAAAAGCACCAAGGCATAAACGAAATCCTTGGTGATGAATAGGGTTGAGGCTAGACAGAGTAGCAGGAGAGGCAGCTGAGTAGATCTGGTCAACATAGTCAAGTTTCATTAAAATGAGGGTGGAATGTAGGTGAAGGAGAGTTCGACGATCAGTTCACCATGAAAGATGAGCAAGGGTTTTAAGAAGGTTCAGCCGGCTGTGACAAGTTGTCTTCAGAGAGGTAATGTGAGGTTTCCAGGATAACCTACGGTCAAAGAGGAGGCCCAGAAACCTGACTATCACATTTAGGGATACGGATGCCATAGAGGTATAAAGAATGATCAGAGATGACAGAGCGTCTAGTGAAAGTAATTTGGTGAGTTTTGGTACTGGAAAATTTAAACCCATGTGTGGTGGCCCAATTGGAAACATGGTTAACTGCATGCTGGAGAGAAACTGTAATGAGGTGACAGTCAGCGCCTGCACAGGCAACAGCGAAGTCATCAACAGAGTGATGACCAAATATTGGATGGAAGGCTAGAGGCCAGATCATTTATAGCAAGGAGAAAAAGTGTTGAGCTCAGAACACATCCTTGGGGGCACCTTCAGCTTGGATAAAGTCCAGGGAGAGCACATTATTAACCCGAACACGGAAATGTCTGTCAGTTAAAAAGTTCTTAAGGAAGGATGGTAGATTGCCTCGAAGGCCTAAGGTGTGGGCTTGGGCCAAAATATTATACCTTCAAGTTGTGTCATATGCCTTCTTAAGGTCAAAAAATATGGCAATAACTGAGTGGTTATTCGCAAAGGCATTATGAACATACGTATCCAAGCGTAGTAATGGGTCAATGGTAGAACGGCCCTTATGAAAGTCATATTGACGAGTGGAGAGACTGTTGTGTGTCTCTAAATACCACACTTAATGTCTATTTACCAGGTGTTTATCTGGAGTTTATCTGGAGAGAGTTCCGGGGGTCAACGCCCCCGCGGCCCGGTCTGTGACCAGGCCTCCTTAGGTCAGTGTCCCAGGATGCGACCCACACCAGTCGACTAACACCCAGGTACCCATTTTACTGATGGGGAACATAGACAACAGGTGGAAAGAAACACGTCCAATGTTTCTACTCTGGCTGGGAATCGAACCCAGGCCCTCACCGTGTGAAGCGAGAGCGTTAACCATCAGGCCACCAGAGCACTGGTAAGAGCAATGGGACGATAGTGGGAGGCTTCATGTCCCGTAGTACACGGTTTGCAGAAAGGGAGAACAATGGCAGATTTCCATAGCTGTGGAAGAACTCCTTGTGACCAAATAAGATTGAAAAGGCGTAATAGGGCTGCAAGGGCTGACTCATATAAATGTTGTAGCATACGAATATGAATACCATTGGGATACGGATGATCGGATGCCGATGATCGGCAGACTGAGAGTGTTGCCTCCAGTTCCTGAAGTGTAAAAGGCACATTATACTGTTCTTCTCTGAGACAAGAAAAGTCCAAGGGTGCTAGCTCTCTGGCAGACTTTGTGGAAAGAAACGAGGGGCGTAGATGGATCCCATGAGAAATACGGACTAGATGATTGCCAATTTCATTGGCAACATCTAGTGGGTTTGCTATATCAACACCAGCAACCCGCAGAACAGGAGCCGGGTCAGGAGAACATTTACCACTCGGTTTTCGTACTTTTTTCCAGACTGCACTCATAGAGGAAGCAGAGGTGATGGTGGAGACAATCTCGCCAGCTAGTGCGTTTAGCATCACGGCTGACACGGCAAGCGATCACACGCTTCTGCTTAAAATCAAGAAGTCTCTCAGTGGTTCTATTGTACTGGTACTTGCCCCATGCAGTGCGTTTCAAATGTACTGCATAAGCACAAGCAGAAGACCAACTAGGCATGTATTTCTGAGAATGCCTGCCCGAAGTTTGGGGTATAGAATGAGAAGCTGTGGTTAAAACGGAGGACGAGAAGAGGTGCAAAAGCTCATCAATGGAGGACGAAGAAGGAGCCTCACTAAAAACAGTTAGTTGTGAGTAAAGGTTCCAATTTGCCTGATCAAATTGCCAGCGTGGGTTACGAAGACGCGGTGAATGTGAAGGGGAAGTAAGAATGATTGGGAAATGATTGCTGCCATGTAAATCTGGGAGAACAGACCAGGTGAAGTCTAATGCAGAGGAGGAAGAGCAGACTGAGAGATCGATGCAAGAGAGAGTTTGAGTCCGAGGATCAAAATTGGTGCGAGTGCCTGTATTTAAAGCATGGAGGGGGTGGGTAGCAAGAAAAGCCTCTAACTGAATGCCACGGGAATCACAGCGAGACCCCCCCCCAGAGGAAATGATGAGCATTAAAATCGCCAAGTAACAAAAGTGGTGGGGGTAATGATGAAACAAGAAAGGCAATATCTGGAATAGATAATGCCCGAGAAGGAGAGAGATACAAAGAACAGTGTATACCACCTATGCAAGTGGATACGGGCTGCTGTGTAATGCAGCAAAGTGTGAACAAATAGCTGATGGTACGGTATATCAGTGCGTAAAAGAAGGGCACTTTCAATAAAGGCCCTATAAGGAAAAGGATCTGAAGAACACAATAAATTATAGCCTGAGATGGGATAGATAATGGCAGAGTATTTTGGTTCCTGTAAGCAAACACCAACATGGAACAACTGGGAGAGCAATATCTGAAGCTCACATCCGATTACCCCTGAGGCCGCAAATATTCCACTGTAAATAGGCCATGATTGGCAATGATAAAGATACCTGAAATCCATAGGTAAGAGTACCTACCGACTAGAAGGGTTAGAAAAGTCCACATGCGGTGGCAAAGGAAAATGTTCAAGTAGCGAAGGAACGGTGCGTTGTGAAGAAAGGAGTTGTGAAGATGAAGAAGAGGAAAGAGAAGGAACAGAGGGTTGATCAGTGTCCATTGATGGTTTGGTCTCTGCAATATATTCAGAGATTGCTTCAAGTGTTTCGGAGTTCAGAGACGTCTTATGGGAGACAATATTGGAGATGGAAGGAGGAGGAGTTTGAGTAAAGATCGAAGCTGTAATGGACTGTACCAAGGAAGGGGGGGGGAGCGAAAGGGTGGAGGGAACTTGAGAAGTGTGGGAGGGGACAGAAGAGGCAGAAACCCAGGAGGTGGCAGAAGAGGAAGCAACTTGGGAGGGGACAGGGGAGGAAGGCACAGTACGAGGAGGAGGATGAACCTCCACACTTGTAACGGAGCCAGTGAAAGGGGAAGACCTAGGTAGAGACTGGGAAGGTAAAATGTGGAGGTGGATGAAGGGAAGGAGGGGTTAAATTAGATTTGTTGGACCTCTGAGAAGTAGAGGGACGATTGGGAGGAGGTATCGTACGAGGTCTTGTCGATGCCGGTGTTTGTGAGGGAGAACACGAAGTGAGGACAGACTGAGGTGTTGAAGTAGGGACGTCTGAGCCCAGGACAGCAAAAGAATTAGATACAGGAGTGACTATGGGGCTGGCAACTGCAGAGGAGGCTGCAGAAGATTGGATCCCAGACGTGGGGGGACGTTTTGAAACACTAGAATAAGAAACATGGGGTAGTCTCCCTTGGAGGCGGATGTGAGAAACTGCTATAGCATAAGGGAGACCTTCTTCCTCTTTGAGGCAACGAATTTCCTGCTCATTTAAGTAAACCTGGCAACGGCGAGAGTACGAAGGGTGAGCCTCATGACAATTAAGATAAGAGGAAGGTCGACTGCAAGATATATTAGAATGGTCACCGGCACCACAGACTGGGCATTCAGCTATGGATCTACAATATTTTGCTGGGTGGCCAAATCGCCAGCAATTCCTACACTGTTGCGGTGTATGGATCACCTTCCGAACTTGTAACCGATGTCCTGCTTCATAAACAAAGGATGGGAGTTCACAGCTGTCGAAAGTTAAATGAGCCACATTGCTAGGGTCTTCGCCTGCAGGTGGGAAGAACATAAGTGTCTACCTTGAGAATTGGGAGATCTTGGAGTTCAAGCTGTTCGAGAATGTCATTGCCACATGTCTGGAAATTCTGTTGGACTATGGTATGGGGGCAGAATAATAGTACCACTACAAGAATTGAGGGAATGATGTTTTTCGATAGTGATAGGAATAGTATCGATATGTGAAAGAAGAGAAAGATCATGAGCTTGGGTAGAATTCTGGACTGTGATGATGCGTGAAAGGAAATATCTCTACCAACGTGGCGTAGGAGCACTTTGCCAATAGTATGGTCAGAAAGATATTCAGTAGAAGAAGTCGGTCGTAAGGTAAAGAATTTATTCAATTGTGTGGTCCGAAACAGTGTGGAGAGGGAGTGCATGACGTGTCGGTCTTTTACGAGTAGAATGGGAAGGTAATGAAGTAACGTCATCAGGAGATTGTCGTTGGCATTTAGAAGTGGGACCAAAGTCGGTCAGACGTGAGACGGGCAGGCGATTCAAAAATCGTCGCACCATAGAGGGAGAGGCCGAATGCACAGTCAAAGGAGAACGGAGGTCAGACAAATTGAAGGAGCCAGTGGAAGGCCCGGTACCTGAAGCGGGTGAGGAAACAGAACCAGCAAGAAGTACAGGGGCCTTAGGAGTGTCCAAAGAGTGGCCAAAAGATGAGGCAAGGTCAGAACAGGGTGCGGTAACAATAAGGAGCCCGGGGGTAGTGGGGTCATGGATTTGGGACTCCATGGTTAGGTTACTTTTTTGTTTTTAAGAAAAAGAAAGAAAGAAAAGAAAAATAAAAAAAGAAAAAAAGGGGGGACTGGGGAGGGATAGCTCCTAGGAGGAATGAAAGGACCAGAAATCTCCCTCCACGCCCAAGAGGACCTCAGCACCGCAAGTAGCACAGATGCAGCATGGAACCAGTGCCATACCCTACCCTTCAGGCCAGTAAACCAGCAATCAGGGATAGCAACCTCACATCTGCCGAGCTACCTCGGTGGGCTAAAGAGGGCGGCCGGATATCCGCCACAAAGCATACCTTCTTCGGCCCCCACCCCCAGAATCCGAAAGGTGGCTTCCAGAGATACACCCGTCGCCCAAAAGACACCCAAAGCCACCCTCCGGGATACCAGAGAGGGATCGGGACATCCCCAGGTGATCCAGATCCCACGGAAAACTACGCCACCGCCAAGAACCTCAACAGAATGGGATGGACCCCGGTACCCTTCCCCCTACCTATGAACTAGTGTGCCCGTGGGGAAAAAA
>NC_069464.1:23766575-23827526 GCF_026875155.1 Cherax quadricarinatus | reverse complement strand
TCCTTTTTGTCGTAACACAAATAAAAGCAAAAAACCCGGTAGTTCAGTATTTAAAAATTACTAAGCAAAGGTTTACCCATCCGGAACGGGGTGTTATTGATGCCAGGGGGGGGGCCCTCTCTAACCTACCTCCTTATTTCCCATTACATACTATCCCACCTTTACCCACCTTCCCCTCAATGACTCCCCCACTATATATATGTGTGTTTTCTTAGTTTTCTCTGTATTGGGATGAAAAAGCCACTCGTGGCGAAACGTTTCCTTTAATAATGTCCTGAAAACATAAGTGCCTTTTTTTCCCCTTTGCTGTCTTTGGTTTAATTTTCTGCTTACCTCCCCCCAATCCTTTTCGCAATCTGTTGGCTAAGTTTATATTATTTAATTTATAAGTGCTAGGGTTTTGACACCCCCGACTTCAGAACCTTGCATTTATCTGCATTGAATGCACTGCCACTTTTCTGACCAAGGCAGGTTTGTCAAAATCCCCCTAAGCCCCTAACTCTCGTTTGAATCAATTATCCTACCTATTTTCTTTCCATCGGCGAATTTGCCCAATCCTAGTTTTTTCCTTCAAAAGATCTTATAAATATTAAAAAACAAACAAGGGCCCCAGATGATCCTGGGGAAAACGAACTTGATGAAGATTGAACACTTATGCGATAGGGAAATCTTTATTTCAAAAAACGTTTCGCCCACAGTGGTTTCATCAGCCCAATAAAAGAGAAGAGTAAACTTTTAAAATGGATAAAATCCCGACAGATTGTTAGGAAGGGAAAAGGAGGGAGGAAATGAGGTAATCATCCCTCAACTGGAGTCGATGTGTTCAGTCCATCAACTTGTAGAATTACGATAGGGCCTAGAGTGGCTTTTTAAAATGTATGAGGTGCGTACTTCTACAAATTGATGGACTAAAACCATCGACCCAGGTTTGAGGATGATTACCTCTTCTCCCCCTTCCCTTACCCTTCCTCTTTGTTTTGGGGATATGAAGCCACTGTGTGGCGAAACTTTTCCCTAAAAAAGATTTCCATTTGCTGCAAAAAGGTCTCAACTTAAACTTGTGGGTTTTTAAAACCATTCATCCAAACTGTCGGACACTGCAGCTCATGGGATCTTGTTAAAAAGAATTTCTTCAAACTTGTTAAACCCTTTTGGACAAAGCCCTACTTCGACTAGGGATGGTACCCTATCCCCCGCCCCCCCTCTCTTCCGCCCCCTCACTACGTATATAACCCACGTCTAGGCCCCTATGCGTAATTTAAAAAAGTTTGATGGACGAAACTCACTTCCGGTTGAGGGACTGATTACCTCATTCTCCTCCTCCCTTTACGCCTTCCTTTTTGTATTGGACTGATAAAGCCACTGTGGGCAAAAAACTTTTCCTAAATAATGTTTTCCCCATAGCTGATAATGTCTCAACTTCAACTTGTGGGTTTTTTCAAACCATTCATGGGGAACGCCACTTTTATGATCCCCATTTCGGTTTTTAACCCCTTTTATGGACACTCTCTGCTTCTGTTGTGAGCCATGATTCGATCCACAAAGGCACTTTTTCCCCCCCAATGCCAGGGCTGTACTTTCTTCAACATTTTGGTGGGAACTTATAAAATCCCTTTAAAGACCCCAAGAAGTTGCAGTGTCTCAGATTTGTAGTGATGGTTCAAAAAAACGACTGTTGATAATTTTAACACAGGGCAATCTTGGGTATCTTTATTGAGGAAAACGTTTCGCCACACAGTGGCTTCTCAGTCCATACCTAGGAGAAAATTTGAAAACGGAGAAAATGACTGTAATGGATGATGAAGCCCTGTGTGGGGGAAAATTTCCCAATAAAGAACCCCAAGGGGTTTCACATGTGCTAAATTTTTAACATGCGGGTTTTTGAACCATTTATCTACAATCGTCAACACTGCAACTTCTTGGGGTCTTAAAACTTAGGAATTTTTCGCTTGCCTAATTCTTGGGCCGACCTACTTCCACATTTTAACAAATGTGACACACCTATGTGCTGCACCCTCCTGCCCTACGGGTTTTTAACGCTTCTCCCCTGTATGCCGTATTCCATTCAAAATTTAGGACTGAACCATCGACTCAGGGTTTGGGGCTGATTCCCATTCTTCTCCTGTTCTTTAAGTTTCCCCTGCTAAAGGGCTGATGAAACCACTGTGTGGCGAAAATTTTCCCCATAAAAAATACCCAGAGTTTTCACAGTTCCTTTAAATTTTTCAACGTCGGTTTTTGAACCATTCACTGAAATCTGTCAACCCTGCAACTTCTTGGGGTCTTAATACTTAGGGGAAACTTTGCTTGCCTAATTTTTTGGGCACGACCTAATTTCCCCATTGAACAAAAGTGACAGACCTATGACTGCTGCACCCTCCTGCCAACGGGTTTTTAAAGTTTCTCCGCTGTATGCCCTATTTTCCCTTTAAGATTTTAGGCTGAAACATCGACTAAGGGTTGAGGGGCTATTACCCATTCTTCTCCTGTTCTTTAATTTTTCCTATATGGACTGTGAAGCCCTGTGGGCGAAACGTTTCCTCAAAAAGATACCCAAAAGTTGCAATGTGTCAATTATCAACAGTCGGTTTCTGAACCATTCATCTACAAATTTCTTAGTAAAAAATGATTTCAAAGGTACCCTAAAAAACCCAGCATGGGAGGGATTTCGGGCAAATTTTTAATTCTTTAATTTTTTAAAAAATTTCAAATTTTGAGGTAATTGGTATATGGCTAAGTGACTAAAAATGTTTTTGAGTTTAGCTTTTGATGCTTTTTGTTTTGGCACATACATTTTCAGTTTGGAGTTTCACAGGATTCATTATTTTAAGATTTAGATTAATATTCTGTTTTTGGGCAAATGGGTGAGTGAGTGTAAGTGTGAACCACCAGGTGATTCGTGTAGTTGTAATAAAGTTGGTAGAATTACCGCAAAATGTAAAATAAAAGGGCACAAGTGCAACTAAAGTGACATTTTTTGGGAATGAGCCTTTATATACCCCTGTTCCATGATTGTTTGTATGGCTTTATAAAAGCTCCTGGGGAGCGAAAAATTCCCCTATAAATTACATTAGTTGCACTTGTGTCCCCTTTTTCTTTAATTCGTGTAGTGGTTACGGGGGGTATAGGGAGAAAGTGTTTTTTTAAGGTGTTTTGATTTTTTAGAAGTTTTTAGGTTGAACTTTTTTTTATACGAGAGATTTTCCTTTGTCTTGGTATTTCTAGGGAAGTCTTCCTTTTTTTTTTAGGTTTTATACTTTTTTTGCCCGGGAAACCAAACTCATCTTCCTCTGTCCCTTACCTCTTAACCCTTTTTCCAGGCTGGTAAAGAGTTAGGAAATACCCCCTCTTTTGCTTTCGGGGCCTTTCTTCATTGGGGTTTTGAAGAAACACTTTTTTGAATGTCCAAGGCCCTGATGTGCTTTTGAAGAGCAAAGTGTTAGTGTGTGTTCTCACAGCTTTTGGATCCTCAAAAACCCAAGGAAGTCCCAAAACTTTTTGTAAGTCGTGTATGTTTTATGGCAAATTTTTAATGTCAGTGCCTCTTTTGGGGAAAATGGGGGGGAATACTGACACGGTTTTTATCCCTTTTGCCCCACAATTCATTATTTTCTATATCTGCCTCAACTTCAGATTCTCTTGACTGAGAATTTAAGAATCTTCTCCCCATCTGCCTCCTCAACAATCTGTTCTTCTTTGGAGGCCTCATCAGCAACATTCCCAGCAAAGTGTTAAATATTTGGGATGTCCAGCCCACATCTTTAAACCATAAGAAACTATCTGACAGCTGGCTGTGATCTAGAAGACTTGGTGATGACACCAGCTCACCACAATTAGGTTGCCAAGAGGAAGAGCCACTGCTAGACTATTCCCTCTCTTGGGCCATTCCTACCCTGTCCTCGTGACCTGCCAATAGAGATCTTTGCTGCATAGTCAGCATACCACCAGCTACAACCCTCAAGCAGGTCATCATTGCATTCTGCTGAATAAACTGCAAGTTTTCTTTCTTCGTTTTCCAAGAAATCCTCCTAGAATTAAAGAGAATGTAATTAGACATGGAACTTTTCCACATTTTTTTTTTCAACAAGCTGGCCATCAAGGTAGGGTGACCCAGAAAGAAAATTCCCAAAAAGAAAATACTTTCATCATTCAACACTTTTACCTCACTCATACACTCATCACTGTCTTTGCAGAGGCACCCAGATATAACAGTTTAGAAGCATATTATAAAGATACGCAAGATAACCTTCCAAACTGCCAATATCCCAAACCCCCCCTTCAACCTTTAAGCTGTCCAAACTTAGATTTACATTTATGTACATGCATAACGCTCCGACCTTAATTTTCTGCATTTGAAAGCATGTAAAAAAACAGATCTACATTCGGAGTATTATGCGAGTGAATGTAGATCTATGTATGGGCAGTTTAAGGGTTAAAGTGCAGGCATTGTATTTCTCATTTCCAGTACTCAAGTCTGGCTATTTAAAAATAACTAGTTTCCCTGAATCCCTTCACCAAATATTACCCTGCTCACACTCGAACAGCTCCTCAGGTCCCAAAATTCATTCATCTCCATTCACTTCTATCATTCATGTTCACACATGCTTGCTGGAAGTCCATGTCACTTTGCCCTCTCCCTCCAACCTTTTCGAGGACAACCCCTACCCACCTTCCTTCCCCTACAGATTTACATGCTCTCATTTTATTTGATCCACTCTCTTTAAATGACCAAACCATCTCAACCCTTCTTCAGCCCCCCGACTAATACTTTCAGTAACTGCACACCTCCTAATTTCCACACTACGAATTCTCTGCATAATATGTACACCACACATTGCCCTTGGACAGGACATCTCCACTTCCGCTAGCTACCTCCTCACTGTAGCATTTGCAACCCAAGCTTCACACCCACACATGGAAGAGCCCACAAATGGAAGAACCCATCCAGAAGGTGACTGTTGTGCCTGAGTCAGGTGCACGTCCAAAGACGTCATTGTGGAGTGAAGAAGGTGGAGCAAGAGGAGCTAATTGAGGGGTCTTGTGCGACTCTACCTGGAGATCCTTCCTCTGTTGGCCCGGTTACACTGGGGGAGGAGGGTAGGATGGTCATGGAACAGAGAGAGGACGACACATTAGCGACTGTGCTGAAGGGATTGTTGGACAAACCTGGAGAGGTGGAAGAGGAGGGGCTTGACTTATCCCTAGGGAATGTGTTTTGTGTACGGTCCCAGGATGTGGAGGAGCTGGTTGAGAAACAGGCTGCTGGGATGGATGTAATTGCCGTGGAGGCGGTGGTGCATAATGAAGGCCTTCTGGAGGTGGCTATGGAGGCAGTGGGAGGATCATGCAAACGGGCAGCAGCATTGTCAGACTCTGATGATGTCCTCACCCAGGCGCAAAGGCCACGCAAAAAGGTGTGGGCAGAGGTGGCACAGGGCGGCCCTAAGGGGCGAAGGGGTCCGGTGGTGGATACTGGACGACCTCCAGTGTCTGGTCTTGTGCATGGTGGTAGACGCCGGCAGGCATCTAAAGGCAGATCAGTGCCGACAGGGCACAAGGCATAGCTGGCTTGAAGTGTGTCTCAGTAAATGTAAATGGGTTGCGAGACAGAGTGAAGTGTATGTGGTTTGTGAGTTTTCTTCATATGTATGGAGTGGATGTAGCTTTTGTGCAAGAGCACAATTATAAAGCCAGGTGTGAGTTAGTACTGGATGGATTTCAGGTGTTTGTCGTGCATTCAACTCGATTGAAAGGGGGGTTGCCATCCTTCTGCGACAGACCAGCCCATTTGTTGTGTATCGTAGAGAGGTAGGGGAGCAGGGGCGGGTCATGCGAGTGGATGGGCTGTGGATGGGGGAGAGGGTGGCGCTAGTGTGTGTCTATGGGCTTTCAGAGGGGGATGGACGTGTCAAGACTGCCTTTGTGAGGGATGTGTTAGTGTACCACCTCCGGCCCTCCCCCCCATGGCAGTTGTGGGGGGTGACTGGAATTGTGTGGTGAGAAGGAAAGATGTGGAGCCTCAAGGGGCCGGGTTTCACTCTGTAGTGTTAGGGAATCTTTTGCGAGGTGCGGGGTTGTGGGATGTGGCTACAGGTGAGGCGTGGTAGGTGGAGCACATGTTTGTGCGAGGAGGGTATACTGCTCATCTGGACCGGTTGTATGTAACGCAGAATGCAGGGGTGGAATGGGTGTGTGTGGTGGAAGTAGCATATTCAGATCATCGGGCGGTTTTCGTTGAAGTGGGGTGGGACGGGTTGCCTAGGAGGCATAGGAGTTTTTGGAAATTGAATGTTCGGCTCCTTGCAGATGGAGGGGGGAGGGAGGGGTTTGTGCAATTGTGGAGGGAGTTGTGGTCAGGAATGAGGGCTGTTGGGGATATGTTGGCATGGTGGGCTGGAGTGGCAAAGGAGAGGATCAGGGCATATTATGTTAGACAGGGCAAGGGGGAGGCTCAGATGACTTTTGGGCTGATAAGAAATTTAGAGGGGCGGTTGTGGGATTGCTATGGGTGAGGGGTGGGGGGCAGGGGCTATCCTGTAGAGGAAATAGAGGGGCTGAAGCAACGCATCAGGGAATTGCAGAATGAGAGGTTTAATGCAGTGGGGGTTAAGGGTGGGTTAGAGGAAGTTTTGTGGGGTGACAGGCCATCAGCGTGTGTTCTGCTGGGGCAGCGGAAGCATCAGGCAGCCACAGAGATGGAATGTTAGTGCAAGAGGAGGTCGGAGGATTTTGTGTGGGGCAGGTGCTTCATACAATGGAAGGGATTGGTAGTTATGCGGATGAATGGTTCGGGACTTCTTTGAGGAGTGTAGGTGTGCAGGGGGACACGTTAGGGCAGTTGGGACGGCATGTGGTGAATGTCCTGTGCAGGGAGGACTGTATGGCACTGGGTGGGGACATTGAAAAAGGGGAGGTGTGGAGGGCATTATCGAGTATGAGTAGGGGTAAATCTCCGGGAATCGTTGGTCTGCCATGTGAGTTTTACTTACAAAATTGGGACATACTTAAGGAGTTTTTGGTGAGATTGTTGAATGGGATGAAAAAAAGGGGTGAGCTGGGGGTTTTGCAGGCGACGGTGGTGGTAGTCTTGGTCCCGAAGGTGGCCAGTCCGCACACGATGAAGAACTATAGGGTTATTTCTTTACTAAATAACAGAAAAAAGGCACAATGCCGTGACTGGAACGATACACAAATAACCTCACATTAAAGAGAGAAGCTTACGACGACGCCTCGGTCCGACTTCCCTACTTCCAACTCAAACTGTCGCCGTCTAGTTGAATCCTCTCTAATACACAACTTTCCTTGTATGAATCTTAGCCCTGGCTTCATCTGTGTAGATGCCTTCCTCTCCCACTACATTGTAAAATGCTCCAAACTTCTGAACACCCATGACTTAACCTGACTCCTCATTTTTTCTTTTTCCTTTTTCTTTTTCTTTTACTTTTTCTTCTTCTCCCTCTTCCCCTTTCCTCTTTCCTTTTTCTCCTCTGGGTTGTCTTTCTCTCTTCTGTCTCGTGTTTCTGTTCCTTCTTCATTTATTTCACCACTTCCCCTTTCACGCTCCTCTGTGTGCTTGCTCTTCCTCTTTGGGAACCTAGCTCTCTTGCAGTGCTCCCCTTCCTTTGTATTTGACTGGCTCGTCCTCCTTATTCTCCACTTCTTCCACTACCACTACTACTACCTCTTCTACTACTACTACTACTACTACCGATGAAATTAAGACACATGTGCGGCATCTGGGTGTCTTTGTTGTGGACATCCCCGTCTACAATGGGGATGCCTGGGTGTTGCACATGTGTCTTAATTTCATCTTGTCGGTATTATATACCATTCTTGTACTACTACTACTACTACTTCCACCACCTGTTCCTGCCTATACATAGCCGTCCTGCTCCACTTCTGGTTAGTGTGACTTTGTAAATGGTCCAGGTTGGATTGAAGCGTCGTCGTAAGCTTCTCTCTTTTATGTGCAGGTTATTTGTGTATTTCTTTAATGTGTGTGGATTATAAGTTATTCGCTAAAATATTGGGGAATAGGTTGAAGTGTGTGATCAACAGGGTGGTGGCAGCGGGCCAGTATGGGGTGCCGGGTAGGACCATGTATGAGGGGCATGGGGTGATTTGGGGGTTTGTGGAGAGTCTGCAAGGTATGGAGGGTAGGGGAGTGTTGGCCTTAGATTGGCGTTCAGCATATGACAGTGTCAAGAGAGAAGCATTGTGGTGGATAATGAGGAGGCAAGGGTTTGGGGATGAGACTGTGAGGTGGATGCAAACGTTGTATCATGGAGCGGGTGTTTGGGTGCAGGTGAATGGGAGGGTGGGGGAGCAGATCCCTATGGGCAGAGGTCTGTGGCAGGGATGTGTTTTATCCCAATTTCTTTGTGCGTGTTTGCAGGATCTGTTTTATAGAGCAGTGGAGGTATGTGTGAGAGTGGGCGACAGGGGTGGGTAATAAGAGGCGTGCCAGGAATTGTCAGTTATGTAGATGACACGACGATTCTTATTCTTGTGCGGGATGGGGAAGGTTTAGGAGGGGTGGGGAGGATTATGGACCTGTTTGGAGAGGCGACTGGTATGAGGGTGAATGTAGAAAAGTCTATGTTTATGGGGTTGGGGGATTGGGAGGGGAAGGTGGGAAGGGTAGGTAGTGGGAGGTGGGGTTTTGTGGATAAGGTCAAGATTTGTGGGATTGAGAATATGCAGGATGCACAGCAAGCTAGGATGGTTAATTCAGGGAGTGTCATGGAGCGGGTGACTAGATGGATGGAAGGGTTGTGGCTAGGTCATTTAACGCTTCATCAGCGAATCATTGTAGTAAATGTCTTACTATATAGTAAAATTTGGTATGTGGTCGCTATGTACCCGTTGTTGCAGTCAGATATTGGGGTATTATTGAGGAGAGTCTTTAGGTTAATTTGGGGGCTGGGATGTGATTGGTTGCGGAGGGGGGGTTGTCACTCTCCCAGTGCGCAGAGGCGGGCTGGGGTTAATTAATTTAAAGAGTAGGATCATGGGTGTATATGTAAAGAGGGGGTTCCTCCGAGAGGGGGGTGTATAGGTGGTGGGCTGCACCTTTTGTATGAGGATGTTAAAAGATGGTGGGGAGGGAAGGATTTACGTGTGTGTGAGGACATGATGCGGGTGCTTATGTATGTTAGGGATGCAAAACACATGAGAGTGAGGGTTTTAGACAAAGTGGTGGGGGAAAGGGAGGTGGCGACAGTGGAAGGAGCCTATCCAAAATATGCATGGGGGATATTTGGGGCAGGTTGTGTAGGCTATGCATCCAGCCGTGGGAGGAGGAGGTGAAGTTCCGGTTCCTGCATCGTATCCTGCCATCAGGTGCGGTTCTTAGAGACTGGAGGATTCGAGAGGAGGGCATCTGTGGGGTTTGTGGGGGTGAGGATACAGCCTTTCATGCAGTCTATTTCTGTGAACGATTGAGGGACTTACAGGAGTGGATGGGGAGGGGAGTGCGATGGGAAGGAGTGGGGATTTCGGTTTTGCAGGCTTTAAGTTTGGATCTGCGAGGGGTGGGTATCCCTGTGCAGCGGGCACTTGGTTACCTTATTGTGGATTTTGTGTTTGTGTCTTGGGCTATGAGGAGTCAGGTGGAATTGGGGGTGCGTAAAAGGGTATTGGCGGCAACCTTTTTTCGTATGTTGTGTCGAAATCTGGTTCTTTACAGGATATGGTGGGAGCCGGATTTCCCTGTAAGCTATCATGGTTTAACGGTGGGGGTCTTCTTGGGTATGTAAGAGGGGGAGGGGGTCAGGGGATGCGGCGGGCTGGTCTCCCTGGGGGGGCTAGTCTTTTGGAGTGTGTATGGAACACCTATTACATGTTCACAAAGAGGATTGGTGTTTTATGGTGTGTAGGTTGAGAGAGTATTGGGTATGAGGTATGAGGTTTTCTATGTGTGTTGAAGTGTTTACCTGGAGACCTGGAGAGAGTTTCGGGGGTCAACGCCCCCGCGGCCCGGTCTGTGACCAGGCCTCCTGGTGGATCAGCGCCTGATCAACCAGGCTGTTGCTGCTGGCTGCACGCAAACCAACGTACGAGCCACAGCCCGGCTGATCAGGAACTGACTTTAGGTGCTTGTCCAGTGCCAGCTTGAAGACTGCCAGGGGTCTGTTGGTAATCCCCCTTATGTGTGCTGGGAGGCAGTTGAACAGTCTCGGGCCCCTGACACTTATTGTATGGTCTCTTAACGTGCTAGTGACACCCTGCTTTCATTGGGGGGATGGTGCTCGTCTGCCAAGTCTTTTGCTTTCGTAGTGAGTGATTTTCGTGTGCAAGTTCTCGGTACTAGTCCCTCTAGGATTTTCCAGGTGTATATAATCATGTATCTCTCCCTCCTGCGTTCCAGGGAATACAGGTTTAGAAACCTCAAGCGCTCCCAGTAATTGAGGTGTTTTATCTCCGTTATGTGCGCCGTGAAAGTTTCTCTGTACATTTTCTAGGTCGGCAATTTCACCTGCCTTGAAAGGTTGCTGTTAGAGTGCAGCAATATTCCAGCCTAGATAGAACAAGTGACCTGAAGAGTGTCATCATGGGCTTGGCCTCCCTAGTTTTGAAGGTTCTCATTATCCATCCTGTCATTTTTCTAGCAGATGCGATTGATACAATGTTATGGTCTTGAGGTGAGATCTCTGACATAATCACTCCCAGGTCTTTGACGTTGGTGTTTCGCTCTATTTTTGTGGCCAGAATTGTTTTGTACTCTGATGAAGATTTAATTTCCTCATGTTTACCATATCTGAGTAATTGAAATTTCTCATCGTTGAACTTCATATTGTTTTCTGAGCAGCCACTGAAAGATTTGGTTGATGTCGCCTGGAGCCTTGCAGTGTCTGCAATGGAAGACACTGTCATGCAGATTTCGGGTGTCATCTGCAAAGGAGGACACGGTGCTGTGGCTGACATCCTTGTCTATGTCGGATATGAGGATGAGGAACAAGATGGGAGCTAGTACTGTGCCTTGTGGAACAGAGCTTTTCACCGTAGCTGCCTCGGACTTTACTCTGTTGACGACTACTCTCTGTGTTCTGTTAGTGAGGAAATTATAGATCCATCGACCGACTTTTCCTGTTATTCCTTTAGCACGCATTTTGTGCGCTATTACGCCATGGTCACACTTGTCGAAGGCTTTTGCAAAGTCTGTATATATTACATCTGCATTCTTTTTGTCTTCTAGTGCATTTAGGACCTTGTCATAGTGATCCAGTAGTTGAGACAGACACGAGCGACCTGTTCTAAACCCATGTTGCCCTGGGTTGTGTAACTGATGGGTTTCTAGATGGGTGGTGATCTTGCTTCTTAGGACCCTTTCAAAGATTTTTATGATATGGGATGTTAGTGCTATTGGTCTGTAGTTCTTTGCTGTTGCTTTACTGCCCCCTTTGTGGAGTGGGGCTATGTCTGTTGTTTTTAGTAACTGAGGGACGACCCCCGTGTCCATGCTCCCTCTCCATAGGATGGAAAAGGCTCGTGATAGGGGCTTCTTGCAGTTCTTGATGAACACAGAGTTCCATGAGTCTGGCCCTGGGGCAGAGTGCATGGGCATGTCATTTATCGCCTGTTCGAAGTCATTTGGCGTCAGGATAACATCGGATAGGCTTGTGTTAATCAAATTTTGTGGCTCTCTCATAAAAAATTCATTTTGATCTTCGACTCTCAGTCTGGTTAGCGGCTTGCTAAAAACTGAGTCATATTGGGACTTGAGTAGCTCACTCATTTCCTTGTTGTCATCTGTGTAGGACCCATCTTGTTTAAGTAGGGGCCCAATACTGGACGTTGTTCTCGATTTTGATTTGGCATAGGAGAAGAAATACTTTGGGTTTCTTTCGATTTCATTTATGGCTTTTAGTTCTTCCCGCGATTCCTGACTCCTAAAGGATTCTTTTAGCTTAAGTTCGATGCTTGCTATTTCTCTGACCAGTGTCTCCCTGCGCATTTCAGATATATTGACCTCTTTTAGCCGCTCTGTTATTCTTTTCCGTCGCCTGTAAAGGGAGCGCCTGTCTCTTTCTATTTTACATCTACTCCTCCTTTTTCTTAGAGGAATAAGCCTTGTGCATACATCGAGTGCCACCGAGTTAATCTGTTCTAGGCATAAGTTTGGGTCTGTGTTGCTTAGTATATCTTCCCAGCTTATATCGGTTAGGACTTGGTTTACTTGGTCCCACTTTATGTTTTTGTTTTTGAAGTTGAATTTGGTGAATGCTCCCTCGTGACTAGTCTCATTTTGTCGGTCGGGGGCTCCACGCATACATGTCTGAACCTCAATTATGTTGTGATCTCAGTATATTGTTTTGATATGGTGACATTTCTTATCAGATCATCATTGTTAGTGAAGATGAGGTCTAGTGTATTCTCCAGTCTAGTAGGCTCTATTATTTGCTGGTTTAAATTGAATTTTGTGCAGAGATTTAAAAGCTCGTGTGAGTGTGAGTTTTCATCAGGCTGGCCTCCTGGTGTTATTACTGCAACAATATTATTTGCTATATTCCTCCATTTTAGGTGCCTTAAGTTGAAATCCCCCAGGAGCAAGATGTTGGGTGCAGGAGCTGGAAGATTTTCCAGACAGTGGTCAATTTTTAACAGCTGTTCCTGGAATTGCTGGGATGTTGCATCCGGAGGCTTGTAGACTACCACAATGACTAGGTTTTGGTTCTCGACCTTTACTGCTAAAACTTCCACTACGTCATTTGAGGCATTAAGCAGTTCTGTGCAAACAAGTGACTCTGCAATATACAGGCCAACCCCCCCCTTTTGCCTGTTCACTCTGTCACATCTGTATAGGTTGTAAGTATAGGTGTAAGTATATATTGTGCTTCTTTATTTATGGAGAAGTGGCAGGTGAGATTGTTCTTCATTGTATACTCGTGAATTCAACTCGTGTAACCTGTGTGTGCTTTTTATGACAATAAGTGGAACTTGCATTTATATGTTAACAAGAGAAATGATGTCTTATGGTGTGTAGGTTGTGAGAGTATGGGTATGAGGTCTGAGGTTTTCTATGTGTGTTGTAGCGTAAGAATATATTGTGTGACGTCTTCATAACATAGAGGTATCATGCAGGACATTATGTTTTTAGACAAGCGGGGTCCTTAATCTTGTCCCCCAGGATGCGACCCACACCAGTCGACTAACACCCAGGTACCTATTTGCTGCTAGGTGAACAGGACAACAGGTGTAAGGAAACGTGTCGAAATGTTTCCACCCGCCGGAAATCGAACCCTGGCCCTCCGTGTGTGAAGCGGGAGCTTTAGCCACCAGGCCACCGGGCCACCATAGGGTTAATGCAGTTGTTCAAATGCGATATGTTTATCGGAAATGTATTTTTTTCCATGTGTATATACCATATAGTGGAATTGTGATGAGTGAACATTGCATGCCAGTATGGAGTAAGGTTTATGTTGTATGTATTGGCCTTGGTCACAAGGTTTCATAATTTAGTTTTTCCGTTGGCGGGGGTTAGTGGAGGTAGGAGGCATGGTGCCAATACTATTAGTATGCTGCAATCATTGTACTAGTTGCTCATGTATTTGTTGGTGGGTTGCTTGTTAGGTAACCTTTGTGTTATGCATGGTGTCTTGTCTTCATGACCTGGTGTAGTGGCCGGTTGGGTTAAAGTTTACACCACGCACATAGTATCTTTTCTTGTGTACCTATCCATGTTTGTATAGGTATGAGCGGGTTCTAATAACATTGATAATGTGCTATGCATTGTGTGTGTTTAGGTAGGAGTGTGTATTTATATTGTATTGTTTATATTATAGGTTATTTCCTCTATTATAGTTAATGTTCAGTTGTTTAAATACGATATGTTTATTGTGAGTGTAATGTTTATCCTTTGTGTTATGGTTTATATGGTTTATATTGGTCACAGTGTATTATTCTTGTTATGTCGTGTTTTAAATAAAATAAAAAAAAATTGGCTGCGGAAATGTGGTTATAGTTCAAGTGTGTGAGAGAGTTGGGAGGGTGTGATGCGTCAACTGTGTTGCAGCACATGATTCTTATTTATGTTCACATGCAGTCTCAAGTCATATGTTGAGAGGTGTGTTTAGGGTGCTATTGCCACAAAGCTGATGTATTGTTATCTGTGTTAGGGATGTACTGTAGAATTTTCTTTTGCCTACAGCTGCTACATGGCTATTTTATTATACTTTATACCTCTTTGTATTGTGCAATGTTTTAAATAAAATATAAAAAAAACTGTTGTATTCACAGCTTGATAAGTACTCACATGGGATTTTCCAATCTTTGATTTAATAGGTATAGGTATATTCTTCTTATACTGAGCTAAAGTTTTTGTATCCAGAGTAGGATTTTTAGATTTATCATCATGTCATGTAGCTTGCATGCAAGAAACTATTGCTTGTAAACCGCAATTGAAATAATGTTTGTTGAATATAATATTTAATCTTTCAGTGGTTTGTGGTAACAGCGTCTCCTGTACAAATACCACTGATAAACCAGTCACATTGCTTTAGGTCATATTTAGAGTCTAGATATCTGAGACTAATGAGATCCTAAACGCTTGTAAATCTGAAAAACAATGTTTTGGTGGCTTCAAGGTTGAGATTCATACTGCATGTCTAACCCTGGATTTGTCAGCATTAAAGTAGTTGTCTGACAAGACATGTAATGCTAGATGATAATTGCGTTTGACCACCGGAAATGACTTAATTAGTTCATAGGGTTCTTCCTTCACAAGACATTTAGGGTAGTTGAACGTAGCAATCTCATCAATATCAGATCTTGTGTGTACCAAGGATTCAAAAACCACTGGGAAATTCTACATAATTATGACCTTCAAAGATAGGTAATTGAAATGAAGGAAGACTAGGTAGTGGTATGCCATTCGTGGAACATGTAACAGATACCTGACCACTAGCTACAATAGGTCTTTGTGAAAGAATTTTGTGGCAGGTAGCCCGTGCTTCTGTCCACATTATCTGTTGATCAATAAAATTACCAACAACATTTTTAATGACATCAACAGATGGATTTGATTCTAGGAATTCACTTTCATATTTCCCATAATCTGAATTAATGATTTCCAGACGCGGTAAGTACTTCCAATTTTGCTTCTAGAACATCAAAATCAATGTTTGCATCTTGGGTCAGCCCTACGCAGACTGAAATTAGTTTTTCTAATTGTGTAACTTTTGTTTGAAAAGATTGAAACTGAGTTCAGTGATGCCCTCTTGATCTTGAATAATTGCTATCACTACACTAGAGTGTTTAAAAACTTTACCTCAGTGAACAGCTGAGTGATATAAGCACCCACTAACCCAGTGACCACAGGGTCAGTGACCTTGAAGGGTACATGCGGCTGGACTCTAGAACTCTACTGATGAGTCGTCAGACACTACGCATCACACATGTATATACATCATACATACAAATGTCACTGTTAATGTATATGAAGGTTTGAATATATGAGAAATTACGCTATAAACACTGTAAACCCTGTGTAGTTACACACATTCGCAGTCTGGTCTGCATGCTGAGTAAACTGTGTCCACGGCAGCACCGGCATCCTAGCAGCTCTTATTCTTCAAGAAACCATCGCTCATCAATGCTTGTGATGGCCCAATTGAAGATACAACTACATGAACCCACGTAGACCACAAAATGACCCCAGAATACTAAGAATGTAACCCAAATCTTGACAAAATAGAAGATCTAAGGAAGACAGCCCTGCTAACCCAAACACTACCTCCACTGCCAGACAATCACTTAACCTAAGCTCAGGGAAATCAAGCCATCTCCTCCATAGCTACACAGTATCTACTTTAGTGATACTATGAAAGGATATCGCAGAAGAAACAACAGCAGTAAGAAAAGAATAACACCAAGGACCCTATAACTCAACCCCCCTCACCACCACCACCCAAAGAACAACAACAACAAACATGGCTGACTCCCCCTCCAACTCAACTCCCTTCAAAGGATAACCCATGATAACTCAGGTATGATTATTCCTGACAGTATCAGGGACTACATCGTTGCTCTAGAAAACGAAATCAAAGATATTTAAGCAACACTTGCGCGACGAGAATCCAAGATAACCAACCTCGAGAACAAGATCCAAAACCTTGAGGAGAAGATTACCTCGGGAAGTGCTGACACAGAAAATACTCTGAAAAACAGCTATAGCCAGTCACACATGAGCAAATAACAACCTCAAATATGAAGGGAAGAAGCAATCAAGGAACTGGATCAGAACATGCACACTCGAAGAATGAAACCATGATATTCAAGACGACAAAACTGAAAAGATAAGTTGCTCTGATGAGTTATAAATAAACAGTCCAACACTTCCTAGTGACATAACGCAAGAAACACGTGCAAGAAACGCTAAGGATAATACAGGAACCACATAAAAGTTATCTGCAAAAACAATGAAATCAAATAAACACGTTTGTTAGGAAAACAAGTAGTAACCACCGTATTGTGATCAGACTGTCATTCATATGATAAAAGAAAGGACTTAATTAAATCAACAATTCAATGAAAAATGGAGTGTGCATCACGAGTGTCTAACGAAAAACATCAAAACCTTCGTTCAGGTTGAGAAAAACTTTAACAGGAAAACAAATACATCAGTGATTCACTCAAGATGGGAAAATATAATTAAAAAACATAAACATGGACAACAATTACACAATCTCAAATGAACATATTTCTATACCTTCCTTAGAAAAGCGACATTTCTGTAACAGAATAAATAAGTGTCCTTAAACATATATACATGTGTACATATAGGTAACTTACTATCTAATTATTGTGCATTATTATTGTTTACTATTATATTATTGTGCATTATTATGTTTACTATTATATTATTGTGCATTTATTATTGTTTACTATTATATTATTGTGCATTATTATTGTTTACTATTATATTATTGTGCATTATTATTGTTTACTATTATATTATTGTGCATTATTATTGTTTACTATTATATTATTGTGCATTATTATTGTTTACTATTATATTATTGTGCATTATTATTATTAACTATTACATTATTGTGCATTATTATTTTTTCTTTTACTAGCTAATACCAGCTACCTCAAATACTGTTTATTTTTTAATTGCTTTTAATTGCTCATAATTTTGTGTTGCAAGTCAAATCTTACTCCAAATTAATGTTATTCATGGTTGCTACCTGTCCATTTAATTCAGCTTACCACTACTTTTTTAATCCTTTTTATATTGTGTGAGAAATTAGTGTATATTCCAATTACATTATTGTGTGAGTCCCAAAACTATCTTTTGCTAGCTAGTACCAGCTACCTCATATTTCTCTACATTTTATAGTGCAATTAATTGCTCAACTTATTATACATTACAAATCAGATCTTACTCCCAAATCAATATTATATCATACTGACTATCTGTCCATTGAACTTTGTTCACCATTACTTAATTTAGTCCCTTATATTTTTTCTCCTTTATTTTAGCTTTATATAACTAACTTAGTTCATATATTCACAATTGTTAAAATAATCAAGGTGCTATTCTCAGGTGCTAAAGTGTAATAAGTTCACTATTTTGCCATTAAAATACTCCAGGTGCTGTAGACTACCTCAGGTGCTACTGATTTTGCCTTTAATACATTCTTGTACTATTAAATCTATTAGCTCCTTTATTTTAACTGTAAATATCTACTGTAGCTCATAAACTCACTTGTTAAAATAATTAAGGTGCTATTAGATACTTAAGTATATAACTGAATTATCAGTTTTGTAATAATCCCTTTTTTTCAAATTTTTACATGTTTTAGATGAATCACAGTGTCTTAGTCATAAGTCTAGTTGTAGATTCAATATAAATCTTATAGAATTTTACTCAGAAAATCTAGTTTGTAAAATTACTCTCATCCTATGATTACAGACACAGATCCTGATGTAAACTTTTTACAAAATGAATTACATGAATCAACCAGTAACTGTAATTACTACACAGCAGACCAAACAAAGACATTACTCAGTGCAAACAATAACATAACCATCTTTAACTACAATGTCAGATCCTTGAGCAAACATTATGATGACCTCACAGCATTACTCAGTTCCCTTCATTCCAATATATCAATCATTACACTCACAGAAACCTGGCTTAAGCCTGATATTACAAATTTCCTGGCTACATGGCCATACACAACTGTAGAACAGACCAGCAAAGGGGAGGAACAGCTATATACTATTCAAATCAACTCGAATGTATCAATAAATCTTGCACAAGGGATGAACATGGAAAATATATCATAACCAAATTTAAATCAAAAGACCTGCAAAAACCCTTACAGTTATAAACATCTACAGAGTACCACAGTCAAACATTTATCACTTTATTGAAAAAAACTAGGAAACATGATTATTGATGCACACATGAATAAAGACCACCTACTACTAACAGGTGATTTCAACATAAACATACTACACGACCAGGACTTACAAGTAACCAAATTCACAAACACAATGAGTAACTGCCTGTTGCTACCAGCAATATCTAAACCTACAAGAATCTCCGACAAGCATCTCCTTAATAGACCACATCTGGACAAACACCATATCCCCTTTAAAATCAGGCATAATCACAGACAACACTACAGACCACTACCCAACCTTTCTCATAACTAATCTGGGCAAACTACCACAAGACATTACTAAAGTAACCTTCAGACTACATAACGAGACAGCAGTTAGCAACTTTATAGCAGCTATGAATAACATCGATTGGCAAAATGAGCTTGAAACATATACAGATATGAATGAATGTATAAATAATTTTCTAAAAAAAAGCCCAATGTCTCTACAACAGACATTGCCCCAGAAAAACTAAACAGATCACAGCAAAGAGACTGAATAATCCCTGGCTAACACCAAGTATCCTCAAATCCATTAACACAAAGCACAAATATGAAAAACAGTATAGAATGGGTCAAATAACTAGAGAACAGTCGAGAAATTACTCATCAGCACTTACCAGCCTGATGAGAAGGTCAAAAAAATTGTATTATGAAAATGGATTACATAACATCAAAGGTGATATGAAAAAAAACTGGAGAACTATCTGAAATTCTTGGAACTAAAAAGTTATCCAAAAACAAAGCAAACAAACTAACAAAATCAGATGAACCCCTACTCACTCCAACCAAAACAGCAGACAGACTTAATGTTTTCTTCTTCACCATAGGAAAAAATCTAGTAAACAAAATACCAAGCACAAATGCCTGTCCATCAGACTACCTCATAAAAACCTACGCAAATACGCTATTCCTAGCTCCAACCAACCCCACTGAAGTTATGCTCATCATAAACACCCTTAAAAACAAGGCAGGAGACATAAACAACTTGCCTGCTTTTATGTACAAAAAAGCTTCTCAAGTATTGTCACCAATTATTGCAACGGTCTTTAACAAATCCATTGAATCATCTACCTTCCCAACAATCCTCAAAATAGTGAGGGTCACTCCGATTCATAAAGGAGGTGACCAAGCTGACTTGAATAACTATAGACCAATATCTAACTTACCACTGCTCTCTAAAATCTTTGAAAAAATCATTCATAGACGGATCTATTCCTACCTCGTTTCACACAACATATTAAACCCTTGTCAGTTTGGATTCAGGAATAATAAAAGCACAAATGACGCCATCATACACGTGCTAGAACTAATATGTACCACACTTGAAAAGAAGGAAGTCCTGCTGGGCATTTTCATTGATTTACGTAAAGCTTTCGATACAGTCGACCATGAACTACTGTACTCCAAATTAATGCACTATGGTGTCAGAGGCCACTCCCTCAACTACCTGAAGTCATACCTTAGTAACAGAACTCAATATGTGTATGCAAATGATGCAAACTTCTCCACCCAAGCAATCACAGTAGGAGTCCCACAAGGAAGCGTCCTTGGACCACTCCTCTTTCTCATCTACATCAATGATTTACCGAATGCATCACAGCTACTCAAACCCATATTATTTGCAGATGACACTACATATGTATTTTCCCACCCAAACGCAGTCATACTAGCAAACACAGTCAGTGCTGAATTACAGAAAATATCTGCCTGGATGATGACTAACAAACTTACCTTGAACACTGATAAAACCTATTTCATTCAGTTTGGAAACAAAGCTGCAAATGATCCAATTAACATTACGCTAAATGGATCATCAGTGACAAGACTCACAGAGGGAAAATTCCTAGGTATCCACCTTCACAGTAGCCTTAAGTTCCGGACACACATACAACAAATCACCAAGAACATCTCCAAGACTGTAGGCATACTATCAAAGATAAGGTACTACCTTCCACAATCAGCTCTCCTGGCACTGTACAATTCACTCATATACCCTTATCTTACATATGAAATTTGTGCATGGGGATCAACAACATCCAATCACCTAAAACCCCTAATAACCCAGCAAAAGGCAGCAGTAAGAATGATAACAAATTCCCACTCCCGCCAGCATACTCCACCAATTTTGAAAAGCCTGAATCTGCTTGCTATTAAGAACATCCATACTTATTCATGTGCCTACTACATACACAGAACAATACACGCAAATATGAACCCCCCACTCAAACTTCTCCTCACCAACCTAAACAGGACACATGACCACAACACAAGACACAGATCTCTTTTTGATATACCTTAGATCCATATCACACTGTGTAAAAACTCTATGCACATAAAGGGCCCCAAAATATGGAAATCATTACCAGAAGATATTAAAGTAACCCAGTCTGAAAATCAATTTAAGACTCTTCTTAAAAGCCACTTAATCACCCTAGACTAAATGCTAAATACTCAGCACACATTTACTCACCTATGTACTCCCACAGCATAACTGAAACAATCACATTGAACCTTTTATCCATTGTTGACAGGAATATAATTGAATCATTGTTTTTCACAAAAGCATTTTAGAATATAAATATATCTTTGTATTATACAAATTTTGATTTATTTATAATTAATATTGTACTGTGCAACTATGAAATAATTACTTTCCTACTGTACAACTATGATATACTACTCCTTAGTATTAAGCAGAATGTAAGCCAGTACCTATTCATCCCTAATGCCCACTCTCAATCTATGCCAACTCTACTCCACTGCATACTGTACTCCACTGTGGAGAATATTCTCCAATCATAGGAATATGGGTGATATCCCTTCTCTTTCCAACATCTGGAGAAGAAGTTTGAATATGTACCCTAAAACATCAGCTCAGCATATGTATTCATTACTAAGCAAGACTGCAAATTGATCATAGATCAGATACTTATGCTGCATCACGAGACTACTTCTCTTCTTACGAGAATATCTGCTGGATTGTACACCCGTGTGTTAGTCTGAAGGAACTGCTGTTTCCCCAGAATATTAAAAATTCGAGATAATTTGCCTCTAACTTGATTATTTAGTTAGGGTCATTATTACCTCCAGCCCACTCCTAGAACTCAAGCGGCAATCCTTGATTGTAATCAGTCATAAGTACTGGCACCCAACGTCTGTAAACTATATGTCCACAGAAGCTCCTTTGAGAAGAAGGGTGTAGAGGCTGGTAGGGCAGATTGCAGTTTGTTTTGGGCAAGTAAATATGTGACGAATCAGACGGTGTCCAGAGCGGGCACCAGTGCCACCTTGTGTTAAAACATAGAAGCGTTCATGTCCGGTCTCGTGTGCGTGTTTCCCCGTGTCGTGCAACCAACAATCTCCAGGAAGAATGTCAATCCTTCCTGCCGTGAATGTTTTCGAACAATAAGTGATAGTCGTCAGGCGACGTGCGTTAAGCAGACGACAGAAGACGTGGCGAAGAGCGTTATCACCTCTCACCTCTTCAATCAAACCACCGTGTGTGCGGCGTCACATCAGTAGGGTCCGATACATACAACCAGGTGAGTAATTATCCCACCCGTTACTTTAACCATTCCACTGCAGGAGAAAGCTATATAGGTGAAGTAATTGGACACTTCATTTAAAATGCCGGTGCATGCGGACCATTGCCCACGACCAGGTAATATTCACCCATGATGTTCCAGGTAATAAACATGAAATAGTGAAATATAGACAATAGATCAGGTCAGCAAACAAAGGGGGACAGCAGAGGGCAGCAAGGGACTAGCTCCCTTAAGGTTTACTATACTAATAGCAGGAGTGTAAGAAATAAGATAGATGAGCTAAGATTAATTGCAAGTGCAGGAAACATAGATATTATTGCTATAACAGAGACCTGGCTCAATCTGAAAGATAGAGAGATGCCCTCTGAATGTCATATACAAGGCTATAAATTATTCCACACTGACAGGGTCAACAGGAAAGGTGGTGGAGTAGCGATGTATGTCAGAGACAATTTAAATTGTTGTGTTAGAAAAGATATTAAATTAGAAGCGTCAGCCACTGAATCTGTTTGGTTACAGCTTCTCGAGGGCCGAGAAAAACTAATTTTGGGTGTGATTTACAGGGCCCCAAATCTTGATAGGGAGTGCAGTAAACTTCTATGGGACGAAATTCGTAAGGCATCTACATACGAAAATGTTGTGCTAATGGGAGATTTCAACTACAGACAGATTGACTGGAGCAATTTGACAGGAAATTTAGAGTCAGGTGACTTTCTTGATACGATCCAGGATTGTTTTTTAAAACAGTTTGTGACAGAGCCAACTAGGGGAAATAACCTCCTTGACTTGGTTCTTGCCAGTAGGGAAACACTAATTAATAATCTTGAGGTTAATGATGAGCTTGGGGAAAGTGATCACAAATCACTCAGTTTTAATATATCATGGAATTCCACTAATAATGGCAATCAAGTCTCCGTCCCTGACTTTCGCTTGGCTGATTTCATAGGACTGAAAAATTACTTAGGTGGGCTGAACTGGAATGACCTGACTAAGGGTCAGGTAGGTGGTGATGGTTGCCGATATGATGCTTTCCAGGGCAGAGTTCTAGCTGCTCAGTCAAATTATGTTCTAAATAAGGAAATCAGATCAAACAAAAATGATCCTAAATGGATGAACAATAGATTAAAATATCTGATTGGTCAAAAGAGAGGCATATATAGGCAAATCAAAAGAGGAGAGGGGCAATTGAGAAATCGATATATTCAGTTAAAGAGAGAAATAAAAAAGGGAATTAGAAAAGCAAAAAGAGATAATGAGGTTAAAGTTGCAAGAGAATCGAAGACTAACCCAAAAGGATTCTTTCAGGTATACAGAAGTAAGATCAGGGACAAGATAGGCCCACTCAAAAGTTCCTCGGGTCAGCTCACTGACAGTGATAAGGAAATGTGTAGAATTTTTAACACATACTTCCTCTCAGTTTTTACACAGGAGGATACCAGCGATATTCCAGTAATGATAAATTATGTAGAACAGGACGATAATAAACTGTGCACTATTAGGGTCACAAGTGACATGGTCCTTAGGCAAATAGATAAAATAAAACCTAACAAATCCCCAGGCCCTGATGAACTGTATGCAAGGGTTCTAAAGGAATGTAAAGAGGAGCTTAGCACACCTTTGGCTAATCTTTTCAACATATCACTACAAACTGGCATGGTGCCAGATAAGTGGAAAATGGCAAATGTGATACCTATTTTCAAAACAGGTGACAGGTCCTTAGCTTCGAACTATAGACCAATAAGCCTAACCTCCAAAGTGGGAAAATTTATGGAATCAATAATTGCAGAGGCAGTTCGTAGCCACCTTGAAAAGCATAAATTAATCAACGAATCTCAGCATGGTTTTACAAAGGGGCGTTCCTGCCTTACGAATTTATTAACTTTTTTCACTAAGGTATTTGAGGAGGTAGATCATGGTAATGAATATGATATTGTGTATATGGACTTCAGTAAGGCTTTTGACAGGGTCCCACATCAGAGACTACTGAGGAAAATTAAAGCACATGGAATAGGAGGAGAAATTTTTTCCTGGATAGAGGCATGGTTGACAAATAGGCAGCAGAGAGTTTGCATAAATGGGGAGAAATCAGAGTGGGGAAGCGTCACGAGCGGTGTTCCACAGGGGTCAGTGTTGGGCCCCCTGCTGTTCACAATCTACATAAACGACATAGATGAGGGCATAAAGAGCGACATCGGCAAGTTTGCCGATGACACCAAAATAGGCCGTCGAATTCATTCTGACGAGGACATTCGAGCACTCCAGGAAGATTTGAATAGACTGATGCAGTGGTCGGAGAAGTGGCAGATGCAGTTTAATATAGACAAATGCAAAGTTCTAAATATTGGACAGGACAATAACCAGGCTACATATAAACTAAATAATGTAGATCATAATATTACGGATTGCGAAAAAGATTTAGGAGTTCTGGTTAGCAGTAATCTGAAACCAAGACAACAGTGCATAAGTGTTCGCAATAAAGCTAATAGAATCCTTGGCTTCATATCAAGAAGCATAAATAATAGGAGTCCTCAGGTTGTTCTTCAACTCTATACATCCTTGGTTAGGCCTCATTTAGATTATGCTGCACAGTTTTGGTCACCGTATTACAGAATGGATATAAATTCTCTGGAAAATGTACAAAGGAGGATGACAAAGTTGATCCCATGTATCAGAAACCTTCCCTATGAGGATAGACTGAGGGCCCTGAAACTGCACTCTCTAGAAAGACGTAGAATTAGGGGGGATATGATTGAGGTGTATAAATGGAAGACAGGAATAAATAAAGGGGATGTAAATAGTGTGATGAAAATATCTAGCCTAGACAGGACTCGCAGCAATGGTTTTAAGTTGGAAAAATTCAGATTCAGGAAGGATATAGGAAAGTACTGGTTTGGTAATAGAGTTGTGGATGAGTGGAACAAACTCCCAAGTACCGTTATAGAGGCCAGAACGTTGTGTAGCTTTAAAAATAGGTTGGATAAATACATGAGTAGATGTGGGTGGGTGTGAGTTAGACCTGATAGCTTGTGCTACCAGGTCGGTTGCCGTGTTCCTCCCTTAAGTCAATGTGACCTGACCTGACTAGGTTGGGTGCATTGGCTTAAGCCGGTAGGAGACTTGGACCTGCCTCGCATGGGCCAGTAGGCCTTCTGCAGTGTTCCTTCGTTCTTATGTTCTTATAATACTTAGGTAGTGTCGACCTTGTTAACATCACCTTCCACAGCCCCGTGGGACACTGATCGTCTACGAGGGAGGCATCACCTTTCACAGCCAAGGTGGACACTGGTAGTCTACGAGGGAGACATCACCTTCTACAGCCCCGTGGGACACTGATAGCCAACGAGGGAGACATCACCTTCCTCAGTTCTGTGGGACACTCATAGCCAACGAGGGAGACATCACCTTCCACTACCCCGTGGGACACTCATAGCCTACAAGGGAGACATCCCCTTCTACAGCCCCATGGGACACTGATAGCCTACGAGGGAAACATCACCTTCCACAGCCCTGTGGGACACTGATAGTCTACGAGGGAGACATCACCTTCTACAGCCCTGTTGGACACTGATAGTCTACAAAGGAGACATCACCTTCCACAGCCCTTTGGGACACTGATAGCCAGCGAGGGAGACATCACCTTCCACAGTCCTATGGGACACTGATAGCCAACGAGGGAAACATCACCTTCCACAGCCCTGTGGGACACTGAAAGCCTACAAGGGAGGCATCACCTTCCACTGCCCCGTGGGACACTCATAGCCTATGAGGGAGATATCCCCTTCCACAGCCCCATGAGACACTGATAGCCTACGAGGAAAACATCATCTTCCACAGCCTTGTGGGACACTGATAATCTATGAGGGAGACATCACCTTCTACAGCCCCATGTGACACTGATAGCTTAAGAGGGAGGCATCACCTTCTACAGCCCTGTTGGACACTGATAGCCTACGAGGGAGACATCACCTTCTACAGCCTTGTGGGACACTGATAGTCTATGAGGGAGACATCATCTTCAACTCTCCTGTGGGACACTGATATTTTATGAGGGAGACACCACCTTCCACAGCCCCGTGGGAAACTGATAGCTTACGAGGGAGACATCACCTTCCACAGCCCTGTGCGACACTGATAGCCTACGAGGGAGACATCACCTTCCACAGCCCTGGGGGACACTGATATTCTTCAAGGGAGACATAACCTTCCACAGCCCCAGAAGACACTGATAGCCTATGAGGGAGACATCACCTTCCATAGCCCTGTTTGAAGCTGATAGTCTACGAGGGAGACATCACCTTCCACATCCCCGTGGGACACTGATAGTCTACAAAGGAG
Organism: Cherax quadricarinatus; assembly: GCF_026875155.1. Lineage (NCBI taxonomy): Eukaryota > Metazoa > Arthropoda > Malacostraca > Decapoda > Parastacidae > Cherax > Cherax quadricarinatus. The sequence goes on along the minus strand of NC_069464.1, from coordinate 23,801,251 downwards.
ACATCACCTTCTACAACCCCGTAGGACAGTGATAATCTACTAGGGAGACATCACCTTCCACTGCCCTGTGGGACACTGATAGTCTACTAGGGAGACATCACCTTCCACATCCCCGTGGGACACTGATAGTCTACGAGGGAGACATCACCTTCCACAACCCCGGGGGACACTGATAATCTATGAGGGAGACATCACCTTCCACTGTCCTTTGGGACACTGATAGCCTTTGATGGAGACTTCTAGGTTGCTGCTCCTATGGTTCTGAGCTGTCAACTAATAAGTTCTCTTTTATGGTCGTTAATGCATTCATCATATAAAAGTACCCACACCATTGCCCATTCTACCCCACTGCCCAATCTTTCTCACTGCCCACTCTACACCTCACTGCCCCCACTATACCCCACTGCCCACTCTACTCCCCTCAACACTCTTTGCATCACACTGTCCTCTCTATAATACACTGCCCACTCTCTACCCCACTGCCTACTCTTTCCCACTGCTCACTCTGCCCCCTCTGTTCACTACCTACTCCACTGCTCACTCTATGCCAAACTGCCCACTCTATCCCACTACTCAATCTTCCCCACTGCCCATTTTCTACCGAACTGCCCACTCAACTACACTGCCCACTCTATCTTACTGCCCACTCTACCCCACTGCCCACTGTCTACCCTACTGCCCATTCTACCTCATTGCCCACTCTTCACCAATGTTCACCCTACCCCCCCTTCAACTGCCCACCAAAAACCCATTACTTTCCCACCTGGGGTTTTTCTCCCCCCCCCCAAACTTTTCCCACCCCTACCTCCAAAAGGAACCTCCACCTCCCTTACCTTTATTTTACCCAGACACCCCCTCCAAACCCCCGGGGACTCTTACCCAAAAGGGCCCCTTTTAAAAAATTAGAAAAAAAATCAGGGGGGTTTAAAACTTCCTGCCCGGGGAATGATTTTTTAGAAAAAATTTTATGGAAAAACCCGGCCTGGGGGAACTAACAAAGGGGGGGGTGAAAAAAAATGGGAAATTTGCGGGACAAAAGCGATTTTTCCAGGAGGGGCCCAAAAAAAAAGGGGTTTTCCAATATTTCTTTTAGGGTTTTCTTCACAAAATTTTTCAAATGTTTTCCCCAAAAAATTTTAGTTAAGCATCCACCAAAAGAAAAATGTTTTAAACTCGGGGCATTGGGGGGGGCCTAAAAACAACCCATTAAAGGGGGGGACCCCCATGACCCCCCCGCACCCCCCAAATGGTATAAAAATGGTTACCACTAAAAAAAATCATTAACCGGGGGAAACCCCCCCCCCAAAAAGAAAAAAAAGGGGAAATGAAAATAGAAAACAAAGGGGGGGAAAAAAACAGGTCTTTTTAAAAAAAAAAGGGGAGGGGGGAAAAGGGGGGTTTCCCCAAACCCAAAACCAAAACAAAGCCAAGAAAAAAACCCTGGAATTAATTATGAAAACAGGCCCATTATTGCCAGAAACTGTTTTAAGAAATTAACCTCTTAACGGGGGCCCCGGGGAAAAAAAATCAACTTACGGGGGCCCCTACCATTCCCCTCACCAGTTTTAAAGTTGTTTGGGAAACATGGTGGGGGGTTTAAAGGGGGGATGGAGGCCCCCCAAAAAAGCCACATCCACCAAAAACAAAAAATTTAAAAAAAAATGGGCTTAAAAAATTTTCCAAAACACAGGGGGAAAAAAAAGGGGAGGGGGGAGAGGGGGAAAGTCGGGGTTTATTTTGATTTTCAAGAAAAAGGGGGGGGGAACCCCTAAAAGACACGGAAAAAAAACAGGGGAAAAATTTTAAAAAAATGGGAGGGACCAGATGGAAAAAAAATTTTCAGAAAAATGGGAATTAAGGGGAAAGAAAAGATAAAATATTTTTTCGCAAAAAGGTTGCAGAAGGATCCGGGAAAATTTAAAAAAGGGCGAAAAACAAAATTAAAGGGGGGGTTTTAGTTGGGACAGAAAAAAAGGGAAAATTACAAGTGAGAGGAGACCAGAAAAAGGGGGCGGGGAAAGAAAAATGGGGGAAAAAAAGGGGGGACAAAAAAGGGGACGGGGAAAAGGCAGAAATGGCCCCCCCCAGAAAAAAACTAAAAAAAAAAAACAAAAGAAAAAAATTTATTTTCATAAAAAAAGCTTTTTGGAAAAAGATTTGGGGTCCCCCCCACAGACCCCAAAAAACGGGGCTAAATTTGGAAACTGAAAGTAGGGAAAACCCAAAAACTGATAAAAAGGGGGAATATTGGGGGGGAGGGGCAAGAAAGAAGGGGGGCATACTGGGAAACCCTTTTTTCCCCACGGGGGAAAAAATAAGAAAATTTTTTAAAGAGCTTTTTAAGGGGAAATTTAGATTTGGAGGGACGGGGGGAAAACAGAGGGAGGGAGTCAGAAAAAAAACCCCAAAGGGGGAATTTTAGGGTTTTGGGGAAGGGAAAGATGAGGGGAAGGGGAAAAATTTTTTTATTTTTTTGGGAAACAAGGGGAGAAACAATGAAAACCCCCCACAAAAAAAACCCGGGGGGCCCAAAAAAAATTTGGGGGGGAAAAAAAACAGAGGATTTAAAACGGGGGTAAGGGGGAAAAAAAGGGCCCATTTTGGCAGGAAAAAGTGCGAAAGGACTTTCAATAAAAAGGGAAATCCAGGGGACCCTGGAGGCGGGGGGCCGGGGAAACCCGTGGAGGGCCAAGTTGGGAGGGGTAGGAAAAAAACCTATCCCCCAAACAAAAGGGGGGACAAAAAAAAAAAGGGGGGGGGAACCCAGAACAAACCAAAAACAAAAGACAAAATTGGGGCATCAAAAAAACCCCCTAACCAAATTTGGCAGGTTTTCTAGCAAAACCCCTGCGGGGAAACAATTTAAAAGGGGCCCAGGACAAATGAAAAAAATAAAGGGGGGGGGGAAAGGAGAGGGGGTTTTCAGGGGCACGGGGTTCACGGGGACAAGAAAGAAATGAATGACCCATCAATGGGAAATTTTGGTTTAAAAAAAGAAGGGGAAAGCGGAAGGATTTTTTTACCAAAAACAGTTTAATAAAAAAGGGAAAGCCCGGAAAGGGCCCTTGGTTCCCAAAAGGAAAAGAGGGGAAAAAAGGGGAAAAAAGGGGGTTTTTTAAAGGGAAAAGTTGGGGGAAAAAGGGGGGGGCCCCCGGAAAAAAAAGGAGGGACCCATGGCCCCAAAAAAGGGGGGTTTTTTGAAAAAAAAAACCCCAAATAAAAAAATAAAAAACCAAAAAAAAAACCCACCCCCTTTTAACCCCCTTTTTGGGGAGGAGAAAAAAATAGGGGGAAAAATTACCAATGGGGAAGGGGAGCGAACCAAAGAAAGATTCAATAGGGGCCCAAAATGAATCCAAAAAGGGGTTTAAGGGGGGGACAGAGGGACTAAAAAGAAACTGAGGGAACCATAAACTGTTGGGAAAAATAAATTTTCAAAAAAAGTAAAAAGGGAAACCAAGGGTCAGATATAAAAGCGGGGGGCTTTTCCCAAAAGGGGTTTTTAAAAAGGTGAGGGAATTTTAAAAAAACAGAAAGTTTAAACATTCACAAAAAGGGGGACATAGGAGGGGCAAACAATTACCCCAATTTAAAAAAAAAGGCGACTTGAAGTTTTAAAACAAAGGGGCAAGTCATGCCCCGTATAGCAAAGAGGGGGGAAAAAAAGAAAAACTGGAAGATGGGGAGCCCCTAAAAGGGAAAAAGGTTACGGGAACAGGACTTTAAAAAAGGACGGGGGAAATCCTGTGGACAATACAAAATTCATAAAAAGGGAAGAAAAGGAGAAAAGGGGGTATTTTGTTTTCTTGGGGTAAAGAGCATTTAAACCCCCTTTTCACAAAAAATTATAAAAAAGGGGACCGGGGGGGGGAAACAAAAAGAAATTAAAAAGAGGAAGAAAAAGAAAATTTAAAGGGTCATGACGGGGGTATAAAAGGTGGAGGTACGAGGGGGGTTTTGGGACACCTGGGAGGGGGTTTTTTGGGAGAAAATTTTAAGCAAAACTTTTTCCTCTAAAAATTTTGGGATTTAAAAAAAAAAAAAAAAACAAATTAAAAAAGGCCTTTTACACTACATAAAAGGGGGAAAAGGGGGACCCAAAAAGGCCTCTTTTGAGATTGGGGAAAAAAGGAGAGATTCAAGGGGAAAAGAGGAGTTTAAAAGGGAGGTAGGCCGGCCCAAAAAGGGTTCTGGATCCCCCCCAAAGTGAAAGAAAAATTGGGGAAAAAACAGGGGAGACTGAATATACTCAGGGGCCAAGCCAACCCATCAGGAAAAAGGATCGGGGCGGGTTTAAAATGGGGAATTGAGGGAATCAAAAAAAAACGGCGAAAAAAGGCCCTGAAAAACCTTAAAACGGTTCCGACCTCAAAAAGTCTTTAAAAAAATGAAACCCGAAAGGGGCCAATTTTGGATTTTGGACCGGTTTAAATCACCCCCAAAGACTGGGGCGAGAAACGGCAAAGGACAAAAAAAAATTATCCGGAGAAAAGGGTTTTCCTACAAATTTAAAAGGAAAATTCCGATCATAAGGGGACAAAACCCCGTAATTAAAATAAAAAAATTAATTGCTGGGGGAAAATCCCAAAAACAAGCAGAAGCCAAGGGAAACTTTGAAAATTTAAAAATTGCCCCGGGGGGAGTTGGGGAGTTTTTTTTTTTCCGGGTTTGTAAATAAATTTTAGTCGGGGAATGTTACAGGGGGGGATTCATATTTAGCTTTAAGGGGTAGTAAAAACCAGGGGCAAAAAGGGGACTTTTTTCTCCCATAAGGGGCCCTCCAGGGGGCGGCTACCCTAAAACAAAAGGGTAGAAAAATTATTTTAAAAACCACAAAAGTAAAACCCCTAACGAGTTGTCAAATGGAATATGGGAAAAAGTAAAAAGAGTGGAAAAAAACCAAAAACTTTTTAAAGAAAGGGTAGATGGACAAAGAGTAAAAAAACCCATTTTTGGGGGCCCCCAAAGGGCGGTTTTAAAAACCGGGGGAAAAAACTGGGAAATTTTAAAGGGGAAAAAATAAACAACCCCATGGGGTTCCTAAAAAGATTGGGGGGTAACCCCCCCCAAGTTTTGGCTTTAACGGGGTCAGGGTGGCGGGGTTTGATCAAAGGTTTTATTTTTGGGTACCCAAACAGTTACTTGGGGAAAACCCAATTTTATTTTGATTTAGTGGCCTTCTTGGGGAACCAGGGGGTTCAGGTAATCCCCTTTTGTTGCTAAAAAGGCCCCGGTGTCATTTTTTTCTGACTAGTTTTAGGGGCCCACCCACGATAACCACGGGGCCTACCTTTTAAGAAATGCTTTAGGGGGCTGGTTTGGGTCTAACCCCGGGGGGCAGGATTTTTGATCTAGTTTTTTTCTTTTGCCCCTGTTTTTTTATATGTGAAGGCCCAGGGCATCTTGGCTAGTCTTTGGTTTTGATAAAATAACTGGTTTTGGCCCAAATACAAAAAACGTGTTGTACTAGTAAAAAAGGGGCTGTTTGGTTTACTTGGCAACCACCATGTGGTCTTGGGTAGCATTTAAAAGCCCCATTCCACGGGTTTGGGGGCCTACAAAAGGTTTGTATGGCCCAAGGGGGAATAAGGAATTGCCATTTTCCCCCCTGGGCGGAAAGCAGAAAGGGTCCCAGCCTTTGGTGTGAAAAGGGTTTTTTTTATGTTTTAAATTTTTGAATTATTTTTTTTTTAACACATGGGTTCCCCACCGGCAGGGTGGGAAAAAGAAAAAAATTTAATTTTATTTTTTCACACTGTTTTCCCAAGGGGGGGGTTTTCCCAAAAAGAAACTAAAACATTCCCCACCCCCCTTCGGTGCCATGTTTACCCCAAAACCTGGGGCCCCGGGTTTCCCCAACCCCCTTTAAAGTTCTTTGCTCCCATTTAACCCTTCAATTTAAAAAACCTTTGTCTCCACACCCCTATAAACCCCCGCTCACAACCCTTAACCAAAGCCCCCGCACCAAAAACCCCTTTAACCCCTTTTTCCCCCCTTTCCACCCCACCCCACCCCCCCTTCCCATACGACTGATACACTTTGAAGTCATTCTGTTTCGTTTCCATTCTCTTTCATGCCGAACCACCTCAAAAAACCCCTTTCCCCGCCCTTTGGGGCAAAAAGTTTTGGTATTTTCCCCCATTCCTCCTAACTTCCCAAATAGAATTTCTGCTTTATTTACACCACACATTGCCCCCAACTTTTACTCTCCCCTGCCCCAGCCTTCTCCTCGCTGCAACATTCATCACCCACGCTTCACACCCATATAAGAGCGTTGGTAAAACTTACTTCATCATTTCCCCCCTTTGCCCCCAAGGGGGGCAAAATTTTTGTTCCACAGACTCCAAGTGCACCCCCTCACTTTTTTCCCCCATCATTTTATGATTCACCCCCATTTTCTTGACCCCTCCCCTGACACGTCCCTCCCAAAAAATCTGAATACGTTCCCTCCCCCCATACTCTCTCCTCCAATTGATATTCAAATTTTTCATACTAATCTTTTTGTTATCCTCATAACCTTACTTTTCCCGTATTACCTTTTAAATTTTTTTTTTTTGCACACCCACCCAAATTTTATCCCAATCTCTGCAATTCTCTTAGAATTCCCAAGGCCAGTGTCATCAGCAAAAAAGCACTGTGACAACTCCCTTTTTTTTTTGTGATTCTTTATCTTTTTTAAAAACCCGCCTCTTGCCAAGACCCTTTGCATTTTTTCTCTTAAAACCCCATCTTAAATTATTAAACAACCCCGGTGACATCAACTTTCCCTTTTCTAGGCTACCTTTATGGGAAAAATTTCCCCTTTCCTCAACTCTAACTTGGCCTACTATCCTGTTTTTAAAAAATTTCCTGCTTTCAGAAACCTACCTTACACCATAACTTGCAACATCTCCCAAAATTTCCCCCCCATCCACCCCGTATTTGCTTTTCCAAAACCCTTAAAGCCACAAGACCCTTTAGCCCCTTTTCTAATACTGTTCACTTATTGTTTCACGTAAACACCTGGTCCCCACCCCCCTACTTTCCTAAAGCCTCCTTGTTTTTTGCTATCCCATTCTCCGTCTTACTCTTAATTCTTTTTTTTAATTTTTTAACCTACCATAAACCCCCTTTCCAGGTCATCAAAGACTTTTCCCCCTATAATTTTTTTTCCTTCTTTTATCCCCTTTGCCTTTATACCAAAAAGGGAAATAGCAGCTTCTGCCTCCCCAGGGACTTACCCCCTTTTCCCTACATTTATTAAATAATTGCCCAACACTCCAAAAAATTTTTCCCCCTGCTTTTAACATTTCTATCTTTATCCCATCAATCCCCGGGTGCCTTACCCCTTTCATTTACCTCTGCCTCCGGCTTTTCCCCCCACTACAAAAGGCTTTCCTCACTCCTACAAATGTTATTCTCCTTGCCCCATCACGAAATCACAGTTCCCCCATCTTCATAAATTTAAAAAAATTTCCCAAAAAATTCCCCCATCTTCCCATACCTCTAACTCTCCCTTTAATAATCTCCTTCCTATTTTTAACTGGACCAATTCCCTTTGTTCTCTAGGTTTCTTCTTGTTTAAATTACTCCAAAACTTTTTTTTTTTTCAACAAAAAATTTTTGGGTAACATCTCACCCCCTCTTCATTTGCTCTTTTTTACATTGCTCCACACTTCTTAACTTCTCTCTTTTCTCCATATATCTTCCCTCCTTGCATCACTTTCTTTGTAAAAATTCTCAATTTTCAAAAATTTTTTCCCCTTTTTACTCTCTTTAATTATCATTCCACCAACGTCTCTTCCCCCCGCACCCACTTTCTGTAAACCCCAAACTTTGTGAACACTTAACAACATTTTTAAACCTAGCCCCTACCCCCTTCAACCCATTGCCTTTGCCCCATTAGCCCATTTTCCTCCAAAAAAAACGGGTTTTTATTTACCTAATGCCTTCTTTTTTTGTTATAAAACCTTTTTAAACCCCTCTCTTCCCGATGCTTCTATTTCCTTTTATCCCATCTTACCTTTTACCTCGTGTAGTACAATAGAAAAATGATTATTAATCTGTGGCCCTCTATAAAAAATGTACATCCTGAAGTTATAACAGTTTTTATCTTTCCAATTCTAATCAACAATACTGTCATTTCGCCTACATCATATCGTGTATACTTATTTATCCTTTTTTTCTTAAAAAATGTATTACTATAACTAAACCCCTTTCTATACAAAGTTAATTTAAAAGGGGTTTTCCTTATATTTACACTTGGGACCCCAAACTTACCTACCAAACCCCCTCTAAGGTTTCCCTACTTTTTCATTCAGGTCCCCCACCACAATTCTTTCCCCATTTGGTTCAAAGGCTCCTATACATTACTTAACTCTCCCAAAAATCTCTCTCTTCCTTGCATTTCTCTCTTCTCCGGTGCATACACGCTTATTTTGACCCCCTTTCGCATCCAAACTTTACTTTTTAAACCACATAAATTCTTGAATTTCAAATTTAATTCTCTTTTTCCTTCCATAACTGATATTTAACATTACTGTACCCCTTCCTTTGCTCTAACTCTCTAGTACTCCCAATTTTTCCCAAAATTTTTTTCCCCCCCCTGAAAAAATCTCTACCCCCTTAGCTTTGTTTCGCTTGGGCAGGGCATCCAAAATTTTTTTTTTTTTAACTCAAGCAATCATCTGTTTTTTGTCATCCCCACTCATCCCCGACTTTAAGCAAACCCCGTTTTTATAAGTTTTTTTTCTTCTCTTTTTTAGTAAATGTATCAGGAGAAGGGGGTTTCTAGCCATTGTCCCGGCATTTTTGCGCCCCATACGACAGCATGGCTTCGGGGGAAAGTTTTTTTTTCACTTCCCCATGGAAAAAGAAAAATTTAAAAAAAAAACAAGAGTATTTAGAAAAAGGAGAAAAAAATAGATGTATGTTATTTTAAAAATGCGTGCGTGTCTGTGAAGTTGTCCAAAGGTAAGTAGGAGTAGCAAGATATCCCGTTATCTTGCGGTTTATGGAAAAAAAAGAAAAACCCGCAATCCCACCATCATGTAAAAAAAGTTACAGGTTTTTTCACAGTCATTGGCAGGGCGGTAGTTCCCTGGGTGGTTGTGTCTACCAAAAACCCACTACCTATATGTATATATATTTGTATGTATATATTTAATTTATTTTATTATGTATATATATTATATATATATATATATTATTTTTATAATTTATTATATATATATTATATTTTATATATATATATGTGTGTGTTTTTGTGTGTGTTATTTGTGGTGTGTGGTGGTTGTGTTTTCCGTAATACGGTTTTTTTCTTAAAAACAAAATTTTTAATTTTATTTTTTTTAAAATTTTAAAAAATAAATTTACATTTTAATTTTATTTTAAAAAATTATCAACTTTTTTTTAAAACCATTTTTTTTAAACAACATTTAAAAATAATTTTTTTCCACCCTTTTCTAATTTCTTTAATTTTTTTTTAACACAAAAATAAATTTTAAAATTTTTAATTTATTTTAAAAAATTTTTTTTTTAAATTTACATTTTATTTAAAATGCTTTTTTTATTTTTCCTAACTAAAAAATTAAATTTATTTTTATAATTTCTCTCTATTTGGGGAATTAAATTTTTTAAACATTTTATAAAAATTTAAAAAAATGAAGCATTTTAAATTTTTTTTTACTTAATTTAAAATTATTTAATTGGAAAATTTTTTCTTAAATTTTTAAGGGGGGGAATTTCAGTTTTTGTTAACAATAAAACATTTTTAAAGGGTTCTTTTCCATTATTTTTAAAAAAGTTTTTTTTAAAACCCAAAATTTAAAAATGATAAATATTTACCCCTTTTTTTCCCATATAAATTTATTTAAACGGGGGTTGGTGGGAAAATTTAATGTTAGCTAAAACCCCCCACCAAAAATAAAATAAAAAAAAGTTAATGTAAAAAAGCTCTCCCGTTTCTTTTAAAAAGGAAAAAATTTATTTATATCTTTTTTATATTTAGTTTTTATTTCTACCCTTTTTTTAAGTCGGTTTTTTTCTTTTATCGGCCCCCTCTCCTTTAATTTGTTTCCCTCCTTTTATTCGGCTTCCTTTTTGGTTTTTACCCCCCAAAATTTTTTTTACCCCCCCCCCCCTCCCTTTTTTATATTTATTCCCTTTCCCCCCTTTTTTCTCCCCCCCTTTGGTTTTTTAGAAATTTTTTTTTATATTTTCCACCAAGGGAATTTGGGGGTTCCCTTTCTTGGGATTTTCCCCCCCTTCTCTCTGAAATTTTTTGGTTTTTCTTGGTAATTTTGGGTCTCCCCTTCTTGGTTATTGGGTTTCTCTTTTTTATATTTGGCCATCTCCTGGGATAAATTTGGTTTTTTTTGGGTTTTTGGTTTCCCCCCTTTTAACCCCCCTCCCCTTTTTAAAAACCCCCCCCCGGCCCCCCTCAAACCCCCCCCCCCTTTGGGGCTTTTCCTCCCTTTTTGGTATATTTTGGGCCCCTCCTTCTTGGATATTTTCCTCCTTTTTTTTGATTTTTCCCCCTCCCCCCCCCTTCCCCTTTTTTTAAACCCCCCCCCTTTTTTTTCCCCCCCCCCCCCCCTTGGTTTATCTCCCTCTCTTTGGTTATTCTGGCCTTCCTCTCTTGGTATATTTTGGGTTCCTTTTTTGGTTTATTTTGGCCCCTCTCTTGGTATATTCTGGCCCCCTCCTTGGTATATTCTGGCCCCCCCTCTCTTGGGATATTTTTGGCCTCTCTTTGGTATATTCGGGGGTCTCCTCTTTAAAATTCTGGTTTTTCCATTTTCTGCAAGGTATCGGAACTGGCTTTTTAATATATTATGGGTCCTTTGTTATTCGGCTTTTCCCAAAATTGGTATTTTTTTTCCTCCCTCCCCTGGGTAAAATTCCCTTCCTCTTTGGGGTGGATTCTTGGGGGAAATTTTTCCCCTTTTCCCCTTCCTGGAATTTCCCTCTCTTGGGGTTAAGGGGGTTTTCCTGGGGGGATTTTTGTTAAACCTGGTTTTTTTGGGGTTTTTTTTGGGAATTTGGGGCCCCCCCCCCCCCCCCCGTTAACGGTTTTGGGGTTTTGGGGGGTTTGGCCTTTTTTCTTTTTAAAAATTTGGGCTTTAAAAGGTTTTTTTGGCTTTATTTTCTTTCGGGGGGGTTTGGCCCTTTTGGCTTTTTTGGGTTTTTTGGGGGATTTCTGGCTTTTTTGGGGGTATGGGGCTCTTTGGGTATTGGGGGGGTTTTTTCCTTAAAAATATTTTAAAAAATTTTTAAAAGGGTTTTAAATATTTTTAATTTTTTAAGGGAAAAAAACAAGGGGGAAAGGGGGTGGGTTAAAATAAAAATCACTAAATGGGGAAAGTTCCTTTGTTAATTGCCTTTGGGGGATTTTAAAAAATTAGGTTTAGTTTGGGTTGGGTGCGAAAATTAAAGTGAATACAAAAAGGTAAATTAATTAAAAAAATTTTTGGTGAAAAGATAACAGTTGGAAGGATTAGGATTTTTCAATTTGGGGGGTTTACCCGGTTCTATGGTGGGGGAAAGGAAAAGGGGGGAAAATTTGGCACTTGGGGTCGGGGGCAAAAAAATTGTCTTTTGGGGGGAAAAAAAGGGGAAAATGAGGGTTATTTTAAAATTTTTTTTGAAGAAATTTTTGAGTTAAGAGGAGAATGGAGGGAGTGGGGGAGCTTTAGGGGGAAGTGGGGGGTGTGTTTAAACGGTTTTTAGTTTTAATTTTAAAGGGGGGGAACCAAAAATTTGAAAGGGGTAAAAGGGGTTTTTTGGGGGGGGGCTTTTAAGGGGAATGGGGAAAAGGCTTAAAAGACAGGGTTTTGGGGAAGGGGGAGGGGAGGCCAGGGGGTGAAGGGGGGGGTAAAAGGGGGGGTAGGGGGTTACTTGGGGGCATTTGGGGAAAGGGGTTTTTAGAGGTAATGGGCCCAATGGGTTTTTTTTTTGAGGGGGGGATTGTTTGAAAGAAAAGAAATTAAAAACCGAGGGGGTTAGCCGGAGTGGAAAAATACATGTTTTATTAAATTTTTTTGTTTGGTTTAAAAAAACGGATTGCCCCTTTGGCAAAGGGGGGTGATAGATAAAAATGGTTTAAAGTTTTTCTTTTTGGGCCCCCTGCCTTGAAATTCTTAAAGGGTTAGGTTGGTTTAAAAATTTGGTAGTTGGGATTTATTAAGTGAAAACAGGGGTTTTAAATTTTGGTTTAAAAAATTAGGATTAAAGTTGGGTTCAGAAATTGTTTGGGGGGGTTAGTATTATTCCCGTATGGGAGGTGACTTTTAGCCTTTTTAAAATGTTAATTATAGTTTTTGGGGGAAAGGGGACCACCCCCACTTCCAAAGCTTTTTGTTTTTTTGCAAAGAAAATTTTTAAAATTTACCCAAACCCTTAAGGGGAATCAAAGGGTTATAATTTTTTTCACCCAGCCTTTTTCAAAGGGAAATTTATGTCTGAAACCCCCGGTTCCCAAATTAAATTTTATTTAATTGAACCCATCCAAAATTTTCCCCAGTTTTTTAATTTTTTTTTTTTTAAGGGGTTCCCCCATTTTTAAAGAGAATTCCCCCCCCCCAAATGTTTTTTTCAAGGGTTTTTTTCCCTTTTTAAAGGAAAACCGTTTTACCTAAATTTAAAACCCCAAAAATTTAAAATTTTTTTTTTTAAAAACTTCTTCCAAAGCAAAAACCTTGAGGGGTTTTAAATTTTTTAATTATAAAAATTTTTTTTAGGGAGCCCTTCACCTTCAAACAGCCTTGGGGGAACACGGGAATAGTCTACAAGGGAGACATCATTTTAAACTCTCCTGGGGGAAACACTGATTTTTTACGGGGGAGACACCCCCTTCCCCCCCCCCGTGGGAAAAACTAAAGGGGCTTACGAGGGAGACATAAACCCCCCCCCCTTCCCCAAAACCCCTTTGTGGGACACTGATAGGCTACGAAGGGACATCCCCTTCCCCAGCCCGGGGGGGACACTGATATTCTTCGGGGAAAACAAAAACCTTCCACCCCCCCAGGGCCCTGAAAACCCCTATGGGGGAAAACTTTCACCTTCCATAGCCGTTTGAAGCTGTTGGTCTACGAGGGAGACCCCCTTTAAAAATTCCCGGGGGACACTGATAGTCTACAAAGGAGACTTTCCCCTTCTAAAACCCCCGGGAGGACATTTGTTAATCTACTGGGGAGACATCACCTTCCACTCCCCTGTGGGAAAACGTATTTATGAGGGAGAATAAATTTCCACAACCCCGGGGGGACACTGTAATCAAAGGGGGAGACATAAATTTCCCCAATGCCCTGTGGGACATTTGGATAGCCTTTGGGGGAGATTTTCTGGGTTTGCCCCTCCATTTTCGGGAGCTGTCATAAAAATTTTTTTTTTTAGGGTTTCTTTAAATGCATTCATCATATAAAAGTCCCCCCAAAACCCATTGCCCATTCTACCCCACTGCCCACCTTTCTCACGCCCACTTTTTAAAACCTCACTGCCCCCCATTTAATACCCCCTGCCCACTCAAATCCCCTCCACTTTTGCATACACTTTCCTCTTTAAAATAAGCCCACTCTCTCCCCCCCACTCCCCCCAAACTTTTTTCCCCACTGCCCCACTCTGCCCCCTCTTTTTCACTCCCTATTTCCCACTGCTCACTCTATCCCCAAAACTCCCCAAATTCATCCCACTACTCAATCTTCCCCACGGGCCCATTTTCAAACCAAAATGCCACTCAACACACTGCCACTCTATCTCACTGCCCACCCTAACCCCCATCCCCCACTGTCTCCCTTACTGCCCATTTACCTCTTTGGCCCACTCTTCCCCAAATTTCATTTAAAACCCCTCTACCAACTTTGCCCCATCCCCACTCCACACTGAAAAGGCCCACTGTACCCTACACTGAGCACTCCACCCCACACTGCTAAAAGTACCCCCTTAAACTTTTAAACACTGTTTATTGTACCCCTACACTGCCCATTTACTACACTCCCCCTTTCCAACCCCACTCTGTCCCTTTACACAGCTGCCCACTCCCAAACCCTGGCCTACTGTGCCACACGCCCTTTCACAAACCCCAAATTTGCACACTCTCCCCCACTGCCCACTTTCCCCCCCTACTTGCCCCCCTCTCAACCCACTGCCCAATTTCAAATTCCACTGTTATTTTTCGCTTTCACTGTTTGCTCTACCCCCCCTCCCCCTTTTTTCCCCAACGGGCCTACACTTACCAAAAAAGCGCACACTACCCCCTAACCCCCCTCTACAGCCTTCCACTTTTTTCCCCCACTGCCCACTCTACCCCACTGGCCACCCCTTTATTGCCCACTCTTCCCCAAAAGCTCTCCCCAAAAGATTTAGAGAAAGTGAGGGGTTTTTGCAATTGCCTATTCCAGAGCAAAGGGTGATTGCCAATACAAAAAATTTTGTTAAAAAAAACCGGGGCCGGGAGGGAACTGGGGGACAGGGGGGTCAGGGGAGACATGTTTAACGACATGAGGAATTGACAAGAGGACAAAAGCAAGATTTTCCAGAGGGGGGGACCCGGAACCAAAGGGTCACAATGAGTAAAAGGGGAATGTTGGGAAAGTTTTTTTTCCCCGTCATAAAAATTGTCAGGAAGTAAATATACCCTAAAAATTTAAACTTTGAGGGGGCGGGATCCAAACAAATTTTTTAAAAAGATTTTTGTTTTAAAGCCAGGGAGCGGGGGAGGGAGGACCTAGTAGAACCAATCGTAAAGAGGTAGGCCCAGGAACAATGACTCGACCCCTGAAAACCAAAAATTAGGTATTTAAAAATAGGTGAGTACACACAAAAAGGGGAAGTCAAAGGCAAACCCGGGATAAAGGGGGAAGATGGTTACCCGAAAAAGAAAATAGAGGGGAACAGGAATGAAAAAGGGAAGGAAAAAGGGGCGGGAGAGCAAACTGGGTGGCTTTCTGTAAAAATTTGGGAAAGGAGGGGAGAGGGGAAAAGAAAAAAGGGGAGTCAAAAGGGAAGCCACAAAAAGCCAAAATAAAACCCCCTAGAAATGAGATAAAATCAGCTGAAGCAGGTAACGGGGTTATTGCCCAGAGGAGACGGCATAGGAAGCAGGTAAAACCTCTACTAAAAACGGGGGGCCCCAGGGGAAAAGAAAAGAACTTTTACTTATCAAAGGGCCCCTTCCTTTTCCCCCAAGCAGGGCCGAAAAAATAAAAGGGGAGTTTTTTTGGGAGTGGGGACGTGATATGGGAGGGGGGGAAAAGGGGAGAGGGGGGATAGCCCCCCAGAAAAAAAGCCGACTTTTCCACCAGAGATACGGAAAAAAAAAGGGAAACAATGGCTATATACAAATGGGACCCAGGGGGACACAGTGGGAAAAGAAAGGGGAGGAGGAGAGGGAAAAACCCCCGTGTTTATTCATGACCTTCGGAGGAAAAGGGGAAACACACAATGAAAGACAACAGGAAAAAAAACCCGGGAGATTAAACCCCATCATTAGAGAAATAGGCGAGGAGGACTTTGACTGAGATATAAATTTTCAGAAAAATGGGAGTTACTTAAAGGGAAAATAAAATCATTTCACTAAAACGGTTTTTAAAGACAAAAATGGGGGAGACGGACCCGGGCCAAGAGATAAAAAGGCTAAAAGAATCATTATATACAAGAGGGCTTTTACCCTAGATGAGACAGAAAAAAAAGGGAAAATTACAGCAGCTGAGAGGAGACCCCCAAAAATTTAAAGGGGCTAGGAAAAAAAAAAAAAATCAGAGTCAGCAAGGAAAAAACGAGCGGGACAGCAATAAGCGCATGCATACACAGAACCCCCCCAAAACCCAAAAACCCCAAAAAAAACATCCGAACAAAAAACCAAAATTTCCACCTTTGCAGTTCCCCCCCCACACTACGTGTTAAAATTCCACCACCGCCAGGTCCCCACCCAAAAGGCCCCCCCAAAAACACAGTGCGGGAAATGGAAACTGAAGGGAGGGTTACCCCAAAAACCAGAGGGAAAAAAAAAATGATGGGAGAGGGGGGAAAAAGAGCCCCAAAGGGGATCACTGGACATAAGCTCTCACAAAAACCAAGCTCACAAAAATGTTTAATAATGCCAATCTTTCCAAGGGGAAAACAGACCCAAAGGGAAAAAGACAGGGAAACAGAGGCAGTAGTGGAGTGGGTTTGTTTTCTCAACAACCAATGGGATTTTGTTGAGCTGGAGAGAGGAGATAGATGAGAAGCAAAATACTTCATAATGGGAAAAACCCTTTAAAAGTCTGGCAGTAATTCAGTGATGTAAACCCCCCACAAAACCCCAAGGGGCCAAGGAAATAATTTGATGAAAAGAAACCCAGACCCGGGGTTTTGCACACGGGCTAAGGGGGCCCGGGAAGGGCTCATGTGAGCAGAGAAAAAGTGCTGATTATGAGTGGACTTCAATCAAAAGGGAAAATCGCCCAGGGAGAACTGGAGGGGAAGGGGGCCCAGAAAAAGAGGGGCCAAAGATTTTTGGGGGTTTGGTACGGGAAAAACCCTCTTTGCACCAACAAATAAGGGAGACTACCAAAGAGAAGAGATTTGCCCCACCCGGGCGGCCCCCAGTAATACGTTGAGAAGTGCAGATATTGAGGACATCTTTTAAATGAAAGCCCCCTTAAAGGGCCCAATGAGCACGTGGTTCTGAGATTCGAACCATGGGTAGGATTAAACAATTTAAAGAAGGCAGGAAAAATGAACCCAAACAAAGAGAGGGGGACAACGGGAGGGGAAAAATTAATGAAACGGGGTTCAGAGGAAGAGAAGGGGAAAGGGGAACCCAGAAAATTTGATGTGGAATATGTGTTTAACAATATGCAAGGAAGCTAAAAGAGAGGTTTGCCCCAAAGGGAACAGAATTAATGAAAAAGCCCGGAGGGGGCCCTTGGTTAAACCCAAAGGGGGAAAGAGGGGCCCTGAAAAAAGTGTGCTAAAAATTTGGAAGGTAGGGAAAAGGAAAAGGGCCCCGGAAAAAAAGGAGAGCATCTTGTGCTAAAAAATAAATATGCACAGGTAAAAGGGGGGCCCCAACAACAATACGAAAATAACGCTGTGAAAGCCAAATCTGACCTAAAGCTTTTTGTAACGCCACATCAGGAGGAAAAAAACAGCCCATAAAACCAGAAAAAATTAAAGCTGGGGAAAGGGAAAGGAGGGGGAGATCCAAAAAAACGACTGCGAAGTATGTGGGGCCCCAAACTTTGAGACCCAAAAGAAGTGTTCCAGGGAGACAGGGGGAAAACTCCAAAAAGCAGAGATGAAAGGGTACCCCCTCAACTTTTTGAACAAATACATATTCGAAGAAGAAGGAAAAAGAAACTGCAAAGCGAGCTAGATACCTCAAAGCGTTGGGGTCAAATAACAGGGTTCCAGGGGCCCTTTAAAGAGGTAGCAGAGGCACTATGTGTAACAAAAAACAGTCTTCAACACTTCAAATCAAAACAGGGCGACTACCTGAGGTTTTGGAGGACAGAAAATTGTACCCCCCCAATTTAAAAAAAAAAAAATACGGGACATAAAACCCCTTTTAAACTAATGACCAGTGTCACTGCCCTGCCCTTTTGAAAAGTCATGGAAAAATTACCCGAAAGAGTGGGGGAGCCCCTTTAAAAAGGGAATGAGGTTATCGGCAACAGCAAGCACATTTTCAAAGGACGGGAAAATCCTGGGGCACAAACCTACAAAAAATTTCAAAGACAGGGTAAGTAAGACATAAAGAGAAAAAGGGGTGGGTAGTTTGGTTTTTTTCCTTGGACTATAAGAGAAAATTTGACCACTTCCACAAAAGAGTTTAGTGAAAAAGTTTGGGGCCGGGCAGGGATAACAGGGAAGGCAGGGCAATGAATCGGGGAATCCCTTTCGGGGAAGACAACGGGGAGTCATGGTACATGACGGGGAACAGAGTGGGACCGTGTGAGGCGGGGTTTTCAAAAGGACCAGCCCTGGGATCGTTGCTTTTTTGGTATTGAAACTGAAGCTAAAAATTTTACTTTTTTTCTTTTAAAATTTTCATTTGGAAATTTTTACATATTTAAAACAACAATTCCAAAGAAGGCCACAAGCAGCAATGACATAAGGGGGGGGAAAATAAAACTCAGAAGGTCCCTTTTTGCGGGTGATGTAAGTAGATGAGAAGAATTCAATGGGACAAAGGCGGGCCAAAAACTAAAAAGGGGCACCGCAGGCCGGTCCAGAAATGGCTCCTGGAGCTAAAACCCCCCCAAGGGGAAAAGGGTCAGGAAGATTGGGAAAAGAGCAGAGAAGACTGAAAGTTTGGAGTACAGTTAGGGGCCCCGGGACTACAAACCTCATAAAGGGAAAAGGGAAATTTTGGGGGCGAGTATAACACTGGGAAATCGGGAGGCGCACATCAACCAAATAACTGCGCAGTTACGGGCCCTAGAAAACCCTTATGAACGGGATTCCGACATCCCCAATAAGGAGTCTTTCAAAACCCTGTTCCCCCTGTACTTTGGGCCCTATTTTGGAGTTTTTGGGGCCCATCATTTTTGAATCCAAAACTATCTAACCGTAAGGAAGCTAGGAACGTGAAAAGGTTTTACAAAAACTAGTCCCGGAGCAAAGGTGCATGCCCTACGGGGAGAGGTTTAGGGAAACCGACCTGATGGCAAAAAGGGGACAAAAACAGATGGAGGATAAATAACAACAAAATAAAATGCTAAGAGGAATCCCCAAAGGGTAGATAGAACAGAATTTTTCCAAGAGGAACACATTTGGGAAAAATGAAAATCGGGAAATCACGGGGACTTAAAGTATTTTTCCATCACAGAGGGGGGGGGGTCGGGAAGTGCAATAGTCGGGGAAGTGATGTAGAGACCCGGTTTCATAAAATAGTTTTAAGAAGAGGTATGAAAAAGGGCTAAAGAGCAAAAAAGAGTGACTTTTTAAGGGCCAAATGAAAAAGGGGGTTTCCGGGAGCTGTGACTGTGCAACCACAACTATGTGAGTACAATTGGTGGGGCAAAAGGCACACCAGATACCCCAAAACCCCTAAAAAGGGGGGGGGGAAATTGTCTGAAAGGGAAAAATCAGGGGTAAAAAAAAAAAGCTCAAAGAATGAGGGAAACAAAGCTAAACATGTTTTTTTAATGAAATGGTCCAGATGATGGATACAAAGAAAAAAAAAATTGGAGTTTTGAGGAAAAGCCGCTGAGGCAAGGTTTTCGAACCTAGGGGAAAAAAATTTAAAAATTTTCAAAGTGGGATATAGAACGGGGGAACCCGAACACCGGGGGGGTACACCGGAGGGGGTTTTCGGGGGTAAACCCCCCCACAGTCTGGTTGTAACTAGGCCTCTTGGTGGTTCACGGTCTGACCAACTAGGTATTATTTTTGGGCTGCATTAACATAAAGTACTAACCCACCCTATGGTCATTTTTAAAAATTTGTTTCCCTGTCTCGTGCGTTTTAAAGGGACAGCCAGGGGTCTTTTGGTAACCCCTCTTTTGTATGCTGGGAAGCCCCCGGATGCTTATTGTGCTGTTATCATGTTTTAGTGGCCCCCACTGCATCTAATCCACTGGACCTTACGACCCTTAAGGGAAATGCACCAGGGGGAACGGGATGTTGTACTCACTCCCCAAAGGAACACAGGTTGGTGGGGAAAGACTCGAGGTAATTTCTTTTTAGCCCCTGGGGGGTTTATACAGTGAAACAAGCAGCAGGGGTTCGAGCCCTTTGGGCTAGTGCAGTGTTGTTATTGACCCAATACCACTCGGTCGTGGTCAAAATTTAACATAAAAAACTGCTCGTTGTATTGGAACCAAAAAACAGGGATAAAAGGGAAATTTTACCCTAGAGTAACCACACCTTCGTGGGTCCTTGGGTAGCGGAGTCAACACCCAGGTTTCCCTGGTTTCTACTTTTAAATTTCGTATGGCCCAGTAGATTGGGGCATCATGCTTTTTTCGCCCACCATGGGGCGGGCCCAAAGCGCATGGGTTCGAGTCCTTGGCTAGGGGCAGTGTTTTATTGATATTTTTATATTTTATAATATATATATAATATTTTATATATATATTTTTAAATAATATTTGTTTGTTTTGGGGTTTTTGTGTGTGTGTGTGTGTTGGGGGTGGTGTTTGTGTTTTGTTTTCCTTTTAAATTTCGGCCCGGGTTTTTGGGAAAATATCTTAATGTTATACTGTACATGTGTGATTGGGGGGTATTTGTAAGTGAAGTGTAAAAAAATTTATAAAGAAATGTGTGTTTATTGTTGTGTTAAATATTATGTGGTTTTTAAAAGGGGAAAATGTGTTTATTATGTAGGTGTGTTTTTTTAAGGGTATCAGTTTCTTTTCTGTGGGGAAATTTTTCCCCGTTTATTGTAAAGTAACATTTAAATTTAGAAAGGGGTTGGTTTTTAAACAAACCTATTTTCGATAGGTATTTTTAAAGGTTGGTGTTTATGTATCACGGGAATAAAAGAAATTTTGGGAAAAGTTTTAGGAGGTGTGAAATTGTAGAAATTTTTTATGTTTTTTGTGCTTTTAAGATTGTACAAGTTTTTAATTTTAAAGAATTTTTTGGGTTGTTTATTTTTTCGTAAACTAGGAAAAATTTTAAAATTTATTCAATATTTTTCCTCTCTTTGGTTTTTTAAAAGGGAAATTTTTTAAGTTAATGTTTTTTAAAGTTGTAAAAAAATTGTTAGAGTTAAGCGTAATTTGTGTTTTACCGTGAATGTGTAAGGGGGATTTAGTTTTTATTGTGAAATGTTTTTTTCGGTTTTTTTAAGTGGTGTTGGAGTTTCAGTATTTTGTTAAAAATAATATATTTCATGTTTTAGGTATTTTTAAAGTACCTTTGTATGTATTATTTTTTAATTAAAGTTTTTTAATAAACTATTTTCTACAATATAGTGATAATGATAAAACTGGCACTTTGAGAGCGGCGGGGGTTGCTGTGGCCCTCAGTAAATCCAGTCTAGGTTGTGGGAGGAGACGAGGGAGTGGTGCGGAGGGCCCCAGTTTTTATGCCCATACACACAAAAGTCCCAGTCATCATTAAGTACGGTATAACATAAAAAACAGTTAATTGTATAAAAAGAAGCAAGTGGCTAACCCTGAGTTATTATAACAAAGGGAAGGGAAATTTTATGGTATATACTCTCTTTTTTTATTCTAGCCTTTCTCCCCTTTGGGAATTCTGGCCTCTCCCCCTTTTTTGGGATAGTCTGGCCCTCCCCTCTTTTTATATTCTGGCCCCTTTTCCCCCTCTTCTTATATTCTGGGCCCCCCCTCTTTTCTTTATATTAAACCTTCCGTCCCCTTGGGATATTCTGGCCCCCTCCCTCTTCTTAAAATTTTAGCCCTTCCCCCCCTTTGGGATATTTTGGCCCCTTTTCCCTTTTTTGGTTTTTAGTCTGGCCCCCTTCCCCTTTTCTTAAAATTATGCCTTCCGTCCCCTTTGGGATATTCCCGGGCCCCTCCCCCATCTTCTTTTATTCTGGCCTCTCCCCTCTTCTTAAAATTTTGGGGCCCCCACTCTTCTTATATTTGGGCTCTCCTCCTTCTTAAAATTTTTGGCCTCTCCTCTCTTTTTTATTCCCGGCCCCTTTCCCTTTTTTCTTATTTTTCTGGGCTCTCCCTTTTCTTATATTCTGGCCTCTCCTCTCTTCTTATATTCTGGGGCCCCTCCCCCTCTTCTTATATTGGGGCCCCTCCTCTCTTTTTATATTCTGGCCTCTCCTCCCTTTTTTATATTCTGGGCCCCTCTTTTTCTTAATTTTTGGCCTTCCTCTCTTCTTATATTCTGGCCTTCCTTTTTTTCTTATATTCTGGTTTTTCCCTCTTCTTATATTCGGGGCTCTCCTCTCTTCCCTTTTATTCTGGCCCCTCCTCCTTTTTATATTCTGGCCCCTTTCCCCTCTTCTTATATTTTTGGGCTTCCTCTCCTTCTTTTATATTCGGGGCCCCTCCTCTTTCTTATATTTTTGGCCTCTCCCTTTTTCTTATATTTTCTGGTCTTCCTCTCCCCTTTTTTATATTTGGGGCCCCTCCTCTCTTCTTATATTCTGGCCCCTTTCCCCTCTTCTTATATTCTGGCCCCTCCTCTCTTCTTATATTTTTGGCCTCTCCTCTCTTCTTTTATTCTGGGCCCCTTTCCCCTCTTTTTATATTTGGCCTCTCCTTTCTCTTTTTATTATCCTTTTCCCTCCCTTGGTATATTCTGGCCTTTTTTTAACCTCTTTTCCCCTTTTTATCTGGAATATTCTACCCCTATCATGTGTATTTTTGGGCTCTCCTCTGTTGGGATATTCTGGCCTTTTCTCTCTTGGTATAAACCCGGCCTCTCCTTTTTGTATTTTTCTAGAAAATTTCCCCTCTTGGGGAAATTCTGGCCACTTATCTCTTTGGGATATTCTGGGCCCCCCTCCCTCTTTGTATTTTCCCGGGTTTACCTTCTTCTTATATTTTGACTTTTTGTCCCTTGTAATTCTGGGGCTTCGT
The DNA here is from genome assembly GCF_026875155.1 of Cherax quadricarinatus. Lineage (NCBI taxonomy): Eukaryota > Metazoa > Arthropoda > Malacostraca > Decapoda > Parastacidae > Cherax > Cherax quadricarinatus. Next base: position 23,778,776 of record NC_069464.1, on the reverse strand, counting down.
TTTTTGGTATACTTTTTGGGCCCCTTCTTTTTGGATGTTTAGGTCTCCCCACTCATTACTTGGGGAATTCTAACCTATCCTCCTTTTATTTGGAAAATTCTGACCTCTCTTCCCTTAGCATATTAGGGGCCCCTCCTCCCTTGGGATTTTTCTGGCCTCTCTTTTCTGGATAATTTTAAACCTTTCCCTCCTTTTTTTCTTGAATATGCAGACCCCCTCCATGTATATTTGGCCCTCCTGTGTTTGGAAAAATTTGGTCTCTCCCCCTTTTTTGGGATATTCTGGCCTTTTCTCTTTGTATATTCTGGCCTCTTCCCCTCTTGGTAAATTTGGGGCCCCTTTTCCCCTGGATATTTTGGCCTCTCCTCTCTTGGTTTTTTCTGGCCTCTCCTCTTTTTGGAAAATTTTTGGGCCCTCCCTCTTGGGGTATTTTGGCCCCTCCCCTCTTGGGATATTTTTGGCCTCTCCTCTCTTGGGATATTTTTGCCTCCCCTCTTTTGGGGTATGTAGGCTTCTCCTCTCTTGGTCTATTCAGGCCTCTCCTCTCTTGGAATATTTTGACCTATCCGGTAAATTTTTGGTCCTCCTCCCTTTTTTTTATTTTTGGGCCCCTCCCTTTTTGGGAATTTTGACCTTCCCCTCTTGGGATATTTCTGGGGCCTTTTCCCCTCTTTGGGATATTTTGGCCCTCCTCTTTGGGGGTTTTTTTTGGCCCCCTCTCTTTGTATATTCAGGCCTCTTCCCCCTTTGGGGGGAAATTTTTACCCCTTTCCCCTCTTGATATTTTCTGGTCCCCTCCTCTCTGGTTTTATTTTCGCCCCTCCCTTTTTGGTTCATTTTTGGGCCCCTCCCTCTTTTGGGAAAATTCAGGCCTCTCCTCTCTTTGGGATATTTTGACCCCTCCTTCTTGGTATAAATTTTGGCCCCTCCTCTCTTGGGATATTCAGGCCCTACTCTCTTTGGGTTTTTTTGAACTTTTCCTCTCTTGGGGTATTTGGCCTCTCCCTCTTTGGAAAATTTTGGCCTCTTCTCTCTTTGGGGTATTTTGGCCCCTCCCCTCTTGTATATTCAGGCCTTCCTCCTTGGGATATTTTGACTCTCCTCTTTTGGGAATTCTGGCCTCTCCTCTCTTGGTTTTTTTTTGGCCCCACCTCTCTTGGGTGTATTTTGGCCTTTCTTCTTGGGGTATTTTTGGGGCCCCTCCCCTTTTTTGGGGTTTTTTTTGACCTCTCCTCTCATGGTATATTCTGGCCCCCTCCTCTCCCTTTGGGATATTTTGGGCCCCTCCTCTCTTTGTGTATTTTTGGGCCCCCTTTTTTCTTTTTTTGTATAATTTAGGCCTCTCCTCTCTTGGGATATTTTAGGGCCCCTCCTCCCCTTGGTATTTTGAGGCCCCTCCTCCTTGGTATATTCAGGGCCCCTCCTCTAAAATAAAAATAAAATCTTTGTTTTTACCTAACATGTACAAAGGGATAAGGCCCCAAACGGGATCAATGGGCATTAAATTTCAAAATGGAAAGCCCCTTGTTATGCTTTAGAATTTCCCGCAAATTAGGTTTAATTTTTTTCCCCCGGGTTTGACCCACCCCAGTCGACTCCCCCCAGGTACCCCCCTTACCTACTTAAGGGGGGGAACATAGAGTAAAAAGTGTAAGGGAAAACCCCCCACTGTTTCAACCCCCTTTTTGGAACTTTAACCCCAAATTTGTGGTGTGAGGCGAGAGCCTTTGTCAAACCCGGTCACGGGCCAGAAAATTTTTTTTTTCAAAAAAGGGGAAAATTTTAGTGTGAATTATACTAAGGGGCCCTTTTTAGGTTGAGTCCCTTTTCCCCCCAAAACCCTGCTGGTATGTGGTGGGGGACTGCATCCTATCCACCCTAATCTAGCTTTTTTTTTTAAAACCCCTTGGGTTTAAAACCACATTCAGAGATTTAAAAGTGAGGTTTTTAAAGAGGCCCAAGTTGCGGGTATTCGATCAAACTCCCCTCCAGCAAAAAAAAGGATGAAGGATCCCCCAAGGGAAAAAACCCCGTCCCGTACGTGTTTTTCATGGGGTGGGGGAGAGAGGTGTGAGTCTAAATATTCTCGCCCTTTAGTCTCGCTCATGTTTAACATAACTTCTCCAAAACAGTGTTAATATTATCGGCCCCTTGAAAGTTTTTTTGTAAATTTTGTATGTTTCATTCTTCCCAAAAAAAAAAATTTTTAAATCCATTAAGAGACAAAAAAATTTTTAGAGAGAATAATTTAAAGAACCTAAAGCGTGATACTCAAAAAAAATTCTACATCGTTTGGAAGAGAATTTTTTACAAAAAGTGGTGGGAAGGAAAACCCTGGATCACAAAAAGCGTAAAATTTTTTTTTAAATATTTATAAAAAAAGCCGTTGAATGGGGTCCTTCCTTCTCCGATTTTTTCCTCCGCAAAATTCCCCCCTTTTTCTCAAAAATACGAAATTTAAAGGGCAAAAGTGATTTGTGAAATTTTAAAGAAAATTTGAAAAATTTCTTTTCATTTTGCTAGAAAAAAGGGAAAAAAACCCCTTTGTAAAAGGCCCCCTTCTCAGACCCAAAAACCTCCTACCAGATGACAACAGAGAAATGAGTGAAATTTCTGAAATCCAATTTAACGTGTTTTAGTAGCCAAAATCACTCTAAAGATTTACAATCAGACAAATTTTTCATGAATGTGCCACTAAAAACCCCCCAATGTAAAGCCCCAAAATTTTGGGCATAAAACCCTAAATCCACTAGACTTTTAGAAAACCTCGGGCGACATGCCCCTGCACTCCCGCCCCGTCCCAAACTCGTGGAACTTGTGTTCAATAAGAAAGCAAGAAAACCCTTCCCCGGGCACTAAGTTACTTTTGGGGAAGGGCATAGCCAAGGTGGAAATTCCCGAGTCACTGAAAAAGTGGGTTTTGCCCCACTCCCTAAAGGTAGCCAAAAAAAAAGCATTTTTAAAGAACTATAGACCAATAGCTTTAACGTCCCACACAAAAAATTTTCTTTTAAAAAAGTTCTAAAAAGCAAAGGGGTGTAACCCAAATTTGGGCTCCGAAAAATTAATAACACAAACCTGGGCAACATGGTTTCAAGGGAAAGGGCGCTCCTTTCCTCTCGCAAAATACTGGACCACAGTGGGTAGAGTCTTAGATGCACTGGAAAACAAAAAAGATTTTCAGATGTAGTATACAAGATTTATAAAACCTTTTGGCAAGTGGATCAAAGGTGTAATAGCTCCAAAAAATTTGTGCTAAAGGATAACTTGCAAAGTGGGGAGGGTGGGGTCTTCAACTTTCTAAAACCCAAACGAACACAGGGAAATGGTATCAGAGTAAAAAACGGGAAACGCCTTAATGAAGGCTCTGTCCATAAGGCACAGTACTGCCTCTTCCTTTTTTTCATTTTATTTTCAGACCCTGCAGAAATTTTAAAACCCTAGCACTGGGATCTTCCCTTTTTAGACGATACTAGAATTTTGCATGAGGTGTAACCAAGGGGGACGGCAAATTTTCTCCAAAAAATATAAGCCCAAATTTTTCAATGGGCAACGGCGAACAATTTAGTTTAATGAAAACAAATTCAAAAATACTCCCTTTTAGAAAACTGGAGGGAAATTTTAAAACTAGGACAGAGTATTAGAAAAATTTAAAACACACATTTAAACAGAAAAAACAATGTGAGGGACCTGGAGTAGTAAAAGTCCCAAGTTCCCCAATTTCAAGGACCACAACAAAGCCAAATCACCCTCTGCGAGGAAAAATGAAAGAGTGGATAAAAGAACACTCAAACAAAAGATGCAAAAACCCTGAGGGTCCTTTTTTTTCATTGTTTTTAGGCCCGGAAAACTGTGTTTAAATTTTTCATTCCCATTCAAGGAGGTGAAATTTTAAGATCTAAAAATGTAAGAGAACCTTTTCTGCCCCTATTTGTTTTATAAAACAAACCCTTTAATACTTTGGGAAAAGCCTGGAAGCACTTGTTTGTACTCAATAGAGCGCAAGTGAGAGAGATATATCGGAATTTACACCTGGAAGATTCGGGGAAAATGGGCTCTAAACCCGTCACAAAATCCACTCCAACGTAAGCAAAATACTTCGTAGGCGATGTCCCTAAACCCCCCAAAGAAAATTAGGGGAGCCACTGGTACCAAAAAGAAAACACAATAAGTGGGGCCCGGGGCCCAAAAGTGTTCAACAGCCCCCCACCTTCCCTAAGATTTTTACCAAAGACCCCTTTTTAGTTTTTCAAAAGGGGCTGGACAGTTCCAGAGTCATGCCCGATCAACCCAACTGTGGTTCGTATGTGGGGCTAAAAAATGCCAGCAGTAACACCTCGTTGATCAGGCCCTGATCCAAACCCGAAAGCCTGGGGCATGGACAAAAGCAGCCCGGGGGCCCTTGATCCCCTGAAGCCCCCCTGGGAGACTCCGGTAGGTTGGTTAAAAAGAACATAAGAAAATAAAATTTTAGGAAAAACGGCAGAAGGCCTTCTGGCCCCTGCGAGGGAGGTCCCTATCAAAACGACCTCTACCTAAAGTAACCCCAAAAAATAACCCCTTACCCAATGATACCTTTTTAAAACCCAGCTCCCTCCCACTATTTTTTTTGTCCATCCCCTTTTTTAAAGCTACCCAAGGTCCTAGCCCCTATCCCCCACTGGGGAAAACGCCCACGCTTTTACAACTCTGTTAAAAAAACCCAAAACTTTTGAACATAAGAACATAAAAATGTAGGAAAAAACGTAATTGGGAATTAGTGAGGCATTGGGCTACTCCCTTAAAAAATCTTTAGTTTCTAGTTAGTAGTTTTCGAAAAGATTGAACCCCACGTTCCCCAAAAACGAGCAAATAACACCAACAAACCCGGAAGGGCCCGGGGGTTTTTCACACCCGAAAACCTGAAGGCAGCGGTAAAAAACCCCAAAACCTGAAAATAGGGGTGCACCCAGACACTTTTAAGCCAGCGGAAAACACCGAACATCTGAAACCCGCGGTACTCACCAACACCTGAAGGGCCGCGGGACACACAAGGCACCTGAAGCCAGCGGTAACAAAAACACCTGAAGGGCCGCAGTACATTTTCCGACAATTGAAGCCAAACTTACACACCAGAAAGCTGAAACCGCGGTAAACACCCCGACACTAAAACCAGAGTTCAGACCCGAACCTAAGCCAGCGATAAAACCAGGGCAAACCCGAAGCCAGCGGGGACACCCAGCACCTGAAGCCAACCCGGACACACCAGGGCCCTGAACCCGTGGTACCCCATAACACTGCAACAGGGCCTTTCTGGGCCCCTGCGAGGCAGCTCTTTATTCTCGTACTTCTTACCCCCAAAACCTTGGGGCCCAAATGAGGTAAAACACGTCACTTTAAGGGGGAGGCGTGCATCCGACCTAGTTTGCACAAAATCGCAGGGCCAACTCAAAACCCACCCCCCCCAACTCATGTATTATCCAACCTATTTTTTTAAAAATATACAAAAGTCTTTGTTCTATCCCGGGACTGGGAGTTTTTTTCGACCTTTCCCCAAAAATCTATTTCGAAATAAGGTTTTTCCACATCCTTCCTGAATCTGAATTTTTTCCCCCTTTTGACCCTACTGCGAGTCCTGCCCTTTTTAAATATTTTAGCACGCTATTTTCTTTCCCCTTTATTAAAATTTTTCTTTTTCCCTTCAAAACACCCCCAAAAATATCCCCCCCAAATTCCCACGCCATTCTAGAAGTGCAGTTCAGGCCTCAGTCTATCCCCACATGGGAAATTTCGATACATGGGGTCAAATTTTTCATCCCCTTTGTACGTTTTTCCCGTGAATTTATACCATTCTGAAAAACGGTGACCAAAAATGCGCAGAAAAATCTAAAAATATATAGAGTTGAAGAACAACCTGGGGATTCCTTTTTTTTTATACTTTTTGTAATGAAGCCCAAGGGGTTCTGTCAGATTCAATTTCAAACAAATAAAAAACTGTTGGTTTTTTTGGTTTTTGATTACTACTACCAAACTCCCCCGAATCTTTTTTTTTCAATTTTTAATATTAAGATCTAAAATTTTTTAGTTTTTTTTTATGGCATGGTTATTTTTCCCGTCCAAAATTTTGAACTTTTCATTTGTCTATATTTAAATGCATCTCCACGTCTCCGACCCCCTTTTTTCAGTCTTTTTTAAATCATCCGGATGCTTTTAATGTCCTTAAATTTGAATGAATTTGGGTGGCCTTTTTTGGGGTCATCAGCAAATTTTTCTTATGTCACTATTTATTCCCCCCTCTTGCAGTTTAAAAGTAGAATTTTTAACAAGGGGCCCAAAACAAACCCCCGTGGGGAAAAAAACCCCTTGTAAAGTGACCCCATTCTGATTTTTTCCCCCTTTATGCCCAAAAGTCTTTTGCCCATTCGTAAAACCCTGCCTCAACCCCCGGAAAAAATTTCCCCCCCTTTTCTGTGGGGCCTTAAGTTTTCCCCCAATTTGTCTCTGACGTGGGAAATCTATCGAAAGCCTTTCCGAAAATCCCTACACACAATAAATTTTTTCAGTACCAGATCTACCTCCTTCCCCTCTTTCAAACAAATTTTTTAAACAAAAAAAACCAACCACTCCAACACAATTTTAAACTCCCACTTTTTTAAACTTTTTTGTCATGATCCCCTCAAATTCCCGCTATTTTAACCCCCCTTTCCCTTTAAAAATGCCTCACACACCCCCCCCCACCCCTCACATCCTCTTTCCACTCCTAAAAGATGTTATGCCCACTTGACCAGTGGGAAAAAAATTAAAAAAAAAGTCTCCCCTTTATTTAAAAATTACTTTAAAATACCCCTCATTTACCCAAAACCCCCATTTCCCTATGAACAAACTCTTCCCTACTCTGTTTTTAACTGTAAATCCGTCATTCCCCAGGCTTTCTTTAAATTAAAATTTTTCATTTCACTACAAAAATTTTTGTAAATTTTAGCAAAAAATTTTTTGACAATCCTCTACCCCTCTTTTTTCTGCTCTACTTTTGGGCTCTTTCCAATTCTTCACCTTTCTTTTATTTTCCTTTTTACTCGGTCTTCTTACCTTTTTTTCTCTTATCCCCACCCCTTTACTTATCATTCCACCAATCCCCCTCCTCTTACCTCCTGCACCCACCCTCCTATAGCCACAAACTTTTGCCCCCCATTCTAATACGAATTTTTTAAAAATATTAAAACCCCCTTCAAACCCTCCCTCCCCCCATTTCCCACTCATACTTGCAAATTTGCCCCCCTTTTTTGCCCAAAAGTTGTTTTTACCATTCTAAATTCCTCCTCCTTATTTTTACATTTTACCTCTCCCTACTTGTTGACTTTTCCCTTTTTTCCCCCTCTACCACTTTTCTCTAATTTTAATATATACAAAAAAAAAAAATGTCTGATATATCCGTTGCCCTCTATTTAACATGTACATCCCCATGCTTTCGCATCAACTTTTTTTCCACCAAAACATAATCAAAAAAACCAATTTCTTTAGTGCTTATCAAACCTTTCCCTTTCTTTTTTATCCCTTTTTTATAAAACATTATTTCATATTACCAAACCTTTTTTCAAAACAAAAGCTCAATTAAATCCTCCCCCTTTTCATTTTAAACCCGGGACCCCCAAAATTTTCCTACTACCCCTACACAACATATTTAACCCCCTTTTTCATTGAGAAACCCTATTTATAATATATTTTAATATTTTATTTTTTTATATAATATATTTTTATATTTTTTTTTTATCTTTTTATATATATATATATATTTTTATATATTTTTTATAATTTTATATATATTATATTTTAAAAATATATATATATATATAAATATTAAAATATATTAAAAAAAATATATATTTATATACATTTTTTTTTTTTTTATCACACGGGCCCATTCCCACCCGGCAGGGGGGGCCCCAAAAAAAAAAACTTTCCCATCAAATTTACCTTTCCTTTACTGTCTTGCCAGAAGGGTGCTTTAAACAACAGTTTTTAAACTGGGAAAATTAACACCCCTCCCTTTGAGTGCGGCACTGTTCTTTTTCCCCTTTTTCAGGGCTCAAGCCGGCCTGCCCGGGTTTCCCCGAAACCCCTTTATAAATTTACTTTTCTCACACTCCCCAAAAGCACGTCAAATATTAAAAAACCCTTTGTCTCATTCACTCCTAACCAAACACGCTCATGCATACCTGCTGGAAAATCAAACCCCTCGCACACAAAAACCCCCTTTACCCCCTTCTTTCCCAAAAATTTTCCAGGCCGAACCCCCACCCCGCCTTTTTTTTTTCTACCCGACTGATAAACTCTTGAAGTCATTCTGTTTCGCCCCCATTCTCTCTACAGTCCGAACCCCCCTCACAAACCCCTTTCCCCAGCCCCCTGGACAACAGTTTTGGGAACCTGACCTCCTCCCAACTTCCCCAAAATACGAATTCTCTGCTTTTATTCCCCCACCACACATTGCCTCGACATGAAATCTCCCTTGGGGCCTTTTTGGCCCTTTTCTCGCTGAACATTCACAACCCAGGGTTCACCAAACCCTATAAAGCGGTTTGGGAAAAAACTATACTTCATCATTCCCCCCCCTTTGCCTCCAAAAGGGAAAAAATTTTTGTCTCCACAGACTCCTAAGTGCACCCCTCACCTTTTTTTCCCCCATCAATTCTATGATTCGCCCATCTTTTATAGGGCCCATCCCCTGACCCCGTCCACTCCCAAAAAATCTGAAAAACATCACCCTCCTCCCAAAATCCCCTCCCTCCAATTTTGTTTTCAATATAAAATTTATTTTATATATTTTATAATATGATATATATATATATTTATAATTTTATACATTTTATTTATATATGTATATAATATATAATATATTATAAATATATATATTTATATAATTATATATATATCTATAAGTAAATAATATATAAAAATATATATATATATATAAATTTTTATATATATAATAATATATATATAATATAATATATATATATTTATATTTATATATTTAAAAAAACATTATAATTTTATATATAAATATATATATATATATTTATATATATAAATATATATATATTTTTATATATTTTTATATATTATATATTATATATATATATATATATATATTTTGATATATATATTAATTTTTATAATTTATATATATATAAATAAAATTTTTTATTTATTTATATATATATATATATATATATTTAAGTTTTTTTTCCTTTTTTAAATGGGTCTTCTTCCTCTTTTTTTTCCTCATTTTTTCCTGGGAAGTGGAAACGAATCTTTCCTCCATAAGCCATGCGTGTCGTATAAGCGACTAAAATACCGCCAAGGGCGAAACCCCCTTTTTCTCCTGTAATCTTTTATAAAACAAAAAGAAAATCTTTATAAAACTGGATGCTTGAATTGCGTGGATGTCTTGCAGTGACAAAAACAGATGTTGCTGATGTTTGAATGAAAAATTGGTGTCCGGCCCAACGAAGCAAAGCTAAAGGCACTAGGGGTTTCGTTGGGGGAAAATAAAGGGATTAAATTGGAGTATTGAGGAGTTAGAGCTAAGAAAGGGGTAGCAAAAAATGTTGAATTATCAGTTTTGGAAGGAGAAAAGAGAATATAATGTTAAATTCAAAGGGTTATGTGGGTTTAAAAAAAACGTTGGATGCAAAAAGTAGGTAAAAATAAGCGTGTAGCCCTGGGAAGAGGGGAAATGTAGAGGAGAGAGAGAGAGAGAGATTTTGGTAGATGTTAAAGTGAATGAATATGACCCTTTTTGAACCAAGTGAGAGAGTAACTGTGGTAGGGGACCTGAATGCTAAAGATGGAGAAAACTTTCAGAGAGATTTGTGGTAGGTAAGTTTGGGGGTGCCAGGTGTAAATGAAAATAGGAGCTCTTTGATGGAACTTTGTATAGAAAGGGGTTTAGTTATAGGTAATACCTTTTTTAAGAAAAAGAGGATAAATAAATATACAAGATATGATGTAGGGCGAAATGACAGCAGTTTGTTGGATTATGTATTGGTAGATAAAAGACTGTTGAATAGATTTCAGGATTTACATGTTTATAGAGGGGCCACAGATATATCAGATCACATTTTAGTTGTAGCTACACTGAGAGTAAAAGGAAGATGGGATACAAGCAGAATAGAAGCATCAGGGAAGAGAGATGTGAAGGTTTATTAACTAAAACAGGAGGCAGTTAGGGAAAGATATAAACAGCTATTGGAGGATAGATGGGCTAATGAGAGCATAGGCAATGGGGTCAAAGAGGCATGGGGTAGGTTTAAAATTGTAGTGTTAGAGTGTTCAGCAGAATTTTGTGGTTACAGGAAAGGGGGTGCGGGAGGGAAGAGGAGCGATTGGAGGAATGATAATGAAAGGGAGAGTAGTAGGGAGAAAAAGCTAGTATATGAGAAGTTTTTTACAAAGTAGAAGTGACGTAAGGAGGGAAGAGTATATGGAGAAAAAGAGAGAGGTTAAAGAGAAGGTGGAAGCAATGTGAAAAGAGAGCAAGTGACAGAGTGGTGAGATGTTATCAACAAATTTTTTTGAAAATAAGAAAAAGTTTTGGGTGAGATTAACAAGTTAAGGAAGCCTAGAGAACAAATGAATTTGTCAGTTAAAAATAGGAGAGGAGAGTTGTTAAATGGAGAGTTAAGGTATTGGAAGATGGAGGGAATATGTTGAAGAATTGTTAAATGTTGGTGAAAAAAGGGGAAAACTGTGATTTCAAGTATAGGGCAAGGAGGAATAACATCTTGTAGGAGTGAGGAAGAGCCAGTTGTGAGGGGGGGAAGTTCGTGAGGCAGTAGGTAAAATGAAAGGGGGTAAGGAAAGCGGGGATTGATGGGATAAATATAGAAATGTTAAAAGCAGGTAGGGATATAGTTTTGGAGTGGTTGGTGCTTTTAAATTTAATAAATATTTGGAAGAGAGTAAGTACCTAGGATTGGCAGAAAGTATGCATATTCCTTTGTATTTAAAAGGCAAAGGGGACAAAAAGAGAGTGCAAAAATTTTAGGGGGATAAGTCTGTTGAGTATACCTGGTAAAGTGCATTGTAGAGTTATTATTGAAAAAATTAAGAGTAAGACGGAGAAAGGATAGCAGATGAACAGGAGGCTTTGGAAAGGGAAGGGTGTTTTGGACCAGGTTTTTTAAAAGTGAAACATATAAAGTGAAAAAGTATTTAGATAAGGCTAAAGAGGTTTTGTGGCATTTATGGATTTGGAAAAGGTTTTTGTGACATGGTGGATAGGGGGCAATGTGGCAGATGTTGCAGGTGTATGGTATAGGACGTAGGTTACTGAAAACAGTGAAGAGTTTTTACGAGGATAGTGAGGCTCAAGTTAGAGCATGTAGGAAACAGGGGGATTATTTCCCAGTGAAAGTAGGCCTTAGACAAGGATGTGTGATGTCACCGTGGTTGTTTAATATATTTATAGATGGGGTTGTAAGAGAAGTAAATTCAAGGGTCTTGGCAAGAGGCGTGCAGTTAAAAGATAAAGAATCACACATAAAGTGGGAGTTGTCACAGTTGCTCTTTGCTGATGACACTGTGCTCTTGGGAGATTCTGAAGAGAAGTTGCAGAGGTTGGTGGCTGAATTTGGAAGGGTATGTAAAAGAAGAAAATTAAAATGAATATAGGAAAGAGTAAGGTTATGAGGATAACAAAAAGATTAGATGAAAGATTGGATATCAGATTGGAGGTAGAGAGTATGGAGGAGGTGAATGTATTCAGATATTTGTGAGTGGACGTGTCAGCGGATGGGTCTATGAAAGATGAGGTCAATCATAGAGGGAAATGGGTGAGCGGTGTACTTATGAGTCTGTGGAGACAAAGAACTTTGTCCTTGGAGGCAAAGAGGGGAATGTATGAGAGTATAATTTTACCAATGCTCTTATATGAGTGTGAAGCATGGGTGATGAATGTTGCACCTAGGAGAAGGCTGGAGGCAGTGGAGATGTCATGTCTGAGAGCAATGTGTGGTGTGAATATAATGCAGAGAATTCGTGGTTCAGAAGTTAGGAGGAGGCGCGGGATTGCCAAAACTGTTGTCCAGAGGGCTGAAGAAGGGTTGCTGAGGTGGTTCGAACATGTGGAGAGAATGGAGCGAAAGAGAATGACTTCAAGAGTGTATCAGTCTCTAGTGGAAGGAAGGCGGGATAGGTTTCGGCTAGGAAAGGTTGGAG
>NC_069464.1:23715983-23766075 GCF_026875155.1 Cherax quadricarinatus | reverse complement strand
TTAAGGGTTGACAGGCCCTCTCAGAGACTTGTTCTCAGGGTCGCCCAAATTTCAAAAAAAAAAAAAAAAAAAAAAAAAATGATTTTTTCTTATGAAAAAGATAGAGATCTTTTTTCCGATTCATAATGACACCAAAAGTATGAAATTTGATGGAAAACTTACGGAATTATGCTCTCGCGAAGTTAGCGGTCTCGACGATGTTTACGCATCGGCGATTTTGCCCACTTTGAGCCCTATTTTCGGCCAATTCCACTGTACTAGTCGACAAAAATCATGAATATTTTCGCTAGAACTCCATTTTTTCTATCGAATGGAGTGCAAGAAACCACCCATTTATCGATTTCAACTATCCAATACAGTGGTCAGAATTTAGCAATTTTGCCAATTTCACACAAATTTCAAAAGAAGCCAATTTCCAAATAGGTCCAGAATAAACAAGAAAGACATTCCTGGCACTAAAATGACATTTCCTCTGTTCATTAGTCACGTCCCAATGCCCCTCTTACATTCTTTTGCTTTCCACTTTGAATATTTATTCTCACAAAAAATGAAGATTTACTGTTATGCAGACTACTGCATTAGTGTAAAAAATGGTATAAATAATATCTGCACACTTGTGAAAGAATATTAGACTCACCAGTTGACGTGTATTGGATGCTTAGCTTGATTTATTTACTTTTGAACTTTGGTAAAAATTGAACATTTCTGTTACTTTGAGCTCAATTTCAAGGTATTTTTCAATGTAAAATCAGTCAAAATCATCTCAATTTCTGTAATATGTCTTCCATTCTATAGAATGAGACCAGGAAAACTAGAATACAACAATAAATACCTTACGAAAATACAGTGCAAAGTCACTGTTTTAATCCAAAAAGACGGTCAAAGTTTTTTTTCTCATTACGCACTGTGTGCTGCAGGATTTTTTTTTATACTGCGCACACTGACCACATAGACCCATTCTTTCATATGTAGGCCTACCAGCTTTCTCTCACTAGATTTGAGGGCGCTAGAATTTAGGCGTACTAGTACGTCAAAAACCCTGGTGCGTAAGCCGTATTAGTACGGCCGAAAACCTGAAAGGGTTAAGTGTAACATGCCAAAAGCCCCTCGTATGCAGAACATTATGGGCAGGCTTAAAATTAACTAAATAAATACTAAGCAATGATATATTCAGTGGTAAAAATTACAGTAAACAAATGACAATTAAGCACAGATGAATATTTCAAAGACAGGTCATATGGTCATTTGCTGAGTTGCTGTGCATTCAGAAGAATGGAGTATTCTGTTAGGTAATGTAATTAAAAAAAAAAAGTTTGATAGGGTCACAGGTTAAACATTTATGAGATACAATTATTCAGTATTTATTTAGTTGTGGGTGATTAAGCAATTTTTAAGAAGAGACTTGAATTTATAAACAGACAGTGTTTCTTTTATATTCACAGGTAATGAATTCCAGATTTTTGGGCCTTTTATGTGCATTGAGTTTTTGCATAAGGTTACTTATTATTAATATATTATATTTTTGTATATGTTAGTTTTTGTGCTCTTCCTGATAGCTAATATAAATACTGACCATTTACTTAATGTTTTTTGTGAAGAAACAAGCTTGGCCCTAGGTTGGTTTTGTTTAATATTTTAAATGCTGCTAGACAGGCTGTTACCCCCTAGGTGCCAGCACTGATTTATGTAACGTATTTATTACATTATGTAAATAAATCTGTAGGGGTCATACAGCCCCTTAGGAATAGGAGGTAATTCAAGGAACTGGACAGAAGCTTCATTTCCTTAGATCAAGAGCCCTTCACCAGCATTAAGATACCTCAACTGAGAGGATACATGAGTGTTAGCTAACTGATGGATGGAAAATATTGCCAGCAAGCCCTGGTAGAAAAACAAATGGTGCAGAACAAACCATTATTATAGACAACAGCTCATGCTCAGTAGAACTTTATCAAGTCTTGACTTCATAAAGATCTAACTGGAGGAAAATGTTATTGTAATAAAGGTTGGTTCTGCAATGTCCTGGGAAGGAGAATCAAAAGCTTTTAGGGTTATCCAGGGTTAACTATAAAATGAAAGTCTTGAGTCCCTTCATCTAAACTTAGAATGAGGAAGCAATATTTTTATAATGATGAATTTACAGGTTAAGTACATACAATACACAAATAACCCACACATAGGAGAAAAGAGCTTACGATGATGTTTCGGTCCGACTTGCACTGAAACTTCGTCGTAAGCTCCTCTCTCCTATGTGCGGATTGTGTATTGTTCCAGTCATGGTATTGTGCCTTTTTGTATTTATAGGTTAAGCACTGTTACTCTGCCTGGGCTCATTTCCCAGCACACCCATATCTGATGTATACCACCCTTCAGGAGGTAACTAACAACAGTAGACTTACACTCAAGCACCCATGGTGAACAAGAGTAATGTCTATGTATCACCCTGCCTAGGAATCTAATGGGGTTCTTTTAATAACAAAGTGTCAACAATTATCTCTCTTACTAACTGCTAGAAGATCACATTCTCTCTTGATAAGAAATACAATGGAACCTTGGCTTACGAGTTTAACCTGTTCCGTGACCTTGCTCATATCCCGATCTGCTTGTATGTTGGGTCAATTTTCCTCATTTGAGTTAACTGAAATGTGATTAATCCATTCCAGTGGAATTCCTGCTCTCAGGAGGCAGGAATATGATGCTAATATCATCTTTACAGCTTATTTATCACAATTCATCTAATATGACATAATAAACAATATAAATAACGCAGAAACAGGATATATACTCTAGAATGAATAAAATACAGTAGTACCCCGAGTTTCAAAATTAATCCGTTCCAGGAGTTGGTTCTAAAGTCAAAACGTTTGAAACTCAAAGCAGTATTTCCCATAAGAAATAATGTAAATCCAATTAATTCGTTCCTGCTGTCAGGAGGCATGACAAAATAGTACTTCAATATGACACTATTATCAACTCTACTGCTTATTTATCTATCACAATTCATCTAATATAACATAATAAACAATACAAATAACATAAAAACCCGATACACACTCTAGAATGAATAAAATACAGTGGACCCTCGATAATCGTAAGGCTCAAAAGTCGTAATTTTCGAAAATTGTAACGTTATTTTCGTCAAAACAGTGACTCGCAAATCGTCGTTTGACTCGCAAATAGTCGTTCGTCTGGGACGCGTGCACACAGCCCCAAGCCACCTCACACTCCATTCCCAGCCAGTGTGTCACTGTTTATCAGTGAGTGAGGATGATCCCCTGAGTTCATATGATACATTTCATAATATTCCATTCATTTTAGTGCTTACAACTGCTAAATAAGTCACCATGGCTCCAAAGAAAGCTTCTAGTGCCAGCCCTTTGGTAAGGAATAGTGAGAAACACATATAATTTAAGAAAAAGTTTGTAGAAAAATATGAAGGTGGTGGTGGTAGAGTGGTAGCAGTTGTGATAGTGGTAGAGGGTGGTAGTGATGGTGGTAGAGGGTGCTAGCAGTTGTGATAGTGGTAGAGGGTGGTAGTGATGGTGGTAGAGGGTGCTAGCAGTTGTGATAGTGGTGAGGGTGGTAGTGATGGTGGTAGAGGGTGGTAGCAGTGTGGATAGTGTAGAGGGTGGGTGAGGGTAAGGTGTGGTATATGTGTAGAGGTGGTGAAGTGATAGGGTGAGGTGAGTGTGTGGTGGTGGTAGTGATGGTGGTAGCAGTTGTGATAGTGGTAGAAGGTGGTAGTAATGGTGGTAGAGGGTGGTAGTGATTGTGATGGTGGTAGAGGGTGCCTTCTTCAGTGATTCTACCAACTCCTCCAATATTGTTGGAGTTATATAGGGCTACAGAAAACACCACCACCTCAGCTGCTGCTTCACCACCATTATGGATGGCTTATGCTCTCAGTGGCCCTTATACACCCAACAACAACAACACAACACCTCTTGTGACATTCATAATGAGTTATTTTATTCATTCTAGAGTATATTCCATGTTTCTATGTTATTAATATTGTTTATTATGTCATATTAATTGAATTGTGATAGATAAATAAGCCGTAGAGTTGATATTAGTGTCATATTCTCCAACAACAACCTCGTCTCCCCTCCCTCTGCCCCATCTGCCATACACCAACAAAAGTCTTCAGTAAAGGCAAGTGTGATGTTAAACATTCATTTATACATTTTATTAGTGCTTTACATTTATTTGGCATTCTTTTCTGCATGTAAATCTATATTTAAGCTAGGGAAGTGACCCCTGAAGTGACCTAGAGTCCTTTGAGAGGGAGATTCCCCTTCCAAACAATAACCTCTCTTCCCTCTCTCCTCCTCCCTGTCTTCCATTTATCACCAACAGCCTTCAATAAAGGTAACTGTCATGTTGAATGTTCATTCTTTTGTGCATGTAAATCCATCTTTAAGGTAAAAAAAAAATTTTTGTTGATACTTCTGGGCATCTGGAACGAATTAATTGGATTTACATTATTTCTTATGGGGAAAATGGATTCGCAAATCTTCAATTTCGATAATAGACACGCTCTCTGGAACGGATTAATTACGAAAAATGAGGGTCCACTGTATGTCTGTCATTACATATGTGGTGGCGGGGGAGGACGCAGTCGTGGGCATTCTTGCTCCAGCTATGAAAATGTCTTCCCATTCTTTCCTCCTTCAGATGTGTTAGTATAGAAGAAAACGGAGTTTGTAATGCTAACTGCATTAGATCACTTCTTTCATAAGAAATCCATAATGTAGAAATGAAATGGTGTACATACACCATTTACATACAGTGGAACCTCAAAAATCGAACGTATCAAATATCGAACGTTTCGAAAATAAGACCATTTTCTCAGACAAACCGTGTCCCAATTATCGAACGCGCCCCTATTTTCAGACCGCTAGGTACGGGACCTGTCTGCTGGCCCGCTCTGTCCGCGTCCCCGCGCAGGTGCCGTGAGCAGTCTAGCTTTGTTTATGCTTGAGTGAACACTAACCTGTGCTCTCATTCACACATTGTGTTTAGTGCTTGTGGGACTGTGAAATAAGCTGCCATGGGCCCAAAGAAACTTGCTAGTGGTACCCCTGTGGTAAAGAAAGTGAGAAACACCATAGATGTGAAGAAGGAAATAATACAGAAGTATGAGAGTGGTGTGAGACTTGTTGAGCTTGCCAGGATGTATGGGAAAAACAAGTCGACCATCAGTTCTATCCTGGCAAAGAAAGGACAAATCAAGGAAGCTGATGTTGCGAAAGGTGTTAATATGCTAACCAAAAAAAGACCACAAATAGTTGAAGAGGTTGAGAAGTTGTTGCTGGTGTGGATCAAGGATAAAGAAATTGCAGGTGATAGTGTTTCAGAGACGATTATTTGCGAAAAGGCAAGGAAGTTGCATGCTGATCTGGCACAGAAAACTCCTGGAACCAGTGCTGATAGTGAATTTAAGGCCAGCAGAGGCTGGTTTGACAGATTTAAGAAGCATAGTGGCATACACAGTGTTGTAAGACATGGTGAGGCAGCCAGTTCAGACAAATGGGCAGCTGAGAAGTTTGTACAGGAGTTTAAGGGGTACATAGATAGTGAAGAATTCGAACCTGAACAAGTGTTTAATTGTGACAAAACAGGCTTGTTTTGGAAGAAAATGCCAAAAAGGACCTTCATCACACAGGAGGAAAAGGCACTGCCAGGACACAAACCTATGAAAGACAGGCTTACTCTTTTATTCTGTGCTAATGCTAGTGGTGATTTTAAAGTGAAGCCTTTATTTGTGTATCATTCAGAAAATCCCAGAGTGTTTAAGAAAAACAATGTCTTTAAGAACAAGTTATGTGTCTTGTGGAAAGCTAATCATAAGGCATGGGTCACAAGGCAAATTTTCAAAGAGTGGGTCTGTGAAGTGTTTGGCCCCAATGTGAAAAAATACCTCCAAGAAAAGAAATTGCCACTCAAGTGCCTCCTGTTAATGGACAATGCTCCTGCTCATCCTCCAAACTTATTAGACCTCTTGTCTAAGGACTTCAGTTTTATAAAAGTGAAGTTCTTACCTCCTAACACCACTCCTCTCCTCCAGCCCATGGACCAGCAGGTCATTTCTAACTTCAAAAAATTCTACACAAAAGCAGTGTTTGAAAAGTGCTTTGAAGTGACCACAGACACTAAGTTGACCCTAAGAGAGTTCTGGAGGAATCACTTCAACATCTACAACTCCATAAGCCTTATAGGTAAGGCTTGGGAGGGAGTGACTTCCAGGACTTTGAACTCTGCTTGGAGACAATTGTGGCCAGATTGTGTCCAAAAGAGGGATTTTGAAGGGTTTGAGGTTGACCCTGACCCAGCTGACCCTCTGCCTGTTGTGGACTCTATTGTGGCATTGGGGAACACCCTGGGGTTGGAGGTTAGTGGTGAGGATGTGGAAGAGTTGGTGGAGGACCACAGGGAAGAGCTAACCACTGAAGAGCTGCAAGAGCTTCATCTGGAGCAGTATCAGACCACAGCTGAGGAACTTGCTTCAGAGGAGGAGGAAGAGGGAGTGGATGAGGTGCCTTCTTCAAAGATTAAGGAGATTTGTGCCAAGTGGAATGATGTCCAAATGTTTGTGCAGAATTACCACCCTGAGAAAGCTGAAACAAGCCATCTTTGCAACAAGTTCAGTGACAGAACCATGTCCCATTTTAGGGAAATGTTGAAGAGGTGCCAGAAACAGAGGACTGTGGACAGTTATTTTGTGAGACAGGGGTCCAGTGACTCTCAAGCTGGTCCTAGTGGCATTAAAAGACAGAGAAGGGAAGTAACCCCAGAGAGGGCTTTACCTGAAGTCCTTGTGGAGGAGGATTCTCCTTCCAAACACTAACCCCAACTCCCTCTCTCCTCCTCCCTATCTTCCAGATGCCATCACCAATCTTCAATAAAGGTAAGTAAAAATGTTATTTTATATGTATTACTATACATAATTAAAAATAATATTTGTTGTATGTAAAACTGTAATTAATCTCTATAAAATGTATTTTTTGTGTGAATATTTTTGGGTTTCTGGAACGGATTAATTGTATTTCCATTATTTCTTATGAGAAATATTGCTTCAAATTTCAGACTTTTTGAATTTAGAACTAGCTCCTGGAACGGATTAAGTTCGATTTTTGAGGTTCCACTGTACCTTGCAGAAGATAGGCTTTAAACTCCACAACTTGTACCTGTGCTAGCATGCAGGAACACATTAAAATCATTAAGAGTGTGTTATTAGTCACTAAGATGCCATAATAATAATAATAATAATAATAATAATAATAATAATAACAACACAATAATCACTCTGAGGTGCATTAAATGTCGCATAAAACGTTAATACAGTGGAACCTCAAAAATCGAACTTAATCCGTTCCAGGAGCTAGTTCCAAATTCGAAAAGTCTGAAATTCGAAGTAATATTTCCCATAAGAAATAATGGAAATACAATTAGTCCGTTCCAGAAACCCAAAAATATTCACACAAAAAATACATTTTATAGAGATTAATTCCAGTTTTACATACAACAAATACTATAGTTTTTAATTATGTATAGTAATACACCTACCATCCGACTTATGACCGAGTTCGGTTCCGAGAAACCGGTAGTAAGTCGAAATGGTCGTGAGTCGAACTTTACTACTGAATATCAACAAAACATTTTTGTAATGACTTTATTTTATTGCTTTATTTTGGTATTTCATGTTTTACTTTACTTTTTATGTTGTTAGTACTGTATTTTATACTGTAAGGTTTAGGATAAACACTGTGTACAACACAAATAGTTGTTTATTTCCCAGAAATTTGGCATAAAAAACACGGTCATAAGTCGAGTGGTTGTAAGTCGGATGGTAGGTGTACATATAAAATAACATTTTTACTTACCTTTATTGAAGATTGGTGATGGCATCTGGAAGATAGGGAGGAGGAGAGAGGGAGTTGGGGTTAGTGTTTGGAAGGAGAATCCCCCTCCATGAGGACTTCAGGTAAAGCCCTCTCTGGGGTTACTTCCCTTCTCTGTCTTTTAACGCCACTAGGACCAGCTTGAGAGTCACTGGATCCCTGTCTCACAAAATAACTGTCCACAGTCCTCTGTTTCTGGCGCCTCTTTAACATTTCCCTAAAATGGGACATGGATCTGTCACTGAACTTGTTGCAAAGATGGCTTGTTTCAGCTTGCTCAGGGTGGTACTTCTGCACAAACATTTGGACATCATTCCACTTGGCACAAATCTCCTTAATCTTTGAACAAGGCACCTCATCCACTCCCTATATTAACACCTTTCACAACATCAGCTTCCTTGATTTGTTCTTTCTTTGACAGGATAGAACCGATGGTCGACTTGTTTTTCCCATACATCCTGGCAAGCTCAACAAGTCTCACACCACTCTCATACTTCTGTATTATTTCCTTCTTCACATCTACGGTGTTTCTCACTTTCTTTACCACAGGGGTACTGCTAGCAAGTTTCTTTGGGCCCATGGCAGCTTATTTCACAGTCCCACAAGCACTAAACACAACGAAATAATTGTAAAATGCATGAATGAGAGCGCAGGTTAGTGTTCACTCAAGCATAAACAAAGCTAGACTGCTCACGGCACCTACGCAGGGACGTGGACAGAGCGGGCGGCAGACAGGTCCATACCTGGCGGTCTGAAAATAGGGGCGCATTCGATAATAGAAACACAGTTTGTCCGAAAAAATGGTCCTATTTTCGAAACGTTCGATATGTGATACATTCGATTTTTGAGGTTCCACTGTATGGCCATTTTGCTTAATTCATCTATGATATTTTCTCAAAATTATATAATAAACACGCTACATAGCATATAAACATATAAATTAACATAAATATGAGATTTTTTCGTCAGCTTGACATGGTGAACAAAAACCACTCGTGTCCTGGCTAGTATCAACAACAACAACTGGTCTGTTTACAAAACTCACAAACATGGGGATTACATACCTACCACACTCTGATACCTACCTACCTTACTATACATCTTGCACCCTATATTAAGACCATTATGACAACAAATATTTTAAGGTAAGTAATGAGTATATTGTATATGCATTTTATTGCTCTGGGGCACTTTAAATACCTACTATATAATGTGTGCGGTGGGGTGGCCAGATGGGGGTTACATACCTACCACACTTACTATTCACCTTGCACCCTATATCAAGACCATTAAGACTACAAATATTTTAAGGTAAGTAATGAGTGTATTGCATATGCATTTTATTGCTCTGGGGCACTTTAAATGCCTACTATATAATGTGTAAGGTGGGGTGGCCAGATGGGGGTTACATACCTACCACACTTTGATACCTACCAACCTTAATATTCACCTTGCACCCTATATGAAGACCATTAAAACTACAAATATTTTAAGGTAAGTAATGAGTGTACTGTATATGCATTTTATCACTCTAGGGAACTTTAAATGCCTAGTATATAATGTCATGTTCACTCGAGAAACAAAGCCAGACTGACTCACGACGCCTGCATGGGGAGGCACGCAGGTGTGGAGCAGGCGGACAGGTCTGATACGTGGTTCGAAACACAGGGCATGTTGGTGCGAAAAAAGCAGTCGAAACTCGAAGCGTTCGATAGTCGATGTATTCGAAACTCGGGGTTCCACTGTATGGAAATCAAGCCTTCACCATAGCTACACAGTATCTACTTTAGTGATACTATGAAAGGATATCGCAGAAGAAACAACATCAGTAAGAAAAGAATAACACCAAGGACCCTAGAACTCAACTTGTCTACCCAGCAGGACGCCGGTGTATCATCAACCCCCCTCACCACCACAACCCAGGGAACAACAACAACAACAAACATGGCTGACTCCCCCTCCAACTCCACTCCCTTCAAAGGATTCACCCATGATAACTCAGGTATGATTATTCCTGACAATATCAGGGACTACATCGTTGCTCTAGAAAGCGAAATCAAAGATATTAAAGCAACACTTGCATGATGAGAATCCAAGATAACCAACCTCGAGAACAAGATCCAAAACCTTGAAGAGAAGATTACCTCGGGAAGTGCTGACACAGAAAATACTCTGAAAACAGCTATAGCCAGTCACACTGAGCAAATAACAACTCTAAATATGAAGGTTGAAGAAGCAATCAAAGACTGGAATCAGAACATGCACACTTGATTGAATGAATACCTTGATTTCCAAGACGACAAAACCGGACAAGATAAGTTGTCTGATGCAGTTATAATAAACAGTCCACACATTCCTAGTGAAATAACCCAAGAACAGTGCAAAGAAACTGCTATCAGGATAATACAGGACCACGTAAAAGTTACTGTGCAAAACAATGAAATCAAAGAAACACGTTTGCTAGGAAAACAAGGTAGTAAACACAGTATTATGATCAGACTTCATTCATATGATAAAAGAAAGGACTTAATTAACCGTTTGACTGTCGCAACCCCCAATCCTGAGGTGTCTCCTGGTGTCGCAAAATTTCAAAAAAAAAAAAAAAAAAAAAAAAAAAATATTTTTTCTTATGAAATGATAGAAAATCTTTTCCCGATTGTAATGACACCAAAAAAAACGAAATTTGATGGAAAACTGACGGAGTTATGCTCTCGCGAAGTTAGCGACCTCGGCGAATTTACAAATCGGCGATTTCGCCCACTTTGAGCCCTATTTTCGGCTAATTCCATAGTTCCAGTCAACCAAACTCATAGCAATTTCTTTAGAACTCCATTTTTTCTATCGATTGAGTACAAGAAACTGCCCATTTACCGATTTCAACTACCCAATAACATGGTCAGAAATTTGCAATTTGGCCAATTTCACGAAAATTAAAAAATATGACAATTTCAAAATAAGGTCCAGAATGAACAATGCAGACATTCCTGGCTCTAAAATAACATTTTCTTTGTTCATCAGTCATGTCTCCAGGCCCCTCTGATATTACTCTTGCTTTCTATTTTGAATTTTTATTCAAACAAAAAATAGAAGACTTACTATTATGCAGACTACTGCAATACTGTAATAATTGTATAAATAACATCAACCCATTCATGACTGCATATTAGAATGGCTAGTTGGACATTTATTGGACAATGACATCATTTGTTTACTTTTGAACATTGGCAAAAATCAAACATTTTCTCTACTTTGAGCTCCATTTCCAAGTTCTTTTTATAGTAAAATCAATCAAAATCACCACTATTTCTATAATATGTTTTCCATTCTATCAAATGAGACCAAGAAAATGAGAATACAACCATAAATACTATACGAAAATAGACCACAAATTCGACATTTTAATTAAAAATAATTGTCGGAGTTTTTTTTTTTCTCATTATGCACTGCATGCTCCAGGATTTTTTTTATATGGTGCACACTGACCACACAGACCCATTCTCTCACATGTGGGCCTACCAGCTTTCTCGTGCTTGATTTGAAGCCGTTAGAATTTTTGAGTATATATACATCAAACACGGCACCTCGTAAGACGTATATATACGGCCGCGACAGTCAAAGGGTTAAATCAGCAATTACAATGAAAAATGGAGTGCTCATCAATGAGTGTCTAATGAGAAAACATCAAAACCTTCTGTTCAGGTTGAGAAAACTTAAACAGGAAAACATTATACATCAGTGTTTCACTTGAGATGGGAAAATACTAGTTAGAAAAACTTCAACAGGACAACAACACACCATCTCAAATGAACATGATTTCTCTACCTTCCTTAGAAAAGCTGACATTTCTTTAATAGATTAGATAAGTATTTTTTTTTTTATTATCACACTGGCCGATTCCCACCAAGGCAGGGTGGCCTGAAAAAGAAAAACTTTCACCATCATTCACTCCATCACTGTCTTGCCAGAAGGGTGCTTTACACTACAGTTTTTAAACTGCAACATTAACACCCCTCCTTCAGAGTGCAGGCACTGTACTTCCCATCTCCAGGACTCAAGTCCGGCCTGCCGGTTTCCCTGAACCCCTTCATAAATGCTACTTTGCTCACAATCCAACAGCACGTCAAGTATTAAAAACCATTTGTCTCCATTCACTCCTATCAAACACACTCATGCATACCTGCTGGAAGTCCAAGCCCCTCGCACACAAAACCTCCTTTACCCCCTCTCTCCAACCTTTCCTAGGCCGACCCCTACCCCGCCTTCCTTCCACTACAGACTGATACACTCTTGAAGTCATTCTGTTTCGCTCCATTCTCTCTACATGTCCAAACCACCTCAACAACCCTTCCTCAGCCCTCTGGACAACAGTTTTGGTAATCCCGCACCTCCTCCTAACTTCCAAACTACGAATTCTCTGCATTATATTCACACCACACATTGCCCTCAGACATGACATCTCCACTGCCTCCAGCCTTCTCCTCGCTGCAACATTCATCACCCATGCTTCACACCCATATAAGAGCGTTGGTAAAACTATACTCTCATACATTCCCTTCTTTGCCTCCAAGGACAAAGTTCTTTGTCTCCACAGACTCCTAAGTGCACCACTCACTCTTTTTCCCTCATCAATTCTATGATTCACCTCATCTTTCATAGACCCATCCGCTGACATGTCCACTCCCAAATATCTGAATACATTCACCTCCTCCATACTCTCTCCCTCCAATCTGATATTCAATCTTTCATCACCTAATCTTTTTGTTATCCTCATAACCTTACTCTTTCCTGTATTCACCTTTAATTTTCTTCTTTTGCACACCCTACCAAATTCATCCACCAATCTCTGCAACTTCTCTTCAGAATCTCCCAAGAGCACAGTGTCATCAGCAAAGAGCAGCTGTGACAACTCCCACTTTGTGTGTGATTCTTTATCTTTTAACTCCACGCCTCTTGTCAAGACCCTCGCATTTACTTCTCTTACAACCCATCTATAAATATATTAAACAACCACGGTGACATCACACATCCTTGTCTAAGGCCTACTTTTACTGGGAAATAATTTCCCTCTTTCCTACATACTCTAACTTGAGCCTCACTATCCTCGTAAAAACTCTTCACTGCTTTCAGTAACCTACCTCCTACACCATACACTTGCAACATCTGCCACATTGCCCCCCTATCCACCCTGTCATATGCCTTTTCCAAATCCATAAATGCCACAAAGACCTCTTTAGCCTTATCTAAATACTGTTCACTTATATGTTTCACTGTAAACACCTGGTCCACACACCCCCTACCTTTCCTAAAGCCTCCTTGTTCATCTGCTATTCCTATTCTCCGTCTTACTCTTAATTCTTTCAATAATAACTCTACCATACACTTTACCAGGTATACTCAGCAGACTTATCCCCCTATAATTTTTGCACTCTCTTTTATCCCCTTTGCCTTTATACAAAGGAACTATGCATGCTCTCTGCCAATCCCTAGGTACCTTACCCTCTTCCATACATTTATTAAATAATTGCACCAACCACTCCAAAACTATATCCCCACCTGCTTTTAACATTTCTATCTTTATCCCATCAATCCGGCTGCCTTACCCCCTTTCATTTTACCTACTGCCTCACGAACTTCCCCCACACTCACAACTGGCTCTTCCTCACTCCTACAAGATGTTATTCCTCCTTGCCCTATACACGAAATCACAGCTTCCCTATCTTCATCAACATTTAACAATTCCTCAAAATATTCCCTCCATCTTCCCAATACCTCTAACTCTCCATTTAATAACTCTCCTCTCCTATTTTTAACTGACAAATCCATTTGTTCTCTAGGCTTTCTTAACTTGTTAATCTCACTCCAAAACTTTTTCTTATTTTCAACAAAATTTGTTGATAACATCTCACCCACTCTCTCATTTGCTCTCTCTTTACATTGCTTCACCACTCTCTTAACCTCTCTCTTTTTCTCCATATACTCTTCCCTCTTTGCATCACTTCTACTTTGTAAAAACTTCTCATATGCTAACTTTTTCTCCCTTACTACTCTCTTTACATCATCATTCCACCAATCGCTCCTCTTCCCTCCCACACCCACTTTCCTGTAACCACAAACTTCTGCTGAACACTCTAACACTACATTTTTAAACCTACCCCATAAATCTTCGATAAGTGTCCTTAATATATAAATACATGTGGTGCATATAGTGTACCTTACTATTACATTATTGTGCATTATTATTATTTACTATTACATTATTGTGCATTATTATTTTTTTTTCTTCTTTTACTAGCTAATACCAACTACCTCAAATACTTTTTACTTTTTAATTGCTTTTAATTGCTCATAATTTTGTGTTGCAAGTCAAATCTTACTCCAAATTAATGTTATTCATGGTTGCTACCTGTCCATTTAATTCTGTTTACCACTACTTTTTTTAGTCCCTTTTATACTGTGGGTGCAATTAGTGTATATTCCAATTACATTATTGTGTGAGTCTCAAAACTATCTTTTGCTAGCTAGTACCAGCTACCTCATATTTCTCTACTTTTTATAGTGCAATTAACTGCTCAACTTATTATACATTACAAATCAGATCTTACTCACAAATCAATATTATATCATAGTGACAATCTGTCTATTGAACTTTGTTTACCATTACTTAATTTAGTCCCTTATATATTTTCTCCTTTATTTTAGCTTTATATAACAACCTCAGTTCATATATTCACAATTGTTAAAATAATCAAAGTGCTATTCTCAGGTGCTAAAGTGTAATAAGTTCACTATTTTGCCATTAAAATACTCCAGGTGCTATAGACTACCTCAGGTGCTACTGATTTTTGCTTTTAATACATTCTTTTATTATTATATTCATTAGCTCCTTTATTTTAGCTGTAAATATCTACTGTAGTTCATAAACTCACTTGTTAAAATAATTAAGGTGCTATTAGATGCTTAAGTGTATAACTGAATTATCTATTCTGTAATAATCCCTTTTCCTTCTAAATTTTTACAAGTTTTAGATTAATCATGGAGTCTTAGTTATAAGTCTAGTTGTAGATTCAATATAAATCTTACATCATTTTACTCAGAAAATCTAGTTTGTAAAATTACTCTCATCCTATGATTACAGACATAGATCCTGATGTAAACTTTTTACAAAATAAATTACATGAATCAACCAGCAACTGTAATTACTACACAGCAGACCAAGCAAAGACATTACTCAGTGCAAACAATAACATAACCATCTTTAACTACAATGTCAGATCCTTGAGCAAACATTATAATGACCTCACAGCATTACTCAGTTCCCTTCATTCCAATATATCAATCATCACACTCACAGAAACCTGGCTTAAGCCTGATATTACAGATTTCTATACCATTCCTGGCTACATGGCCATACACAACTGTAGAACAGACCAGCAAGGGGAAGGAACAGCTATATACTATTCAAATCAACTCGAATGTATCAATAAATCTAGCACAAGGGACGAACTTGGAGAATATATCAGAGCCAAATTTAAATCAAAAGACCTGCAAAAACCCCTCACAGTTATAAACATCTACAGAGTACCACAGTCAAACATTTATCACTTCAGTGAAAAACTAGGAAACATGATTACTGATGCACACATGAATAAAGACCACCTACTACTAACAGGAGATTTCAACATAAACATACTACACGACCAGGACCCACAAGTAACCGAATTCACAAACACAATGAGTAACTGCCTGTTGCTACCAGCAATATCTAAACCTACAAGAATCTCCGATATAAGCATCTCCTTAATAGACCACATCTGGACAAACACCATATCCCCTTTAAAATCAGGCATAATCACAGACAACACTACAGACCACTACCCAACCTTTCTCATGACAAATCTGGGCAAACTGCCACAAGACATTACTAAAGTAACCTACAGACTATATAACGAGACAGCAGTTAACAACTTTATAGCAGCTATGAATAACATCGATTGGCAAAATGAACTCGAAACATATACAGATATGAATGAATGTATAAATAATTTTCTAAAAAAACAGCCCAATGCCTCTATAACAGACATTGCCCCAGAAAAACTAAACAGATCACAGCAAAGAGACTGAATAATCCCTGGCTAACACCAAACATCCTCAAATCCATTAACACAAAGCATAAATATGAAAAACAGTATAGAATGGGTCAAATAACTAGAGAACAGTTCAAAAGTTACTCGTCACCACTTACCAGCCTGATAAGAAGGTCAAAAATATTGTATTATGAAAATAGATTACATAACATCAAAGGTGATATGAAAAAAAACTGGAAAACTCTATCTGAAATTCTTGGAACTAAAAAGCTATCCAAAAACAAAGCAATCAAACTAACAAAATCAGATGAACCCCTACTCACTCCAACCGAAACAGCAAACAGATTTAATGTTTTCTTCTCCACCATAGGAAAAAATCTAGCAAACAAAATACCATGCACAAACACCCGTCCATCAGACTACCTCATAGGTACTTACCCAAATGCGTTATTCCTAGCTCCAACCAACCCCATTGAAGTTACGCTCATCATAAATACCCTTAAAAACAAGGCAGGAGACATAAACAACTTGCCTGCTTTTATGTACAAAAAAGCTTCTCAAGTATATTGTCACCAATTATTGCAACGCTCTTTAACAAATCCATTGAATCATCTACCTTCCCAACAATCCTCAAAATAGCGAGGGTCACTCCGATCCATAAAGGAGGTGACCAAGCTGACTTGAATAACTATAGACCAATATCTAACTTACCACTGCTCTCTAAAATCTCTGAGAAATTAATTCATAGATGGATCTATTCCTACCTCATTTCACATAACATATTAAACTCTTGTCAATTTGGATTCAGGAATAATAAAAGTACAAATGATGCTATCATACACATGCTAGAACTAATATATACCGCACTTGAAAAGAAAGAAGTCCCGCTGGGCATTTTCATTGATTTACGTAAAGCTTTCGATACAGTCAACCATGAATTGCTGTACTCCAAAATAATGCACTATGGTATCAGAGGCCACTCCCTCAACTACCTAAAGTCATACCTTAGTAACAGAACTCAACATGTGTATGCAAATGATGCAAACTCTTCCACCCAACCAATCACAATAGGAGTCCCACAAGGAAGCATCGTTGGACCACTCCTCTTTCTCATCTACATCAATGATCTACCGAATGCATCACAGCTACTCAAACCCATATTATTTGCAGATGACACTACATATGTCTTTTCCCACCCAAACACAGTCAATGCTGAATTACAGAAAATATCTGCCTGGATGATGACTAACAAACTTACCCTGAATACTGATAAAACCTATTTCATTCAATTTGGAAACAAAGCTGCAAATGATCCAATTAACGCTAAATGGATAATCAGTCACAAGACTCACAGAGGGAAAATTCCTAGGTATCCACCTTGACAGTAGCCATAAGTTCCGGACACACATACAACAAATCACCAAGAAAATCTCCAAGACTGTAGGCATACTATCAAAGATAAGTTACTACATTCCACAATCAGCTCTCCTGGCACTGTACCATTCACTCATGTACCCTTATCTTACATATGGAATTTGTGCATGGGGATCAACAACATCCAATCACCTAAAACCCCTAATAACCCAGCAAAAGGCAGCAGTAAGAATGATAACAAATTCCCACTCCCGCCAGCATACTCCAACAATTTTCAAGTCTGAATCTGCTCACCATTAAAAACATACATACTTATTCATGTGCCTACTACATACACAGAACAATACACACAAATATAAACCCTCCACTCAAACTTCTCCTCACCAACTTAAACAGGGCACATGACCACAACACAAGACACAGATCTCTTTTTGATATACCTCGTGTCCATATCACACTGTGTAAAAACTCTATGCACATAAAGGGCCCCAAAATATGGAATTCATTAGCAAAAGATATTAAAGTAACCCAGTCTGAAAATCAATTTAAGACTCTTCTCAAAAGCCACTTAATCACCCTAGACTAAATGCTAAATAGTCAGTACACACTCACCTATGTACTTCCACATCATAACGGAAACAATCACATTGAACCTTTTATCCATTGTTGACAGGAATATAATTGAATCATTGTTTTCACAAAAAGCATTTTCGAATATAAATATATCTTTGATTTATTCAAATTTTGATTCATTTATAATTAATATTCTACCGTACAACTATGAAATAATTACTATCCTACTGTATAACTATGATATACTCCTTAGTATTAACCCTTTGACTGTCGCGGCCGTATATATACGTCTTACGAGGTACCGTGTTTGACGCATACTATATGCTCATAAATTCTAGCGGCTTCAAATCAAGAAGGAGAAAGCTGGTAGGCCCACATGTAAGAGAATGGGTCTGTGTGGTCAGTGTGCACCACATAAAAAAAAACCTGGAGCATGCAGTGCATAATGAGAAAAAAAAAAACTCCGACCGTTTTTTGTAATTAAAATGCCGACTTTGTGGTCTATTTTCGTATAGTATTTATGGTTGTATTCTCGTTTTCTTGGTCTCATTTGATAGAATGGAAAACATATTATAGAAAAAGAGATGATTTTGATTGATTTTACTATAAAAAAAAAAACCTGGAAATGGAGCTCAAAGTAGGGGAAATGTTTGATTTTTGCCGATGTTCAAAAGTAAACTAATGACATCATTGTCCAATAAATGTCCAACTAGCCATTCTAATATGCAGTCATGAAAGGGTTGATGTCATTTATACAATTATTACAGTATTGCAGTAGTCTGGAGACATGACTGATGAACAAAGAAAATGTTATTTTAGAGCCAGGAATGTCTGCATTGTTCATTCTGGACCTTATTTTGAAATTGTCATATTTTTTAATTTTCGTGAAATTGGCCAAATTGCAAATTTCTGACCACGTTATTGGGTAGTTGAAATTGGTAAATGGGCAGTTTCTTGTACTCAATCGATAGAAAAATGGAGTTCTAAAGAAATAGCTATGAGTTTGGTCGACTGAAACAAAGGAATTAGCCGAAAATAGGGCTCAAAGTGGGCGAAATTGCCAATTTGTAAATATCGCCAAGGTCGCTAACTTTGCGAGAGCGTAATTCCGTCAGTTTTCCATCAAATTTCGTTTTTTTTGGTGTCATTACAATCGGGAAAAGATTCTCTATCATTTCATAAGAAAAATCATTTTTTTTTTTTTTTTAAATTTTGCGACGCCAGGAGACACCTCAGGATTGGGGGTTGCGACAGTCAAGGGGTTAAGTAGACTGTAAGCCAATAATGTTAAGTTGGCCCATAATGCCAATGCATAATAGAGGTTCTTTTTGCATTGCAACCCACTATTGTAAATACAAAATCTCAATGTACTGTTTGCAAAGACATAAAATAAATAAATAAATGTGTCAAGTGGTGGCTACCATTCCCTATCTCAAGTGGCTGCCTTGTTGTGGGTCAGCGGGGGAGACCTGCCATCCCCCAACATGGCATACCAGTGTTGCCAAATGGCTTACTTACTTGACTGAATGACTTACTAACTTGACTGAATGACTTACTGACTTGACTTACTGACTTGACTGACTGACTGACTGAATGACTTGAATGACTGATCGAATGACTTGACTGACTGAATGACTTGAGTGACTTACTGAATGACTTATAGCTAGACTTTTTCACTGAAGAGGACCCTGAAACGGTGTCTAGAGCAACTGAAGGAGGCCGTCGGGCAATTTTCTGTGCGCTCTCAAAAAAAATCGAAAATTATGGAAATTGAGTTATTTATACTGAAAAATAGCTTAACTCTTTGGCAACACAATGGTACAAGAATCAATGTTCTACGACATTTCTACATGAAATTATAGTCATTTATATCAGGCATGGTGACGGCGATGTGGGTAGCGAGTCTGCTCACAGCCCGTATATATTTTGGAATTTTTTCCTTGTTTTATATCTCTTTTTCTTGCATTATTCTTTCTAATATAATAACTGACTATTTGGCATCATAAAACAGTAGGTGGAGCTTATCCGTAGACTTAGAGCCAACCAGGAACCATATGGGAATGCTCGGCAGTGTTCCCACTCCAGAGAGTGCCAGGAGAAATCACTTCATTATTACACTTATATCAGCTTATATATCAACTCTACGGTTTATTTATCTATCAGAATTGATCTAATATGATATAATAAACACTATAAATAACATACAAACATGTTATATACTCTAGACTGAATAAAATAAGCCATAATATGGCGAGAGACCATCGGGAATATTTCGATATAAATGAGTGAATCCTCTCATGTCGTCTCCATGTCGTATTCTTTGGTCTCTGAGTAAGAGAAAACGGTGTTTTGAAGAGGATAACTGTGCTAGAACATTAGTTTACTAAGAAATACCCCCAAACAAACGCGATTTTCACGAAAAAAAAAATTTCGAGACGGCAAGCCAGCCGGCGTTCCAGGCCAATATCTTGGAAGTAACTTATTCACCTAATGTACCTATTTCTTCCTTTATTACTTGTTTGAGGTATATTTTTGACAAATATTTTTTACACAGTGTGAAAACACTGTCTTGTGCACCAAAACTGGAGGAAATCGGACGGTAAACAAAAGAGCTAAAATTTTTTGACCGACTGCTTCCTGAAGCCTTACCATCAGTTGTATAACGTACTGCAGGGTAAAATAGAACAGAAATCCATTACAGAATTTATGCACGCTCCAGTACAACCATCAACTTCAGTACCAGAACCTCTACCATCCACCTCAGCCCAGTAGGACCACAACATAACTCTCCACTCTCTTCACAATCATCCACAAACACCAGCACCCACAATTTAAGGTAAGAAATACTACTACTGTTATTTCTGTTGCAGTTATAATCTTAAGCAGGAAAAACAACATAATACATCACAACAATGAACTACAATTATATATTTACTTTTACTTTTGTAAGATCTGGAGGTCTAAAAACAGTTGCTTGAGGGGGAAGCTCGCATCCTGAATTTTTGCTTGTATCCAGAAACAAAAAATAGACCGAGTGACTCCTCGTATCCTGAAAAACTTGTATGGTGGGGCATTCGTAAGCCGAGGTTCCACTGTATATCATTTTCTCAAGTATTATACCAAAAAGACTTTCTCACCCTGTGAAGCTGCGACAAGTTGGTGTTGCGTCATTCCTGGAGCGATTGTTGCAGTGTGGCAAGTCTGTGTTCCCGGTGGCAAGATGGTAACAATTTCAGGCTCTTTTTTGCTATGTGAGTGACTACTGGATGATCCCCAGCAGCCAAGATGTTCTCTAGCAGCTTTAGAGTGCTGGTTACCTGTGCCATCACCCCCTGGTGCCATAATTAATGCTCTGGTTGTCACGTCCCTAAAACAGAAATTAGATGCTTTCATAGCTATAACATAAAGTTTAACAGAATTTGTTTCATGCTTAAAATTGAACTGTTGTAACATTGTAAACTGCACTAATTGTAATACTGTCATTTGTTTTTTGCTACCTCATTACTATAAATCTTATTACAATGGACCCCTGGTTTTCGTAATTAATCCATTCCAGAGAGAGTGACTAAACCCAAATCTGACAATTTCCGAATTAATTTTCCCCATAAGAAATAATGTAAATCCAATTAATCCATTCCAGACGCCAGAAAATATTAACAAAAATTATTTTTTTTATAGATTAAATCTAGATTTACATAAAGAAAAATATGAGAAATCGAGTATAAAACACTTACCTTTATTGAAGACTCTTGTTGGTGTATGTAAGATGGGAGGAGAGGAGAGGGTTAGGGTGATGTTCCTCCACAAATGCTTGCACCTCACTCCATTTTGCACCTTCTTCCCTCTCTCTTTCTCCTCCTCTGAAGCAATTTCCTAAGCTGGTGTACATAAGAACATAAGAAAGCAGGAACACTGCAGCAGGCCTGTTGGCCCATACTAGGCAGGTCCTTCACAAACCATCCCACTAACAGAATTGTATTTGTTCAATCCAATTTTCAATGCTTCCCAACCAATAAGCTTTGATAATTCTATTCACTCATGCGCCAGTCCCACTCAAATCAAATCATGCGGGGGAGGGGGGGGAAGTACCCTGTCTGGTGTGTGGGAAAGTACCCTGTCTGGTGTGTGGGGAAGTACCCTGTCTGGTGTGTGGAGAAGTACCCTGGCTGGTGTGTGAGGAAGTACCCTGGCTGGTGTGTGGGGAAGTACCCTGGCTGGTGTGTGAGGAAGTACCCTGGCTGGTGTGTGGGGAAGTACCCTGGCTGGTGTGTGGGGAAGTGCCCTGGCTGGTGTGTGTGGGGAAGTACCCTGGCTGGTGTGTTCTTTCTTGAATTCAATCATGTTTATTGCCTTCTTTACCAAAGGTCTGGCACTAGGAGCTTTCTTTTGGCCCATGGTGGCTTATTTAGTAGCTGCAAGCACTAAAAAGAATGGAATACAAAATGTATTGTATGAACGTGTGGGATCATCCGGATCATCCTCAATGGCTGATAAACAATGGCACACTGGCTGTACATGGAGTGTCAGGGCCGCTCAAGCCACGCGGACACATTCCAGACGAATGACTTATACCAAGTTCAGTGACGATCACCAAGCCAATATTTTGATGAAAAAACATTAATTATTCTGAATATTACGTATTCCAATGACGTAATCCGGGGGTCCACTTTAATTATATAATTTTTGACTAACTCACTTTAGTAATAAGCTTAAATAATGAATAATTAAAATTTACCACTCTATAACCCATGTCTAGTTTTAAGTACAGTGGACCCCCGGTTTATGTAATTAATCCGTTCCAGAGAGAGTGACTAAACCTGAATTTGACAATTTCCGAACTAATTTTCCCCATACGAAATAATGGAAATCCAATTAATCCATTCCAGACACCAAAAAGTATTAAAAAAATATTTTTTTTTTTACATGAAATATACATTTCTCTACACAGAAAACAATGAGACATGCAGAATAAAACAATACTAAAATGACACTTACCTTTATTGAAGACTTATTGATGAGTGATGAAACAGGAGGAGGGAAAAGGATGGAGGTGTACTATTGTTTGGCGACATTGTTTTTCTTGAACACTCTGGGATTTTCAGTGATACACCAGTAAAGGCTTCACTTTGCAATCCCCACTAGCATTACTACAAAACATGAGAGTTAGCCTGTCTTTCATAGGCTTGTGTCCTGAGAGTGCCTCTTCCTCCTGAGTAATGTAGGTCCTCTTTGGCATTTTCTTCCAAAAGAGGCCTGTTTTGTCACAATTGAACACTTGTTGGGGTTTAAATTTTTCAGCCTCTATGTACACCTTCAGTTCCTGAACATATTTTTCAGCTGTTTTTTTGTCAGAACTGGCAGCCTCATCATGCCTTATCACACTGTGTATGCCACTATGCTTCTTAAATCTCTCAAACCAACCTTTGCTGGCCTTAAATTCACCAATATCAGCACTAGTTCCAGGCATTTTTCCTCTTCAAGGGGGGCTCCTTGGCGTGGTGAAGAGGCTCTTGGTCTGAGGAATTAGACCTGTCGGTCTTCTTCCTCAGACCGAACCTAATTACCCCCCAATCTCCCCTCCCCTATCCCATCCTCCCCTTTTTCCTTTCCTCCTCCTCCTCCTCCCCACCCCTCCCTTTTGCCCTTTCTCTTTTTGGCCTTTGGGATTTCTCCCACAGGCGCGCTAGTTCCTAGGTAGGGGAAAGGATACCGGGGTCCATCCCATTCCGTTGAAGTTCTTGGCGGTGGCGTAGTTTGCCGTGGAATCTGGATCGCCTGGGGATGTCCCGATCCCTCTCCGGTATCCCGGAGTAGCTTTGGGTGTCTTTCGGGCGATGGGTGTATCTCTGGAAGCCACCTTTCGGATTCCGGGGGTGGTGGCCGAAGGAGGTATGCTTTGTGGTGGATATCCGGCCGCCCTCTCTTTTGTCCACCGAGGTAGCTCGGCAGATGTGAGGTTGCTATCCCAGATTGTTAGTTTACTAGCATGATGGGTAGGGTATGGCACGGGTTCCATGCTGCATCTGCGCTACTTGTGGTGCTGAGGTCCTCTTGGGCGCGGAGGGAGATTTCTGGCCCTTTCATTCCTCCTAGGAACTATCCCTCCCCGGTCCCCCCTTTTTTTATTCTTTTTTTTATTTTTATTTTCTTTTCTTTCTTTTTTTTTTCTTAAAAACAAAAAGAAAGAAGTAACCTAACCATGGCAGCCCTAGTCCATGAACCTACTACCCCGGGCCCCTTCTTGATACCGCACCCCGTTCTGACCCCGCCTCATCTTTGGACCAACTCTTCAGACACTCCTCATGCCTCTGTACCTATTGCCGGTGCTGTTTCCTCACCCGCTTCAGGTACTGAGGCCTCGACTGACTCCTTCAATTTATCGGACCTTCGCTCTCCTCTGACTATGCTTCCGGCCTCTCCCTCTACGGTGCGGCAATTTTCAAATCGCCGACCCGTTCCACGTCGGACCAACTCTGGTCCCACGCCTAAACGCCAATGACAATTACCTGCTGATGATACTTCTCCACCTTCTCGTTCTTCTCAGAAACGATCGACACGTCCTTCACACCTTTCCACGCTCAGTTTCAGACTAAAACAATGGACTAATTCTTCACTTTACGACCGACTTCCTCTACTGCCTATCTTTCTGACCACAGTATTGGCAAGGCACTCCTACGCCATGTTGGTAAAGATATTTCTTTTCATGCTCTTAAGAGCGGTACGCGCATCATTACCGTACAGAATGCTACCCAGGCTCATGAGCTCTCTTGTCTTTCCCATATCGATACTGTTCCTGTCACTCTTGAAAAACATCATTCCCTCAATTCTTGTAGTGGTACCGTCATTCTGCCCCATACCATAGTTCAACAAAATTTCCAGACATGTGGCACTGACATTCTTGAACAGCTGGAACTCCAAGATCTCCCAATCCTCAAGGTAGACACTTACGTTCTTCCTGCCCACAGGCGGAGATGATACCCTAGCAATGTGGCTCGTTTAACTTTTGACAGCCGAGAACTCCCATCCTCAGTTTATATAGCAGGACATCGGTTACAAGTTCGAAAGGTGATCCCTACACCACAACAGTGTAGAAATTGCTGGCGATTTGGCCATCCAGCGAAATATTGCAGATCTATCGCCGAATGCCCAGTCTGTGGTGCCGATGACCATTCTAATACGTCTTGCAATCGATCTCCCTCTTGCCTTAACTGTCATGAGGCTCACCCTTCGTACTCTCGCCGTTGTCAAGTCTATTTAAACGAGCGGGAAAATCCGTTACCTCAAGAGACAGAAGGTCTCCCTTATGCCATGGCAGTTTTCTCATCTCCGCCTCCAAGGGAGACTCCCACGTGTTTCTTATTCCCGTGTTTCAAAACGTCCCCCCACTTCTGGTATCCCATCTTCTACACCCGCCTCTGTGGTTACCTCTCCCATAGTCACTCCTGTATCTAATCCTTTGCTGTCCTCGGCTCAGACGTTCCCTTACTTCAATGCTTCAGTCTGATCTCGCTTCTTCGTGTTCTCTCTCACAAGCCTCAGTATCGACGAGACCTCGTACGACACCTCCTCCCAATCGTCCCTCTACTTCTCAAAAGTCAAAAAAAGGTCCGTTAACACCTCCTACCCATCTTCCACCTCCTCATTTTACCCTCCCTGTCTCTGTCCCTGGTTCTCCCCCTCTCACTGGCTCAGTTACAAGTGTAGAGGTTCACCCTCCTCTCGTACTGTACCTTCCTCCCCTGTTCCCTCCCAAGTTTCTTCCTCTTCTGCCACCTCCCAGGTTCCTGCCTCTTCTGTCCCCTGCCACGCTTCTCCAGTTCCCTCCACCCTTTCGCCCCCCCTACCTTGGTACAGTCCAATACAGTTCCAATCTTTACTCATCCTCCCCCTACCATTTCCAATATTGTCTCCCATACGACGTCTCTGAATTCCGAAACACTTGAAGCAATCTCTGAATATATTGCAGAGACCAAACCATCAATGGACACTGATCCACCTTCCGCTCTTTCTCTCTCCTCTGCTCCATCTGCGCAACTCCTTTCTTCACGGCGCACCGTTCCTTCGCTGCTTAAACGTTTTCCACTGCCTCCGCATGTGGACTTTTCTAACCCCTCTAGTCCGTAGGAACCCTTACCTGCGGATTTCAAGTATCTTTCATTGCCAATCATGGCCTATTTACAGTGGAATATACGCGGCCTCAGGGGTAATCGGGGTGAGCTTCAGATGTTACTCTCCCAGTTTGCCCCTGTTGGTGTTTGCTTACAGGAACCAAAATTACACTCTGCTGTTATTTCTCCCATCTCAGGCTATAATTTATTGTATTCTTCAGATCCTTTTCCTGATGGGACCTTTAATGAAAGTGCCCTTCTTCTACGCACTGATATTCCGTACCATCAGCTATTTGTTCATACTTCGCTGCATTACACAGCAGCCCGTATCCACTTACATAGGTGGTATACGCTCTGTTCTTTATATCTCTCTCCTTCTCGGGCATTATCTATTCCGGATATTGCCTTTCTTGTTTCGTCATTACCACCACCGATTTTGTTACTTGGTGATTTTAATGCCCACCATTTCCTCTGAGTGGGGTCTCACTGTGATTCCCGTGGAATTCAGTTAGAGGCTTTTCTTGCCACCCACCCCCTCCATGTTTTAAATACAGGTACTCACACCCATTTTGATCCTCGGACTCATACTCTCTCTTGCATCGATCTCTCAGTCTGCTCTTCCTGCGCCGCATTAGACTTCACTTGGTCTGTTCTCCCGGACTTACATGACAGTGATCATTTCCCAATCATTCTTACTTCCCCTTCATATTCCCCACCTCTTCGCACCCCACGCTGGCAATTTAATCGGGCAAATTGGAACCTTTACTCACACCTAACTGTTTTTAAAGAGGTTCCTTCTTCGTCCTCCATCGATGAGCTTTTACACCTCTTCTCATCCTCCGTTTTCACCGCAGCTTCTCATTCTATACCCCAAACTTCGGGCAGGCATTCTCAGAAATGCGTGCCTTGGTGGTCTCCTGCTTGTGCTCGTGCAGTACGTTTGAAACGTGCTGCATGGGGCAGGTACTGGTACAATAGAACCACAGAGAGACTCCTTGATTTTAAACAGAAGCGTGCGATCACTCGCCGTGTCATCCGTGACGCTAAACGCACTTGCTGGCGAGATTATGTCTCCACCATCACCTCTGATTCCTCTATGAGTGCAGTCTGGAAAAAAGTACGAAAACTGAGTGGTAAATATTCTCCTGACCCGGTTCCTGTTCTGCGGGTTGCCGGTGTTGATATAGCAAACCCACTAGATGTTGCCAATGAAATTGGCAATCATCTGGTCCGTATTTCTCAGGGACTCCATCTATGCCCCTCATTTCTTTCCTCAAAGTCTGCCAGAGAGTTAGCACCCTTGGACTTTTCTTCTCTCAGAGAAGAACAGTATAATGTGCCTTTTACACTTCAAGAACTGGAGGCAACACTCTCAGCTTGTCGATCATCGGCAGCTGGACCCGACGACATTCATATTCGTATGCTACAACATTTACATCAGTCAGCCCTTGCAGTCCTATTACGCCTTTACAATCTTATTTGGTCACAAGGAGTTCTTCCACAGCTGTGGAAATCCGCCATTGTTCTCCCTTTCCGCAAACCAGGCACTACGGGACATGAAACCTCCCACTATCGTCCCATTGCTCTTGCCAGTGCAGTTTGCAAAGTAATGGAATGCCTAGTAAATAGACGTTTAGTGTGGTATTTAGAGACACACAACAGTCTCTCCACTCGTCAATATGGCTTTCGTAAGGGACGTTCTACCATAGACCCCTTACTACGCTTGGATACGTATGTTCGTTATTGCCATATTTTTTGACCTTGAGAAGGCATATGACACAACTTGGAGGTATAATATTTTAGCCCAAGCCCACTCCTTAGGCCTTCGAGGCAATCTACCATCCTTCCTTAAGAACTTTTTAACTGACAGGCATTTCTGTGTTCGGGTTAATAACGTGCTCTCCCCGGACTTTATCCAAGCTGAAGGTGTCCCCCAGGGATGTGTTCTGAGCACAACACTTTTTCTCCTTGCTATTAATGATTTGGCCTCTAGTCTTCCATCAAATATTTGGTCATCACTCTATGTTGATGACTTCGCTATTGCCTGTGCAGGCGCTGACTGTCACCTCATTACAGTTTCTCTCCAACATGCAGTCGACCGTGTTTCCAATTGGGCCACCACACGTATGTTTAAATTTTCCAGCACTAAAACCCACCAAATTACTTTCACTAGACGCTCTGTCATCTCCGATCATCCTTTGTTCCTCTATGGCTCCCGTATCCCTGAACGTGATACAGTCAAGTTTCTGGGCCTCCTCTTTGATCGTAGGTTATCCTGGAAACCTCACATTACCTCTCTGAAGGCAACTTGTCACAGCCGGCTGAACCTTCTTAAAACCCTTGCTCATCTTTCATGGGGAACTGATCGTCGAACCCTCCTTCGCCTACATTCCACCCTTATTTTATCGAAACTTGATTATGGTGACCAGATCTATTCAGCGGCAT
Organism: Cherax quadricarinatus; assembly: GCF_026875155.1. Taxonomy (NCBI): domain Eukaryota; kingdom Metazoa; phylum Arthropoda; class Malacostraca; order Decapoda; family Parastacidae; genus Cherax; species Cherax quadricarinatus. Next base: position 23,737,590 of record NC_069464.1, on the reverse strand, counting down.
CTCCTGCTACTCTCTCTAGCCTTAACCCCATTCATCACCAAGGATTACGTTTATGCCTTGGTGCTTTTCGCTCTTCCCCTGTCAAGAGCCTCTATGCAGAAGCGAATGTTCTATCCTTATCCAATCGCCGTGATGCCCATTGCCTGCGCTACTATGTACGCTCTCATGATCTCCGCAATCCTTCCATTTATAGAATGGTCACTGATATTAGTAGACATTCTTTATTTGTTCGCCGCCCCTGTTTACTCCGTCCCTTCTCTCTTCGCCTTCATTCGCTCTTGTCTTCTCTTCAACTACCACCTTTCTATGTACATGTAGCATCTCACTTTTCCCTACCCCCCTGGGAAGTTCCAGCTGTTCGAATCTGTTCTTTCTCCCTCCCTTGCTCGAAAGCCCAACTGTCTACGGTCGCTTCCTGCTCTCTTTTTCTTGACCACTTTCACTCTCATTCTCATGCCATTGCCGTGTACACAGATGGCTCTAAGTCTTCTGACGGCTTAGGATTCACAGCAGTGTTTCCGGACAGCGTCGTACAAGGGCATTTACTATCTTCGGCTAGTATTTTTACTGCTGAATTATATGCCATCCTTACAGCACTTATCCGTATTGCATCTATGCCTGTGTCATCATTTGTGGTTGTCTCAGACTCCCTTAGTGCTTTACAGGCTATACAAAAATTTGATACACCTCACCCCTTAGTCCTCCGTATCCAACTTTGGCTACGCCGCATCTTTACCAAGCATAAAGATATTGTTTTTTGTTGGGTCCCTGGTCATGTTGACGTACAGGGCAATGAACAGGCAGACACTGCTGCGCGGTCAGCAGTACATGACCTACCAGTTTCTTATAGAGGTATTCCATTTACGGACTATTTTGCTGCAATATCTTCCCACCTTCACACCCGTTGGCAACAACGTTGGTCTACTATGCTCGGCAACAAACTTCAATATATTAAACCGAGTATAGGTTACTGGCCGTCTTCTTATCACCAGTGTCGAGGTTGGGAGACTACTCTCTCCCGTCTTCGCATTGGCCATACTCGTCTTACTCATGGATATCTCATGGAGAGGCATCTTGCTCCTCTCTGTGAGAATTGCCAAGCTCCATTATCAGTCAGCCACATTCTGTTGGACTGCCCACTTTATCAACGAGCACGCAGAATTTACCTCTGTCGTCGTCTTCACTCCACTGCTCTCTCTTTACCTTCCCTTCTCGCTGATGGACCCACCTTTCATCCGGACTCTCTCATTGACTTTTTGACAACTGACTTACTTCACAAATTCTGATACCTTCAGCCCTTTCTACTTCAATCTCTTGCTACCCTCTACCCCCGTACTATCCCCTGCCCCGCTGTTTTCTGTAACTTGCTGATCATCCCTCCTCCCTTCTGCCATCCAATACCCTCGCTTCCTTCCCTACCCTGCAGCGCTGTATAGCCCTTGTGGCTTAGCGCTTCTTTTTGATTATAATAATAATCCAGGCATTTTCTTTCCGAGATCATCATGCAACTGCCTTGCCTTTTCACGAATTACTGACTGCATAGCACTATCTCCTGATAATTGTTTCTTTGCTGATCCATACCAACAACAAGGTCTCCACATCTTCCATTATTTGTGATCTCTGTTTTGTAAGCATATTTGCAGATTTCACAGCAACAGCTTCCTTGAGTTCCTTTCTCTTAGCCATGATAGAAGCAACGGTTGTATGGGGTTTGTTATACAACCTGGCCAGCTCGGCAACATGCACTCCACTTTCATATTTTGCAATGATGTCTTTCTTGAATTCTATAGTGTTTCTCACCCTCTTTACCAAAGGGCTGGCACTGGAAGCTTTCTTTGGGCGCATGGTGGCTTATTTAGCAGTTACAAGCACTAAAAAGAATGAAATACAAAATGTATTGTATGAAAACGTGGGAGTGTCCTCATTGGTTGATAAACAATGAAATGATACACTGGCTGTAAATGGTGTGTTGGGCTGCTCAGACCACATGGACACGTTTGGGACGAATGGCTAATACCGAGTTCAGTGACAATCACCAAGCCAATATTTTGACGAAAAATGTTACTTATTCCGAATACAGTAGACCATCATTTACCAGGGTAGTTACGTTCCTGAAAATGCCGTGTTAGGTAAAAAAGATGAACTGAAGAACTTATGGGAAAAATAGGGCTACGTTCCTAGGAGCCCCCCAAAAGTCAAACAACTTTTTTTTAGGCCTCCACATCTTACTAAAATAAAAGTGAATATGTAGTTTTAGTTCATTGTTGTGATGTATTATGTTGTTTTTACTGCTTAAGACTACAAATGTAACAGAAATAACAGTATTTCTTACCTTAAATTGTGGGTGCTGGTGTTTGTGGATGATTGTGAAGACAGTGGATAAGATTTCGTTCGGATTTTTAACCCCGGAGGGTTAGCCACCCAGGATAACCCAAGAAAGTCAGTGCATCATCGAGGACTGTCTAACTTATTTTCATTGGGGTCCTTAATCTTGTCCCCCAGGATGCGACCCACACCAGTCGACTAACACCCAGGTACCTATTTGCTGCTAGGTGAACATGACACCAGGTGTAAGGAAAAGCATCGAAATGTTTCCACCCACCGGGAATCGAACCCGGGCCCTCCGTGTGTGAAGTGGGAGCTTTAGCCACCAGGCCACTGGGCCACCTAAGTTATGCTGTGCCCCTACTGGGCTGAAGTGGATGGTAGAGGTTCTGGTACTGAAGTCGATGGTTGTACTGGAGTGTCTAACTTTAAGTCATTCAGTCAGTCAGTGAAGTCATTCAGTCAAGTCACTCAGTAAGTCAGTCAAGTCACTCAGTAAGTCAGTCAAGTCACTCAGTAAGTCAGTCAAGTCATTCAGTAAGTCAAGTCACTCACTAAGTCAGTCAAGTCACTCATTCAGTCAGTCAAGTCACTCAATAAGTCAGTTCAGTCAGTCAGTCATTCAGTAAGTCAGTCACAAACTCATGTTTACCTCTTTTTCTGTGTACAAAGTAACACTTTGTTATGGCTACAGGTTATCTCTTGTCTAATATCTTTGTTTCTTTGTTAATTCTAAGATTTAAGTGTTTATACCTCTTTGTGCCACTTTCAGTAACACTGTTATGGCTACTGGGTGTCATGACTGCTTGGCAGACACAAGATATAGTAATTAAAATATCATAACACAATTCACAAACACAGCTGCTTTGTAGCAGAGAAAGACTGGACACATGAATTACGAACACTGGGATGGTGGGGTGGTGTCAGGGAGTGGCAGGGAATGGTGGGAGGGCTCCCCTGCTGCTCCACAACAAGGCAACTGCTTGAGCAAAAGAGAATTTTTTTTTTCCTTCTCACAAACTGAATCATGTTAAATTAACTATACGTGTTACACAAAATTGTGCCGCAATTCTTCAATCGTGCAATACCCAAATCGTGCCAAATAAACTCATGCTAAATGACGGTCTACTGTATTATGAAATCCGATGACAACGTAATCCGGAGGTCCACTGTAGTCTGTCAGCATTAGGATAAGTCTGCCTTAAATGCTCAGACATGTTAGGGGTTTTCCTTGTACTTAACAACATTTTAATAAACAGATGGTTATAACTAGGACCATAGTTTTTAAAGGGGTGGACCAGTAAGCCACCAGAAGGCCTTGGTCAGATGACCAAAAGTTCCAATGGCGGGTCATCATCTGACTGAGACCTGCATCAGGAAACACCTGTCCTACTTCCTGATGAACCTAACCTAACCTAACAACATATTATAAAATGTAAATCACACATTGTAACCTTTGCAAAAGAAATAAATAATTGTACAGTAGACCTTCATTTAACACGGTTTTGTCTGGCATGTTTTGATTATAGCACGATTGAAAAATTGTGGCATATTTTTGTATAACACTTCGTTAAATTAACTTAACATGATTCGCAGGAGGGGAAAATTTTTTGAGCGTGTCACCCGTGGGACATGTACCATCCTCTGCTAGGAGTTTATATCTTTTTCTTGCCATATCTTAAATCTGCCAAGCAATTGTGGTAACCAGCAGGCATACAAGTACAGTGGACCCTCAGTTAACGATATTAATCCGTTTCAGAGAGCTTTTCCTTAACCGATTTTATCATTATTCAATTTAATTTTCCCCATAAGAAATAATGGAAATCCAATTAATCCGTTTCAGACACCCAAAAGTATTAACAAAAAATATTCTTTTTAAAGATGAAATATAGATATACATGTACATACAGAAAACAATTACAAATAAATATAAAGCACTAATAAAATGGATAAATGAACATTTAACATCACACTTACCTTTATTGGCTCTTGTTGGTGTATGGAAGACAAGTACATGTAGGAGGCAAGAGGAATGCGAGTTTATTATGCTTCAATATGACGTTAATATCATCTCTATGGCTTATTTATCTATCACAGTTCATCTAATATGACATAAACAATATTAATAACATAGAAACATGATATATACTCTAGAATGAATAAAATATGTCATAATGTATGTGAGGAGTAAGTGGTAGAATTGTTGTTGTTGGGTTTATAAGGGCCACTGATAGAAGTCGTACATAGTGGTGGTGGAGGCACCAGCAGAACCCACCACCACTGTTCACACGTAATGTACGTAATTTATAAATAAGAAATATTTACATTTTAATTTATAAATAAGTAAGTTTATTCAGGTATGCACAAATACAGTTATGTTCATAGATTATCATACATAGCAGCATATGTGTAAAGTACCTAGGATAACCCAAAAAAATCAGTGACTTATTTCCATTGGGGTCCTTTTATATTTACACTTATATTTAGTTTTGTACTTACACTTTTATATTTACACTTACCTTGGAGGAGATGTAGTTTAACTAGTTTGATGGAGGAGATGCTAGCAGAGGTTTAGGGTGGTGGACGATGGCAGGCCGGCGTATGATCAGCGGCCTTATACACATCCAACAACATTGGAGAGTTACTTTCATGTTGTTTTTCTATCGCTTACTCACTTAACTTACTTGCTCCACTGTTAATTCTACACTTTATCGCTGGCTGGCACTATAACTTTTATCGAATCCTGCTGCTTTAGTATCATACATATCGTAGAATCACTGCAGAAGGCACATTCTACCCTCTCTTCCTCCTCCACTTTGGTACTTTGCTACGAGTTTCTCAGCACCATATTCCTCACATACCCATGCCACTGAGATGCCAGACTCACCCTTGTATATTTGTTAAGTTTCTGCTTAACACTGAGAACCACACATTTCCTCTTGGGTTGTGGGTGGCCTACGGTTCATGAAAAAATGAAAACAGACAGGTCCTGGATGTGGCTGCTTTGGCCCGTACTGGACAAATGCTGGAGTCATCAGACTTGGTCTGATATTTCAGAAGAGAATCGGACACTTGGTCAAACTCTGGAATTTCGGACTGTTTCCATTTTGTTTGATACTTTTAATGTTCGTCCAGCCAATTCTTATCTGAAATGGCCAGAATCCATTAATGTGAGGTTTGACTCTATGCTGAAATGAGTACTTTCAACTTTATTCTTAAATATGTAAAAGGTCATGTCAATATCAACAATATTGACAAACCAAGTTTGTCAGGATTGTTGATATTTGTCAATATGGTCGATACTGACAGGTAGAAATCTTCAAGAGCTCCTTGTTGAGTGTATTGTTGAGAACAAGATCTGGCTTAGATATGACAATGGGTATGTCATCTGCAAAAAGGACAGGTTGAAGTTCCTGGAAGGCATTTGACAGGTCATCGATGTACAGAGATAAGGAATAATAATGGGTCAAGGACATTACCCTGAGGCACCCCTATGCTGATAGTTTATGCTAATGAGACAGTGTCATTGGTTGTTACATGCTGACATCTGTCAATGTGGCAGGATTTCATGCAAATTCAAATTCAACTTCTTTATTTCCAGGATACATACATCATTTGTATAAAAATGTATGACACTTAATATTGCACATGGAAAGCCCCTGGTATCATAATGCTCTAGTTTCAGCAGCAATAAAGGTCAATATAGGTCCCATCAGATATGAATTATTTTCTAGACTTGAATAGACAGTCTAGCATCTTGATAGTATCATTAGCATTATTTACCAGCCTGAAGCCAGACTGGCAGGAGTTAAGAATATACTATTTAATAATAAATGTATATACTGTATTCATTTATATATTATCTTTTCAAAGATTTTAGAAAATAATGGCAAGTTAAAAAGTGATCTATAATTATTGATTACAGCTGGGTCTCCACCTTTGTGGGTTGGGGTAACACAGGCTAGCTTAAGTATATCCGGGAAAGCTTTGGTTTTAAGAGCTATATTAAACAGCGTTGTAATGATAGGTGACAGCACATGGGCAGTTTTCTTATTAATGAATACAGTAGGGCCCCACTTACAGTGTTCCGCTAATACGGATATTTCATATTATGACCAAAACTCACTATAGGGCTCCCCCCACCTGACTTTCTAATACAGTCACCATGCCCCACCAGGTTTGTTTACATTCTCTGTGAGCTCCGTAAGCACCATATCTCTCCATTATGTCTGGAAACTCCAAAATTTCAAGTGTTTTTAAAAGTTATTTCATATTTGATATATACAGTACTCTGTAGGGATGTATCGGATGTGAAAATTTAGACATGGCGGATGCGGATGTGTATTCGGATGTCTTTTTTACTTATTCTGCGGATGCGGATGCAAATGCGGATATTTGCTTGCAGTACAAATCGGATGCAGATTGCGGATTGCGAATGTCACATCTTGACATCCTCCCGGATTCGGATGCGGAAGTGGATTTTGCAGGATAGTCATAGAACACCATTTTTTTTTTACCGTATGATAAATACTCTTGTTGAGTGAGGGACTGAACACATAGATTCCAGCCTGAGGGACTGATTACCTGAAACTCCTCTCCTTATGCCTTCCTGCTTCGTATTGGACTGATGAAGCCACTGTGTGGTGAAACGTTTCTTCAATAAAGATTCCCATATGTTGCATAAGTGTCTCAATTCTTCAAGCTGTCAGTTTCCAAACCATTTATCACATGCTTATTTGTATTTAACACCATTTCAACAATTTCACGATCACTCAAGGAATGCACAACAGGTGGAGTTATGTAGAGATGACTGACGCTCCACACAAAAGAAAGAAGGAACACTGCAGCAAGCCTACTGGCCCGTGCAAGGCAGGTCCAATTCTCCCACCTTGGGTAGTTTCAAATTTAGGTTGGATAAATAAGAACATAAGAACATCAATTACCTTTAGCATAGAATGGAAGTATGATAGTAGGGACAACTCAGTAACAGTTCCAGATTTTTGCTTAGCAGATTACAATGGGCTTAGAGAACACTTATCATCTGTTGACTGGGGTAACGAAGAGAGCTATCAGTATGACAGTTTTCTGAACACCATACATGCTGCTCAAAGAACGTTTATCCCGTATAAAGAAATTAGATCAAATAAATGAATAATAAGCTGAAATATCTACTAGGGCATAAGAAAGGAATTTATAGGCGTATCAAAAGAGGTGAAGGTCATTTTATGAATCAGTATATTGACATTAAGAGGGACGTTAAAAAGGGGATAAGAAAAGCTAAAAGGGACTATGAAATTAAAGTTGCTAGGGATTCGAAAACTAACCCAAAAAGTTTTTTCCAGGTCTATAGAATGAAAGTTAGAGATAAGATAGGTCCCCTTAAAAATAACTAGGGGCATCTTACTGGCAAAGCGAATGAAATGTGCTCGATTTTAAATAATTATTTACTCTCGGTTTTTACACAGGAAGGCTAACAATATACCAGTAATTAATTTTTATAGTGGGCCTGAAGAAGATAAATTATGTAACATCACAGTCACTAGTGAAATGGTTATGAAACAAATAGACCGACTGAAGCAAAATAAGTTGCCGGGTCCTGATGAGCTTTTTTCAAGGGTTCTTAAGGAATGCAAAATGGAACTCTGTGAACCATTAACTAATATTTTAAATTTATCTCTTCAAACAGGTATAGTGTCTGATATGTGGAACACGGCTAATGTAATTCCTATTTTTAAATCAGGGGATAAGTCATTATCGTCAAATTACCGCCCAATAAGCCTGACCTCAATTGTAGGCAAATTGCTAGAGTCAATTATAGCTCGGATTATAAGAAGCCATCTGGATAAGCATAATCTAATTAATGATACTCAGCATGGATTCACGAGAGGCTGTTCTTGTCTAACTAATTTATTAACTTTCTTCAGTAAAGCTTTTGAGGCTGTTGATCATGATAAAGAATTTGATATTATTTACTTAGATTTTAGTAAGGGTTTTGATAGAGTTCTGCACCAAAGACTGTTAAAGAAAGTGGCAGCTCATGGCATTCAGGGAAAAGTGCTCTCATGGATCGAGTCATGGCTCACAGACAGGAAGCAGAGAGTGTCCATAAATGGGGCTAAATCCGAGTGGGGATCTGTAACAAGTGGCGTTCCACAGGGATCAGTCTTAGGCCCGTTGTTGTTTATAATATATATCAATGACCTTGATGAGGGTATTACTAGTGATATGAGCAAATTTGCCGATGACACAAAGATAGGTAGGATAATTGATTCAAACGTAGATGTTAGGGAACTTCAGAAGGATTTAGACAATTTCTTTTCTTGGTCAGAAAAGTGGCAGATGCAGTTCAATGTAGATAAATGCAAGGTTCTGAAGCTCGGGAGTGTCCATAACCCTAGCACTTATAAGTTAAATAATGTAGAACTTAGCCATACAGATTGCGAAAAGGACTTGGGGGTTATGGTGAGCAGCAACCTTAAACCAAGATAGCAGTGCCTAAGCGTACGTAATAAGGCAAATAGATTATTGGGATTTATATCAAGAAGTGTAAGCAACGGAAGTCCAGAGGTTATACTGCAGCATTATACATCAGCCTATTAGTCATCCATTTTGGGTCATTTCTATTTGATCTAATTTCTTTATACGGGATAAACGTTCTTTGAGCAGCATGTATGGTGTTCAGAAAACTGTCATATTGATAGCTCTCTTCGTTACCCCAGTCAACAGATGATAAGTGTTCTCTAAGCCCAACGTAATCTGCTAAGCGAAAATCTGGAACTGTTACTAAGTTATCCCTACTATCATACTTCCATTCAATGCTAAATGTAATTGATTGGTGGTCGCTAGCACCAAGTTCCTCTGAAATTTCTAAATTATTAACGAGGGATTCATTGTTTGCCAGAACAATGAATCCCTTGTGTATAAGAGGAAGATGGGTATTAATAAAGGGGATATTAATAAGGTCTTGAGGATGTCTCTCCAAGAGAGAACCCGCAGTAATGGATTTAAATTAGACAAGATTTAGAAAGAACATAGGAAAGTATTGGTTTGGAAATAGGGTAGTTGATGAGTGGAACAGTCTACCTAGTTGGGTTACTGAGGCTAGGACTTTGGGTAGTTTCAAATTTAGGTTGGATAAATATATGAGTGAGAGGGGTTGGATTTGAGTGGGGCTTGCAAATGAGTGGATAGAGTTATCAGAGCTTATTTCTTGGGTAGCATTGAAAATTAGGTTGGGCAAATGTTTTGTTAGTGGGATGGATTGTAAAGGACCTGCCTAGTGTGGGCCAACAGCCCTGCTGCAGTGTTCCTATTTTCTTAGGTTCTTATGTAATTTAACCCTTTGAGGGTTTTCGTCGTACTAGTACGTCTTACGCGTAGGGGTTTTTGACGTACTAGTACTCATAAATTCTAGCGACCTCAAATCTAGTGGGAGAAAGCTGGTAGGCCTTCATATGAAAGAATGGGTCTATGTGGTCAGTGTGCACAGTCTAAAAAAAATCCTGCAGCACACAGTGCATAATGAGAAAAAAAAAACTTTTTCCATTTTTTTTTAATAAATCAGCGACTTTGCAGTGTATTTTCGTATGGTATTTATTGTTGTATTCTAGTTTTCTTGGTCTCATTTTATAGAATGGAAGACATATTACTGAAATTGAGATGATTTTGACTGGTTTTACAATGAAAGGTGCCTTGAAATTGAGCTCAAAGTAGCAGAAATGTTCGATTTTTACCAAACTTCAAAAGTAAACAAATCGTGCCAAGCGTGCAATACACGTCAACTGGTGAGTCTAATATCTTTCACAAGTGCACCAATAATATTTATACCATTTTTACACTAATGCAGTAGTCTGCATAACAGTAAATCTATATTTTTTGTGAGAATAAAAATTCAAAGTGGAAAGCAAAAGAATATAAGAGGGGCCTTGAGACGTGACTAATGACTAGAGGAAATGTCATTTTAGTGCCAGGAATGTCTTTCTTGTTTATTCTGGACCCTATTTCCGAAATTGGCATCTTTTGAAATTTGTGTGAAATTGGCAAAATTGCTAAATTCTGACCACTGTACTGGATAGTTGAATTCATAAATGGTGGTTTCTTGCACCCATTCGATAGAAAAAATGGAGTTCTAGCGAAATATTCATGTTTTTTGTCGACTAGTACAGTGAAATTGGCCGAAAATGGGGCTCAAAGTGGGCAAAATCGCCGATCCGTAAACATCGCCGAGACCGCTAACTTTGCAAGAGCATAATTCCGTAAGTTTTCTATCAAATTTCAAACTTTTGGTGTCGTTATGATCGGGAAAAGATTCTCTATCTTTTCATAAGAGAAAATAATTTTTTTTTTTTTTAAATTTGGCCAACCCTGAGAACGAGTTTCGGAGAGGGCCTGTCGACCCTCAAAGGGTTAAATCCATTACTGCAGGTTCTCTCTTGAAGAGATATCCTCAAGACCTTATTAATATCCCCTTTATTAATACCCATCTTCCACTTATACACTTCGATCATGTCTTCAATCATGTCTCCCCTCACGAAGTTAGCGGTCTTGACGATGTTTACGCATCAGCAATTTTTCCCACTTTGAGCCCTATTTTCGGCCAATTCCACTGTAATAGTCGACAAAAATCATAACTATTTCGCTAGAACTCCATTTTTTTTCTATCGAATGAGTGCAACAAACCATTTACCAATTTCAACTATCTAATACAGTGGTCAGAATTTAGCAATTTTGCCAATTTCACACAAATTTTAAAAGATGCCAATTTCCAAATAGGGTCCAGAATAAACAAGAAGGACATTCCTGGCACTAAAATGACATTTCCTCTGTTCATTAGTCACGTCTCAATGCCCCTCTTACATTTTTTTGCTTTCCATTTTTAATTTTTATTCTCACAAAAAATAGAAGATTTACTGTTATGCAGACTATGGCATTAGTGTAAAAAATTGTATAAATAATATTGGCGCACTTGTGAAAGAATATTAGACTCACCAGTTGATGTGTATTGGACGCTTAGCATGATTTGTTTGCTTTTGAACTTTGGTAAAAATTTAACATTTCTGCTACTTTGAGCTTAATTTCAAGGTACTTTTCATTGTAAAGTAGGTCAAAATCATCTCAATTTCTGTAATATGTCTTCCATTCTATAGAATGAGACCAAGAAAACTAGAATACAACAATAAATACCATACAAAAATACAGTGCACTGTGTGCTGCAGGATTTTTTTTATACTGTGCACACTGACCACATAGACCCATTCTTTCATATGTAGGCCTACCAGATTCTCTCACTAGATTTGAGGGTGCTAGAATTTAGGCGTACTAGTACGTCAAAAACCCTGGTGCGTAATCCGTACTAGTACGGCCGAAACCCTGAAAGGGTTAATAATGACATATTGATACCTATTAGTAAGGTAGGATTTGAAATATGCAAGTGCATGGCCTCTTATACCATAATGGTCAAGTTTGTGGAGTAAGATGCCATGGTTTACTGTGTCAAAAGCTTTCCTTAGGTCAATAGAAAGTCCTAATGGATATTTCTTATTTTCCAGTGCTGTGTAAAGCAGGTCTATCATTTTTACAGTTGCATCATTAGTGCTTTTATTTTTTCTGAAGCCAAATTGGCAGGGGTTGAGTATTCTTTGTGTTGTTATAAATGAGTATAATCTCTTGTGCACAAGTTTCTCGAAGATTTTGGATAGCAACGGTAAGTTTGATATTGGTCTATAGATGTTTATGTCTGTGGGGTCACCACCTTTGTGTATTGGTGTAACCCTTGCTGTTTTGAGTAGTGTTTGGAAAGTGCTAGTTTCTAGTGATTTGTTAAAAAGTAATGAAATAGCACGTGAAAGGACATGGGCCGCTCGCTTGTATAACACTGGTGGAACATGAGACAAATTCATTGATTTATTTTTAAGTGACTTGATTATCATGGTGACTTCAGTGGCTTCAGTGGGTGCAAGACAGAAGGAGGTTGGGAAATTCCCATCTAAGTAATCACTTGCTTGGGCGTTGGTACCTGGGATTTTACTGGCAAGATTTGAGCCTATGGTTGAGAAGAAGTCATTTATCTTGTTTACTGTATCAATAATCTGTAGTGTTTCATTTGGTTTAGTTAGGATAATTTTCTGAAGTTTTGTCAGTCTGTGGGTGCCCATAATCTGTGAAGAGTGTTTTCCAGGTCTTTTTCAAATCTCCTCTTGTTTCAGTGAATCTGCTGGAGTAGTACAATTGTTTGGCTTTTTTTATTAGTTTGGAGAGAACTGATGAATAGTGTTTAATAATATCTTTGTGTATTAAGCCCTGTCTAAATTGCTTTTCATATTGATGTTTCTTGCTAATGGATCTTAGTAAGGTAAGTAAGTAAGGTAGTTAGCCATGGGCAACCTAGCCATTTATTCGTGATGTTTCGTTTTTATAGGACAATATTTGTTATATAGTCTAAGTAATTTATTAAGAAATATGTCTGTCCAATCATCAATACCATTGGCATTGGAGAATTTTGTAGCTCAGTCAACTGTCTCTAGCTCTGCTGTGAAGTTACTCATAGAGGCCTTGTCATGGAGTCTAAATGAAACTTTGTTGTATTCCAGTGGTGGTTTACTAATGTTTGTTAAGGAAGGTGGGGTAGTGGTCAGTAGTGCTGTCTGTGATTATCTCTGATTTAGAGGGGCTAGGATATTGGTCCATATATGGTGTAGAGATGTAGAAATTTTTTATAATTAACCCTTTGAGGGTTTCGGCCGTACTAGTACGGCTTACGACCCAGGGTTTTTGACGTACTAGTATGCCTAAATTCTAGCGCCCTCAAATCTAGTGGGAGAAAGCTGGTAGGCCTACGTATGAAAGAATGGGTCTATGTGGTCAGTGTGCGCAGTATAAAAAAAATCCTGCAGCACACAGTGCATAATGAGAAAAAAAAACTTTGACAGCATTTTTGGAATAAAACAGCGACTTTGCACTGTATTTTCGTATGGTATTTATTGTTATATTCTAGTTTTCTTGGTCTCATTTTATAGAATGGAAGACATATTACAGAAATTGAGATGATTTTGACTGGTTTTACAATGAAAAGTACCTTGAAATTGAGCTCAAAGTAGCAGAAATGTTTGATTTTTACCAAAGTTCAAAAGTAAACAAATCATGCCAAGCGTCCAATACACGTCAATTAGTGAGTCTAATATTCTTTCACAAGTGCGCTGATATTATTTATGCCATTTCTACACTAATGCAGTAGTCTGCTTAACAGTAAATCTTCTATTTTTTGTAAGAATAAAAATTGAAAGTTGAAAGCCAAAGAAATATAAGAGGGGTCTGGGGATGTGACTAAGGAACAGAGAACTTGCTATTTTAGTGCCAGGAATGTCTTTCTTGTTTATTCTGGACCCTATTCGGAAATTGGCATCTTTTGAAATTTGTGTGAAATTGGCAAAATTGCTAAATTCTGACCACTTTATTGGATAGATGATATCGGTAAATGGGTGGTTTCTTGTACTCATTCGATACAAAAAATAGAGTTCTAGCGAAATAGTTATGATTCTTGTCGACTAGTACATTGGAATTGGCCAAAAATAGAGCTCAAAGTGGGCAAAATCGCCGATGCGTAAACATCGTCGAGACCGCTAACTTCGCGAGAGCATAATTCCGTATGTTTTCCATCAAATTTCATACTTTTCGTGCCATTATGATCGGAAAAAGATTCTCTATCTTTTCATAAGCAAAAATAATTTTTTTTTTTAAATTTGGCCAACCCTGAGAACAAGTCTCGGAGAGAGCCTGTCGACCCTCAAAGGGTTAATAAAATTTTTAGTAGCGAGGTAGCAAAAACTAATTACAATTAGTACATTATTACTATTAAAATCATGGGGGGAATGCTAAACCTGTAGGATTATACAATGCATGTGGGGGCGATGGAAGGTATTCAGGCTCAATTCAGGAACCGGAGCACAGATTCAATTCCCTAGATCAAAAGCCCCTCACCAGCATCAAGAAGCCTCCCTTGAGGGGACCTACAATTAGTACAATTTTAAGTGTGTATTAATATTTTAAATTGATTTAGTGATCTTAAGTTAACTGGGATTTCTTGAGTAATTTCAAATTGGTTCTATGATTTCAGGAATAGTACATATAGTGTTAGTAGAGTTAAGTTTGAGAGATGAGGCGATTTTTAATTATAGCCTTAAACTGATTGGCAGACAAGGGCCCTTTTGCTGGTTCAAGCAATGAATTTCAGGCACTGCATTTTTGCATAGGGTGAGATGGACATGAGGGATATAAAAGACAGTGTTGTGCCTTGTGTGGTGCCTGTGTGTTCTGTTGTAGATATCGAGAAATTTGAAAGGAGGGTTTATATGTTGTTTCTACCAATGCTGGGAACTGAACAGTGAACACTTAGTGTGTGAGGTGAAAGCGTTGCCAACCGAGCCATGGATGCCTACTCTTAACAATATGTATGAGCCTACACCACCTTTTCACTACTCACCTATTTGCGTTTGTAGGGTTAAAACTTCTGGCCCTGTTTTTCCACTGCCACTTTGTGGTTAACTCTCTTCCCTGGCTGTATGAGTCCCATAATAATAATAATTTATTTCAGCACGATACATGTTTTATACAAAGGAATATAATAATTGGGTGTCTATGCCAAAAGCAGAGCATTTCAGGCAAACTTAAAACTAACTTCAGATTAATAATGGCAATAACAGTGCAGTAAATTTGGACATTGTCATTAGGTGGGTTACAGTGAATTCAAGAGAACTGAATATTCTATTAGTTCATGCTATATGGCTTTAATAAGTTTGGTAGAGAAGAATTACAGTTTTAATTAACCTTAGGTGACAACAATGGAACGATTAACATCTGAGATGATTACAGATATTGACAATAAATATATGTTGATTATAATGTAAATAATAATAATACAATGTAATATATTATCTATTCTCAAAGCTATGTATGGATCCTGCCTCTATCACTTCACTGTCTAGTCATTCCATATCCTGACCACTCGAAGGCTAGAGAAGCATTTCCTTACATCACTGACTCATCTGTGCATTTAGCTTCCAAATGTGGCCTTATTTACCTGAGACCTGCATCTCAAAACTGACATCGCCCCGTCAATTCCTCTCAGTATTTGGTGTCGTAAGCATGTTCACCACCTAGTCCTTCTGTCTTCTAGTGTCATCATTTTAGCTCCTAATAGTCTCTCTTATAGCTCATACCCCTCAGCTCTTGGATTAGTCTCGTAGCAAACCTTTGCACTTTTTCCAGCATCTTTAAATGCTTCATCAGACACTTGTTCCATACTGTCACTGCACACTCCAAGATGGGCCTAACAAATTCCATGTATAGGGTTGTGAATGTCTCAATGAGATTCCTGAAAGCTATCCCTAAATTTGCCATTCTCCTGTTTGCTGCAGCCAGGTAAGAATAATAAGAATAATAATGTCTTTATTTACTACAAGTAAATGAAGGAGGGGTGTTAATGTTGCAGTTTAAAAACTGTAGTGTAAAGCACCCTTCTGGCAAGACAGTGACGGAGTGAATAATGGTGAAAGTTTTTCTTTTTCGGGCCACCCTGCCTTGGTGGGAATCGGCCATGCGATAATAAAAAAATATAATAAAAATAAGTACATGTACATGTACAAGGTATACAGGCCTAGCTGACATCAATGACATACTACTATATAGAAAAGCCACTTGTTATGCAAAGCATTTTGGCACATTAGGTCAGTTTTCTCCCAGGATGCAACCCACACCAGCCGACTAACACCTAGTACCCATTTTACTAATGGTTGAACGTAGACAACCAGCGTAAGGAAACAAGTCCAATGTTTCCACTCCTTCACCAGGAATCAAACCCAGACCTTCACCATGTAAAGCGAGACCTTTTGCCACCAGGCCACGGGTAGTGCATTTCTCAGGTGAAATGCTTGTAACTATGCTGAGCCTGAGGCCCTTCTCTTTCAGGCAGGTAACTTTTTCAGACTTCGTTCAGATACATTGAAACTTTCTTGATAGCTGCAACACAACTTTACCTGGAGTTTACCTGGAGAGAGTTTCGGGGGTCAACGCCCCCGCGGCCCGGTCTGTGACCAGGCCTCCTGGTGGATCAGCGCCTGATCAACCAGGCTGTTGCTGCTGGCTGCACGCAAACCAACGTACGAGCCACAGCCCGGTTGATCAGGAACTGACTTTAGGTGCTTGTCCAGTGCCAGCTTGAAGACTGCCAGGGGTCTGTTGGTAATCCCCCTTATGTGTGCTGGGAGGCAGTTGAACAGTCTCGGGCCCCTGACACTTATTGTATGGTCTCTTAACGTGCTAGTGACACCCCTGCTTTTCATTGGGGGGATGGTGCATCGTCTGCCAAGTCTTTTGCTTTCGTAGTGAGTGATTTTCGTGTGCAAGTTCGGTACTAGTCCCTCTAGGATTTTCCAGGTGTATATAATCATGTATCTCTCCCTCCTGCGTTCCAGGGAATACAGGTTTAGAAACCTCAAGCGCTCCCAGTAATTGAGGTGTTTTATCTCCGTTATGCGCGCCGTGAAAGTTCTCTGTACATTTTCTAGGTCGGCAATTTCACCTGCCTTGAAAGGTGCTGTTAGAGTGCAGCAATATTCCAGCCTAGATAGAACAAGTGACCTGAAGAGTGTCATCATGGGCTTGGCCTCCCTAGTTTTGAAGGTTCTCATTATCCATCCTGTCATTTTTTCTAGCAGATGCGATTGATACAATGTTATGGTCCTTGAAGGTGAGATCCTCCGACATAATCACTCCCAGGTCTTTGACGTTGGTGTTTCGCTCTATTTCGTGGCCAGAATTTGTTTTGTACTCTGATGAAGATTTAATTTCCTCATGTTTACCATATCTGAGTAATTGAAATTTCTCATCGTTGAACTTCATATTGTTTTCTGCAGCCCACTGAAAGATTTGGTTGATGTCCGCCTGGAGCCTTGCAGTGTCTGCAATGGAAGACACTGTCATGCAGATTCAGGTGTCATCTGCAAAGGAAGACACGGTGCTGTGGCTGACATCCTTGTCTATGTCGGATATGAGGATGAGGAACAAGATGGGAGCTAGTACTGTGCCTTGTGGAACAGAGCTTTTCACCGTAGCTGCCTCGGATTTTTACTCTTTTGACGACTACTCTCTGTGTTCTGTTAGTGAGGAAATTATAGTCCATCGACCGACTTTTCCTGTTATTCCTTTAAGCGCGCATTCTGTGCGCTATTACGCCATGGTCCCCACTTGTCGAAGGCATTTGCAAAGTCTGTATATATTACATCTGCATTCTTTTTGTCTTCTAGTGCATTTAGGACCTTGTCGTAAGTGATCCCGTAGCTGAGACAGACAGGAGCGACCTGTTTTTAAACCATGTTGCCCTGGGTTGTGTAACTGATGGGGTTTCTAGATGGGTGGTGATCTTGCTTCTTAGGACCCTTTCAAAAGATTTTTATGATATGGGATGTTAGTGCTATTGGTCTGTAGTTCTTTGCTGTTGCTTTACTGCCCCCTTTGTGGAGTGGGGGGTATGTCTGTTGTTTTTAGTAACTGAGGGACGACCCCCGTGTCCATGCTCCCTCTCCATAGGATGGAAAAGGCTCGTGATAGGGGCTTATTGCGTTCTTGATGAACACAGAAATTTCCATGAGTCTGGCCTGGGCAGAGTGCATGGGCATGTCATTTAATCGCCTGGTTCGAAGTCATTGGGCGTCAGGATAACATCGGATTTGGGATAATACTAGACAAAAAAATTTCAATGAATTCCCATGTCTGGGAATGTGTGTCAATGTGCATAAAAGGACCTAAAATTTGGAACTCTCTACCTGCAAATCCCAGTCACTTCAAAGCTACTGTTAAAAAACATCTCTGTTCCTTAATGTGATCATAACAACAATTTATAATGCAGAAAAATTCTTTCATCCTGTATTGTCCCTGGCCTTGTCTATCATTCCTTCAACTCATGTATGTAGCTCCATCCTTCATATACCAGTAGTTCTTTTTTTTTTTTAATCGAATTACTAAATACCTCCAATATAATAAAAACTTATGTATTCTTATTCTCATATAGTAGTAATCATAATTTAGTTTTAACGTTACCAAAAATGCCTTGCATAATAAGGTTTCTATAGTTTATACATATATGATAGTAACCCTAACTGTTGTATAATATACTGTACTCCACTTACAAAATAAGTTTACATGTGTGCAGGCAACTTGTATCCTAATGTTATATTCACCTTACAGAGGTGGCTCACACAAACATTAAATATTCATGGGAAAACATTATATCCATAGGTGTTATACAACACCTAGGTGTTATACAACACCAAGGTGTTATACAACATGCAGGTGTTATACAACACCAAGGTGTTATACAACACCAAGGTGTTATACAACATGTAGGTGTTATACAACACGTAGGTGTTATACAACATCTAGGTGTTATACAACACCAAGGTGTTAATAACAACATGTAGGTGTTATACAACACGTAGGTGTTATACAACATCTAGGTGTTATACAACATGTAGGTGTTATACAACATGTAGGTGTTATACAACATGCAGGTGTTATACAATACGTAGGTGTTATACAACATCTAGGTGTTATACAACACCTAGGTGTTATACAACACTAGTGTTATACAACATGTAGGTGTTATACAACACGTAGGTGTTATACAACACCTAGGTGTTATACAACATCTAGGTGTTATACAACATGTAGGTGTTATACAACACGTAGGTGTTATACAACACGTAGGTGTTATACAACATCTAGGTGTTATACAACATGTAGGTGTTATACAACATGTAGGGTTATACAACACGTAGGTGTTATACAAATGTAGGTGTTATACAACACGTAGTGTTATACAACATGACAAGGGTGTTATACAACACGTAGTGTTATACAACATGTAGTGTTATACAACACGTTGGTGTTTATACAACACCTAGGTGTTATACAACATGG
The DNA here is from genome assembly GCF_026875155.1 of Cherax quadricarinatus. Taxonomy (NCBI): domain Eukaryota; kingdom Metazoa; phylum Arthropoda; class Malacostraca; order Decapoda; family Parastacidae; genus Cherax; species Cherax quadricarinatus. The sequence continues at coordinate 23,718,294 of NC_069464.1, read as the reverse complement.
TGTTATACAACACGTAGGTGTTATACAACATGGTGTTTACAACACATAGGTGTTATACAACATGTAGGTGTTATACAACATGTAGGTGTTATACAACACATAGGTGTTATAAAACATGTAGGTGTTATACAACATGTAGGTGTTATACAACATGGTGTTATACAACACGTTGGTGTTATACATGTAGGTGTTATACAACACGTAGGTGTTATACAACACGTAGGTGTTATACAACACGTAGGTGTTATACAACATGTAGGTGTTATACAACACGTAGGTGTTATACAACACGTAGGTGTTATACAACACGTAGGTGTTATACAACACTAGGTGTTATACAACATGTAGGTGTTACACAACACGTAGGTGTTATACAACAGTAGGTGTTATACAACACGTAGGTGTTATACAACATGTAGGTGTTATACAACACTAGGTGTTAGTACAACACGTAGGTGTTATACAACACGCTAGGTTTATACAACATGGTGTTATACAACACATAGGTGTTATACAACATGTAGGTGTTATACAACACGTAGGTGTTATACAACACATAGGTGTTATACAACATGTAGGTGTTATACAACATGTAGGTGTTATACAACATGGTGTTATACAACACGTAGGTGTTATACAACATGTAGGTGTTATACAACACATAGGTGTCATACAACATGTAGGTGTTATACAACACCTAGGTGTTATACAATGCATAGGTGTTATACAACAGGTAGGTGTTATACAACATGTAGGTGTTATACAACACGTAGGTGTTATACAACATGTAGGTGTTATACAATGCATAGGTGTTATACAACATGTAGGTGTTATACAACATGTAGGTGTTATACAACACATAGGTGTTATACAACATGTAGGTGTTATACAACACATAGGTGTTATACAACACATAGGTGTTATACAACATGTAGGTGTTATACAACATGTAGGTGTTATACAACATGTAGGTGTTATACAATGCATAGGTGTTATACAACATGTAGGTGTTATACAACATGTAGGTGTTATACAACACATAGGTGTTATACAACACATAGGTGTTATACAACATGTAGGTGTTATACAACATGTAGGTGTTATACAACACATAGGTGTTATACAACACATAGGTGTTATACAACATGTAGGTGTTATACAACACATAGGTGTTATACAACATGTAGGTGTTATACAACATGTAGGTGTTATAAAACATGTAAGTGTTATACAACACGTAGGTGTTATACAACATGGTGTAATACAACACCTAGGTGTTATACATGTAGGTGTTATACAACACGTAGGTGTTATACAAAACCTAGGTGTTATACAACACGTAGATGTTATACAACACATAGGTGTTATACAACACATAGGTGTTATACAACACATAGGTGTTATACAACACCTAGGTGTTATACAACACGTAGGTGTTATACAACACCTAGGTGTTATACAACACCTAGGTGTTATACAACACCTAGGTGTTATACAACACGTAGGTGTGATACAACACGTAGGTGTTATACAACATGTAGGTGTTATACAACATGTAGGTGTTATACATCACGCAGGTGTTATACAACACGTAGGTTATACAACACCTAGGTGTTATACAACACCTAGGTGTTATACAACACGGTGTTATACAACACCTATGTGTTATACAACATGGTGTTATACAACACGTAGGTGTTATACATGGTGTTATACAACACCTAGGTGTTATACAACATGGTGTTATACAACACCTATGTGTTATACATCATGGTGTTATACAACATGGTGTTATACAACACGTAGGTGTGATACAACACGTAGGTGTTACACAACACCTTCTCAGTAGTAGTAACCAGTTACCAGTAACCTGTCCGTTGACTCAACGACCAACCGTCTTGAGTCACGGTCCTTCATATTGTGCTGAGCTGACACTAATTCAAAAGACCCACTACGGGGTACTGGCCAGCCGGCTAGTCAGTTTTACGAGTGTAGCCAAGGAGATAGGTACGGCTGCGGGCTCTGTCCACATATCAGTAATTATACGTATAACAGCCTACGTGAGTATTTCTACCCTAATCCACGTATCGAACTCCCACATGATAAATGGTGTACAGCGGTGTGGAGCGTGGATTTACGTTTTTAAGGGTAATTCAAGGCGTTTGAAGACTGTTGTGAGTAGCCGGCAGGGCAGGGTCAACGGTGAATGCCCTCCCCTCACACCCTCCAGCCAGCAGCTTATACCCTCACTCACTACCTACTGCCTGCAAGCCTGTTTTTAGCCCTTTCAAGCTTCCTGGCTTGTTTGTGT
>NC_069464.1:23518743-23715483 GCF_026875155.1 Cherax quadricarinatus | reverse complement strand
CAAAATACAACCAAGTCTAACATTTTTCTCGTTTTAACTATTTCATTAGGTACCCCCCAGAAGAAAACCTTCTCTCTCTCCTTTCCCCCCCCTCCCGAACCCCCCAACTCCAACCAACACCCCCCAATTTTCATCATAATCCCCAATTTTTCTCGTTTTAATATTTCATCAGAAAAAGTCACCACAACATTATAACCACTTTTCGATATTTCACTAGTCACAATTTTACATATTACGAAGTTAATAGCACACACACCTCACTTTACTTTGAACACCTTCAAAACACTCATAATCATTTAAATACTCAAAAAAATACCTTTGAACATTTCCAAACAACACTGAAACATTTCCCAAAGACAACATTTTGAGTACTCCCAAATACACCATTGAATACTATAAACACCACTGAATACAGTCAAAAACACCACCAAAATTCACCATAAACAAAGATCAACATCACAGACTAACACCAATTTTCACACAAATCCTCCAAATCACTATAACCAAGACGATCCACTCACCTCCAACTAAGATATAACATGAGTCCCAAAAAACATGAAACAAATCCAAACACACACAAAACACTCACAACCCACAACACCCACAACAACAACCCATTTATAACATCTCTTTTTTTCGGTATCTCTAGTTCGGCAACAACACCCACAACCCACAACACCCACAACCCACAATTTTTTTCTCGTTTTAATAATTTCATCAGAAAAAGTCACAACAATACCCACAACCCACATCACCCACACCCCACAATTTTTTCTCGTTTTATTTAATTTCATCAAAAAGGGTCCCCAAACAACCCACTTATAATCATTTTTCCCAGCATCTCTAGTTCGACAACAACACCCAAAACCCCTCAACACCCACAACACCCACATCCCACAACACCACACAACCCACATTTTTTTCTCTTTTTAACTAATTTCATCAAAAAAAATCACAACAACAACCCACTTATAACATCTTTTCGGTTTTCTCTAGTTCGACAACAACACCCACAACCCAAAACACCCTCAACCCAAAACACCCAAACCCACAACACCCACAACCCACATCACCCACAACAACAACCCACTTATAGTCTTTTCGGTATCTCTAGTTCGACAACAAACACCCAAAACCCCACAACACCCAAAACCCCACAATTTTTTTCTCGTTTAACTAATTTCATCAGAAAAAGTCACAACAAAAACCCCACTTATAACATCTTTTCGGGATCTCTAGTTCGACATCAACCCCCACAACCCACAATTTTTTCTCGTTTTAACTAATTTCATCAGAAAAAGTCCAACAACAACCCACAACTTATAACCATTTTTTTCAGCATCTCTAGTTCGACAACAATACCCACAACACCCACAACCCACAACACCTAAACCAAAAATTTTTCTCGTTTTAACAAATTTCATCAGAAAAAGTAACAACAACAACCCCACTTTTAACATCTTTTTCAGCACCTCTAGTTCGACAACAATACCCAAAACCCCTCATCACCTACCAATTTATTCACAATTTATTCGATACAAATTTTTCCCCCTTCTTTTTATTGAATTTAAAATGTAATACATTACTAAATTACTAAATTCTAATATAATCCTCTCCATACCGACTCCTTGTATCCACATAAATTGATATTATATTCACAACAACTAATCTACTACCCAAACTACTGAGGCATGTTTCAACACCCTCCATTTTTTACGAATATCATAACTTTCAATTCTATAATTTCTTTTTAAAATATTCACACATTACCTTTATTTTCAGTAAAACCCCCCCATATTTCATTAAATTTCTAATACAACCCTCCCATACCCTCTCCATCTCACCCACATTTCTTCACATCCACTCACCCAATCTCGCAACACACCTCTTCTGAACACACACAAAAATCACATTTTACATCCCCAAATGCATCTCATCACCCATTTCAAATCCACTAAAATCACGTATCCAAGATATTCACAAAACTCTAGACCCTTAAACACACCACCCCACACACCACAAAACCCAAAACACACACAACCCCCACCACACAAAACCCCACCACCAACACACACACACACACCAAAACATTCAACCACAAAACCACACCACACACCCCAAACACACCCCACACACCACACCGCACTTTATTTGAACACCTTCAAAACACTTGATACTCATTTGAGACCACCTTTTTTCATCCACAACCTTTATCAACTAATACAGAAAACCCCAAGATTACTTGAACACTCTCATAAAAACATTTGAATACCCCCATAAAACCCCTTTGCATTTCCAAAAACACAAGCACTTCCCAAAAAAAACATTTGAATATCCCCCAATAAGATTTATCATCTGTAAATTTTTTACACTTACTTTTTTCTTAAATTTAAACTCATCCCTCCACCCTTTCTCTCCCTCAGTCTCCAGACTTTCAAAAACTTTTCACAAAAAAAAACCTATACACTTTTGAAGAACATTTACCAAAACTAACACAAAACCCCACAACCCCACTTTACTTTTTACTTCAAAAAAACAACATCAATTACCTTTATTACCCAAAAAAATCATTTGAATCATTTAAAAAAAAAATCATCAAAATCCTTTTGATATCCCAAAACAACCACTGATTACTACCAAAACAGCACCGAATACTTCCCAAACACATTAAAATCACCAGAAACTAAATCACACCACCAACTAACACTAGGCCCTTTTATAGAAATCCCCCCCTCAAAATCACTATAACCATAGATACCACGCCCTCAAATCTGCTAAGATCGCAGAAAACACTCATTTTTATATACATTCACACAAAAAATCACAATCACCAACTCCATACAATATCTTATTATCACCCCTTTCACTACCACTCAACACATACCAGCACAGATAGGGATACCTCCCAATGACATCACATCTCCATCCTGCGTTTTACTTTGGCGATCAGCGACGTCCACACCCCCTTTTACTTCATTTAACTTAGCGAGAGGAAGTTGTTTTCAAACCTGTTTATATCTCCAATATCTAAATCACCACATCAGAAGTTTACCATAATTCTATAACCCCTCCACTAAGATCACACATTTTTGTACTCATTCTCTTGAAACAACATCATGACGGAGATCACTAAAACTATCTATACTTTTACTAAGATTCACATAATCCATTTATCTTCTCTAACTCCACCCACCAATTTACATTCCTCATTCACAACTTACACAATTCATAACCGAAATTACATCTCATCCACCAACTCCTCCCTCTTTTCCAGACTTTACAACAATCGCACTAAAAAAAAGAAAAATAACTCATACACTTATGACATGAGCCAATACCATAACTAACACACACTGACTAACCTTGAACCAACTCGAACATCACCAAAAAAAAACACCACTGATCGTCTTCAAAAATACTCTCACATCATTTGGAGGGAGTTCTTGGTTATAGTGATTTGAGGGAATTTCTATAAAATGGATGTTAGCTGGTGATGCTAAACTTAGATTCTGGTGATTTTGACGGTGTTTTGGTAGTAATCAGTGGTGATTTGGTAGTAATCAGTAGTGTTTTGGGAGTATTCGGAGGTGTTTGATGGTGTTTTTTTTTAAGGTGTTCAAATGATGTGCAGAGTATTTTTTGAAGATGATCAGTGGTGTTTTGGTGATGTTCAGAGATGGTTCAAAGTTAGTCAGTGTGTTAGTTATGGTATTGGCTCATGTCATAAGTGTATGAGTTAGTTTTTTTTTTTGTGCTAATGTTGTAAAGTCTGGAGAATGAGGGAGGAGTTTGGTGGATGAGATGTAATTTCGGTTAATGAAATGTGTAAGTGTGAATGAGAATGTAAATTGGTGGGTGAGTTAGAGAAGATAAAATGTTATGTGATCTTAGTAAAAGTATAGATAGTTTTAGTGATCTTCGTTATGATGTTGTTTTAAGAGAATGTGTACAAAAATGTGTGATCTTAGTGGAGGGGTTATAGAATTTGGTAAACGTCTTGATTGTGGTGATCTTAGATATTGGAGATATAACAGGTTGAAACAAGTAACTTCCTCTCGTTAAGTTAAATGAAGTAAAAGTGGGGTGTGACGTCGCTGATCGCCAAGTAAACGCAGGATGGAGTGTGATGTCATGGGAGGTATCCCTATCTGTGCTGGTATGTGTTGGTGGTAGTGAGAGGAGTGTATTAGATATTGTATGGAGTTGGTGATTGTGATTTTTTGTGTGAATGTTTATAAAAATGAGTGTTTTCTGCGATCTTAGCGGTTTTGAGGTGAGTGGGATCTTCTTGGTTATAGTGATTTGAGGGGATTTCTATAAAATGGGTGTTAGTTGGTGGTGTTGATCTTAGTTTCTGGTGATTTTTAGTGTTGTTTGGGCAGTATTCGGTGCTGTTTTGGTAGTATCAGTGGTGTTTTGGGAGTATTCAAAGAGAGTTTGATGATGTTTTTGAATGTGTTCAAATGATGTTTTTGGAGTAATCAAAGGTAATTGATGTTGTTTTTGGTGTTGTACAAAGTAAAGTGTGGTGTGTGTGGGTGTGTTTGTGTTAGTTTTGGTAAAATGTCTCATGTCATAAGTGTATGAGTTAGTTTTTGTGATAATGTTGTTGTAAAGTCTGGAGACTGAGGGAGTAGTAAGGTGGATGGATGAGTTGTAATTTAATGAAATATGTAAGTGTAGATAAATTAGAGATGATAAATCTTATTTGGGAGTATTCAAAATGATATTTTGGAAGTGCTTCAGTGTTGTTTGGAAATGTTCAAAGGTGTTTATGTGAGTATTCAAATGATTTATGAGAGTGTTCGAAGTAATCTTGGGGTTGTTCTGTAGTGAGATGATAAAGGTTGTGGATGAGAAAAGGTGGTCTCAAATGATGTATCAGAGCGTTTTGAAGGTGTTCAAAGTAAAGTGGGTGTGTGTGTGTGTGTGTGTGGTGTGTGTGTGTGTTTGTGTGTTGTGTGTGATGTTGTGTAGGTGTTGTAGTGTTTGAGTGGTGTGTGTGATGTGTGTGTGTGATGTGTTTGTGTGTGTGTGTTGAAGAGGTTTTGTGAAATCTTGGATACAGTGATTTTAGTGGTGTGAGATGGGGTGATGGGAGGGATGACATTTGATTGGGATTGAAAATGTGATTTTTTGTAAGTTTCAGAAGAGGTGTGTTGGGAGATGGGTGGAGTGGATGTGAAGAAATGTGGTGAGATGGAGAGGGTATGGGGAGGGTGTATTAGAAATTTAATGAAATATGGGGGATTTGCTGAAAATAAAGGTAATGTGTGAATATTTTAAAAAGAAATATTAGAATTGAAAAGTATAGATATATTGGAAAAGAATGAGGTGTTGAAACATGTCTCGGGTCCTCAGTAGTTGGGTATTGAGATATGTTGTTGTGAGTATATTATCAATATTATGTGACTCAAGAAATCGTAACTGACCCGATTGCAAACAAACCATACCCCTGAGATCGGTATGGAGAGGATTATATTATAATTTTGTGTGAGTAATTTTAGTAATTTTAGAAATGTATTACATTTAAATACCAATAAAAAGAAGGGGAAAAATTTGTATCGAAATAAATTGTGAATAAATTGGTAGGTGATGAGTGTTGTGGGTATTGATGTCGAATTAGAGGAGCTGAAAAAGAAGTTATAAATGGTTGTTGTTGTTACTTTTCTGATGAAATTAGTTAAACACGAGAAAAAATTGTGGTTGTTGGTGTTGTGGGTAATTGTAGTCGAACTAGAAGAGCTGAACAAGTGGTTATAATTGTGGGTTTTTGTTGATGACTTTTTCTGATGAAAATTAGTTTAAAATGGAAGAAAAATTTTGGGTTGTGGGTGTTGATGTCGACTAGAGATCCCGAAAAGATGTTAAAATTGGGTTTGTTGTTGTGGGGTGATGTGGGGTTGTGGGTGTTGTGGGTTGTGGGTGTTTTGGGTTGTGGGTGTTGTGGGTTGTGGGTGTTGTTGTCGGAACTAGAGTTGCTGAAAAAGTGGTTATAAGTTGTGGATTTGTTGTGACTTTTTTCTGATGAAATTAGTTAAAACGAGAAAAAAATTGTGGGTTTTGGGGTGTTGTGGATGTGGTGTTTTGTGGGTGTTTGAGGTTGTGGGTGTTGTTGTCCGAACTAGAGATGCGGAAAAAAGTGAATATAATGGGTTGTTTGACCTTTCTGATGAAATAGATAAAACGAGAAAAAGTTGTTGGGGTGTGGGTGATGTGGTTGTGGGGTTGTGGGATGTGGGTTTGTTGTCGAACTAGTGAGATATACCGAAAAAGTGTTATAAGTTGTGGTAGATGTTGTGGGGTGGTGGGTGATGTGGGATATGGGTGTTGTGGGATGTGGGTGTTGTGGGTTGTGGGTGTTGTTGTCGAACTTAGATATGCTGAAAGTTGTGGGTTGTTGTGACATTTCTATGAAATTAATAACACGAGAAAAAATTGGTGGGTGTGGGTGTAATGTGGGTTGTGGGTATTGTTGTGATTTTTATGGATGAAATTAGTTAAACGAGAAAAATTGTGGGATGTGGGTGTTGTGGGTTGTGGTGTTTGTTGCCGAACTAGAGATACCGAATAAGAGATGTTATAAGTGGGTTTTGTTGTGGGTGTTGTGGTTGTGGAGTGTTCGTGTGTGTTTTGGATGTGTTCATAGTTTTTTGGCACTCATGTTATATCTTAGATGGAGGAGTGGGATCGTCTTTGTTATAGTGATTTTGAGGGGATTGTGTGAAAATTTGGTGTTAGTCTGTGATGTTGATCTTAGTTTGTGGTGATTTTGGTGGTGTTTTGACTGTATCAGTGTTGTTTTAGTAGTATTTCAATGGTGGTATTTGGGGAGTAACTCAAAATGTTGTCTTGGAAGTATTTCATTGTTGTTTGGAAATGTTCAAAGTATTTTTGTGAGAATTCAAAGATTTATGAGAGTGTTTTGAAGGTGTTCAAAGTAAAAGTGAGGTGTGTGTGCGTAATTAACTTCGTAATAATGTAAAATTGTGACTATGAATTAATCGAAAGTTGTTTATAAGTGTTGTGGTGACTTTTTTTCTGATGAAATAGTTAAAACGAGAAAAATTGGGGGTTATGAGTGGAAAATTGTGAGGTGTTGGGTTGGAGTGTGAGGGTTCGGGAGGGTGGGGAGATCAGAGAGAGAAAGGTACTTCGTGGGGAGTGACCTGAAGATGAAATAGTTAAAACGAGAAGAATGTCTACTTGTGTTGTATTTTGTAAAGAAATTGTGGTTGATGTGGCTATTAACGAAAAAAATGTGAAATTATTTGGGTTATCCTGGGTTAAGAGTGAAAATGTTTTCCTCTATGTTGTATATAAATTGTAATACTGAAATGGGGAAGTTCAGACAAGATTCAGCCTGTGTGTGTGGGGTCATCATGTTGACGTCACTGACATAGGGGGAAGAGTTCGACAAGATTCAGCCTTATGTTGAGTCCATCACGTGACGCCACTGACCGCCGATTAAACACAGGTGGGGTGACGTCATACTTGTTTAGACCTGTAGTAAGAGAAAGTACCATGCCCCATAGGAAGAGTTCATTTGAATGCTTTCCCTGAGAGGGGGGAATCCAAAAACTTGGTCCGAGGAGATGGGAGGGTTATCTTTATTATCGATAAAAACTTTGATCCAAGGAGATGGAGTTCTTTTGTATTATCTAGAAAAACTTTGATCCAAGGAGATGGAGTCTTTGTATTATCGAGAGAAGCTTGATCCAAGGAGATGGAGTCTTGGTATTGTTGATATCGAGAAAAAACTTTGATCTAAGGAGATGTAGTCTTTGTATTATCGAGAAAAATTTGATCCAAGGAATTGGAGTCTTTGTATTATCGAGAAAAAAAAATGGGATGCAAGGGGGAGTTCATTTTTGAATTCTTATACCCAGAGGGGGAATCAAAAAAAAACTTGATCCGAGAAGATGGAGTCTTTGTATTATCGAGAAAACCTTGATCCAAGGAGATGGAGGAGAAATTTTGGGATGGGGGGTGAAAGTGGGAGTCCATTTTGAATGCTTACTCCCAGAGGGGAGAATCCAAAAAACTTGATCCGAGGAGATCATAAGAAAATGAAATTTCGAAAAAAATTGGGATGGTGGAGTGAAAGTGGGAGGGGGGAACCACAAAAATTTGATCCAGGAGATGGAGAGCACAGCAAATGAAATTAAAAAAAAATTGAAAAATATCGGAAAAAAATATCGGGAGTGGGGGCGATCCGGACGACGCTGCCGAAGGGGCACAGCAGAAGGCCGGGCGGCGCGAACACGAGCGGGCGCGAGGGGCACGGGCGGGGCGCTCTATCGGGCGGCGACGGCGAGGGGCCCGGGGGGCGCGGAGGGGGGCGGGGGGCTCGGGGGGCCGGGGGCGCGGGGGGCGCCGGGGGGCGCGGGGGCGGCGGGGGGCAGCGGGGGGGCGCGGGGGGCGCGGGGGGGGTTGAGGGTGAGGTGGTCTAGGGCGAGGTGGTCTCGAGGGTTATGGTAAAGGCATAAGCATATAGGGTCAAAAGGAGCCCACTCAGGAATTAGCCACTCAGCCGCAGGCCTTTTCCGGGGAGGCCATACTATGGAGGAATTACTGTGGGGACCGCTCTGTAGAATGAGCCACTGACCCGCCTTCATCACTACTAATATATCTTTAAACATATAAGAGAAAATTTCAGAAATGACATAATTTTAAATGAGTTCTTACTAACTGACAAGTTTTACATATTCGGCACGAACTTATATATTATTATATATATATATATATATTATATATATATATATATATATATATATATATATATATATATATATATAAATATTTATATATATAATATATGTATGTATATATATATATATATATATATATATAATATATATTTTATATATAATATATAATATAATATTTTATATATAAAATATATATATATATATATATATATATAATCTTTCCTCCGTAAGCCAATGCGTGTCGTATGAGGCGACTAAAATGCCGGGAGCAATGGGCTAGTAACCCCTTCTCCTGTATACAATTACTAAAAAAAGAGAAGAAAAAAACTTTATAAAACTGGTTGCTTAAATGTGCGTGGATGTAGTGCGGATGACAAGAAACAGATGATTGCTGATGTTATGAATGAAAAGAAGTTGATGCCTGGCCCTAAGCGAAACAAAGCTGAAGGGGGTAGGAGAGTTTCAATGGGGGAAATAAATGGGATTAAATCTGGAGTATCTGAGAGAGTTAGAGCAAAGGAAGGGGTAGCAGTAATGTTAAATGATCAGTTATGGAAGGAGAAAAGAGAATATGAATGTGTAAATTCAAGAATTATGGATTAAAGTAAAGGTTGGATGCGAGAAGTGGGTCATAATAAGCGTGTATGCACCTGAGAAGAGAGGAATGCAGAGGAAGAGAGAGAGATTTTGGGAGATGTTAAGTGAATGTATAGGAGCCTTTGAACCAAGTGAGAGAGTAATTGTGGTAGGGGACTTGAATGCTAAAGTAGGAGAAACTTTTAGAGAGGGTGTGGTGGGTAAGTTTGGGTGCCAGGTGTAAATGAAAATTGGGAGCCCTTTGATTGAACTTTGTATAGAAAGGGGTTTATTTTATAGGTAATACATATTTTAAGAAAAGAGGATAAATAAGTATACACGATATGATGTAGGGCGAAATGCCCAGTAGTTTGTTGGATTATGTATTGGGTAGATAAAAGACTGTTGAGTAGACTTCAGGATGTACATGTTTAAAGGGGCCACAGATATATCAGATCACTTTCTAGTTGTAGCTACACTGAGAGTAAAAGGTAGATGGGATACAAGGAGAATAGAAGCATCAGGGAAGAGAGAGGTAAAGGTTTATAAACTAAAAGAGGAGGGAGTTAGGGTAAGATATAAACAGCTATTGGAGGATAGATGGGCTAATGAGAGCATAGGCCCAAAGGGGTCGAAGAGGTATGGGGTAGGTTTAAAAATGTAGTGTTAGAGTGTTCACAAAGTTTGTGGTTACAGGAAAGTGGGTGCAGGAGGGAAGAGGAGCGATTGGTGGAATGATGATGTAAAGAGAGTAGTAAGGGAGAAAAAGTTAGCATAGAGAATTTTTTTTCAAAGTAGAAGTGATGCAAGGAGGGAAGAGTATATGGAGAAAAAGAGAGAAGTTAAGAGAGTGGTGAAGAATGTAAAAAGAGAGCAAATGAGAGAGTGGGTGAGATGTTATCAACAAATTTTGTTGAAAATAAGAAAAAGTTTTGGAGTGAGAAATTTAAAAAGTTAAGAAAGCCTAGAGAACAAATGGATTTGTCAGTTAAAAATAGGAGAGGAGAGTTTATTAAAAAGGAGAGTTTTGAGGTATTGGGAAGATGGAAGGAATATTTTGAGGAATTGTTAAATGTTGATGAAGATAGGGAACTGTGATTTCGTGTATAGGGCAAGGAGGGAATAACATCTTGTAGGAGTGAGGAAGAGTCAGTTGTGAGTGTGGGGGAAGTTCGTGAGGCATTTAGGTAAAATAAAAGGGGGGTAAGGCAGCCGGATTGATGGGATAAAGATAGAAATGTAAAAGCAGGTGGGGATATAGTTTTGGAGTGGTTGGTGCAATTATTTAATAAATGTATGGAAGAGGGTAAGGTACCTAGGGATTGGCAGAGAGCATGCATAGTTTCCTTTGTATAAAAGGGAAAGGGGATAAAAGAGAGTGCAAAAATTATAGGGGGATAAGTCTGTTGAGTGTACCTGGTAAGTGTATGGTAGAGTTATAATTGAAAGAATTAAGAGTAAGACGGGGAATAGGGTAGCAGATGAACAAGGAGGCTTTAGGAAAGGTAGGGGGGTGTGGACCAGGTGTTACAGTGAAACATATAAGTGAACAGTATTTAGATAAGGCTAAAGAGGTCTTTGTGGCATTTATGGGTTTGGAAAAGGCGTATGACAGGGTGGATAGGGGGGCAATTGGCAGATGTTGCAAGTGTATGGTGTAGGAGGTAGGTTACTAAAGCAGTGAAGAGTTTTTACGAGGATAGTGAGGCTCAAGTTAGAGTATGTAGGAAAGAGGGGGAATTTTTTTTCCCCGTAAAAGTAGGCCTTAGACAAGGAGTGTGATGTCACCGTGGTTGTTTAATATATTTATAGATGGGGTTGTAAGAGAAGTAAATGCGAGGGTCTTGGCAAGAGGCGGGAGTTAAAAGATAAAGAATCACACACAAAGGGGAGTTGTCACAGCTGCTCTTTGCTGATGACACTGTGCTCTTGGGAGATTCTGAAGAGAAGTTGCAGAGATTGGTGGATGAATTTGGTAGGGTGTGCAAAAGAAGAAAATTAAAGGGGAATACAGGAAAGAGTAAGGTTATGAGGATAACAAAAAGATTAGGTGATGAAAGATTGAATATCAGATTGGAGGGAGAGAGTATGGAGGATTTTAACGTATTCGATATTTGGGAGTGGACGTGTCAGCAAATGGGTCTATGAAAGATGAGGTGAATCATAGAATTGATGAGGGAAAAAGAGTGAGTGGTGCACTTAGGAGTCTGTGGAGACAAAGAACTTTGTCCTTGGAGGCAAAGGGGGGAATGTATGAGAGTATAGTTTTACCAACGCTCTTATATGGGTGTGAAGCGGGGGTGATGAATGTTGCAGCGAGGAGAAGGCTGGAGGCAGTGGAGATGTCATGTCTGAGGGCAATGTGTGGTGTGAATATAATGCAGAAAAATTCGTATTTTGGAAGTTAGGGGGAGGTGCGGGATTACCAAAACTGTTGTCCAAAAGGCTGAGGAAGGTTGTTGAGGTGGTTCGGACATGTAAGAGAAAGGAGCGAAACAGAATGACTTCAAGAGTGTATCAGTCTGTAGTGGAAGGAAGGCGGGTAGGGTCGGCCCTAGGAAGGTTGGGGGGAGGGGGTAAAGGAGGTTTTGTGTGCGAGGGGCTTGGACTTCCACAGGCATGCGTGAGCGTGTTTGATAGGAGTGAATGGAGGACAAATGGTTTTTAATACTTGACGTGCTGTTGGAGTGTGAGCAAAGTAACATTTATGAAGGGATTCAGGGAAACCGGCAGCCGGACTTGAGTCCGGAGATGGGAAGTACAGTGCCTGCACTCTGAAGGAGGGGTGTTAATTGTTGCAGTTTAAAAACTGTAGTGTAAAAGCACCCCTTTTGGCAAGACAGGATGGAGTGAAAAGATGGTGAAAGTTTTTTCTTTTTCGGGCCACCCCGCCTTGGTGGAATCGGCCGGTGTGATAATAAAAAATAATAAAAAAATTAAAATATAAATATATATATATTATATGTATATATATATATATATATATTAATATATAATATATAAATATTTTATATATATAATATATATATATATATATATATATAATATATATATAATATATATATATATATATATATAAATGTTGTGCCGAATAGGCAGAACTTGCGATCTTGGCTTAAATAGCAACGCTCATCTTGCCATATAGGACAAGTGAAAATTTGTATGCAAAAATTTTGCCAAAATCTTTTTGAACCTAACGAAAAAAAAATATTTCACTGTTTTTTTTAGTATTAAGTTATTGTAAACAATTTAAAAAATTTTGTTGGGTTGGCTAAAATAAATTTTTCTGTTATAATAAGGGTTTGTAAGTTTTTTTAAATTCTTTGGTGCAAAATTACAAATTCTTACATTAACATTTAAAGAAAAAAAAAGTATCTTTTAAAAGTATAAAGAAATTTTTTAAGAGGCTTAATTTTAAATGAGTTTTTGCTAAATGACCTTTTACATTTTACATTTCGTTCGTTTTTTTTAACCCCGGGGGGTTAGCCCCCCGGATAACCCAAAAGTCGTGCGTCTCGGGGACGTCTAACTTTTTTCCAGGGGGTCCTTAATCTTGTCCCCCGGGATGCGACCCACACCAGTCGACAAACACCCAGGTACCTATTTGCTGCTAGGGAAAGGACAACGGGTTTAAGGAAACTGTCGAAATGTTTCCACCCGCCGGAATCGAACCCGGGCCCTCCGTGTTGAACAGGAGCTTTAGCCAATATATATATATATATATATATAAAAATAAATATATAAATATATTAATATTATATAATATAATATATATATATATATATATATATGAATTTTTATTTTTTTAACCCCTCGGCAATTCCCCCCCAAGCGGGGTTCCGAAAAGAAAAACTTCATCATCATATCATACACTCCATCACTGTCCTCCAGAAGGTGTTTTACACTCATTATGATACGCAACATTAACACCCCTCCTTCTCCGGGGCCCTTTTTTCCCCAAAACCCTTCAAACATTTGCTTTGCTCACACTCCACAGCACTTCAAGCTTTAAAAAGCCTTTTATCTCCTTCACCCTACAAATATGCTCCCCATGCTTGCGGAATCGAACCCCCTCATACCAAAACCTTTTTTACCCTCGTTTCCCAGTCTACTGCAGAATTATACATCTGATTTTTTTTTTTTCCATTCCTCTACAGTCCGTCCCCCTCAACAACCCCCCTCAGCCTCTGTATAATAGATTAGGTAATCCTGAACTTTCTAATTTCCAAACTACGAATTCTCTACATTATATTCACACCACATGACATCTCCACTGCCTCCAGTTTTCTCCTCGCTGCAACATTCACCACCCATGCTTCACACCCATATAAGAGCGTTGAATTAACTAAACTCTCATACGTTCCCCTCTTTGCTTCCACGAACAAAGTTCTTTGTCTCCATAATCTCCTAAATGCACCACTCACCCTTCTCCCCCTCATCAATTCTATGATTCACCTCATCTTTCATAGATCCATCTGCTGACACGTCCACTCCTAAATATCTGAATACATTCACCTCCTCCATACTCTCTCCCTCCAATCAGATATCCAATCTTTCGTCACCTAATCTGTTTGTTACCCTCATCACCTTAATCTTTTCTATATTCACCTTTAATTTTCTTCTTTTACATTCCCTACCAAATTCATCCACCAACCTCTGCAACTTCTCTTCAGAATCTCTCAAAAGCACAGTGTCATCAGCAATATATATATATATATATATATATATATATATATATATATATATATAATATATATATATATATATATATATATATATATATATACATTAATATATATATATATATATATATATATATATATATATATATATATATATATATTATATATATATATATATATATATATACACATTTATATATATATATATATATATATATTATATATATATATATATATATATATATATATATATATATATATATATATATATATATTATATATATATATATATATTATATATATATATATATTATATATATATACACATTTATATATATATATATATATATATATATAAAAATATATTATATATATATATATATATATATATATATATATATATATATATATATATACATATATATATTTATGGGGCTACCTCTAGCATAAATTTTGGGACCCACAGCCATGGAGAAGTGGATAAAAAAGCTTCGAGGAAGAATATTTGAGTTTCTTCCTGAAAGCATTTGAATATTCCACTTTTCCTACCACCCGAACTATTCATCTTTTATCAATAGGTATATTTTATTACTTATGGTAGACAAGATTTAAGAGACATATTCCTTGTATAAAGATGGTATATATATGAGGTCTGAGGGAAACATTTCAAGTACATATTGCTACATGGTTATCACAAATTACGCGCCCCAGGCCACGGGGGCGTAGACCCCCGGAACTCTCTCCAGGTAAACTCCAGAGCTGGGGCGCGTGCCCAAGATACGTCGGGCGTTACCTCTCTGAACCGCAGAGCTGAGTCACTGGAATATATAACTAGTTGCCCTGGGATCCTTAGCTACCCTGATGAGTCTTTTACCTAGTTTCTTACGGAACTTAGACGCTCTTTTTCCTTATGGACCATGGGTCTCCGAGCCTATGGTAAATACCATATAATGATGGACAAATTCACCGTATTTTCTAGACTTCTGCTTCTTGAAACTAGCAGCTGACTCTTCTTCCTCCCTGGTGTACTGGAGATAGGTATCAACCAATGTGGATGCACATGTGTAGTCCCATACCACCTGTTTGCCGTCTGTCCAGGCTGGAAGTGTAATACCATCTGGACTCTTTTTCCTCCCTGGTGTACTGGAGATAGGTATAAACCCAAATGTGGATGCACATGTTTTAGTCCCTACCACCTGTTTGCCGTCGGGTCCAGGCTGGAAGTGTAATACCATCTGGACTCTTTTTCCTCCCTGGTGTACTGGAGATAGGTATCAACCAATGTGGATGCACATGTGTAGTCCCATACCACCTGTTTGCCGTCTGTCCAGGCTGGAAGTGTAATACCATCTGGACTCTTTTTCCTCCCTGGTGTACTGGAGATAGGTATCAACCAATGTGGATGCACATGTGTAGTCCCATACCACCTGTTTGCCGTCTGTCCAGGCTGGAAGTGTAATACCATCTGGACTCTTTTTCCTCCCTGGTGTACTGGAGATAGGTATCAACCAATGTGGATGCACATGTGTAGTCCCATACCACCTGTTTGCCGTCTGTCCAGGCTTGAAGTGTAATACCATCTGGATGCTTTTCGTTACCATCACAGCTGCATAGTTGGGATAGCTCCCATACTTTTAGGCATCTTGCTGTTGTGAGGCTTCTCTTGATAATGTTATTAACCTCTTGGTACCTTGCAGTCTTTGCTTTGGATCTACAGAACACAAGACTGTGATACCCGAATCGTTCTGCTAATTCACTGTTGTAAATACACATTTATTTGGTGAGAATAGGTGCAGCAAGTCGAAGGGCAACTCCAGTGCAGATGGTGTCTGGGTCGAGGTGTGTTTCAAGGCTGGAGCTGGGAACAACCAACAAAAAGTCCCGTGAATGTGGAGCTCTCACTGCAAGGAGGCGGGCTCTATCCTTCCCCAGCACACTCTAAAAAATTTTGAGGCTATGTTCTACACTATTGAGTCATCTCAGTGTGACTATGTTAGTTGTTGGTGGGCGCACATCTAGTTTTAGAGTCCGTTAGATTATCCCAGATCAGGCTCCGTCAACGAAATTTTGGTCATGGACGCCAACCTTGTCTATATGTTGAGGGAGACTCGCTGCTACAAGTCCACTGGATGCCACACATGAGGACAGAAAGCAAGTTTAGAAACAATATCTGTGATGACCTTGAGGACACCAATGCCTTGCCAGTCTGACTGGAATTATACTTGGTCCGCTGCCCATCTTTTAGAGTAAGTTTGGACTTTCGTAAAAATCTGCCTCAGGTACTGTCATATTCATGATAGTATAGGGTTATTATAATGAAGGCGACGTCTTAGGAGATATATTAATTGGGCGATCCAAGCACTTTGTGAGAAGGAACCAGACATCGTGGGTGTAAGACTGCTTGTTGGTTGTTCCATTCCCCCGACTAAATCAGTTTCTCCTGAGAATTTAATAAATGACATCAGTTCCCGCAGGTTTCCCCCAAGGGCAATACGCTGTTTGTGGATCAAGGGCGATTACTCCTGGTTAGTTTTGATTTCGCTGCATGGATTCACTTATTCCCTATGTAATTTCACATTTGGATGGATTCAGGATGGTTCCATTTCCTGTCCGCGAGTCATCATCATGTAGTTTCTAGAAGGGATCTTTTTTTACCACCAGTGTACCTTTATCCAGGAAGCAGTGTTTGGGCTTCTGTTCAGTTGGGACAGTGATTTCCCTCCCGCTATACAGAAGAGTTTATGGGGGGGGGAGCATCCCTTGTTGGAACTTTGATGACGTGATTTCATGCTCTCGAACAGGAGCGTTGATTCCTTTTTTTCCAGCTGAAATAAAAGGGGAAGAGACCATAAAAATATTCTTGTACAGCTCTTAATATCTCGTCTCTTTTCAGGAGATTAAATGAATTCTTGAAATCTAATTTTACCACTGCATTGTCTTCTGGCGGTTCTTGTAAACCCCGTCGTTTCATGGCCTGCTGCTTCTCTTCCTTGAAGGACCCAAAGCGAAGCTGATTTGGCTGAATCATCATAGCTACCTTTGTGCGAATACTTCAGACAGCAGCGTTTAGAAACGAGGCAGCGAAAAGTGTTGCTCGCTGCAACTGGCCTAATTTTTCCCCATCCTTCTTTTTAAGGGCAAAAAATTATGCACCAAAAGAGGAAGGTTTAATTTCGTCAGGAATCAGATCAGCCAAGAAATTGTTTGACGAACCTTGTGATCTCCGAAAGCAGTGTCTCTGCAATCCCTGGTAACTGGTTTAACCATTCTCTCTAAATACTGGGGCCCTTATTCCTGTGTAGCCCCCAGCAAAGCAGACATAACTGATTTATAAATTCACAGTGGTTCCACAGTGGGGACAGAGGGTTAGAACTGTTGGTCCCCCTAGTTTCTCCTGGCATGGTGTTTTCTTTAAGTGTTTGAGCAGTGTCATCGTCCTGGGGGCAACTGTATTTTGGGCTGGTGATTATCCAATTGCCCCACTCTGTGCCCTCTTAAATTTTTCTAGCTCACCTGGACTGGGACATTTTCACTGTCAGTAGAATGAGAAGAGGTTCTGCCTCTCCATTTTTCTGTTGAGTGGAAGCCAAATAAAGTTATCAGCTAGGGGGAAAGTCTCTTGAAGATTTAATAGTCACTGAGGCTAGCCTCTTGCCCCTTCATTCCGACACAGCTAAGCAGACATTGCCAAAAAGTAGTAAGTTGTGCAATGCCTTCATGGTTGGTGGAGCATTCAGGATAATTGAACAATCGTTTACATTTTTAAGAGGTCTGAGTACCCCACCTGCTTGTAGATGGACTGCTCTGGGAATATATGTGTCCTGGTGGCTGTTGCTTTAATTGTTTCTAAAACATTATCTGATGAGATGATGACTGTTATAGTGTGTTCAGGTCCTTGAAGTGGCTCTGGGACATCACTTTCCATAGCTGGACGTCCTGAACCAGGACAGCTTTGTTTACGGAGGAAACCATTAGTGTTGAGACAAAGAACCTGTAAACACGACGACACTAGCCTCTCCTAGCATTGCCAGTCGTGCCATTGCTCTGCCTGCTAAGCTTCTTCCTGATTCGCATCCAACTATCTAGCTACACTGTAGGAGCAGGGTATGACATGCAGGGTGGAGAAGGAAAGTGAAGGGTGTTTGGTGTGTGGAGGAGCAATGTGTGGAAGAGTAGTACGTGGAAAGTAGTGAACTTCAACGTGGGAGCCTGGTGGGGCTTGAAGGGCTGGGAATGGTAGCCTACCCTCTGCAGTTAGTGTCGCTGAGAGTCTGGTGGGGAAGGCACTGGGAGTTGGGTGGTGGAAACACTTGGGGAGGGGTTTGGGGAGGCGCTGGCAATCACTGTACACTTAACATATATTCATACACAGGACATGCACAATTTATATTGATCACACTGTCTTACTTACGATAAAATAATACTATTTGTTGCCCATGCACATCATAAAAATGTGGGAATGTGCACTACTTAAATCACTGTGTATCGTTCCTGTCAGGGTATTGTGCCATGTTGTTATTTATCTTCACCAAAACCCCGCACCTCTTGCACCTCCACCGTGGCGTGGGGAAGGCGGCACTAACTGGTCACGCCCTCGATACTCTCAACACCACATTGTTTTCCACAACACACGCTTCTAGTTTTCCATGCATCGACACGCATTCATTTCTATTTTAGCTAGAAGCAAGGCGCATGGTGTTCGAGGTAAATATGTTTATGCAGGCTTCCTAAGGTTCGTTTATACGATAATCTTGGCTGGAACTAATGCTCAATGAAGGCTTTATCCTCTCCTATTGGTCAACTTCCCCACTACCACAACCCACTACCCTTAATACAAACTGCACAACACTTCACTATTCACGTTGGATCAATGCACTGGTATATACGGGTATAGCGGGTATATACAAAGATCGCAGTCAGCAGGATTCGAAACTGCTACTGAGGACTGTCAAGATACTC
The DNA here is from genome assembly GCF_026875155.1 of Cherax quadricarinatus. Lineage (NCBI taxonomy): Eukaryota > Metazoa > Arthropoda > Malacostraca > Decapoda > Parastacidae > Cherax > Cherax quadricarinatus. The sequence continues at coordinate 23,696,555 of NC_069464.1, read as the reverse complement.
AGGCAGCGCTCTAGTCCACTCGGCCACACAAATGCCACAGACTGGGCAACCTGGTTCACAAGCAATGATGCAAAAATCACTTGAGAGGTCAGAATATATAGGAGGAGATTGAAATAGCCTGAATCCATGCTTGAGGCTGACTCATGTGCCCGGGCTGGGAAAGAAACATGGCTTGTGAACCAGGCTGCCCAATATGTGGCATTACACAAATAACGCGCATATAAAAGAGAGAAGCTTACGACGACGTTCCGGTCCGACTTGGACCATTTACAAAGTCACACTGAGTGTGACTTTGTAAATGGTCCAAGTCGGACCGAAACGTTGTCGTAAGCTCCTCTCTTCTATGTGCGCGTTATTTGTGTATCGTTCCAGTATTGTGCCTTTTTTCTTATCTATGTGGTATTCATGTGGCCGAGTTGACCGCTGCCTGAGAATCTTGACCGCTGACTGCGATCTTTCTTCATACGAAATCGTAATGGCACGATTGCGAAGAAACCATACCACGGGTGGGGTTAAAACCCGCGATCAGAGAGTCTCAAAACTCCAGACCGACGCGTTAGCCAGCTGGCCCAGTGGCTAACGGGTCGGTCTAGAGTTTTCAGACTCTGACTGGGGGTTCTAACCCCACCCATGGTATGGTTTGATATATATATTATATATATATTATATTATATATATTATATAATATTTTTAAAATATTATTATAATATATATATATATATATATAAAATTATATATATATTTATAATATATATAATATTATTAAAATATATATGTCGTGCGAAAAGGCAGAACTTGCGATCTTGGCTTAAATAGCAACGTTCATATTGCCATATATGACAAGTGAAAATTTGTGTATGCAATAATTTCGCCAAAATCATTTTGAACCTAACGAGAAAAATATATTTCACTGTGTTTGTTTAGTATTAAATTATTGTAAACAAATCTAAAATATATTTAGTTGGGTTAGGCTAAAATAAAATGTTCTTGTTATAATAAGGTTAGGTAAGTTTTCTAAGATTCTTTTAGTGCAAAATTATAAATTTTTACATTAACATTAATGAAAAAAATATATCTTTAAAAATATAAGAAATTTTTTTAGAAAGGACTTAATTTTAAATGAGTTCTTGCTAACTGACCAGTTTTGCATATTCGGCACGAAATATATATATATATTTATAATATATATTTTATATATATATATATATATATATATATATTATATATATTTAAAAATATATATATTATATAAAATATACATTATATAAAATATATATATATATATATATATATATATAATATATTATATTATATATATATATATATTTATATATATATATATATATTTTATAGTATATATATTCAATTCAATTCAAAATTAATTCTCCATAAGGATTACAATGCTGAGTTTACAGAATTTGGTTATTGTGTGGTTTACATGTAGTAAAATAATAATTACAGAGTGTACCACTAGAACACCTAGCATGGCTAGGCATTTCGGGCAGACTTAGATTAAATCTTAAGTTTAAAATATTACAAAATTATGAGGTTAGTTGGTATTATGGCTAAGTGACTAAATACTAGTTTGTGAGTTTAGCAATGTGAATGCTTTTGTTTTGGCACTATACATAGTTTTAGTATTGGAGTATCACAGGCCAACTTGTGACTAGTTAAGATTCATTATTTTGAGATTGAGATTGATATTTCTGTTTATGTTCATATGGGTGAGTGAGTGTAAGTGTGAACCACCAGGTGGTATTCGTGTAATTAGTTGACAGGGTGTATCAGGGAGATAAGATGTTCTCTGATGGTAGTTTTGAAGGTGATGAATGTGTCTGCAGTTCTAGAGTTCTCAGGTAGGGTGTTCCAGATTTTAGGGTCTTTGACATACATTGAATTTTTGTAAAGGTTTAGTCGGACATGGGGAATGTCATAGAGATGTTTGTGTCTGGTGTTATGCCTGTGGATCCTGTCACAACTATCAAGAAAGCGTTTTAGGTCAAGGTTAATATTGGAATTTAAGGTCCTGTAAATGTAGATTGCACAGTAGTAAGTGTGGATGTACTGAACAGGGAGTAAGTTTAGATCTATGAAGAGTGGGGGGGGGTGTTGCCACGGATGGGATTTAGTGATTATTCTTACTGTGGCTTATTGTTGGGTTATTATTGGCTTTAGGTGTGTTGCTGCATATATATATATATATATATATATATATATATATATATATATATATATATATATATATATATATATATATATATATATATATATATATATGCAGCAACACATGGAGACAAATGCTTTTTAATACTTGACGTGCTGTTGGAGTGTGAGCAAAGTAACATTTATGAAGGGGTTCAGGGAAACCGGCAGGTCGGACTTGAGTCCTGGAGATGGGAAGTACAATGCCTGCACTCTAAAGGAGGGGTGTTAATGTTGCAGTTTAAAAACTGTAGTGTAAAGCACCCTTCTGGCAAGACAGTGATGGAGTGAATGATGGTGAAAGTTTTTCTTTTTCGGGCCACCCTGCCTTGGTGGGAATCGGCCAGTGTGATAAAAATATATATATATATATATGTCGTGCCGAATAGGCAGAACTTGCGATCTTGGCTTAAATAGGAACGCTCATCTTGCCATATAGGGCAAGCGAAAATTTGTGTATGCAATAATTTCGCCAAAATCATTCTGAACCTAACGATAAAAATATATTTGATTGTGTTTGTTTAGTACTAAATAATTGTAAACGTATTTAAAATATATTTAGTTGGGTTAGGCTAAAATAAATTGCTCTTGTTATAATAAGGTTAGGTAAGTTTTCTAACATTCTTTTGGTGCAAAATTAAAAATTTTTACATCAACGTTAATGAAAAAAATATATCTTTAAACGTATAAGAGAAAATTTCAGAAAGGACTTAATTTTAAATGAGTTCTTGCTAATTGACGAGTTTTACATATTCGGCACGATATATATATATATATATATATATATATATATATATATATATATATATTATATATATATATATATATATATATATATATATATATATTATATTTTATATATTATATATATATATATATTATATATATATATATATATATATATATATATATATATTATATATAAATATGTATATATATATATGTATATATATGGGATCTCAATGCTAAAGTGGGTAAAAATGTTGTGGAGGGAGTAGTAAGTAAATTTGGGGTGCCAGGGGTAAATGAAAATGGGGATGATTTAATTGAGCTATGTGTTGAAAGAGGTTTGGTAATACGTAATATATGTTTTATATAAAAGAGGATAAATAAGTATGCAAGGTATGATATATCACGTAATGAAAGTAGTTTGTTAGATTATGTATTGGTGGATAAAAAGTTGATGGGTAAGCATCAGGATGTACGTGTTAATAGAGGGGCAACAGATAAGAACATAAGAAAGAAGGAACACTGCAACAGGCCTACTGACTCATGCGAAGCAGGTCCGTCTCCCACCATATTAGACCAATGATCCCCCCCCCCCGGATTAGCCCAATGACCCACCCAGTCTGGTCATCTCCACTCAAGGATGGAGCACTGTACCAGGCCCAGCAGCGCAAGCTAGTAAGGTCCAACTCACACCCATCCACACCCACTCATGTATTTATCTAACCAATTTTTAAAACTACACAACGTTTTAGCCTCAATAACTGTACTTGGGAGATTGTTCCACTCATCCACAACTCTATTACCAAACCAGTGCTTTCCTATATCCTTCCTGAATCTAATTTTTTCCAACTTGAAACCATTGCTGCGAGTCCTGTCTTGGCTGGAAATTTTCAGCACGTTATTTACATCCCCTTTATTTATTCCTGTTTTCTATTTATGCACCTCGATCATATCCCCCCTAATTCTACGCCTTTCGAGAGAGTGCAGATTCAGGGCCCTCAATCTATCCTCATAGGGAAGATTTCTGATATATGGGATCAACTTTGTCATCCTCCTCTGTACGTTTTCCAGAGCATTTATACCCATTCGTAATACGGTGACCAGAACTAAGCAGCATAGTCTAAATGAGGCCTAACCAAGGATATACAGTGTTGAAGAACAACCTGAGGACTTCTATTATTTATACTTCTAGATATGAAGCCATGAATTCTGTTAGCTTTATTGCAAACACTAACACACTGTTGTCTTTGTTTTAGGTTACTGGTAACCAGAACTCCTAAATCCTTTTCGCAATCAGTAGTATTAAGATCTACATTATTTAGTTTATATGTGGCATGGTTATTTAACTGTCCAACATTTAGAACTTTGCATATGTCAATAATAAACTGCATCTGCCACTTCTCTGACCATTGCATCAGACTATTCAAATCCTCCTGGAGTGCTCTAGTGTCCTCATTAGAATGAATTGGACGGACTATTTTGGTGTCATCAGCAAATTTGCTTATGTCGCTATTTATTCCCTCATCTATGTCGTTTACGTAAATTGTGAACAACAACAGGCCCAACAAAGACCTCTGAGGAACACCGCTTGTGACGTGCCCCCATTCTGATTTCTCCACATTTATGCAAACTCTCTCCTGTCTATTTGTCAGCCATGCCTCTACCCAGGAAAAAATTTCTCCTTCTATTCCGTGTGCCTTAAGTTTCCTCAATAGCCTCTGGTGTGGAACTCTATCGAAAGCCTTACTGAAGTCCATATACACAATATCATATTCATTACCATGATCTACCTCCTCAAACACCTTATTGAAAAAAGTTAGTAGATTCGTAAGACAGGAACGCCCCTTTGTAAAACCATGTTGAGATTCATTAATCAATCTGTGCCTGTCAAGATGGCTACGAATTCGGCAATTATTGATTACATAAATTTTCCCACTATGGAGGTAAGGCTTATTGATCTATAGTTCGAAGCCAAGGACCTGTCACCTGCCTTGTAAATAGGTATTACATTTGCCATTTTCCACTTATCAGGCACTATGTCAGTTTGTAGTGATATATTAAAAAGGTTTTAGTTTCTCTATTTGTCTGAGCACCATGTCACTAGTTACCGCAATCGTACATAGTTTATTATCATCCTGTTCTACATAATCTATTATTTCAGGAATATAGCTAGTATTTTCCTGGGTGAAAACTGAGAGGAAGTAGGTATTGAGAATTTCACACATATTCTTATCACTGTCAGTGATTTGACCAGTGTTACTCTTAAGTGGGCCAATCTTGTCCCTAATCTTACTTCTGTATACCTGAAAGAACCCTTTTGGGTTAGTCTTCGAATCCCTTGCGACCTTAACCTCATAATCCCTTCTTGCTTTTCTTATTCCTTTCTTTATTTCTCTCTTTAATTGAATATATTGATTTCTTAACTGCCCATCCCCTCTTTTGATACGCCTATATATGCCTCTCTTTTGATCAATGAGATGTTTTAATCTATTGCTCATCCATTTGGGATCATTTTTGCTAGATCTAATTTCCCTACTCGGTACAAAAGTTGTCTGGGCAGCTAGGACTACGCTCTGAAAAACGTCATATTGGCAACCAAGATCACCTACCTGACCCATAGTCAGGATATCCCAATTTAGCCCACCCAAGTAATTTTTCAGTCTCATGAAGTCGGCCAAGCGAAAATCTGGGACAGAGATTTGATTGCAGTTATCTGGGTAATTCCATGATATATTGAAACTAAGTGATTTGTGATCACTTTCCCCAAGCTCATCATTAACCTCAAGATTATTAATTAGTGAATCTTCGTTGGCAAGAACCAAGTCAAGCAGATTGTTTCCTCTAGTTGGTTCTGTCACAACCTGTTCTAAAAAGCAATCCTGAACCGTATTAAGAAAGTCACTAAACTCAAGATTTCCTGTCATATTGTTCCAATCAATTTGTCTAAAGTTAAAATCTCTCATTATAACAACATTTTCATATCTAGATGCCTTATGAATTTCGTCCCATAAACAGCTTACTGCACTCCCTATCAAGGGCTTGGAGGCCTATAAATCACACCCAAAGTTAATTTGTCACGTCCCACGAGAAACTGTAGCCAAACAGATTCTGTGTTCGATGTTTCTAATCTTATATCATATCTAAGACAACAATTTAAATTTTCTCTGACATACATCGCACATCACCACCCTTCCTGTTGACCCTATCAGTGTGGAATAGTTTATAACCCTGTATGTTGCATTCAGAAGGCATTTCCCTATCTTTCAGGTTGAACCAGGTCTCTGTTATACCAATAATATCTATATTACCTATATTTGCAAGTAATCTTAGCTCATAAATCTTATTTCTTAGACTCCTTCTATTTGTATAGTAAACCTTAAGGGAGCTAGTCACTCGTTGCCCACTACTATCTCTCTTTGTTTGTTTATCAATTAATTTGCCATTACTAGCAACTTTATTTTGAATATTGTCTTTTAAACATATCCCTGAGGTATCCCGGTAATAAATGCTGTTTTTAACCCTAATGCTGCAGCCTGATTGTTTCCCATAAACACCCATACCTCTATAATCTATCAGTTTAAATTTCTAGACAAGTCATCAATTACCCTCTCAATTGAATTGGCTAATGCAACCACTCCATCCCCAGAGAGATGAACCCCATCCCTTGCATACATATCACGTTTTCCAAAGAATAGGTCCCAGTTATCAATAAATGGGATTGCAAGTTCCTTGCAGTACCTGTCTAGCCAGCAATTTATACCAATTGCCCTAGACATCCATTCATTACCCACTCCCTTTCTAGGCAAGATGCTACATATGACTGGGATCCCTCCCTTAGACCTAACTACTTCCATGGCTGACCTCTACTTATCCAGCAGCTCCTCTATCCTGCCCTTCCCAATGTCATTACCCCCAGCACTAAGACAGATAATGGGCTTGTTCCCATTTCCTGCCATAATGTTATCCAACCTGCTGACTATGTCACCAACACCAGCTCCAGGAAGACACACTCTCTGTCTGACCTTTCTGTCTCTGTTACAAAATGCACGGTCCATATATCTTACCTGAGAATCGCCTACTATTAAAATATTCTTACCTTGATTAGCAGGGGAATCAGTGGTGCCTTCAACCTCACTAAGCACTGAAGTACACTCGTCTTGGAGAACAGAGAATCCTTACCAGCTAAATCCTTCTCACACTCGCTCCCAAACTCATCTGATGCGAAGCTTCGGCCTCCTATTTTCCTCCTGAAGAAATAGAATCTCCTTCTTCAACACTTGAACCTGAGATTCTAAAACACTACAACAAGTCATGGTGCTTGGTAACAGCCCACGCTAACTCCCAAGAGCTTAGGCAGGTATGACCGCAGGTGACCACTGACCTCAGTGGTCAGTTGTAGCTACAGTTAGAGTAAGTGGTAGATGGAACATAAGGAAAATGGCAACAACAAGTAGGAGAGAGGTGAAAGCGTATAAATTAAGGGAGGAGGAAGTTAGAATGAGATATAAGCAACTATTGGCAGAAAGGCTGGATAATGCAAGTATGAGTAGGAAGGGGGGGGGGGGGAGGAGGGTTGAAGAGGGTTGGATAGGTTTAAAAATGTAATATTAGAATGTGGGGCAGAAGTTTGTGGCTATAAGAGGGTGGGTGCAGGAGGAAAGAGGTGTGATTGGTGGAATGATTATGTAAATGGTGTGATAAAAGAGAAAAGGGTAGCTTATGAGAGGTTTTTACAAAGCAGAAGTGTTGTAAGAAGAGCAAAGTATATGGAGAATACAAAAAAATTGAAGTGTGGTGAGAGTGCAAAAGGAGAGCACATGAAAGAGTGGGAGAGGCACTGTCAAGAAATTTTGCTGAAAATTAGAAAAAATTTTGGAGTGAGATAACAAGTTAATTAAGAAAGCCTAGGGAACGACTGGATTTCTCACTTAAAAGCAGCGTACGAGAGTTAGTTCGTGGGAAACTGGAGGTATTGGGTAGATGGCGGGATTATTTTGAGGAACTTTTAAATGAAGGGAGATGGTACTTTCATTCACTGGTCAAGTAGGCATAACATCTTTTAGGAGTGAAGAAGAGCAAGATGTTAGTGTGGGGAAGGTGTGTGAGGTATTACACAGAATGAAAAGGGGTAAAGCAGCTGGAAATAACTGGATCATGACAGAAATGTTAAAAGCCGGGGAGGGGGGGGGGGTTATATTGTGTTGGAGTGGTAGGTATTTTTGTTTAATAAATGTATGAAATTCGGGAAGGAGGTAGATCACGGCATTGAATATGCTATTGTGTATATGGACTTCGGTAAGGCTTTCGATAGAGTGCCATATCAGAGACTATTGAGGTAACTTAAGGCACACGGAATAGGAGGAGAAATTTTTTCCTGGGTAGAGGCATGGTTGACGATTAGGCAGGAGAGAGTTTGCATTAATGGGGAGAAATCAGAATGGGGGCACGTCACAAGCGGTGTTCCACAGGGGTCAGTATTGGGCCCCTTGTTGTTCACAATTTACATAAACGACATAGATGGGAGAATAAATAGAGACATAAGCCACCCAATTTATTCTATTGAGGACATTAGAGCACTCCAGGATGATTTGAAAAGACTGATGCAATGGCCGGAGAAGTGGCAGATGCAGTTTAATATAGGCAAATTCAAAGTTCTAAATGTTGGACAGGAAAATAACCATGCCACATATAAACTAATTAATGTACATCTTAATATTACGGATTGCGAAAAGGATTTAGGAGTTCTGGTTAGTAGTATTCTAAAACCAACACTACAGTGCATTAGTGTTTGTAATAACGCTAACCTAATTCTTGGCTTCATAGCAAGAAGTATAAGTAATAGGAGTCCTCAGGTTGTTCATCAAGTCTATATCTCCTTGGTTAAGCCTCATTCAGATTATGCTGCGCAGTTTTGGTCACCGTATTACAGAATGGGTATAAATGCACTGGAAAACGTAGAAAGGAGGAACACAAAATTGATCCCATGTATGAGAAATCTTCCCTATTAGGATAGACTGAGGCTCTGAACCTGCTCTCTCTAGAAAGGCGTAGAATTAGGGAGGATATGATTGAGGTGTATAAATGGAAAACATGAATTAATAAAGGGGATGTAAATAGCGTGCTAAAAATGTCTAACACAGGCAGGACTCGCAGCAATGGCTTTAAATTGGAAAAATTTAGATTCAGGAAGGATATAGGAAAACACTGATTTGGTAATAGAGTTGTGGATGAGTGGAACAAACTCCCGAGTACAGTTATAGAAGCTAAGACGTTGTGCAGTTTTAAAAATAGGATGGATAAATACATGAGTGGGTGCGGGTGGGTGTGAGTCGGGCCTGACTAGCTTGTGCTACTAGGTCGGATGCACTGCTCCTCCCTTAAGTGGCGTGTCTGACCTCACTAGGTCAGACACGAGAATTTGTACGAGAATTGGAGCTGCCTTGCATAGGCCAGTAGGCCTGTTGCAGTGTGTGATGTGTACCACTGGCTTCAGGTGTCTGGTGTGTACCACTGTCTTCAGGTGTCTGGTGTGTACCACTGACTTCAGGTGTCTGGTGTGTACCACTGTCTTCAGGTGTCTGGTGTGTACCGCTCGCTTTAGGGAACGTGTGTCCAATCTTATTCACAACTACTAACTAGAAACTGAAGATTTATAACGGAGTAGACAATAGTCACACGAATTGCAACTACATTACCTACCTACCTATCTGGAGTCTGCCAGTAGGGCATTCCAGGGGATCAACGTCCCCGCTGCTCGGTCCATGATCAGGCTTTCTGGTGGATCAGGGCCTGATCAACGAAGCTGTTACTGCTGGCCGCACGTAGTCCCATATAGGAACCACAGCTCGGCTGATCTGGCACTGACTTTAGGAATCTGTCCAGCTCCCTCTTGAAGACTACAAGGGGTCTATTGGTATATCATCTTATGGCTGGTGGGAGGCTGTTGAACAGTCTTGGGCCCTGGACACTTATTGTGTTTTCTCTTAGTTTACCAGTGGCTTCCCTAATTTTCACTGGGGGTATGTTACATCGCCTGTAAAGTCTTTTGCTTACGTATGGAGTGATTTTTGTGAGCAGGTTAGAGACCAGTCCCTCCAGAATCTTCCAGGTGTAGATTATGATATCTCTCGCTTGCGCTCCAGTGAGTACAAGCCAAGTGCTTCCAGGCCTTCCCAGTACTTTAGGTGTTTGATGGAACTTATACGGGCAGTAAAGGTTCTCTGTACATTCTCTAGATCTTCAATTTCACCTGCCTTGAATGGGGATGTTAATGAACAGCAGTATTCCAGCCTAGAGAGAACGAATGATTTAAAAAGGATCATCAGTGGCTTTGCATCTTTTGTCTTGAGTGTTCTTATTATCCACTCTATCAGTTTCCTCGCAGATGTGATAGTGGCATTGTTGTGGTCCTTGAAGGTGAGATCTTCGGACATTACCACACCCAGGTCCTTCACATTACTCTTCTGCTATATTGTGTGATTTAAGTTTCTATTATACTCAGTCCTAGTTATTATTTCCTCCAGTTTTCTATAACGGAGTAGTTTGAATTTGTCTTCATTGAACATCATATTGTTCGCCGTTGCCCATTGGAGAACTTGGTTTATATCTTTTTGGAGATTTGCCGTCCTCCATGGATGACACTCTCATGCAGATCCAGGTATAGTCTGCAAAGGATGATACAGTGCTATGATTTACATTTCTGTCTAAGTCTGTTATAAGAATGAGGAAAAAGATAGGGGCGAGTACTGTGCCTTGTGGAACAGAGCTCTTCACTATGGCAGCTTCCGATTTAACTCTGTATACCACTACTCTGTGTTCGATTGGTTAGAAAGTTGAAGATCCATCTGCCCACTTTGCAAGTTATCCCTTTAGCACGCATTTTGTGAGCTATTACACCATGATCGCACTTGCCAAAGGCTTTAGTAAAATCTGTGTATACTACATCTGCAATCTGTTTGTTTTCCAGTGCATCTAAGACTATATCATAGTGGTCCAGTAGTTGCGAGAGGCAGGAGCGATCTGCTCTGAAACCATGTTGCCCTGGATTGTGTTAATTTTTGGGAGTCCAAGTGGGTTACAGCCTGCTTCTTAGAACTCTTTCAAAGATTTTTTATGATGTGGGACGTTAAAGCTATTGGTCTATAGTTCTTTACCATTGCTTTGCTGCTACCTTTATGGAGTGGGGCTATATCCACTGTTTTCAGTGACTCTGGAATCTTACCTGTGTCTATGCCCCTTCTCCTTTGTATTTTTGGTCCCCGTGAGAGAGGTTTTTTGCAGTTTTGGGTGAACACGGTTTCCACAAAGTTTGGGACGGGGGCCCTGAGTCCCTGGGATGTCGTCGATGGCTTGGGGAGTTGGGGGTTATGTCAGATATTTTGGCATACATTGGAAGGGTTTAGAGGCACATTCATAAAAAATTGTTTTAGTTTGGTCTATCTTTGGGACTGATTGGGCTAGCGGGAACACGGGTTATATTAAAGATTTCAGTATTTCACTCATTTCTCTGTTGTCGTCTGTGTAGGACCCGTCTTTTTCGGGAGAAAAGGGCCCTTAACTAAGGTGGTTTTTGCCTTGTTTTTTGGGAAAATGAAAAGAAAAATTTTCGAATTTCTTTAAATTTCCCTAATCGCTTTTATGGGGTTTTTGTATTTGGGGGAAAGGGAAAGGGGGGGTTTACGGGGAATAATCGGACAAAGGAGGGAAAGATTCAAGGGCTTTTGCTAAAAATTTTTTAAATAAAGATTTACAGCATTTGTGATCCATGGATCCTTCCTCCCCACTTTTGAAATAAATTTCTGAAAAACCGAGGGAGTTTTTTTTGAGTATACACGTAGGTTCGTTTCATTATTCTTCTTAGATTTTATGTTCAAAAAGGGGTTTTAAAAAATTTTTACTTGGAAGAATAAAACATACAAAAATTGACACAAAAATTCAATGGCCAGATAATATTAAATTTGTTGTGGGAAAAGAAATGTCCAAGATGACGGGGGGTAAACGGCGAAAAATAAGGGACTCCCCACCCTCTCTCACCCATGATGCAGGGGCCCCTGGGCGGGGTCGGGGAACCCTTCACCCCCCTTTAACTGGATGGGGGATGATCGTATACCCCCCAACAAGCTTCAAAAAAAAACCACCTTTTAACCCTCTAAATTTTGGTCAAACCCAAGCAGTTTAAAACTAAAGCTAGTTACACGTCGTTTGGGATCCCAATCACCCCCACATCCCAGAAGGTTGTGGGTGTAAAGACTCACACCTAACAAGGCCTGGATGAAATTCCAAAGGCGGGGGTGGTCCGAAAAAAAAAAAAAACTTTCCCACCCTTAAATCCATCACTGTTTTGGGAAGAGGGTCCCTTTTACATACAGTTTTTAAACTGCAAACATTAAACCCCCTTCAGGTGCAGGCACTGTATTTCCCATCCCCAGGCCCAAAAGCCGGGCCGGCAGGTTTCCCTGAATCTTTCATAAGTTTTTACTTTGCTCACACCCCAACAGCACTTTCAAGTATTAAAAACCATTTGTCTCCATTCATTTCCTATCAAACACGCTAGCTTTCCCCGCGGGGAAGTCCAAGCCCCTCCAAAAAAAAAAAAACTCTTTACCCCCTCCAAACCTTTCCTAGGCCGCCCCCACTCCCCCTTCCCCTTCCACCCAGACTGATGCACTCGAAGACATTCTGTTTGCTAAATTTCTCTACATTTTCCAAACCACCTCAAAAAAATCTTCCTACCCCTTTCTGGACAACATTTTTGGTAATCCGCGCCTCCTCCTAACTTCCAAACTTAAATTTTTGCTTTATTAAACCCCACATTTGTCCTAGCATAAACATCTCCCCCCACTACCCCCACCCCTTCTCCTCGCTGAAACATTCATCACCCATGCTTCAACCCTATAAGAGCGTTGGAAAAAACTTTACTCTCAAAAATTCCCCCTTTTCCCCTCCAAGGCAAATTTTCTTTGTTCACAGTTCCTAAGTGCACCTCCCCCCTTTTTCCCCCTCATCAATTCTATAAATTCCCCTCATTTTTCATAGCCCCATCCGCGAACGTCCCACCCCAAATTTTGGGAATACTTTCACCTCCCCCAACTTTCCCCCCAATCGGGATACCCAAACTTTCATCACCAAATTTTTTTGTTACCCCCATAATCTTACTTTTTCCCTGTATTCACTTTTAATTTTCTTTTTTTGCATACCCTCCCAAATTTCCCATCCACCAATCTCTGCAACTTCTTTCAGAATCCCCAAAAGAGCACAGTGTCTTCAGAAAAGGGAGCAATGTCCCCCCAAAAAATTTTTCCCACTTTATGTTTTTATTCTTTAAAATTTTAACTTACCCCTTTTTCCCCAAGACTCTCGCATTTATCCTCTTACAACCCCTTTTATAAATATATTAATAAACCATGGTGACTTTCACACACCCTTGGGCAAAGGCCCTTATTTTTACTGGGAAAAAATTTTCCTTTTTCCCTTTACATATTTAAATTGAGTTACTATCCTCTTTAAAAATCTTCCCTGTTTCAGTAAATACATCCTACACCATACATTTGCAACCTGCCCCCATTCCCTCCCTATCCCCCTGTCATACGCCTTTTCCAAATCCAAAATGCCAAAAAAACCTTTTTAACCCTTTAAATCAAAATACTGTTTCACTTTTTATGTTTCACGTAAACCCCTGGCCCACACCCCCCCTCCCTTTTTCCAAACCCTCCTTTGTTAACTGTTTCCCTATTCTCCGTCTTACTTTTAAATTCTTTAAATTAATAACTCTACATAATAAAACTCATGTTTGCCCTTTATCAAAGACATTTTCCCCTGACCGGTGACAAATGCTCTTCCCTTGCACCAGGAGACCCGGGTTCGGGTTCCCGGGGAGAGATTTGGGAAAACGTGGGCTTGTTGCCTTACACTGGTTATCTATTTTTCACCCATAAGTAGGTAATGGGTCCCGGGTTTTTGTCGCCCTGGGTGTGAGTCGTTTCCGGGGAAAAAATTGACCAAATTTTGGGGGGGAAATGTCACCCAAAAAGGGGGGGCCCTTTTCCTTTAATTTGATATGTCATTGATGACAGTTTGGGGCCTGTATACCTTGTACTTTGTATTTTGAAAAAAACTTTGATGACGTTTGGGGCCTGTATACCTTGAAACTTTTAAACTTGTAAAAACTTTTTAAATGCAGCTTGGCCTGTTTAATACCTTGTCCCATGTATTTTTAAAAAAATTTGATATTATTATTCCCTTGAGGAGAGGCCCGCCCTAAAACCAAGAGGGGAGGGGCCCCAAAAATTCCCAAAGGGAGAGGAGGGGAGGCCGAATATACCAAGAGAGGGAGGCCGAATATCCCAAAGGGAGGGAGAGGCCAAAAATACACCAAGAGGGAGGGGAAAAAAAATTTATCCCAAGAGAGGAGAGGAGGAATATCCCAAAGAGAGGAGAGGCCAAAATACCCCAAGAAAAGGAAAGGGGTCCAAAAACCAAGAGGGGGAGGGGCCCAGAATATCCCAAGAAGGAGGGGTCAAAAATACCAATAGAGGAGGGGCCAAAATTTACCCCCAAAGGGAAGGGAAAAGGGCCCGAATATCCCGAGGGGAAAAAAAACCCCCAAGAATAAACCAGAAAAGGGAGGGGCCCCCCCCCCAAAAATTTTCCCAAGAGAGAGGGGGCCCAGAATATAAAAAGAGAGGAGGGGCCCCGAATTCCAAGGGGGGAAAAGGGCCAGAATTCAGAGAGAAGAGGTAAAAATTTAAAAACCAAGAGAAGAGGGGCCCAGAATATCCCAAGAGAGGAGAGGCCAGAATATCCCAAAGAGAGGAAAGGCCAGAATATACAAAAGAGAAGAGGCCAGAATATCCCAAAGAGAGGAGAGGCCAGAATATCCAAGAGTTGGGGGGGCCAAAACCTCCAAAAGAGAGGAAATTCTAGAAATTTTACCAAAGAGAGGAGGGGGCCCAGAATATACCAAGGGGAGAAGAGGCTAAAATTTATATCAACAGAGGGAGGCCAAAAATAAAAAAGAAAAGGTGGTCAGAATATTTCAAAAAAAAAGAGGAGGGGTTTTAAAATTTATAAAAGGAAAGGAGGGAGGGGAAAAGGCCCCAAAAAATATAAGAAGAGGGGGAGAGGCCAGGAATATACAAAAAAGGAGGGGCCCAGAATATCCCAAAAGGGGGGAGGGAAAGGGATAATATAAAAAGAGAGGAGAGGCCAGAATATAAAAAGGGGTGGGCCAGAATAAAGAAGAGAGGAGGGGCCCCAGAAATAAGAAGAGGGGAAAAGGGGCCCCAAAATATAAAAAAGAGAGGAGAGGCCAGAATAAAAGAAGAAGGAGGGGCCAGAATTAAGAAGAGAGGAGGGGCCAGAATTTTAAAAAGAGAGGAGAGGCCGAATATAAGAAAGGGAGAGGCCAAAATTTAAAAGAAGAGAGGAGAGGTTTTCAAAATTAAAAAAGAGAGGGGGGGCCAAAAAATATAAGAAGAGAGGAGAGGCCAGAATATAAGAAGAGAGGAAAAGGCCAGACTATACCAAGAAAGGGGGAGGCCGGGAATAAAAAAGGGAAGAGAGGAGAGGCCAGAAATATAAAGAGAGGGAAAGAGGCCCAAAATAAAAGAAGAGAGGAGGGGGGGGGGCCCCAGAATAAAAGAAGAGAGGGACCCCCGACTATACCAAGAAAGGGGGGGGGGCCAGAATATAAAAAGGGAGGGGAAAGGGGCCCCAGAATATAAGAAGAGGGGAGAGGCCAAAATTTTAAAAGGGAAAGGGGAGGAGAAGGCCAAAAAATATAAGAAGAGAGGAGAGGCCAGACTTATAAAAAGAAAGGAGGGGCCCCAGAATATAAAAAAGGGAGGAGAGGCCAGAATATAAAAGAGAGGAGAGGCCCAAGAAAATTAAGAAGAGGGGGAGGGCCCAGAATAAAAGAAGAGAGGGAGGGGCCCAAAGAATTAAAAAAAAGGAGATCAGAATATCCCAAAGGGACGAAAGGCTAGAATATAAAAAAGAGTATATACCATAAAATTTCCCTTTTTCCCTTTTTGTTAAAAGAAAACTCACTGTTAGCCACTTGCTTCTTTTATAAAATTTAAACTGTTGTAACTGTTATACCGTACTTAATGTGACTGTGGGGATTTTTGGGTGTATGACTTTAACACTGTGGGCAACCCTTTGGGCCCCACTCACTCTTTCTCCTCCCACAACCTGGGAAATGGATGACTGGGCCCCCGCAACCCAGCGCGCTTAAAAGTGCCAGTGTTATTTATCATTTAATATTGTAATTTTAAAGTAGTTTTTTAAAACTTTTTATATATAAAATTTACAAAAGGGGGGTCCCGTCAAACACCCCCAAAAAAACCCATGACAAATTATTTTTTTTAACATTTTTATAAAAAACCCCATCCCCCTTTTTAAACACATAACCAAAAAAACTTTACACAATAACCAAAACAATTCCTTACACTTTTACAAACAAAACAAAAAATTTCGCTGAACTCTAAAACATTTTTAAAATTTAAAAAATTTAGACTTAAAAATTACATTTAATTGACCAATAGAGGGGAAAAAGTAAAAGGGAATAAATTTTAATTTTCCTAGTTTACGAACAAAAAAGCAAAACTAGCATTACTATGAAACTTAAACACTTGTACAATCTTAACGCAACACAAACATACACTTTTCTACAATCCACCCCCCTAAAATTTTAAAACCCATTTCATTTTATTGTGATACAAAAACCCCCAAACCCTTTAAAAAGATACATTTTCAAAAAATGGGGTGGCAAAACCAAACCCCTTATCTAATTTAAATTTTACTTTAAAAATAAACATGGAATATTCCCACACAGAAAAAATATGATACAATATTACAAACATAATATATTTTCTCTTCCAAAATTCCCACTTAAAAATACACCCACTCACAAAATGTACGGGTATTTTCATTAAGATTTTTTTCAAGAACCATGGTGTTTTACAGGACACACAAACAACACAACACACACCACACCCACACACACACACACCCCACACACCACACACACAAAAGCGGGTTTGGGGGGTCATCACAAATAAGAAGTTTTATTACCAAAATGAAGTGTAAATTATAAAAGTAGAGTTTACAAGTGTTTGTGTGGAAAAATGAGGACTAAAAAAGGGCAACGGGGAAAAGAATAGTTAAAGAAGCAGCGGGGGGAAGGGCGAGGTCACGGTAAAGTACAGCGAGCATCGTACAGCGAGATCGAAACAGCGAGCATCGTACAGCGAGCATCGTACTTCGGGCTCGGTGGACGTCCCCTTGGGAGTAACGTACAAATAAACCTGTTTGGGGTTTGGGCGGGAAGTTTTGGTGGTAGAAGGGCCCCTACGATCACGGGGTAGCTGGCTTCAAAAAACCCCTTGCTCCAGAGCGTTTATCTTTACACACAAAAACTGGGCAGTGGGTAGGAAAAATAAAATTTGTAGGAGCAAGGAATGGGGAGGGGATTAAGTGGGGGGTTAAGGGGGGAATTTAAAACCCCTTTGACAACGTTTCGGGGAGATTTTGTTTAGGACACAAAGCCCGTAAAATTCTGAGAAGCAAGTATTGGGTACCCCTGTAGAAAAAGGGTAGTACAAACGGGTGAAAGAATGACTTTTTAAAACACACGCTGTATATATAATTATTAGAAAACTCTCAGTGTTAATGGAATCTTATTAGTATTACGGATACACGGGGGTGAATTGTATCTCGGGGACTTTATAAACAACTGACGTGCTCACACACAAAACGGCGCACAAAATACACTGGGGGGCCAGGAGCTGAGTCTGGCCCAAAAACCAAACTGGGTTGGTACAAACAGTGACCCTTGGAATCGGGCCCTTTTGCCCCCTCCCCCCCCCACACCCCTTTCCCCCCCCCACAGGCCCTTCCCCCCCCCGCTCTTGCCTTCACTCCCCCCACCCTCCTTTTCTTTCCCTCCCTGCGTTTCCTCTCTCATAGTTTTTTTTCCTTCCCCCCCCCCTACTTTTCTTTCTCTCTCCCCTCTCCCCTCTCTTCTGCCCTCTGCTCTCTCTCTCTCTCTCTCTCTTCCTCTTTCCCTTTTCTTTCTCTTTCTTTTTCTCTCTCTTCTCTCTCTTCTCTCTCTCTCTCTTTTTTCTCTCTCTCTCCCCTCTCTCTCTCTCTCCCCCTCACCCCCATAACCCTATCTCTCCCCCTCCACTCTTTTATACTTCTCTCCCCATCTCCCCATTTTTCTTTTCATACCCTTTTTTCCCTCGCCCCCCTTTTCGCCTCTCTTCTCTCTCCCTCCCCCTTTTCTTTTTTTTCCTCTCTCTCCCCCCTTTCTCCCCCCCTCACATTTCTCTCTCTTCCCCCTTGGTCTTACCCTCACCCCCATACTCTCTCCCTTTCCCCCTCTTTCTCCCCTTTCTCTCCCCTCTCTCTCCCTTTTTCTACCCTTTCTCTCCCCCCCCCACCCTCTCCCCCTCTGGGATTCTTTTCTTGGCCCCCCCCCCCCCCAAAAAAAATGGGGGGGCCTAGAGGACGGAAAAAGGATCTGGTAGACGAACCAGGGGGGAAAGACTGGGAGTTAGAGCTCCAAAAAAGGGAGGAAGAGGGGGGAAAGGAAGTAGTGGTTTGGGTAAGAAAATGGGGGGAGCGGATAGTTTGAAGAGGCAAGAAGTGGGAAGTACAGGTTTAGCAGCAGAAACTGGATACAGTGTTAGAAGAGAAATGCAAAAACCTGAAACAGGGAATTTTTGGGAGACAAATGAAATTAGATGTGCATAGGAAATTTTTAATTTTCGGTGCAGAAAGGGGGCGGTAAGCAAAAAACCCGGGGAAAGCTGTACCAAAGAAGGCCCAAACAGACCCACGTGGGGCCCCGGGTAAAAAAACGAGGAGCCCCAATGAGATAAAAGACAGGTCCGAAGCAATGAAGATTTCTTATGCAGAGTTCTAAAAGCCAAAGCGTTTGCAAGGGACAGCTGGTCAGGAAAGACAGTTCCTGGGGAAAAGAAGTTTCGTATGCCAGGGATGAAGGGAAAAAACTGCAAAGGGAAGGGAAAAAAAAATGCCTCAGAGGAAGGGGGGGATGGAGACTCAGTGGGAAAGGGGGAAAGGGGCGAGATCAGTTTTTGTGTACGGGGTCCAAGAAGCCCAAAGGGGGGCAAATTTGAAAAAAAAACAGGGAGGAGAAAAAAAAAAGATTGCGGCATTTTGAAAAACAATAGGTTTAGGGGGATATGACCCGGTGACCCAAAAATTTAGAGAAATTTGGGGGGTTTGCGAAAGGGGAAAGGGTACGGCCGTCAGAGTAACTTTAAGGAAGAATCGGTTCGAAACCCGGATTCTCAAGAGGAAAAACAAAAAACTGAGGGGAAAAAGAGGGGTTTCCCCGAGAGTAAAACCCCGGCCGTGAAGAAACAAAAAAGAAAAGGGGCTACACTGAAAAAAAGGGGTCAGGAGGCAAGGAGGAAAGAGAGGGGGGGGAAAGACCGGAAAAAGAGCAAGACCCAGGCAAAAGGAGGAAGGGCAAACACAACCCCACAGAAACTCCCCCCAAAAAAACCCAACCCCCACATTCCCCAAAGCAACTGAGCAAAACCCGTTAAATACAACCCCCCTCACTGTTCCCTCTGCCACCCAACCCCCCCTATCACAAAAACCCCCCCCAAAAGCTGTCCCTTATGGGCATTGACCCCACCCCCTATCAAAACCCCAAACCCACACCAAGCCCCATAAGGCCCCCCCCAAGGCTCTCGCCCCCCCAAACCCCCAAAAATTTTTGAGGACTCAATGATAGAAAAAAAACAAAAAATTTTTGGGACACAAACCCCGGAAGGAATAACGAAAAAAATGGGAGTGGCCGAAAAGGGGAAAAAGTGAAAAATCCCAGGGCATATAGCGTCACGAAACAAAAACTCGCTGGGACAATAACAGGGCACAATCTTTTAAAAAGGATATAGATTGGGGAAAAGATTGAAAGGGGTAGAAAGGGGGGAAAGGGGGGGGGAGGGGTGGGGACTGGGTCATAAAAACCGATGGGGTTTGAGGAAAAGGAAGGTATGGACATGATTGGAGGAAAAAGGGCTAATTGTAGGTTTCAAATTTAGTCCGGGGAACATAAAATAGTATTGGAGTGATGTATAACCCCCCACAGAACTGCGGAGGCCAAGGGAAAAAAAACAGGGTGTTTGGGGGACACACTGGTGAGGTGGCAAAAAAAGAGTACTCGAGCGAGCAAAATTATGGTAATGGGCGTTTTTAACCCCAGGGGGATCGTGGGGAAAAACCCGGAGCCACTGGGGGTCCGAAACAGGAGAGCCAAGAAGATGGATGTGGGATTGAAAAAACCCCAGCATAAATGTCAGGGGGCACAAACCCGAAAAGGAGGGGGGGGATGAGCCAGCAAGACTGGATCTTTTGTTTAACCCCGAGCGTTCAGACATTTAGGAATCACCCTTTCGAGAGGCCCCCGGGGGCTAGGGGATCACGTGGGTTTGAAATTTTGATTTTTAGTAGAGTTTTCAAGTGAGAGAAAAGGGAAAGGAAAATGAAGGGGGGCGGCCAAATATAAAAAAAGGGGGGGTACACCGGGTTAAAACCCCTTTTTGAGGAAAGGGTTTGGGGAAAAGAGAAATGGTAGGAAAATTTAGTAAAAGAGTGATGGAATTGTGGCAACAAAATGCAAGGGGCGAGGAAAGGTTTTTTTTCCCAAGGGAAAAAAGAAATAATAGGGGAAAACCAAAACGAAAACCTTGGTTTACCCGAAAGGGGTAGGGGGGCAAAAAAAAAAATGCAAAAGAGAAGGAAAAAGGAAAGGAGGCACAAGGGGCCAAAGGGAAAAAAAGGGGATTTTGTAGGGGAGCCAGAAAAAGAGTATTCACAGAAAAAAGGAGGGGGGCCCGGGGACAGTATGAAAAAAGAAAAGCATCGAAAAATAAAATTGATCCGAAAAAATGCTGTATAGCCCTTAGGAGGAGACAACGTCAAAGGACCAGGTGATAAGGCTGAGGAAAGAAGGTGGAGAAATTCAAAGAAACGATCAAGAGGTATTTAAAGGGGCTTCAACACGAGATTTAAGGGAAATTTTTACAGAAAAGGGCAGGAAGGATTGGGGGGGGCAGACCAGATGGGGACATTTAGAAAAAGGAAAAACACCAAAAGTGTTGGGGACATACATACAGATGGGGGGGAGGGAAGAAACTGCTAAGGACATCGAAATCAAAGGGGAATGGGACCCGGGGCAAAAATTTAACCCTTTGGTTTCCCTTTGAGAGGGAAACAGTTTTGTTGTGCGTGCCCTTTCCCCAAACTTCAACACGCCCTGGGGAAAAGGGCAACTACCTGAGGGTTGGAAGGGCTTCAAATGTAGTTTCCCCTTTTAAAAAGGTTGACAGAAAGAGGCACTTAAAAAATATAGACCCGTGTCCCCCGGGCGTGAATAGATTCAAAATTATGGAGAAGATTAAAACAGGAGGAGAGTGGTGGAGCACCCCGGAAAGGAGCAAGAGTATAAAAGCCAACCAGCAGGATTCATGGGAAAGGAAGGGCCTGGTTTACAACCTTCTGGAGTTTTGGATAAAAAAAAACAAAGTAAGGAAAAAAGAGAGAAAGGGGTTTTGGGGTTTATTGCATTTTTTGGACTGAAGAAGGCCTTTGGGCCCCAGTTTTTCGCAAGGGGATTTAGTTTCAGAAGCTAGAGAAAGGCGCATTTTAAAAAAGGAAGGGCACTCAATTTAACAGAGGGAAAACCTGACCGGGAGGCAACAAAGAGTCATGGTAGTATTTATGTTTTTCACGTGGGACCTGTAACGGGGGCGGGGTTTCCCCCAGAGGTTTGGTCCCAGGGGCCAGTGCTTTTTTGGTATATGGGGAAAAGACTGGGTGGAAGGGTTTGACCAGGGAAATGTCCCTGTTTTAGGGTGATGTTTAAATTAATGAGGAGAATTAAATAGATGAGGACCCGGGCCCGGACTTCAAAGAGACCTGGGGGAGACTGGACACCCGGCAAGCAAATGGGTTCTCGGGAAATTTTAAACCTGCCCCAAAAGCAAAGTCATGAAAATAGGGGGGGGCACGAAAAAACCCCAGGGCAGGGGTATAGGCTAGGTGGCCAAAAATGCAAACCCCAAACCAAGGGGGAAAAATTTGGGGTGGGGTATAACACCCAGCATGTCTCAGAAACACACATCGATCAGATAAAAAGCTGCAGATATGGGGGGGCCCTGGCAAACCTGAGAACAGCTTCCAATACCTTAGTTTAAGGGAAACGTTCGACACTGTACCCGTGTATGTCAGGCCCTTTTGGAGTATGCAGCCTGTTTGGGGAAACCCCCACTTGATAAAGCCCGTCAAGAAAAATAGGAAAGTACAAAAGGGTTTGCGACAAAGGGTTTGTTTCCCGAGCTAAGGGGGGTGTCTATGAAAAAAAGATTAAGGGAAAACGGCCCCGCGACATGGGGGGCAGGAGGGTCAGGGGAGACATTTATAAAAGACATATTTAAAAAACGGGGTTTGGGTAGACAAGGTGGAAAAAAGACAGGATGTTCCGGGAGGGGGGCCCCCAGAAACCCAAAAGGCCCCAATTGGGAAATTTTAAGCAAAATGGTCAGAGAGATATTAGGAAAATAAAATTTTTTCAGTCATAAGTTGTAAGCAGTGGGGAAAAGCCCAGAAAAAAGACGTTTTGTGGAGGCAGGAACCCCCTACACAGTTTTAAAACGAGGTTTTTTAAAGCTCATGGGCGGGGGAGAGGAGGGCCCCGTAGCAAAACCGGGGGAAAAGGCGGGGCCCGGAGGGTAAGACTCGACCCCTTTCAACCACAAAAAGGTTTTAGTACAAAAAAGGTGGTACACACCACACACACACACACAACCCCACACCCACAACACACCAAGCAACACATATATATATTATATATATATATTAATATATATAATATTTATATATATAAATATTATATATATATATATATATTTTTTTTTTTTTTTTTCAACAAACCGGCGTATCCCACCAAAGGGAGGTTTGGGCCCAAAAAAAGAAAAAAAAAAGTTTCTCTTTTTAAAAAATTTTGTAAATTTTTACGGGGGAAGGGGGGTTTCTAGCCCCTTGCTCCTGGCATTTTAGTCGCCTCTTACAAAAACGGCCCTGGGTTAGGAAAGGAAAAAATTTGTTCCATTCCCCAGGAGATAAGAGGAAGTAAACAACAAAAAGAAATAGAAAGAAAATAGAAAATAAACCCCGGGGATGTGGGATTATCATATATATGCTTTTTACTGGGAGTGTAGTGTGGGCCTAAAATATATATATATAAAAATTATCTCAATAACAAAAACTGCACTAAACCAAAAGGGCTCGAACCATGCTGGCTTGGGGCCGGCCCCATGGTGGGTGAAAACACATGATGGGCCTTTTTCCACTGGACTATATGATCCCCTTTTTAGTTTCGCATCCCCGAGAAAATGGGGTGCAAAATTTGCTACCCAAGGACACACGATGGTTTGGTGACTCTGGGGTAAATTTCATTTATTTCCCGTTTGGTTTTAAATAGTACAAAAGAAACAGTATTTTATATTATTGTGGCCCAAAAACGAAAGGAATTGATCAATAACAACACTTTCACTAGCCAAAGGGGCTCGAACCCCTGCTTTTCGTTGTACTAGTATTCCAAAAAGGGACTAGAATGAAAAAATTTGCCTAGAGTCATCCCCACCATGTGTGTCCTTGGGTTTGGGGAGGGAAAGCACCAGTTTTTGCTGGGTTTCTACTCTTAAGGGGTGTATGGTCCAGTGTATTAGGTGCAGGGGTTTCCACTAACCCCGATGAGTAAAACGAAATAAGCATTCCCGGGGGCTTCTAGCATACAAAAGAAGGGGTTACCAAAAAGACCCCGGCTGTTTTTCAAGAAAAACGGGCGAGACAGGCAATTTTAAAGTTTAGTAACGACCAAATTTGGGGTTGGGGTTTGTTTCATCATGTTTTAAAGCAGCCAACAGTAAATAGCCCGTTTATCAGGGCCCTTCCACCTTTTAGTCCCAGTTACAGAACCCGGCTGTGGGGGGGGCGTTTACCCCCCAAACCCCTTCAGGGATTTCCCCAGGTGTTCGTTCCCCCGTTCTATTCCCCTTCAGGGAAAATTTAAATTTTTCCCCTAGGTTCTGTAACCCTTTCCTCAGCGGGGTTTACCTAAAAAAGCCATTTTTTTCTTTTTTATCCCCCCCTTTGGGGCCATTTCAATTTTCAAAAATGTTTGCTTTGTTCCCTCATGGGTTCTGGCTTTGTTACCCAGGGTTCCCTTATCCCGACAACTCGTCTTAGGGGGGGGGGGGTGTTTTTATTGTTTTGTTGCCTGTGCTAACCAATTGTACTCCATAGTTTTGGTTGCAGGGGTCGGTTTACGCTCCTGGCCCCCCCCTCTTCACTGGCCAGTAAAAAAAGTAAATCTTTTGCTCCTGGCTTTATCATACCCCTTCTTAAAGCTTGTTTTTGAATCCTGCCCCTGCTAAACACTTCCAGACTATTGCACTTCCCGACAATTTTGTGATGGGGGAGAAATCTTCCTAACGTCCCCGTGATTCATTTTGAGTCGTCGTTTCCCCAAATGTGTTCCAACTCTGGAACATTCTGTTCTATCTTCCCTTTGGGGATTCCCCTTAGCAAAATTATATGTAGTTATGTCCCCCAATCTGTTTTTCCTGTCTCAGTGCCGTCAGGTCGATTTTCCCCAAACCCCCTTTCCCCGAGGACTTTCCCCTTGTCCGGGGAAATTGTTTTGTTGTAAACCTTTGCCGTTTCTTGCTTCCCTTTCGTGTTAGATAGGTTTGGATTCCAGATGACGCTGCTTTCCAATATAGGGCCCCAATGTAAGGGTTCTCAAAGATTCCTTTTTGAGGGTGTCCCGGGTTTCTGTTCATAGGGTTTTAGGGCCCGTTTTGCTTGCAGTTATTTGGGGATGTTTCCCCCTCAGGAGATGTGCCCAGTGTTATACTCGCCCCCAAAATCCTTTTCCCTTTAGTGAGGTTTGTGTCTTTTGCCCCCTACCTTTTTAATCTATTCGGTTTCTTTTTGCCCTTTCCCCAATCTTCCTGACTTTTCACTTGGTGGGGTTTATTTTAAAATCCCGGGAAACCCGTTTTGGGGCCAGGCCCGCAGCCTGCCCAGATCCCTTTGTAGTTCTGCCTGGCGCTTGTCCGATTGAATCCTTTTAAACTACTTCAATCATCTGCAAACAAGGGGGCTTTTTTGAGTCTATTTTCTGTTGTCATTGCATGCTTGTGGCCTTTTTGGAATTGTTTTTTTTTTTAAAATTAAAACCACCCATTGTAATTTTTTCAGAGAAATAAAAGTTTCTTTTTTAGTTTCAAAAAAACCCGAAAAAAGCACCAATCCCAGGATGGCCCCTTTTGGGGGCCCCCCCTCGTCACCCGGCTCCCCCCTCTGTTTCGGCAAACCCTGACTCGCTATTTTCCTTCCTGGGCGTTATTCCCGATCAAATTTCAGTGCCCTTCTCTGTTATCCTTCCTGGTTTCCCCCAGCTTTTGCCCTAATCACTCTTGTGGAAGTGTGTCAAAAGCCCCTTTTACGTTTCCCTGAAAATAAAATTCCACCCCCCTTGTTGGGTTTTTGCCACAGGATTTCCCCGTCTTGAAAAATTGCTTGCTGTTTCTGATAACCTCATTCCTTTTTTAGGTGCTCCACCCTCTTTTTAAAGATAATCTTCTCAATGGGTTTGCATACTGAAAAAATTTAGGACATGGTTTTGTAGTTTAATGCATATGTCTTCTCCTTTTT
The DNA here is from genome assembly GCF_026875155.1 of Cherax quadricarinatus. Taxonomy (NCBI): domain Eukaryota; kingdom Metazoa; phylum Arthropoda; class Malacostraca; order Decapoda; family Parastacidae; genus Cherax; species Cherax quadricarinatus. The sequence goes on along the minus strand of NC_069464.1, from coordinate 23,670,863 downwards.
TTAAAAAAAGGGGCTAATTTGTGTCCTTCATACAGGAGGCAGTCGCCCCCGTTTTTATAAAGTGTTGAAGATGTTTTTAGTGTTTAAAAATAGTGCCCCTGCTACCTCTTTAAGGAACCCCTGGAGAGATGTTAAATTTTGGGCCCCAACGGCTTTGAGGTATTAGCTCGCTTTTGCAGTCTCTTCTTTCTTCCCTTTAAAAATATGTAAATTTTGTTCAACAGGTGGGGGTACCCTACGTCTCTGTCTTTTTGGAGGGCTCTTTTGTCACTTGTGAACACTTCTTTGGATCTCAGGTTTTAGGTCCTCACAAACTTCGCGTGGGTTTTTTGGATTCACCCCCTTCCTTCCCCAGCTTGATTATCTGGGCCTTTACTGTTGTTTTTTTCCTGATGTGGGTTTACAACAAATTCGAAGGGCAGATTTGGCTTTCCCCAGTTTTTATTTTCGCTTTTTTGTTGGGGCCCCCCTTTTACCTGTGCATATTTTTTTTAGCTCTGAGACTGCTCTCCTTTTTCTCCCGGGGGCCCCTTTTCCTTCCCTACTTCTTCCATTCTCTAGCACAAATTGGGTTTGGCCTTCTTTCACCTTTGGGTGAACAAGGGCTCATCCGGCTTTTTTATTATTTCTGTTTTCCCTTGGGGCAAAAACCCCTCCCCAAATTCCTTGCTATTGGTATCACATATTACATCATCTAAATTTACTGGCTTTCTTGCCCGGTTTTTCTGTCCTACTGAACCCAGTGCATATAGTCTTTTTGTAGTTTGGCTTCATTTGTCCTGCCTTTCCTGCTTCCCTCTCGCTTGTAACTCTACTATGTGTTCGAATCTCAGAACCACGTGGTCATTGGTCTTGAGGGTCTTTCATATGTGATGTCCTCAATATCTGCACTACTGAACGTGATTACTGGGTCCAGTCTTACTGGTTCATCCTCTCTTTCTCTTTGATAGTCTCCCCTACGTGTTGGTACATGCGATTTTCCAGTACCACCTCCAACACCTTGACCCTCCACGTTTCTGGGCCCTCATGTCGCTCCAGGCTCTCCCTGTCGATTTCCTTGTGATTGACACACTGGCCACTTCAGCCAGTGTGTCAACCATGACTTTATTACTCTCATCATATTATTGCCTTGGCCTCCTGATGTTCTCTGGTGGGTTATACATCACTGCAATTGCCACCAGACTTACATGTTCCTATTATGAAGTATTTTGCTTCTCATCTATCTCCTCTCTCCAGTTCTTCAAAATCCCATTGGTTGTTGATGAGTAGTGCCTCACCACTACCCCCTCTGTTCCCTTTATCTTTCCTCAAGATCTGATATCCCATTGGAAAGATGGCATCTATTATCATTCCTGTGACCTTGGTTTCTGTGAAAGCTATGATGTTCAGTGATGCCTCTTTGACTCTTTCTTGCCACTCCTCCCACTCATTCATTATTCCATCAGTGCTTGTGTACCGTACCTTCAATTTCCTTTCCAGTACTGTGTTCTGGGGGGTCTGTGAAGGTGGGGGACCTGGGAGTGTGCTGTGGGATTCAACAGCATAGTGTGGGGTGGGAACTGTAAGTGTGAATTGTGGTTTCTGTTTGGATAGTTTGTTTGGTAGTGGGGTTCTGGGGATGGTTCGGTGTGTGCATGTGCTTTTTGGTCTGGCCTGCTCTCTTTGTCCTCTGCTGACTCTGATTTTCTCTCTTTCTAGCCCCTTTCGTTTCTGTGTCCTCTCCCTCAGCTGCTGTAATTTTGTTTTTGTTCTGTCTCGGTCTAGGAATACCCTCTTGTATGTTAATGATTCCTTGAGCCTTTTTATCTCTTGCAGGATCCTGTTCTGCACCATTTTTGTCTTGAAAATCAGTTTCAGTGACTGATTTCTTCCCTTCAAGTAACTCCCAGTTCTCTGAAAATTTACTGTCTCAGTCATGTCCTCCTCGCCTATTTCTCTAATGATGGGTTCAATCTTCTGTTTTTCTTCTTCCTGTTGTCTTTCATTGTGTGTCCTCCTCTCGCTCTCCTGAAGGTCATGAATAAACACTGACTTCTCCCTCTTCTTTTCCCATTGCTTTTCTCACTGTCTCTGGGTCTCATTTGTACATAGCTATTGTTTCACTTATTTTTTTCCTGTATCTCGTGGTGGCATGGTCGTGCTTTTGCATGGGGTCTATCCCCATCTCCAACTTCTCCCCCATCCCATACTACTGTCCCTACTCCCAACATCTCTCCCCTTCATTTCTCGGCCCTGCTTGGGGTATTGATAGGGCCTTAGCATAAGTAATGACTCTTTCCTTTCCACTGAGCCCCTCGTTCAGTAGGGATGCACCTGCTTCATATGCTATGTCTCCTCTGTCACTTAAGCCAATTTACCTCATATTCTATTGCCTGTATCCTAGCTTCTGTGGCTTCAGCTTGTGACTCCCATTTCTTCTTCTACACCTCCATTCTCTTCCCCATTTTCACAGAAAGCTCACCTAGTTTGCTCTCCCACCCTTGTTCCATCCTTTTACATTCCTGTTCCATCCATTATTATTTTCCATAACCCTCTTCCTTTGATCCAGGTAAGCCTTCGACTTCTCCTTTGAGTGTATACTCACCTATTTTTACTTACCTATTTTTGGTTGCAGGGGTCGATTCATTGTTCCTGGCCCCACCTCTTCACTGGTTGCTACTAGGACCTCTCTCTCCCTGTTCCATGAGCTTTATAAAACCTCGTTTTAAAACATTGTATGGTTCCTGCCTCCTCTACGTCACTTTCTAGTCCATTTTACTTCCTGACAACTCTATGACTGAAGAAATACTTCCTAACATCCCTTTGACTCATAGGAGTCTTCATCGTTCAATTGTGTCCGCTTGTTTCTGGGTCAATTCTCTGGAACATCTCGCCTTTGTCCACCTTGTCAATCTTCACAGTATTTTATATGTCGTTATCATGTCTCCCCTGACCCTCCTTTCTTCCATTGTCGTCAGGCCTGTTTCCCTTAAATTTTCTTTGTAGGACAATCACCTTATCTCTGGAGCTAGGCATGTTGCTCTTTTGAGAGAGCAGTTGGGTAGAAAGTGGGCAGTATGAAGGAGTGGGCAGTGGGGTAGAGTAGGCAGTGGGGTAGAGAGAGGACAGAGCTGTGGAGTAGGTTAGGTGCTAGTGTGCACTCTGTGGTAGTGTGGACAATGGGAAAAATGGGCAGTGGGGTAGAGAGTAGGCAATGTTGTGGAGAGTTAGCAGTGGATTAGAAAGTGGGCAGTGGGTTAGAGAGTGGGCAGTAGGGTAGTGGATAGTGGGGTAGAGTGTGCAATGGGTTAGTGAATGGGCAGCGAGGTACAGTAGGCAGTAGGCTAGAAAGTGGGCACTGTACTGTAAAGTGGACAGAGTGCTGTTGAATGGGCAGTGTAATAGAATGGGCAATGTAGTGTACAATGGGCAATGATGTAGAATGCGCAAGGGTGTACTGTGGGCAGTGTGGTGTGGAGTGTGCTGTGTAGGGTACAGTGGACAGTGCAGTGTGGAGTGGTCAGTGGGGCAAAGTTGGTAGAGGGGTAGAGTGCACACATTGGTGAAGAGTGGGCAATGATGTAGAATGGGCAGTAGGGTACACAGTGGGCAGTGGGGTTGAGTGGGAAGTTGGGTAGATAATGGGCAGTGGGGAAGACTGAGTAGTGGGATAGAGTGGGCAGTTCAGTATAGAGTGAGTAGTGGAGTAGGGAGTGGACAGTGGGGATAGAGCGAGCAGTGGGGTAGAGTAAGCAGTGGGGTGGAGAGTGGGCAGTGTATTTTGGAGAGGAAAGTGTGATGTAAAGAGGGTTGTGGGGTTTTAGAGTGGGCGGTGAGGTGTAGAGTGGGCAGTGGGGTAGAATGGGCAATGGTGTGGGCACTTTTATATGATAAATGCAATGAAGACAATAAAAGGGAACTTATCAGTTGACAGCTCAGAATCATAGGAGGAGCAACCTGGATGTCTCCCTCGTAGGCTATCAGTGTCCCACAGGGCTGGGGAAAGGTGATGTCTCCCTCGTAGGCTATCAGTTGTCCCACAGGGCTGTGGAAGGTGATGTCTGCCTCGTAGGCTATCAGTGTCCACAGGGCTGTGGAAGGTGATGCTCCCTGTAGATATAGCGTCACAGGGCTGTGGAGGTGGAGTGTATCCTCGTATGGCTATCAGTGTCATACAGGGTTGTGGAAGGTGATGCTCCTCGTAGATGCAGTGTCACAGGGCTGTGTGAAGGTGCTGTCTCTCTCTCTAAGGACTATCAGTGTCCACAGGGCTGTGGAAAGTGATGTCTCCCTCGTAGGCTATCAGTGTCCCACAGGGCTGTGGAAGGTGATGTCTCCCTCGTAGGCTATCAGTGTCCCACAGGGCTGTGGAAGGTGATGTCTCCCTCTTAGCTATCAGTGTCCCAAGGGCTGTGGAAGGTGATGTCTCCCTCGTAGCTATCAGCGTCCCATAGGGCTGTGGAAGGTGATGTCTCCCTCGTAGGCTATCAGTGTCCCACAGGGCTGTGGAAGGTGATGTCTCCCTCGTAGGTTATCAGCGTCCCATAGGGCTGTGGAAGGTGATGTCTCCCTCGTAGGTTATCAGCGTCCCATAGGGCTGTGGAAGGTGATGTCTCCCTCGTAGACTATCAGTGTCCCACAGGGCTGTGGAAGGTGATGTCTCCCTCTTAGACTATCAGTGTCCCATAGGGCTGTGGAAGGTGATGTCTCCCTCGTAGGTTATCAGCGTCCCATAGGGCTGTGGAAGGTGATGTCTCCCTCGTAGGCTATCAGTGTCCCACAGGGCTGTGGAAGGTGATGTCTCCCTCTTAGACTATCAGTGTCCCATAGGGCTGTGGAAGGTGATGTCTCCCTCGTAGGTTATCAGCGTCCCATAGGGCTGTGGAAGGTGATGTCTCCCTCGTAGGCTATCAGTGTCCCATAGGGCTGTGGAAGGTGATGTCTCCCTCGTAGACTATCAGTGTCCCACAGGGCTGTGGAAGGTGATGTCTCCCTCGTAGACTATCAGTGTCCCACAGGGCTGTGGAAGGTGATGTCTCCCTCATAGGCTATCAGTGTCCCATATGGCTGTGGAAGGTGATGTCTCCCTCGTAGGCTATCAGTGTCCCATATGGCTGTGGAAGGCGATGTCTCCCTCGTAGACTATCAGTGTCCCACAGGGCTGTGGAAGGTGATGTCTCCCTCGTTGACAGTGTCCCACAGGGCTGTGGAAGGTGATGTTAACAAGGTTAACTCTACCTACGGATTATATATTTCACTATTTCATGTTAATTTCCTGGAATATCATGGGTGAATATTACCTGGTTATGGGCAATGGTCCGAATATAACTGCGTTTTAAATGACCTGTCCTATTACACCACCTATATAGTTTTCTGCTGCAGTGGAATGGTTAAAGTAACGGGTCGGATAAGTACTCACCTGGGTGTATGTATCGGACCCAACTGATGTGACGCCGCACTTACGATGGTTTGATTGGAGAGGTGAGAGGTGATAACACTTTTGGCCACGTCTTCTGTCGTCTAATTAACACACGTCCCTTGACGACTATCACTTATAGTTCGTAAACATTCACGGCAGGAAGGATTGACATTTTCCTGGAGATTGTCGGTTGCACGACACGGGGAAACACGCACACGAGACCGGACATGAACGTTTCTATGTTTCAACACAAGGTGGCACTGGTGCCCGCTCTGGACACCGTCCAATTCGTCACATATTCACTCGTCCAAAAAAAACTGCAATCTGCCCTACCAGCCTCTGCACCCTTCTTCTCAAAGAAGTTTCTGCGGAATATGGTTTACAGACTGATTACAATCAAGGATTGACGCTTGAGTTCTAGGAGTGGGCTGGAGGTAATAATGCCCCTAACTAAATAATCAAGTTAGAGGCAAATTATCGGGAATTTTTAATGTTCTGGGGAAACAGCAGTTCCTTCAGACTAACACACGGGTGTACAATCCAGCAGATATTCTCCTAAGGAGAGAAGTAGTCTCGTGATGCAGTAGTGTAGCATAAGTATCTGATCTATGATCAATTTGCAGTCTTGCTTAGTAATGAACACATATGCTGAGCTGATGTTTTAAGGTACATATTCAATGTTCTACAGATTTTGGAAAGAGAAGGGATATCACCCCTACTCCCTTGATTGGAGAATATTCTGCACAGTGGAGTACAGTGTGCAGTGGAGTAGAGTTGGCATAGATTGAGAGTGGGCATTAGGGTTGAATAAGTAATGGGGTAGAATGGGCATTCGGGTACTGTGGAGAAATTTTCTCCAGAAAGGAGGGGTATCGGCCCCTTCAGCTCTTACACTCTGATAGAGAACTCTCTCAGAAAGGGTACATGACATCTAACTTCTTGATCAATAGTTTAATTGGAAGCAGATGCAAGCAATGTACCAGAGAGCAGTCATGTAGCCCCCTTCCTCCATCACTGAGTCTTGCAATATGAGTGCTAAAGAAGTGAGGAAAATGACTCTCTTACCGTAGCAGGAAAATTTACAGGAAAAACCCTGCATCACTTTATTTCCAAGTTAAAACTATCGTAAAACACTGGATAAGTCTTAATTCTAGGAAATCTATCATTTGTAAAGAATTCTGTTGCAGTGTCAAACGAGTAGGGAAATTATGCTTTAGTCCGTGATTTTGGGGCCACAACACAAGGTAAAGCCCACTTCAGGGGCAGATTGTCCTTTTCGCCGTGTTGTTGTTTGCAGGTCCAAAATAATATACACGCCGGACGGCTTGCCGCTTGGTCTCTTCTCACTCCACAGTCCTTTTTAAGAAGTCCTTAGTTGATGTTGTAACACATATAACCCAGATCTAGGGCACCCTAAGGCCACCGCATTCTCCACTGCGCGATGGAATCTTCCATGGCCTTAACTACGTACAACTCAATCTTCGAGGCTGGTAGATGAAGTTCTTTGAGTATTTTGTACGTTTTTGGGGACATAACTCCCCTCCAGGTAATTATCACTGCTCCGAGGACATCTTGTGGGTCAATAGGCTGTATGTTGATTGTAGATGGCTCCACAGCGTCGTCTCGAAGTTCGTTGTATAAATGTAGCTGCTGGGTCGCCCACCGGGCTGTCCAGGATCTAATCTGCCCGGTGTCGTAGTACTCAGCCTTCCGTCGATACTGATCTGCCATAGTTGAAATGCCAGAATCGCTAGCTATTTTTACGTCAAGCACGTAAGCCTTTTTGTTTTCCACATCACAAATTAAGAGATCCGGCTTACGCATGCCAAGGGCTGTTGGAATATGCGGCTCCTTGGCTACCGCATGTTTCTTCTGCATGCAGTCTGAAGAAATAGCATCCACGATGTTATCATGTCGTCGGACCCGTTGTCCATGAAGCTGCGGGCAAACCTAGAGAAGGTGTCCCAAGGACTCTCGTTGATCGCAACCGTCACAGGTTGTGTTATTCTGTCTTCGTCCTCTTGCTCGTCTAGTCTTAGTTGGCATTAAGTTATGCTTGATTTTTAATGCATCCACGCAAGAGGCCCCCTTTAATAAGCTTGTTCCATTCGTCATCAAATGATGTACTTGGGGGACTAAGTGATGTTCCTTCAGTCCTGCCCCATCCAACGAACCCAACAAGGCTTTTGTCCATTCCTTGAGCTCCTGCTTCCTAGTTGTTACAACCACATCCCTCACTCTACTCTTGCCTACGAACCTCAATGCTTTCAGGGTGTTCGGGTGCAACGCCAAATTCCGTATAGTGCTATCCTCAGAGTTGTGAAATGCATCCAACCTGTTTCTTCGATATATAGGAACTCTTGTTGATAAACAAATACATCCCAAACCCCCGGCAGCTGCTGGAGCATAAAACACACCTAGTGACGTGTCTTTGGGAAATTTCAGCCACTTCCTTACATTTTGCCTAATTAGTTTGTCCGACGTCTTCAAGGTATTCTGACAGACGCCACCAAGCACCATAATATGTATGATGCCAGGAATCAGGTGCTTATTCAATATATATAACCGCTGTTGAGGTTTCAGGGGCGCCTCATCTAGCGCTCGAAGTTTTTCACGCAACTTTTGTATATCTGGCTTTCCCCTACCAGCTGAAGAAAAATGCATTCCCAAGTATTTATACACAGCTGTTGGTTGTAAGGATCGAACTTGAGCTCCATAAATTTCTGTTTTATGCGTCGTATCTACGTACCACTTCTTAACTTTAGGATCTGTTTGGATCTTCAATGTCGCCAATCACACATCACCCAATAGAAAATGGGGTACACTCACCCGTTTTCACCCATCAACTCACTAAGCGGGAGACAGCCTCTGCTTTCCACTTACCCTTACTCAGCATGCAGACCAGACTGCGAATGTGTGTAACTACACAGTGTTTACAGTGTTTATAGTGTAATGTGAAGGTTTACTCAGCCCTGTAACAACTTCAGACAGTATTACCAAGGCTGGCTCCTCCTCAGGAAAATTAATGAATAGAAAAAGAAATAATTCACAAAGATAAACACTTTATTATTTAGTAATGCAAAGATAAAACATTGAAACATGAAGGTGTATCCTACTTGAAAGAAAAATGAAAAATGAAATGGAAAAATGACATTTGAATTCAACGTTAATATATACAGTTATACTGGGGTGTCTGGTTGAGGTTGACACGGTCTTGGAGAAATTGTAGCCGTTGCTGATGTGGGGGGGGGTCACAGGTGTTTAGTGACAACCCAACGACTAGTTCTTCACAGCCTTGAATAGTAAGTCCAGATGACAGGAACGCAGGTTTTTTACCACTATAAAGATGAGGGGTAGTGTCGTGTGCAATTAATGAGGTAGGAAGATCATAAAGTAACGTCTCAAGACCGGTTTCAGTCCGTCTCCTTCAACACTTCTCGTTGGTTGGCAGGTGACCTGAGCTGTTATTCCAAGCTGGAAAGAGAGACAGGTTACTCACTGCTTAAGAAATCACTCTCCATGATAAGTGCAAGATACTTAAAAAAGGTGGTGACTGTCTAAAAGTCTCAAGTGGAGCTTAAAACTAAAAGGACAAAGTTTATTATTGGTCAAAAGTAAAGCTTTGGTGACTATCTAAAAGTCTCATGTGGAGCTTAAAACTAAAAGGACTAAGTTTATTATTGGTCAAAAGTGAAGCTTTCAACCAATATCCACTAGAATAGGAGCAGAGGCTTTTACTTACAGTTGTGCTGGGAGCTGTGAGTCAAGTGATTACTGTTTGGCAGGAGCCACACACACCTTTCGAGGTGGGGGAAAAAAAGGGGGGGGGATAGCAGGAGCTAGACTGACCCTATCTTAACATGCAGCCGGCAATCAGACTATTGTTACCATATGCTCGCTACTCCTATCTGTTGAACTTTTCCCTCACACTCCCCCATACCAAGACTTATAGTCAAGGAGTATAAGAAGAATAGGCGAGAAAAAAGTTCTGATACGAAGTCGTGTAAGGCACCAAATCTACTGACTGTCACGACTTAACCAGTCAGAGAAGTAATTGGATGAATCATTGATATATACAATACGAAACTTAAAAGCTTGGAGTGCCAATGTCCACCTCAAGAGGCGACTGTTGGTTCCCTTAAAAGTTTCTAGGTATATCAAAGGTTTGTGATCCGTCTCTAAAATAAATTCTTTTCCCAGTAAATAAAATTTAAGTTTGGAGATACCCCACACAAGGGCCAAACATTCCTTTTCTACGGTGGAGTATCTCGTTTCTGCAGGAAGAAGTTTCTGGCTAAGGAAGTATACAGGGAAGGGAGAATCATCATGGTACTGTAGTAACACTGCACCTAAGCCGGTATTGGAGGCATCAGTCCTTAAACAAAAACGGCTTATTAATATCTGGAATTTTGAGTATAGGGTCTTTAGAGAAGATGTCCTTAATCTCATTAAACTTTTCTCGAGCTACGTCGGAATGTTCAAGAGATCCTTCACAGACTTTTTAAGGTAATCAGATAAGATACCTGTAAGATCAGTGAGGTTCGGGATAAACCGTGCATAAAAATTTACAGAACCAAGAAAGCTACACATGAGCTTTTTGGTTTTGGGGAATTTAAACTCTAATAAAGCTTCGATCTTACTGGGGAGAAGCTACAAAGAATTATTAGAAAGGATCAGTCTGAGATATCTAATCTTGTTATACCCAAGAAAGCATTTCTTCGGCTTGGCAGTGAGGACATGTGAGCGTAACCTACGTAAAACTGATGTTAATGTTTGGATATGCTTGCTCCACGTCGATGTCATTACGTAAATGTTATCAAAATAAACTGAAACATTTGGCATATTACCCAAGACCTTTCTCATCAGTCTCACGTAGGTAGCACAGGCAGTTGCCAAACCGAAGGGCATAGTTCTATACTGCAGCAGTCCTTGGTGGATAGGAAAAGCAGTGTACTGCTTAGAAGAAGGATCTAACATTATTTGATGATATGCCTGCGCAATATCAATCTCTGAAAAGAAGGAAGAGTCATAAAATTTGTGTAGATCACTATCTATTAAGGGCATAGGCTCAGCATCCCACCGAGTTATAGCATTAAGGCCTCTGAAGTCAATAGCAAGTCTATATGAATTATCCTCCTTCTTAACCATGACTACTGGTGAGCAATATGCAGATACTGAAGGTTCAATGATCTTTAGTTTTAATAATTTGTCTACCTCTCGGTCAAATGCATCCCTAAGGTGAACTGGAACTGGGTATAATTTCCGTTTGATAGGATTGTCCGTCACTAAGTCAATCTTATGGACTACCGTGGAGGTAACACCTGGAATATCAGTAAAAACGTCTGAGAAGTTACTCACACATTGAAGTAGTTCATGTTTCTTATGGTCATCCAAAGACTCATTAATATTAATGTTTGTTGCACCCTAGTGGTCAAGAGTCACAAAGTCATGTAGTTCTCTGTCATAGTCTATGTTAGAGGTGTCAATTGCGCACACCTTACACTCTCCAGTTTTCGAATCAAGTATGTGTGGAAAAACTAAATCAAAGTCTTTCAAACAGTTAACCGAATTTCTTCGGTAATATTTCTTAAGAATGTTGATATGATAAAGCTTGGGCTTCCCCTCGACTTCTATGAGATAATCAACCTTCCCACAAATTTTCAATACCTTATACGGACCTTTCCATGCTACTAATAATTTATTTGATTTTATTGGTAGAAGTACCAGAACCTCATCCCCTACTTTAAAACTTTTCTTCTGACTTTTGGAATCAAAATAGTTTTTGTACTGGTCCATTGACAAGCTTAAGTTTTTCGAAACTATGTCAGAGGTCTCCTCAAGTTTGGATCCTTCATGACTTATGGACTACTGAGGATCACGTCCTCATTAGTCCATAAGTCATGAAGGATGGACAGTGGACCTCTGGCCTGTCTACCATAGAGAAGTTCAAAAAGTGAAAACCCCAAAGAGCCACTGGGAACTTCCCTCATGGCAAACAAAGCACAGGGTAGGTGACGATGCCACTCCTTAGATTTAAGGGAGCAAAGTTTCCTTAAAATAGACTTGAGAACCGAATGCTGGCGCTCAATCCTCCCATTACAGCTGGGATGATAGGGTGTGGTGAAGAGAGGCTTCACTCCCAGAAGTTGGTAGAGATGTTGCATTAAGTCAGATGTGAATTGTGTCCCACGGTCAGACAAAATTTCTCTAGGAATGCCCACTCTGGAGAAGATTTAAGGGAACGGCTTCAGGGAAACTCGAAGCATAATCAACTAATGTTAATATATATCTATGTCCCCCAGATGAAAGTGGGGATAAAGGACCAACGATGTCAATAGCTCCTCTTTTTAAATGGAACGTAAAAGACTGCATTTTGACCATAGGTACTCGCTTGGTACCTCGGGAGGATGACAGTTGGCAGACTTTACAACGATCTCAATAGGTAGTGATATCTGAGGATATTTTGGAATAAAAATAGGTTTCCCGAGATTTTATTTAAGGCTTTACGATGCGAGAAATGTCCGGCCACTGGTAGGTCATGAGCCATTTTAAGAACAGTCTCTCTGCATTGACTTGGAACAACTAAGATGGAATAGTCTATCTTATCTGAATTTAATTTGAATACTGATTTATACAAGATACCTTTTACATATTCAAATTTATATGATAAGGTTTTCCTTTGGATAACTTGATATTGTCTAGCTGCATTATGGCAATTCTGAAGAGAAGGGCAATTACGTTGTAACTTGACAAAGGATTCCTTCGATACATCTAAAGGCTTAAAGTCAGGGAAAATCAAAGGATGGACAATAGGAGAAGCCTGGGCTTTGGTCTGAGCCCTAGTCAAGACATTTATAGTATCGGAGGTGATATCCTCACTTTCATCTAACAAGTGAACCAGTGATTCTACTATCTCGCTTTCGAGAGTAGTATCACTGGTTTCTAACCCCACATGAATATCCCGAGACATTGCCTCATCTGAACTTTCGAGGGGCTTCTCTGACTCTACAGGAAGAGGAGCTGAAAAACTGATGCCCATCTTTGGTGACGAAAGGTCAACCTCAGAAGGAAGAACGGCACCTTTTAGTATTATTTAGTATTATTTAGTATTTAGTATTTAGTATTAGTACGGAGCAAGAAGTGATGGGAGCTAGTACGGCTTCAGACCAACCTGTGAACCATTTAGACCTAATGTAACAACGGATGGTAGGAAAAGTGTCTGTACGGCCCAAGTAGTCTGAAAGTATAGCAGAGGAATGAGTTTCTTTAAGGTTAGGGAACAGCTTATCAGAAATGACTATACATGTGCATCCAGTGTCTCGTAAAATGGTAGATACATTAAGTCCATTAACTGTTCCTGAACAGAAGGGTGCTTGGTCATTACTGTCTTTAAAACATCTTCCAACTTTTTGGACCTTCTTAGAAGGACAACCGGGACGTTTTCTGTCCCTTAACACCACATAAATGACAAACAGGAATAAAAGAAGTTAGTTGGCTTTCTATTAGAGGCTTTGTTTTCTTTTGATCTGGTGAACCCTTGCCCTTAGGGTTCGATCCCTTTAGGTTTTTATAGGAATTGTGAGCCTCAGCACACAAGTCAGCGGCTTCAGCAACTTCATCAGCTTTAATCAGGTTACGTTCTCTAATGAATGTTCGTATCTGGTGAGGAAGAGCTGTCAGGAACTGGTCAGCAACCATGAAGTCTCTAAGAGATTCATAACTGTGATCAATTCCTGAATTCTCGATCCAAAATTCGAACAAATGAAAGAGTGTTACCTGTAACTGCTGAATTTTTGGCCAGGCTGTAAGGTGGCATACCTGAAATCTTTCCTATAAGAATTTGTGCTTTTTTTATATGCTTTAAGGATTGCCTTCTTCAGTAGGTTATAATTACATATGATTTCCTGAGACAAAGTTGCATAGATATTCAAAGCTGTACCAGAATATAACATACCTAACCTGGTAGCCCAGGTGTCAGCTGGCCATTCACAGAGGGTAGCGGTATTTTCAAACCTGATAATGTATGAAGTAATGTCTTCACCCTCTGTGAAGGGAGGTAAATTAGGTGTTGGAATGTGCACTAGCTGCATGATGTTCAATTACTCCTTCCTCTAATTGTTGTTGTGTAAAAGTTAACTTTTTATTCTCTAATTCAAGGCGAGATTTTTTTGAGCTTGCAATCTTTTTCTTTCTCTCTTAACTCATGTTCTTTAGCTCTTTCCCCACGTTCTCTAGCTCTTTTCTCAACTTCTCTATCCTTTGCTCTTTCCTCAAGTTCTCTTAATTTAACTTGTTCCTCACATACTTTAGCTCTCTCCTCACTGTCTATCTTGGTTTTCTCTTTCAATTCGATCTCTCTTTTTCTCCTCTCTTTAGATTCTCTCTCTCTCTCTCCTTTTTCTCCTCTCTCTCAAGGTTGTCTCTCTCCTTTCTTTCTCTTTCCTGGATCTTAGCGCTAATGAAAGCTTCTAAATTCTTCCTCGTTGTTCATAACTTACTCCCAGTGTTCATCCAAAACTGGTATTCCTCCATACTTGCAAGAATAACTTAAACTACCAGGGGAAGATGAAATGGATATATCAAAGAAAACAGAGGGTTCAATTCCTGCTCCACTCAAACTGTAAATAAATCGGAGGGTTCGATCCCTGCTTCGATTGAACAGTATGTGTGAATGAAAATGGAGGGTTCTATGCCGGTTCCGAGCAAACAGTAAGTAGAATGGGGTCCCTTGACCATCCAATCTTCTCTCCAACAAATCTATTTATATATCAAGAGAATTGTTCTACGACAGTTCCTTTGATATAATAAATAGAGCTCAATGAAATAACTTGTCACTGGAAAATCTCGGGTCCTTTAGAGTCTATTCCTCCAAATCGTTTCAAGCTCAAAAATAAAGGTGACAGAATTAACTAGTATATCCTGCCTGACTTGACTTACAATAAATTGAGACTATAACTATCACCAAATCTTTTAAATACCTGTACTGTAGTCTTACCATAGAGAATGATTACTCATGGCTGGTGGTAACCGTCTGTGATATGCGGCCTTGAAGTTCCAATGATAGATTCGAGATGGAGTAGAATCTTGATTCAGTAGAGTTGATCCTGGCAAGGTCGCCACTTGTGAAGGCTTACTCAGCCCTGTAACAACTTCAGACAGTATTACCAAGGCTGGCTCCTCCTCAGGAAAATTAATGAATAGATAAAGAAATAATTCACAAAGATAAACACTTTATTATTTAGTAATGCAAAGATAAAACATTGAAACATGAAGGTGTATCCTACTTTAAAGAAAAATGAAAAATGAAATGGAAAAATGACATTTGAATTCAACGCTAATATATACAGTGATACTGGGGTGTCTTGTTGAGGTTGACACCGTCTTGTAGAAATTGTAGCCGTTGCTGATGTGGGGGGGGGGGGGGGGTCACAGGTGTTTAGTGACAACCCAACGACTAGTTCTTCAGAGTCTGTAACCTTGAATAGTCAGTCCAGATGACAGGAACGCAGGTTTTTTACCACTATAAAGATGAGGGGTAGTGTCCTGTACAATTAATCAGGTAGGGAGATCATAAAGTAACGTCTCAAGACCGGTTTCAGTCCGTTTCCTTCAACACTTCTCGTTGGTTGGCAGGTGACCTGAGCTGTCATTCCAAGCTGGAAAGAGAGGTTACCCACTGCTTAAGAAATCACTCTCCATGATAAGTGTAAGATACTTAAAAAAGGTGGTGACTATCTAAAAGTCTCATGTGGACCTTAAAACTGAAAGGACTAAGTTTATTATTGGTCAAAAGTGAAGCTTTCAACCAATATCCACAAGAATAGGAGCAGAGGCTTTTACTTACAGTTGTGCTGGGAGACTCACAGCTGTGAGTCGAGCGATTACTGTTTGGCCGAGCCCCACACGTCACCTTTCGGGGTGGGAAAAAAAGGGGTGGGGGGATAGCGGGACCTAGACTGTCCCTACCTTAACAAGCAGCCAGCAATCAAACTATCGTTACCATATACTCGCTCGCTACTCCTATGTCTTGAACTTTTCCCTCACATGTAATTTCTCATATATTAAGTCTTCATATACATAAACAGTGACATTTATATGTATGATGTATAATGTATATACATGTGTGATGCATAGTGTCTGACGACTCAGCAGTAGAGTCCAGCCTCATGTACCCTTCAAGGTCACTGACCCTGTGGTCACAGGTTTAGTGGTGCACTTACATTATAACACTCACTCACCTGTTCACTGAGGTGAAGTTTTAAACACTCTAAGTGTAGTGGT
This sequence comes from Cherax quadricarinatus, assembly GCF_026875155.1. Taxonomy (NCBI): domain Eukaryota; kingdom Metazoa; phylum Arthropoda; class Malacostraca; order Decapoda; family Parastacidae; genus Cherax; species Cherax quadricarinatus. The sequence continues at coordinate 23,655,184 of NC_069464.1, read as the reverse complement.
AGGAATTATTCAAGATCAAGATGGCATCACTGAACAGTTTCAATCTTCACAAACAAAAATTACACAATTAGAAAAACTAATTTCAGTCTGTGTAGGGTTGACCCAAGATGTAAACATTGATACCCATAAAAGGGGCCCTTTGGAATGCTGCTCTTACCTTTTTTTTTTTGGGTACCTACTGTTTTTTTATGCTAAATTTCTAAATAAAAAAATAAAAAAAATACAAAATTATCTGAAGCATAACGGGGAACTCTTACCCCAGCGTCGGGAAAAAAAATTCCCGGGTTATGGGAAATATGAAATTAAATTTCCCTTAGAATCAAATCCGTCTGCTGATGACTTTTAAAAAATGTTGGGGGTAATTTTTTTGATCAACAATAAGGGGACAGAAGAAACGGGCTCCCTTTCCCACAAAATTTTTTCACAAAAAAAAAAACCTATTTTTTTAAATTTTTTTTTTTAAAAAACTCCCATATACATAATACATTGTTTTTTACATTTCGTCTCTCCCCCCCGACCCCCGGGGAGAGAGGACGAAACCCCCTAGTAGCTACCCCTCCCTCTGGGGGTGACCTTTAGAAACTAGAAAAAAAAATTGGCGTACCGAGGGGGACAACGGATTAACCTTTTTTTGTAAAAAAGTTTGGTCCCGTGGCACGTTTTACTGGGGGCAACGATGCATACATTGCAAACCTGCTATCACCCGGGACCCTATGGTTTCCCCAACGGGGAAGTATAGGGTGTTGCCTTGAATGGGAGCCCAGAGTTTTCCCAAAAAACTGAATCGTACCGGCGTCTCCAAACAGACTTGTTGAAGAGAAACGGGAGAGGAAGGGGGAGGGTGAACTCGGCTGTGGACTTTTCCTTTAAATGCATGTTTTTATCCAGGTATTAAAACTTGGGTGAAGGTCGGGGAATGCCCCTTTTCGAGGCGAGGGCGAAAATAGTAACGGGAGGATTAAAACAAAAAAAACGGTAAAGTCCATTGGGAAACGATGGGGTAGGGACAAAAGGGGCCATTTTAAGGGACGACCTAGGGCCTTTTTTACCCCCCAAAATGAGGGTTGGCTGGGCCTATACCACCCTACGTAAAGTTGGGGGATTTCCAGGACGCAGGTTTTTGTACACTATCCCGGGCCAGAGAAAAGACCTTCGATTTTGGGGGCCCATATGATCATATGGCAGCTCACTGTCCTAAAAGGCAGCCTACCAGGGCCCTGGTACGTTGGCAGTGGGGGCGGGAAGACCATGTGATTTTGATGCCTAGTTGGGAGAGGGGGAAACCCATGACGATTTGGTCGAGGGATTAAAGAGGTAAAGGGGAAGAAATCGAGGGTCGGTCCCGGGTTTTAACCTTTTCCCAGAGGTAAAGGGGGAGGGGGCCCCCCATCCCCAGGGACGGGTGGATGGGGAAGAGTCTACCCGGGAGAATTTGCTGGTTTGGGGGTGCGGGAAGGAGTTCTTCGACGAAAACCGGGGGCCGGGGAGGTTTGGTCCTGAGAAGTCAAGTGAGATACAGCTGATGGTTGAGGCAGCAGGAACAGGTGAAGGGTTCGAGGAATGCCAGAGGGGACAGGGAAGTGGGGGTAGAAGTCCATCGGGGAGGATGTCAGGGGGTAAAATTTGTGTTTTAGGGGAGAGCTCACAAAAAAGGGCTGCGGGTGCTTTTAAACCTCGATGAGGTTTTAACACCTGGGGCGGGAGCCCCGGGGAAAGAAGCCCGGGGAAGTTGGGGGGGAAAAAGGGTAGGCAGGGGAGGGGGTGTCCCGGGGAAGATCATTTGGGGGGGGGGCAAGGAGGGGCTGGAGGCCAGGTTAGAAAAAAGGGAAAAAAAAAAAATAAAAAGGGGTACGGGTTTACTGGGGAAAGGTGAAGTGAAAAGAAACAGGGGCATGGGGGAAAACCCCCCTCTTCTATAAAAATAATTTGTGTTCACAAAAAATTTTTGTCAAGGGGGTTTAAAACCCCTGAGGAAAAAAGGGGTTTGGGTTTAAAGGGGGTTTTTTACGAAGGTTTGATGTAGTTTTTTTTTTTTGCAGGAGCAAAACCAAGGTTAGGGAGGGGGAATTTGGGATTTTGGGGGGTTTATAAAATTTTTTTCCCTAATGTTTTTGCAATTAAAAGGAGGGGTACGGGTTGCTGTAAAGGAAACCACCCATTGCGTGTCAGGGGTTTTGGGGAGGGGGGAAGGGGGGGGGGTTGTGGGGGTTTAATGGGCACTGGGGGTTTGAGGGAGAAATTTTTCTTTGGGTGTATAAATGTCAGCATGTAACAATGTTAAGTTAAATTGTTTTTTGAACGGATTTTTTTGGGGATGAAATTTTTGCGGGGTTTCCCTTTCCTAACGGGAAATTTGGAGGTGTTTTGGAAACGTGTGATTAGGAAATGGGGATGTGACGCCGGGGGGGCAGGATGTGTTTTGGGGAAACTACGGGATGTTTTTAGGGGATGTAGGTGTTGTAGATGTGGGGGGCCCGGGGGGAGTAGGGGGTGGGGGGCACACTTTTTTTTGGGGGGGAAATTTTAAGGGGCCCGGGGTTTAATAGGTATATGTGATGCGGGGGTTTTGGGTGTGGAGAGAGTGAGGGCTTTTAAATGGGGTTTTTTTCGGATCATGGGGGGGGAAATAGCTGATCTGGGGGGTGGATGGTATAGTTCGCAAAATCTGGGGTAGGGGAAAATTTTAAAATGGGGGGGGTTTCCCTGCGGGGGGGGATGAAAGGCCACCCTTTGGGGAAAAGGGTGGAGACATTGCTGGGAGGGGGGGGATGGGGGGATGGATTTGCTAGACGGGTTGGGGGGATGCGACAAAGACAGAAATTTAGCAAGTTTTTTTGGGATACGGGGAAAGGAACAGGCAAGGTGGAGATAGGGTTTTGCAAAACAAAACCTGGGGACACTAAAAGCTGTTTATGCCCGGGGGGGGAAAGGGGAAAAGTTTATGCGGGGTTGAGGTGGATGGTTTTAAAAAGTGGGATTAAAAGGGGATTACATAATTAAAGGGGTTTAACGCTTTTAGAGTTGGGGCAGGATTAGAGGAGGTGTTAAAGGGGATCGACCACCCGGTTAAATTCCCCTTAAAAAATTTTTAGGGAAAGGCAGATGGTGACTACCATGGGGCGCATCTATTGGTCGCTGGGGGGGGGGGGGTTATTTTGGTGGGTCAAGGTTTTAAATGATACGGGATGATTTTTAAATGTTATCTGATTTTTGGGGTTTAGGGAGAAAGGGAGGGAAAAAAGGAAAAGTTGTCAGTGAGGAGGTTTTTGGGGGGTTTGCAAATACTATTGTATTGGGACAAGAGGAACAGGAAATCCCTGGAGGGTAGTATTAGGAGGAGGAGGGGGGGGAGGGGGTTTACGGGATGATCGGGGTAAAAACCCCGGGGCATTGAGGGAAATTTCCGAAGGGATTTTTTATGGGTTTTTTTGGGAAATTTGCATTAGGTATGGGTTAGGGGAAAAGGTTTTTGAATAAATATTTGGACCCAGTGGGGAGGGGAAGACCCGAAAACAGGGTTTCGTTGGGTTGGGGGCCGAAAAGAAGGAGGGGGAAAAGTATTGAATGATTATAGAGCCAAAAACCTTAATGGTGCAGATTATAAAATTTAGGCAAAATTCGGGCAATAGACTGAAGAAGGTTCTGGGATCAGTGGTACATGGGGGACATTTTTGGCTTTCCCGGGGAAAAGAAGTATGGGGAGGGGCCATAGTCAAATAAGGGATTTTATTGAAAATGAAACCGGAGGGGGAAAAACTTGGATTGATTGGGCTAATGCGTATGATTTTTGGGGAATGGGGATTTTTAAAAAAGTTTTTTTTGGAAACCCACCCGGGGGTTTTGGGGGAGAAGGTGTGAAGGGTGAAAACCCTTTGGGTATGAGGGCATTTATTTGGGGTTACGGGTTTTAATGGTAATTTGGGGGACCCTTTACTGATGGAGAGGGGGTTTTTGGGGCAGGGCGGGTCCACTCTCCATTTAAATTTTTTGGGCCTGCTTACAAAATCCTTTTTAGGGGGCTGGGGGAAATGAGGTGTTTAAATTGAACATGGGATTAGGTGGGGGGGGGGGGGGGGGGTTTGGGGGGGTACGTAGATAAATACTACCGTCGGGTTTAAGGGCATGGGGGAAAAACTAAGGAATTTGGTGGAATCTTTCAATTTTTGGGGAGGGCCACGGGTATGAGAGTTAATTTAATAAGTCAAAAGCCCTATTAGAGGGGGGGGAGGGGGTTTGGGAGGGGGTTTTGGGGGGGGGGTTTGGGGAAATGGTCAGTAGGGGACAAATTAAGGTTTGGGAATAGGGGTACATGGGGGAAAAAGTGAAAGGAAAATAGGAAGAAAATTCCCGGAATTATTTACAGCGGGGTTTTGGGGGTAGGCTAGGGGGCTTAAGGGCTAGGGATGAAACCATTACACCCGAAGTTTTTAGGGGGTAAAATCTCCGGGTTTAACAGTGGGGTTTTGGGAGTGGCTGAGGTTTTCCCCTTTAAGAGCAGGGGGATATTGCAAAATCCAGGGGAAGGTTCTAAGGAAAGTTGGGGGTTTGGGAGGGCATGGTTAAAGCAAGGACGGGTGATGACGGAGGGGAGACGGGGGGGCTTGGCCTGATTTTCTTTGGGGTCATAGAGAAAAGGGTTTTATATATTAAAAAAAAGGGATATTTTTCGGACTGGGGGGAATAAGGAGCCCAGGGTGGGTTTGGGGAAATGGGGGATGCACAAGGGGTGGTGGGGGAAAGGGGGATTTGAAAAAATTGTGGGGATATGTTGGGGTTTTATTAAAATTTAAAAAGGTGTCCACTTTAAAGGAAAAAACGAATGGGGGTGCTGTGGTGGGCAAGGGGGTCTTACAGGGACTTCTGTATACCAACAAAATAAACTGTAAAACATATGAGGAATTTGGGTTGTTTAAGGAAATACCACGAGGGACGATTTTTTAGTATATCGTTTTCTGATGGGAATATTGGCCCTAGGGAGGGTTTTTATATAAAAGGGGTCTTTTTAGAGGGGAAATCATCTTGCTTTGTGGGGACATCGAAAGGGGCCTTTCATGGGGAAAAATTTTTGGGTCCCCCCTTTGGAGGGGGTGAGGTTAGGAGGGTTGAAGTTTCAATTTTTTTTTTGGGGGGGGGCAAGGGCCCAAATTTCCTACGGGCCTTAATGTTGGATTAACTGGGGTCCCCGGTGATGTGGGTAGAGCCTTTTAATGAAATTTAAAGACGGATTTTTACATGAATCTTGGGGATGAGGGGAGGTTAGGGAGATTAAAGGATAAAAGCTTTAAAGCAGCGAGTTTTTATAGAACTATTTTTAAGGAATAGGCAATCTATGGGGGAGGTGGATAGTTAGCTTTTCGGAGGGTTACCGGAATCTCACTGGGGGGGGGCCTTCTCCTCATGAACCCAGGGGGGGGCCAAAGGGTTGGTCCTACTACCGGGGGGTTTCATGAGGGGGGGGTTTTTTTTTGGGCTTCTTTTGTATGTGGATGGTGGGAGGTTATAAAATAAAGTGGAAGGGTGATGAATGAGGATTTGGAATCTATGGTTTTATTTTTCACTGCAAACAGGAAAACCCTTTAAAAAACCATGATGAAAAAACCCTTGGGATCCCCGGGTTTAACCAAATGAATTTAAAAAAGCACACAATTTAACTTGATCTTTGTATAATTTTATGTTTGTGAAGTGCTGTCCCCCTGCAAAAGTTGCTTTGTGGGAAAAATTTTCTGTTTATGTTTTATATTTTGAAATAAAATGATTTTTTTTTTTTGGGGTCAATTTTAAAATCACATTTAATGAAAACCTTTTTCTTGTACCTAATCATTTTAATGTAATGATATATAAAATTATAATGGATAGTGAGGTATTGGTTAGGAGGGGCCAATATTATTGGGTGAGGGGCCCTTAAGGGGGTTTTCCCCAAATGAATTGAAAACGGGGTTTTTTTTTAAATTTGGTTTTTTTGGGGGAAAAAAAAAGGGAAAGGGGGAACATGTACGAACTTGTATGCCCAATTTTTTTAATTATAAACCTAGGGTATGTGCATGAGGAATTTTTTTTCCCATGATAATGCCCCTATAATAAAAAAGATAATGGGGAAAGGGGGGGGGGGGTTGGGTTTGCCGGGGCACGAAAGTAAGTGGGGCCCAAATCTTTAGGCAATGAAAATTTAATAATTTTATTTTCAAATTATTTGTTTATATATTATTTTTAAAGACGGGTTTATTATAAAAAAAAAAAAAAAAAAAAAAAAATCAAAAAAGGGTGTACAGTGTTTAAAAATAGGGAGAAAAGGGTTTTTTTTATGTCCTGTAACAGACATTTTTTGATACCTTATGTTGGGTTTTTGGGTTGGGTTGTATGGGTTTGTATTTTGCTAAAAATAATGTTATGTTTTTTTACTTGAGGTGTTTCCCTGCCCATGTTTATGTGAGGAGTTTCATTGTGAGTTTGTATCAATGTAATGTTTTTGAAAGGCTTAGGTTTGCAAAAATTTTAAAATTTAAAATTTTCCCTGAAAAATTTAAAAATTTTTTTGTAGGGTTAAATAATTTTTTAATTGGCATTTTGTAAAAAGGGGTCTAATTGTACAGAGTTGGGGGGGGATTATGTGGACCCAGACAAAAAATTTTTTGGGATTTTTTGGTTTTTGCTATTTTTTTTTTCGGTGCTGGGAAACTCTCTCGCTCTTTTTTAAATTTTAAGAGTTTTTCCTGCTATTTTCGGGAAGTATTTTTGGGGATGTCTTTTCAATTTTTTGTAGGGTTAGGTTAGCCTTTTTTTAAATTTTTGTAAGTATAAAATTTTTTCCTTGTATGCTGCTTCATATCATCTGTTTACTTTGTCAAGGAGGTTTTTCTGTCTGAATAAAAAGGCATGATTTGTAGGGTTTTGAATTTTGTTGATTTTTTTTTTCCCGAGGGAGGGGTTATCCTTTTCGTTTTCCCTTTTTCGGTGAAAGGTAAAAATTTTTTTAATACAATATTAATGAAAAACTTTTTGGTATGCTATGGGGTTTTAATTGGGAGGTCATTGTATTTTCAAAAAAAGGTTAATAATTGTGGGTTTTTTTATTTATTTTTATCTTGTAAATGTGTCCTTTTAAAAAAAAATATAAAAAAAAAAAAATTTCATTGTATTACTTACCCAAAAAAAACCACCCGGGGGAAAAATAAAAAAAATTGGGACAAAACAGGAACTTCATACCTCTCCGAACATGAAAATTTAAAAACCAACATTACAAACGCCCAAAAAAAAAACCAACCACATCCACTGTAATTTATAGAATACTTAGTATTGATGACAAAACATACATTTCACAAACATATATATTCACCTATTTCAACAATATATATATATATAAATATATTTTATATATATATATATATTTTAATTTAAAATATATATATATATTTTTAAAAAATATATATATAATTTTATATATATAAAATATACATATACACATACACATATATACACCAAAACACACACACCACAAATTAAAAAAAAAATTAAATTAATATACAACTCAGATCGGTAAACAGAAAAAATACATATAGTTTTTTGCATGTCCCCAAGTACTTGGGGTAAAAAGGAGCACCATAACCCAACACATACACCACAAAAATTGAAAAACCCAACCTTCCCCCTCCTTAAATAAAAGAATTTTTTTAAAAAAAAGGGAAATACAATAATGAAATTTTATATAAAAATTTAAAAACCATACTAGAATTACAAAAAACCCCAGTACCAACCCGGGAATTTTAAAAACACCATAATCAAGGCCATAATTCAACCTATACATAACCCCAACCATATACATAACCTATAAAAAACCCCCCTTTTTTAATAACATTATTGCCATGCAGACACAGCTGACACTTCTAACCCCCCCCCCCCCCCCGTATGGGAAAGTCCCCCGTTCTAAAAAACATACATTGAATTATCCCCTAATGAAAGGTCAAACCCACCTCATCAAAAAACCCAAAAGTTGGTATGCATGAACAAGACAAAAACAACCCAAAATTTTTCCCGACTTTAAAAAAGTTTTGAAACATTACATTTTCCCATACACCTAACTGAAAAAAATAAAGAATAAAACACCACCAATATGATGTAAATATTAAAGGGAAAAACCCGAAAATTTCAAACATTCAAAACATTGCATATAGTGAAGTTTTACACTCAAAAAGCAAATAATACACCACAAGGGCCCCATTAGGGGGTACAATACTAGGGTAAAGTAAATTATTTTTAAAAAAAACCCCAGACTAAAAAAGACTAGAGTAATTTTTTAAGGGTAAGGCTGCTTTTAATGTGCCAGTCCCAAAAGAACCCGACCGTAAAACTCAGAAAAAATTTTTTGTTGATACCAAAGGCCAATCTTTTTTAACCTTAAAAAAAAGAAACCAAAGGGGGTCGGTATCCCTTTGGGTTTCAAGGGAAAATTTTTAAAAACCCAGTTTAACATAACCATCAGGCTTTGGGAAAAGTAACCCTGGAAACCACACTTATACCCACATGACAAACATTCTTTGTGAAACATGGCGTACCTCCATACCAAAATTTTCACTAAACCCTTTCCCCTTACACATACATCAGTTTCCCCAAAAAACCAAACCCCCCCCCCCCCTTTTCATCCCCCCCCCAAAAGGGGACCACTCCTTTTTCCATCCTCAAGGGGCCCCCCCCAAGGGGAAACCCCCATGAGATTCCTATAACCTTCCCCGGGAAAATTTTTTCCCAAGAAAGCCCCATAAACCAACTTATTCCTACACTTCGTCCTAAAAAACTGGCCGCCCCCGCTTTTTTTCCTCATATCCCCCTTAATCCCCCATTCCCCATGAAATGTCCCCGATTTAAACCACAAAGATAACATTATAAACCCTTCCAACATCCCTAGGAACTTTCCCCTTTCATCCGTAGTAAAGCCCTAAAAGGGGGCCACGACCCCCCCCCCAACATTCTGATTTAAACCCCAAACCCTCCCCTGATCTCACCCCCTCCAAGGAGGTACAAAAAAAAAACCAAAATGAACCGCCGTTTTAAAAAACATCACCACAAAACTGACAAAAAGCCTCTTCCACAAACCCCATACTAAAGTAAACCTCCTTGGGAAACCAGGGAAACCCCATGATAAACCTTAACAATTCTCTTAAAACCCAGCCGGGAAACCGAAGCTTACTAAAATCTTTTCCCAAAAAACCCCCCAATCATTTCGTTGGGTACAAAGGGTACCCCTTGCATAATTCCTTGACCTTTTACTACCCTCACCAACCGTTTCACTTTGATTTTTTTTCCACCTTTTTGCCCCTGGGCAATAAAAAACTCAACATATCTTCACAAACCCTCAAAAACCTTCCCCCCCCCCACCATTTACTGCCTCCTCCATAAAACCCCTTCCTACTTTAGGGGCCCCTCACCCCCCTTCCCTCATTTTACCTTCCCCCACTTAAAATTTTTACAGCCCCTTACTCTCAGTCCTAAAGGCAACAAACCCCAAACCCCCCCCCTCCCGAACATCCGTCATAACTACCCCCTTTTTCTTTTAAACCCTGGGCCCCCCCAAAATCCCCCCACAAAAATTCAGCACCCTTTCCCCTCATTTCCAAAAATATCCGTACCTCTAAGGGGAAAAAACCCCTCCCCCCCCATAAACCCTTTCATAGGGCAAGTGAATTTAAAACCCCCACTACCCTCTGATGTAAAGCTAAGTCCCTCGCACTTAAACCTCCTATCTACTTAAAACCTTTCCCCGTGACAGACCCGAATTTACCTTTGCAGCCTGCACTTCCCGCCAAATACCATACCCCACAAAACCTTGTTTGTCAACCATGTCCATCCTAACCCTATCCCCAAAGCCCCCCCCCATCCAATTCCCGACCTCTTAACTTGATTTCCCCCGTATTAATTTCCATTCCGGATTCATACCAAACATTGAATCCTTACCCCCCCCTCCTTAACCCCTCCTTACCCCTTACAAAACAGTAGTTCATCCACATCCCCAACTGCCCCCTTTTGCACCCCCCTTCCATTCCTGTTTGTTCATTACCCTCTAACAACTCATAAAAAGGTTCGCACCACCAAAGGAGCTGTGACATGGACACCCCTGTCTCAAACCTCTCTCCATTGGTACATTTTCACCAACCCCCATGACCTTTTCCCCTCCCTCTGCCCATCATACAGGGTGTTACCCCCTCACTACCCCCTCCCAAAACCCCCAACCCTCTAAGAAAACCCTAAAAATCTCTGTCCCCAATCAAAAAGCTTTCCCCCCCAAAATCTAAACCCTGTATTCCCCCCCCCGTACTCTCTCTAGAAAATCCCTAACAAACCTGTCCATCCCTCTCCTTTTCCCCGGAATTCCCCCAACTTGTCCCCTATGAAACAAAAAACCCAACTTTTTTTCCTAATTCTGTTGCCCAAAAACCTAAAAAAACTTGTAACCGGCACATTAAAGTAAACGCACGGTACATTCAAAACTCGGCATTCCCTTTTTTTTGGGGACTAAAACCGTGACACCCGTTCTTTGTGATTTCCCCATCCCCCCACTACTTAACTACAATTCAAAACCCCCACCAGACAAAAGCCGTACATCCCCCAAAGAACCCATAAAAAATCGTTTTTTATTCCGTCTTGCCGGGGTTTTCCCGGCACATCCCAAAAAAATGCCCCTCCAACCCTCCCTTTCACTAATTACACCCCGGATTTGTCACTTTCCTCTCACTTAAACCCATTAAACCCTTCTCCCCCAAACCGTCCCCCACCCACTCCCCTGCCCCAAACCCCCCTCCACTCTCCCTAAACAAAAATCTGCAACAAAAAATATTTTGTGGTGGATAGGCCTTGACCCCCTCAAAGCCACCCCCCCCCCCCGAAACCTGCCTCAATATCGCAAGGTGGTCTTTGCCGCTTTCCTTAAACCCCTTTAAAACAAAACCGATGGCCTATCTCCCCCTTTAAAACATCCTCCAACCGCCCTAACTCGAATTTTCCTCAAATTTTTTCCCTTGTGAATTTCCCCCCAAAATTTTCGAAAAAGTTCCATTCCTCACTCCGCCCCCCCGGGCCTTGCAATAACGTCATTTTAATGACCCCCAAGATAATTTTGTAGGCCTAGCTCCACCCGCCTCTCCTTACCCCCTACTTTTAAAAAATTTCCAAATTTTAACTTTAGCCCTCATTTTTCCCCCCAATCCGCAAAACCCTTTCCCAAAACCTAGTCTCCCAAAAGGATTTCCACGAATCTTAAAACCCCCTTTGGGTACCCCCTTCCCTAAGTCCTCACATTTAATTTCCAATATCCTGCTAAACCCCCACTAGCCTCTACCCCCCCAAAACTGCTATAAAAGCCGATGATCAGGAAAAAAAACCCCCATCGATAGTCCTCCACCCTCTCCCACCTATGCCCTGCCCAACTAAATCTATCTAACGTGCCTCATATCCCCTCGAATAAACTGTGCCCACCCACATCCCCCCCTTTCCCCCACATCTACCGCTCCACACTCGCAAAACATCCCCGCAGAACCCCCAAAACACAACCCCCCCCCTCGGAACCACTTTCCCCCTTTCCCAATGCACAAATTTCCAAAACCCCACAATCACAGTAAAAGCAGGTAAACCTCTAAGTATATACCCGACCTCGCGACAAAAACCCCTTCACTCTAGTGTTACTTTGCGGGGATTACCACCTACAAAACTAAAAAATCCTGGCCCCAAAAAACCCACCCCCCCCTGAAACCCCCCCACCCCCCCCCCTCCTCCCAACCCGGGTACGAAAGGATGGTCCCTTTACCGCCACGGGCCCCACCCCTTTCAACCTCAAAGCATCACATGTAAACAACCTATAAAACCCTTTCAACAAATACATCCTAACCCATGGTTATGTTCCTGCAAAAAACAGAATCAAAAAAAATCTCCTCAAAAACCCATCTAACCCTACCCTTTGACCCCGTTTTTAAAACCGTTTACATTGAAAGTTACACACCTGAAAATTTTCAAGAATGGCGGCTTACCCTTGCCATGAGGCTTACTTGGTCCTCCTTTCATAGGTCTCGGTTTTCCTATCAATCCCTCGTTCCCGCCCCCCAACCCCTCCCTGCCCTTCCCACCCAGCTTCCCTTGCCCCCCCCCCTCCCCCCTGGGCTTGCCTTTTCAACCAAGTGCCCACATCTTCTTTCCCCGGGCCTTTGCGCTGGTGGAGGGACCTCGTCCATTTGATGCCCCCGCGATTTTGCAGCTACCCCTACATACATTTTTTCGCTACCACTTTTTCTTATGGCCTCCACCCCACTTGCCTTTCCCGCGAACCCACTCAAAATCTTCCCTTTCCCGCTTCTGCATCCACACTTGTATCACCGAACTCACATCCTTTCCACACCCGCTCCGACTCTTCCCCCAAAAAACCTTCGCACAGCTCCAAAAACCCCTCCTTACTACTCTGCATTATCTAACGGCCTGTCTGACGGGGATATTCCCCCCCCCCCGTTTTCCCCTGGTATGTAACACACGTCTCCAAAACCACCTTGCCCTGTCGACCCCCCACCCCATTGGGCCCTTACCCCGGCTTTTCCCCTTTACCCCCAAACATCCGTGGGTTTAATGGCGTTATCCCCGAAGCTGTTTTTGACCCTAGGCCCCCCGTCTCCTGGGGGCATTGTCACCTGTGCTCATAAAGAGTCACATAAACGGCACGTCTTCCCCGCCCCGCTAGTTACAAAAACCTGTGTTCTTGGTTATGCAATGTAACTATGATGGTATTTGGGCTCCCAGGGGCATTTTCAGTGTAAGGATCCTTCCGGGATCTCCTCTTTAAGGGGCCCCCCTCCCCATTCCCATGCTCGTCGATGTACGTTCCATAACCACTGAAACATTTGTAGGGTGTTGCTGTTGCCTCAAAAAGGGACATTCCTTACCTTCACCCAAGTAAAATACTTAGAACATCAGCCTCTTCCCGGCCGAATTGATACTCATCCGTCGTTCTTGAAATTTTATCTCATGTAAAGGGGAGATGTCACCCTCATGAACTTCACGAAAACCCTTGAAATTCCATTCAGTGCCACACCAACACTCTTCATTGGGGGTGCCCTAACAGTCCCTGATAATGCTTGGCAGGAGAAGTTCATCGTGTCGTTTCTTAAAGTCCTCAACCACGAATGCAGACAGTATTTATGCGCCCGGTACAGTCGGTCCGCCATCTTTGGGGTAAAATTTTCTATGTTTTCCTCCCAGGGGGGCGTGCAAGAGAAAAGTAAAGCGTCCACTCTCCCCGCAGGTCGAGAGCGAATGCAAAGACTATTGAAACATGGTTAGGACTGTTACATGTTCCTCGAAAAGGATACCACTACCTAGTCTTCCTTCATTTCAATAACCTATCTTTGAAAATCATAATTATGTAGAATTTCCCAGTGTTTTTTTCAATCCTTGGTACATACAAGATCTGATATTGATGAGATTGCTACTTTCAACTACCCTAAATGTCTTGTGAAGGAAGAACCCTACGAACTAATTAAGTCATTACCGGTGGTCAAACGCAATTATCATCTAGCCTTACATGTCTTTTCAGACAACTACTTTAATGCTGACAAATCCAGGATTAGACATGCAGTATGAATCTCAACCTTGAAGCCACCAAGATATTGTTTTACAGATTTACAGACATTTAGGATGACATTAGACAATAGTCTCAGATATCTAGACACTAAATATGCCTAAAGCAATGTAACTGGTTTATCAGTGGTATTGTACAGGAGGAGCTGTTACCACAAACCACTGAAAGATTAAATATTATGTTCAACAAACGTTATTTCAATTGCCAAGAAATTGTCAACGGTTTACAAGCAATAGTTTCTTGCATGCAAGCAACATGACATGATGATAAATCTAAAAATCCTACTGTGGATACCAGAACTTTAACTCAGTATAAGAAGAATATACCTATTCCTACTAAATCAAAGATTGGAAAATCCCATGTGAGTACTTATCAAGCTGTGAATACAACAGTCTTTTTTTATATATTTTTTTAAAACATTGCACAATACAAAGAGGTATAAAGTATAATAAAATAGCCATGTAGCGGCTGTAGGCAAAAAAAAATTCTACAGTATATCCGTAACACAAATAACAATACATCAACTTTGTGGCAACAGCATCCTAAACACACCTCTCAACATATGACTTGAGACTGTATATGTACATAAATAAGAATCCTGTGCTGCAACACAGTTGACACATCACCCCCCCCCCAACTCTCACACACACACACATGAATTATAACCACATTTCCTCAACTGAAAATTTTAACATTAAGTTAGATCCCTAACTCATCACGTCCCTTGAGGAAAGAATATTTTCAACATCGTTGGTACATGGCCACTAAATACACAATACCTTAAAATAACTAAACACAATACAATATTTCCGTTCCGTATACACCTGTGCACAACCACCAATGAATTGGTTATGATCGTGTAACTTATATAGTGCACACTTAATTGTTTCTCCCCCAATGATCTGCCACACCAATATGGCGGCATGTAACCTAACTTAACTTAAAAGAATAAGCCAAAACAGTCATTACATTCACATTGGAGGAACAATCTCACCAAGACACAGTACATTAATTAACAAATATGACTATAAGGGAAACTTGACCTAGTAATACGCAGATCTGGAAAATTTTCTAGGGTGCTTATCTGTATGTACCTCAACATTATATACATACAAGTAATCTCATTGGGAGACAACCATATTGTTTACCGTAGTCACCCCGTGTAGACATGTGAGAAAACTTAACCACCTCTGGTCACTACAGGTGGTCCCTTCGACCTCACAATCTTATCCATATCTATCCAAGACCAGTATGGATTGGATAGCACCCACAAGTATGGTGCTACTAATTAATTGTGGACTGTATATATTATATTAGTTTAGCTGAATGAAGGGGGGGGGGGTAGGATACACATGGATACATCCATCAAGGAAAAACATTTGTACATAATCCCACCACTTACCAGATATTCTCTGGTGGTCACTTGATGTAGCTGGATCACTCATAACCTATCCAATTACAACATAACATAACTGGCCAGCATAGTCTGTTATAACTAGAAGGGTTACTTAACTGTGGGTGATTGATACTCCTTATTTCTCCATTCACCATCTCATCTCGATGTCCTGCTACACCGACACGGTCTCATTCCGGCAGGACGAGGTATCCGTCGGTTTGTCCCGGTTTAGAAGTCGTGACTCAATGAGCTTCACTTTCCTCGTCTCGGGAACAACAAGGTCTAACGTGTTCACTCGGAGCAAGGCGACTTATTTCACATCCCGCATTCTCTTAACTCAATGTTATTATCACTGATTACATTACCATTCGCAAGACGATTTAACGTCTCATAACTATTATACACGTTAGAGATCACTCCATTAAGATCTGAGACCGATGAGTGATGATTAAACCAAGGGTAATTTTCCCCGGGACACAGTCCATGGTGACGCACCAGTCACCCAGTCGAACATTATTCACTAATTTTACCACTCTATTACCGTGGTCCCGTAAATCACGTTCCCTCACTCTCCACCAGGAACAGTTACGACACTTCCTATTATGAAATGAGGCCTATATTAATCCTTAGGCCGCCGTGAATGCCAATTTCGTGGTTCCATGCTTTCCCAGCTTCCTCACCACATTCAAAACAATCCGCCTCCCCTCATGGCCCGAGTCGCCCCAACCCCCCCGCACATCCGCGCATGCGCAAAGGGAACTCTTGGTTCTACTCTATTTTCAAATACATTTTTGACCCATATAGACACATTAAACACCTATTAGGCACTATAGTTTCGGAAAATTAAAATATTTTCCACACACATTATCTCCTCAGCCAGGTGGATTTGCAATCACTTGGTTAATGTTACCTTGAAACTCTCGGCTTGAAGTTTCACTAAACACTAAAACAACTTCGTACTTAAGGAATTACCTTTGAACTCTATTGTAACATGATAATAAATCTAATTTAAAATAGGTTATCATAGCAGATAAGAATCCACTTTGAATTAATCGGAAGTAAGAAAGTACTTCCCATTGTAACAGTTCTGTGTCCCACTTGTATGCTGACACATCGTTTTACATACAATACTATGTCTATTATCAGCACGTGAGGGACAGTACACCCACACTGGACAATCAACTTTCTATTGCGTTCATCATAATATACTGCACCTACGCCTCACTCTGCACAGTGATAGAGGCTAAGACCTCCCCTACTCATACCTTATCCATCATTCACTCTCATCTTGAAAGTTACACGAGGGCTATATGAATGGTGTACACAATCCACGAACAGCCAGTGATGTAGTATATGAAACTGGACGTCACACTACTTTACCTGACCATATCAGACTTCCTGACAATATACATTACTACATACACGCACTACCCATCCACGCTGACATATCAATTGCCTGCGCATGCTCAAACAGCCACAATGGTGCACCTGTGCCCACATGTCCCACACTCCACATGTGCATGCACTTACGTTCCATACATAATATCACACACACAACACACACGCAAACTTTGCTTCCATCCAACTCCAGGGAGGCGACCCTGTTTCTACCCCTGACTTCCCTACCCACAGTATCACTTTCCATTTGTACCCACCCCTTCCTCGTACATTACAAGTCTAATAAAGCCACTAATGTAAGTTCCTTCTATCCCTCTGAAAAACCCCTCTCCCACCTCCTCCCATAAATTTCCCTGTTTCGACATACTGTTTTATGGAATGTTACCGCTAACACCCTCCTCTTCACCTCACTAACCTTTTTCCCCCGCAATCCCCACAATACATATATAATCAACCATAATGTACCCCACAGCCCTCATGATGCTATCATCCCAACCCCCTACGTCCAGACTTAACACTCTCAGAACAGAAATTCCTTTACCCCCAATCCTATGTATCACCCTACTTAACAACCCCATGATGCTCCTCATTCCATCACAAAAACATTCTACATGAAATGCCAACTACTCCCCACCACATATCCCACATGCCCCATCAACCACTCATCTATCCCATAAAACCACACCTGACAGCAAAATGCCGTGCAGAAAACGATACATTATGTCACACGCACGTGGTTGTAACCTCATCCTACTTAACCTATCCCATATACTTCCCCATTTATACACAGTGAAAATTCGCTCTTCAGGTGCCACAACCCTCCCCACTAACAATCTACACATCCCACCTATTTTGACCTTTCACTGCTCTCAAACCCACGCCATAGCCCTCAAAACAGTATCACACTCATGCAACTCCACTCCTGTATACATGCATTTCAATTTATCATGGATCCTACCCCCCACCCACACCTTCCCTCATCACCTCCCTTTTAATGAAGACACATTTGACCCTCCGTTTTAAGTCCAGCAATCCCAACTCCCCCTGATGCACAGGTAACATTACCACTTCCCTTTTATGCAAATCACACCCCAAACCCTTGAAGAATTTGAAAACCCTCCTAAGTATACCCGATATTGCCATCCCAGTTAATGGAAACATGGCTGCCACATGCCATGCCTTACTATACAATAAGACATTAATAACAATGGCACACTGCACAAGGGTCAAATGATAAGGCCGCAATGCTCCCAGGCACCCCTGAATTCGATCCATCAACCAATGCGAGTTTTCCTTGCGTGCCACAGCCAGATCATCTCCTCACGACTGCACTACCCCACACAGCCCTCCCCACCCAAGGTCCCAACCCCATTACCATGGACTTTTCTGAATTCCCTCCTGCAAACACATTAACCCCCATCTAAGGCATCCTATGACATCCCCTCCTGAATCAAAACAGTAGTATCATCTACATACCCTATCAAAACTGGCCAATCCCTCCCAACTCCACTCCCTTCTCCACCTCTAATGCACATGCACTACTTCACCATTCTATAAAAGGGGTCCTGTATGCATGCAAACAATAGTTTTGAGAGAGGACATCCCTGTCAAAGTCCCCTACCCATTACAATCTTCCCACCCATTCTTCCATTAATCTGTCCCCTTGCCATTACAACACGATACAAGGCATCTACCCATCCCACTATTTCCTCCCCAAATCCCTGTCCCCTGAGGAAAGCTCTCAATGCATCCCTTTCCACTCTATCATAAGCATCTTGCCAGTCTAGTGCCACCAAACCCCCCCCTCCCCCTTTGATTCCACGAAATCCCGTAGTAACCCATGCCCCTCCACCATAGACCTCCCTGACAACCAACACTGAGTTTTCAATACTACCCTCCCCACTACGCACTTAAACCTATTTCCCAAATCTTGGCAAACAACTTATAATCCGCACATAACAACGAGATTGCCCAGTAATCCCTAAGCGCATCCTGCCCCTTACCCTTCGGTAGGAATACTACGACAGCTGTTGCCTCTTCTCACCCAACTCTCCCATCTCCTTCATCAAATTTAATAACCCAACTAAAATCCCCCTTATCGGCTCCCAAGCTGTTGATAAAACTCCGCCAGGAGACTATTGATTCCTGGTTTCTTTGCCCTTTTGCATTTCACTTAAAGCCCCCCATATTTCCCCCTCAGTTATTTCCCCTCCCAATGCTTCCCTATCATTGTTTTCCAACTGACATATCACACTCCCACACACCTGCTCTAAAACCCCAGCCCCGACCCCATCCCTTTGCCAGTACTTCTCATACCACTTTTTTTTTTTGGCACAGGGTTTGACAAGGTAAAGGATCCCTAGCTTTATTGACAAGCTATTTACAGGTTAAGGATTCC
The DNA here is from genome assembly GCF_026875155.1 of Cherax quadricarinatus. Lineage (NCBI taxonomy): Eukaryota > Metazoa > Arthropoda > Malacostraca > Decapoda > Parastacidae > Cherax > Cherax quadricarinatus. The sequence goes on along the minus strand of NC_069464.1, from coordinate 23,636,386 downwards.
CATCCCATCTGTAGCTTGTATGGCCTGACCCTTCCTATACCCACCCACCGACTCATGAACCTCCAACCATGGAATAGCCGTTGCCTGCTGTCATTGCTTTTGCCAACGCAATATGCACATCGAAGGTCTATCGCCCCATAACACCTCTTCCACCCCTGTCATTACCCTCACCACTTGGAACCTCTTGTCCTGTAGCTCGTGCAGCCTTCCATTAATTGCCATAATGTCATACATAGGATAAGTACCTACCATTGTCCTGTCTTCCAAATAGTTAGCAAGTCCATATTTTAAAGAACTGATTCATTTCCCTTCATTCACATAATATTGCCTAATCCTTTCTTTAGCACACACATCCCACCAAGTCACCACATCCTCCACCCCATTTACCTCCTCATTTAGCCCCTCCCACAGTGTTGTAAATCCCTCCAACTCCTCCTCATTTCCTAGCGCACTCGTATTTAACTTCCAGAAACCCCCTAGAGATACTCGCTTGTGACTCCCACCCCACCTCTGCCACTACCGCCCGATGACCCGAAAAGCTACCTCTATTGTATGGAAATATTTTTAACAAGACCCCCTGAGATAGATACAATCTAAACCTAGCCATGTAACCCCTCCTTACGAAAGTGTGCTCTACCTCCCACGCCCACCCCCCCGCCAACCGCATCCCTCAACTAAATATCCCGCAAGAGGTCTCGTAAGGCCGCCAACACATACCCCGCCCCTTTTGGTTCTACATCAGCCCTCCTAATAACACAGTTCCAGTCCCCACCGACGATTGCCACTGCTAGTAAACTATATAAGAAAAAAACTAGTTCATCACATACAAAATCCTTTACTTTCACATTGTTTTCCGCTGGTGCATACACACTTACAAAAGATACCCTCTGCCCCATCCACCACCCAACCACATCCAACACCCTCTCTCGACCTCCCCCCCCCTTTTTAACAACACGATAAGGAGTTGTCGTCTAAGGAGCCCTCATGATGAACATCAGTCTCCACTGTTCTACGTTCCATGGAACAGAGCGACACCTTTCTCGCACTGCTTGTCCCTTCCTCCTTGCCATGGGTTTGCCTGGCACACTCCTCCGCCAGCAACGTGTTGTCTTACCCCAGCTCAGATACATCGTCCTCCGCAGTGTCAATGTCCTCAAGACCTTGAGCTCTTCCTACAGCGCCATTACCTCCTCTTGCACTCGCATGTCTGCACTCATCTCCTTCATAGTGGCGGTTCCTGGGTCGATGCAGCTTACCTCACACACACCAGTTTCCGCGAGGATATCCTCCACCACATCACTCCACAGGCTCCCACTCCCTTGCTTGCACGTGGGGCTCTCAACTATGGCGTCCACATTGTTAACTGGTGCTTCACCAGTCTGTGCAGGCGCCCTCTGTTTCACACACACTGCCACCATATGATCGTATGCCCCACATAACCTGGACGTATGTCTTTGTCCAGCATACAATATGAGAACCTGCGTCCTGGACTCCTCCAACACGATATAAGATGGGATGGGATGTCTCAGAGTCATTTTTCAGGGAAAAGGTTCCCTCTAGGTGGCCCATGTAAGCACCTGCCGCCCACTTGCCCTGTTGTGCCAGATGCACGGTTCCATATGCCTCGAAAACACTCCTGATGTCAGCCTCGTCTGCCTCAAACGTGACGTTACAAATCTTTACCCACATAAAGTGGTGGGATACGCCAATCAAATGCACTCTCACAGCAGGAGTTGCATCAAAGCTCACGTCTTGGAATCTAGTCACCAATGACTCGTACACAGCCGTCGAATTTAGTTTAGCTACACCATACACCTCCTCGTCCTGTATGCCATATGTCTCTCTAATGATGGTCGATAGTAATACCTGCGCCGATGAGTGTGAAATCGCCCCCCGAAGCAGCTCAGTGCCGATGGCGTTCACTCGACGCCTCACACTCAGCGCCATGTTGGTACAATGTTGCTCGCCTGAAAACAGCAGAGGGGTGCAGAGCACAACTGCGCTCCACCGTAGCCAGGCAGCGAATCAACAACAGACAGTAAACAGACTGTCACACAAACGTACTCCAACATGTGTACTTTGTGATGGATCACATTGGGCACAATTTGTATTCAATATACAACAATAAAGGCACAGAAACAACGTGCTCATCAGCTGAAACTGTTCACTAAGTGTTTAGGTAAACACAGGGAAGGTAAATGCTCACTGAAAAAGTGTTTTAAATGCAATGGTATGCATCATACAGTTTTGTGCCCAAGCATTTATGCTGAACAACAGGTGACTTCTACAGAAACAGGAAACCAACAAACAACAGCATTAAATGTGAAAGATAAGTCTAAATCGACAGATCTCCCAATAGCCCAAGTTGAGTTATCTAATAAATTACACAAAACCAATTTGCTAACACTATTTAATCAAGGCTCAAAAAGGTCCTTCATAAGAAAAACAGTGTTACAGAAATGAACAAACCCAGAGCAAAATACAGTTAGATATAGGTGGTTTTTTCCAGAGTTTTGATAAACAGACATATGACCAAGCCAAGTTCAATGTTGGTCTAGGTAACAGGAAAAAGAGAGTAGAAGCTGTGGTAGTAGATGATTTGCCTACGACTGTGCAGATACAAGGATTAAAAGAAACAGTGCAGCACTAAAGGCAGCTAATTTAGACTGCTGCTCTCAGTGTATGCAATATACACTGCTGCTCTCAGTACATACAATATACACTGCTGCTCTCAGTACATACAATATACACTGCTGCTCTCAGTACATACAATATACACTGCTGCTCTTAATATACACAATATACACTGCTGATGATTGACCATATCGCTCTTGGGCCGTGTGGTTGGGCTGCGCACACGCTCCTGGTTGAGAGGCCTTCGTGTGCAGTTTGATTTTCTCAAGTTGGCGCAGGATACAAGAAGGCGCGTCAACACTGTGTGCTTTGATTTAGTGCGGGGTGTCGTTACACCTCAGTCCACACAGGTGATACTACCTATGATTATTCACGACACATACGGCACTGCTGATCAGGATCTGTATGGAGTATCGCTCAATGGGGCTTACCCAATATTCGTCAAGCTACGATCAACGGCAGTGTATTAACGCCTGGCGGAGAAGTATCAAGATGGCTGTGTGGACGTTAACTCGGCAATACGAGTTCGTCTCATTGATGTGTCGAGACACTACACCTGGGTGAAGGTACGTAATGTGCCTTTCGAAGCTGACGAGGCAGACCTAAGGAACGTTTTTGAACGTTACGGTACTGTTCACCTGGCAACAGCGGGTACTTGGGCGGATGGGGCATACGCCGGCTTGCTGGAAGGTACGTTCAACCTGAAGATGATGCTGAGGCATTCTATCCCATTGTTTGTCATCCTAGAGGACTTTCAGACACAAGTTATGGTGTATTATGCAGGGCAGCGCAAGACTTACAGGCTATGTGGCACTTATGACCATATGGCAGCCCAGTGTGGAAGGCAGCAGCGACGACAGGATGCAGACAGAGGGATGGAGCGAGGGCCTGACCCGATGGGGGGGCCTGTCAGCGGGACACTTGTAAATGGCCATAGTTCTTGGAGTGAGGAGGTGGAGAGAGAGTTCCCGACGGTGGGGTCGAGCCCATCAATATCTGTAGGCTCTATGGTCTCCGCTTTGGTGGAAGGGGAGACCAAGCTAAGTGGTGAGGAACGAGTGGAGGATGTGGCTTTAGTGCAGTTGACGGACAGGTTTTTGGAGACGACGAGAGCTGGGGATGATGCACAGTCGGTGGAAGGACCAGAGGAGAGCGATGAAGAGAGAAGAGGTAGTCAGCTGACTGCGGGTGCCACTTCTATGGGAGTGGTGACCGTGGTCGAGGCGGCGGCGGAGGTATATTGTGAGGCATCTCCCGACCAGGACATGGATGCAGAGAGTGTTCGGCGAAAGAGGGCGGCAACGCACTCTGATTCCGGTGATGTTTTGACCCCGGCGCAGAGGCTGGGGAAGAAACCGTGGGCTGACGTGGTGAGTGGAGGCGCCACAGGTGTGTCCGATCAGGTGTTCGACCGGGGGGGAGGGAATCGCGCTCACAGTGGAGAGCGAGGTGCGAAAAGTAGGAAGGCAGGTAATGCGCCTATGAGAGGAGTTCCAGGGCAGTGTGTAAAACCCTTCACGAAGGTTTCAGGTGTATGACTGTGAATGTAAATGGGATGTGTGCGAATGTGAAGTGTTTGTGACTCCAGGGTTTTTTGAGGCATTATGCCATAGATATTGCGCTTGTGCAGGAGCATAATTTTAAGGTTGGTTGGGATTTGAATGTGGCTGGATATCGTGTGTTTGTGGCATATTCGGAACATTTGAAGGGTGGGGTTGGGATCCTGATTCGGGAGACGAGCCCGTTTGTTGTAATTAGATGTGAGGGAGGGGAGGAGGGTAGGGTACTCTGGGTATATGGATGGTGGAGGGGTGAGCGACTGGCAGTGGTTTGTGTGTATGCACCAGCAGAGCGTGATGTACGGGTGAAGAATGAGTTTGTGCGTGATGTTTTGATTTATTATTTGAGATCTCTTCCCTCGGTAACAATCGTAGGCGGTGATTGGAATTGTGTGGTACGTAGAAAGGATGTGGAGCCACGGGGGGCAGGGTGTTTTTTGGTTAGCCTAAGGGATCTTTTGCTGGGCATGGGGTTAAGGGATGTTATTGGAGGTGGGGACCTGATGGTTGAGCATACGTTTCATAGACAGGGATACGCGGCCAGGCTAGATAGGTTATATGTGACGAGAAGTGTGCGGGTGATGTGCGTGCATATGGTAGATTCTGTATACACTGATCATAGAGCTGTTTATATGGACTTGACTTGGGCCAGCTTGCCTAAGGTATTGGAAGTTAAATGTGAGACTTCTTGGGCGGAGGAGGCGGGGTTAGATTTTAGAACAATGTGGGAGAATTTGTGGGGAGAGGGTAGGGATGTGGGTGATTTGCTGGGGTGGTGGGATGGGGTAGCTAAGTTGAGGATCTGGCGGTTTTATGTGCAATGGGGAAAGTACCAGGGTTGGATGACATACGGGTTGCAGCAGTATTTCGAGGGTAGGTTGCAAAGTTGTCATGAGAGGGGCGTGCAGGCAGGGCAGTATCCCATGGAGGAAATCGAGTTGTTAAAAGGGAGGATTCGAGATTTGCAGAATAACAGATTTGAGTGCAGGGTGGATTTGAAGAGGCGGTGTGGGGTGATTGCCCATCGGCCTGTGTGTTAAGGGGACAGAGGCAGCGCCGTGTGACTATGGAAATTGATAGGCTAGTGGTACATGAGGACTTAGGTGGATATAGGGCGGGACAGGAGTTAAGAACAACGGAGGCGATGAGTGATTACATGGATAAGTAGTTTGGAAGAAATTTACTTAGTGCAGGGGTGGGTGTGAGGGCTTTCGGGGGGTTGGGGAGAATGTATCTTGTGTACTAAGTGGCAGTGATCGCATGGCATTGGGGGGGGGGGGGATATTGAAGAAGGGGAGGTGTGGAGGGCTTTAGAGGGGATGGCACGAGGTAAGGCACCAGGTTTGGATGGCTTGCCCTGCGAGTTTTATGTGAGCCATTGGAGTGTGTTGAAGTCCTTCTTAGTAGAACTAATGAATACGTTGAAAAGGGAGGGGAGGATGGACAGGTTGCAAGGAACTGCGGTTGTGGTTTTAGTGCCAAAAGGTAAGCAAAAAGACATGGTGCGGGACTTTAGGATAATATCATTGCTGTGTGCTGATTATAAAATTTTTGCAAAATTTTTAGGAAATAGGCTGAAGTGTGTGGTGGATAGAGTGGTTGCGAGAGGACAATATGGTGTGTCTGGGAGGACGACGTATGACGGGCATAGTATTATAAAAAAATTTGTGGAAGGGTCGGGAGGGGAGCACGGGGGGGGGGGTGTCTTAGCATTAGATTGGCAGGCAGCGTATGATAGTGTAGAACGTGAGGTGTTGTGATACATATTAAGGAGGCAGGGTTTTGGGGAGGAGGTGGTGCGTTGGGCAGAGACATTGTATATAGGTGTGGGAGTGTGTGTACAGGTAAATGGGAAGTTGGGGGAGTGGGTATCCATGGGTCGGGGTATTAGGCAAGGTTGTCCTTTGTCTCAATTGTTGTTTGCCTGTTTAACAGACCCTTTCTATAGAGTGATGGGAGCGTGTATAGAGGTGGATTGGGGAGTAGGAAGTGGAGAGCAGGGAATAATAGGGTACGAGGATGACACGACAATACTAGTGCGAACGCTGAGGAGTTTACGTGCGGTAGGAGATGTTATTGATAATTTCGCGAGGGTTACCGGTTTAAGAGTTAATGTGGAAAAATCAAAATTACTGGTCTTAGGAGATTGGGTGGGAAGAGAGAGTTGGGGATGGAATGTACATTGGAATATGGTGGACAGGATAAAAGTGTGTGGGATAGTGTACATAGGTAGTGTGAGAGAGGCGAGGATGGTTAATTCTGGACTTGTTGTGGATTGAGTGGTGGGGCGCTTGGATGGGTTGAGACCAACTCATTTGACAGTACATCAGCGTGCGATTGTTGTGAATGTGTTGTTATACAGTAAAGTCTGGAACGTGACAGCAGTATACCCGTTAGCAGGTCCAGATGTTACGAGGTCGTTAAGGAGGGTTTTCCATTTTCTTTGGGGTTCCAGGTGTGAATGGTTGAGTAGGAGTGTGATTACTCTACCGGTCAACAGAGGAGGATTAGGGTTGATTGATTTACAGTTAAGAGTCAAGTGTATTTATTTAAAGTGGGGGTTATGCCGTGTGCGGGGACAAGCGGGGAGGGGCGTGAATGACTTACATGAAGAGGTGCGAATGTAGTGGGAAGGGCCGGAGATGAGGGTGTGTGAAGACGTGTTTGCATGTCTGGGACCCTAATAAAGTTTGGGTGGGTGTTTTAGAGCGTGCTGTAAGGGCGAAGGTAGTCGCGAAGACTGAGAGTATCTACCCTATGTATGCGTGAGAGGATATATTGGAGAGGTTACGGTTGATGCGGTTGATGCGCGTGCGACCAAACGTGCGAGAGGTATTTTTCCGTTTTCTCCATAGTATACTGCCATCGGGTGCTGCACTTGCACTTAAGGAAAGAGGGTTGATGGTGGAGGGCGCGTGTCGGGCGTGCGGGATGAGGAGACCGCGTTTCATGTAGTGTATTTTTGTGATAATCTAGGGAGTATCAGGAATGGATGGGTAAGGTTCAGAGGACTGTGGGAGGGGGCGGGATATCAGTATTGAGGGCGTTAAGTTTGGACGTGGGAGGCGTAGAGGCGTCTGTGCAACGTGCAATCACGTATATAATTGAGGATTTTGTTTTTGTATCCTGGGCGATGAGAGGGAATGGGGATTGGGAGGTGCGCAAAAGGGTGTTTGCGGCGACCATTTATAGAACGTTGTGTTGTAATCGGGAAATATATGGAAGTCGCTGGGACCAGGCTTTTTCAGCAGTGTATCGTAGAATGAGTGTGAGAGCATTGTTAGCGTTGTAAAAGGGTGGGGTTGAAGTTCAGGGGATGGAACGGGCTCGTCTCCGGGGTTGGGTATGCACAAGGGCTGTGCTGCTGTGTGTATCAGTGTAATGTGTGGTTGTGGTGAATGTGGTTGTGTGAGAGGATGTAGTGGTGTAGTTATATAATGTGTACAGCCTGTATTATTATTATTTTATAATCAAGAGGGAAGCGCTAAACCCGGAGGATTATACAGCGCCTGGGGGGGGGATGTGGAAGGCATTCAGGCTTAATTAGGGGAACTGGAGCACAGATCCAATTCCCTAAATCAAGAGCCCCTCACCAACATCAAGGAACCTTCCTTGAAGGGCTGTATAGCCTGTAGACAAGTGCGGAATGCTTATGGCTTTTTTTAGTTTTGTGGCTGACTCGTAAGACTTGTGGTAAGGCGAGTATGTGTGACTGTAGGGAAACTTATGTACTGGGGGTTAGTTGAGTAAGAATATGTACTTTGTTTTATCATGAGATTGTGATGTAGGTCCTTTCATTTATTGATTATTTATGCAGGTTGTGAGTAACCGATATATTTATCGTAATATTCTTCTTATTGTATTGTGCATTGACAATATGTCACAGTCCATACCCCCGGTGGGATTGAACCCGCGGTCATAGAGTCTCAAAACTCCAGCCCGTCGCGTTAGCCACTAGACCAGCTAGCCACAATAAGATTCATCCAACTAGGTATATTTCTACACCATAGGAAGGTTAGCACAGGCACCACTGTAACCACAAATGCAAGTTTTTACAGACGAATCTCCAGCTAGCGTGGCCGTGACGAACTCTAGCTCAAGTCCCTTCACTGCCGTCAACATGACTCAAGAAATCGTAATGACACGATTGCAAACAAACCATACCCCCGGCCGGGATTGAACCCGCGGTCATAGAGTCTCAAAACTCCAGCCCGTCACAGTGGTGCCTGTGCTAACCTTCCTATGGTGTAGAAATATACCTAGTTGGATGAATCTTATTGTGGCTAGCTGGTCTAGTGGCTAACGCGACGGGCTGGAGTTTTGAGACTCTATGACCGCGGGTTCAATCCCGGCCGGGGGTATGGTTTGTTTGCAATCGTGTCATTACGATTTCTTGAGTCGAGTTAATATGTCACAGTAATATTATGTAAATAGTGTATACCTGAAGGGATTATGGCTTTAATTATATTATTGAACCTGTTACAGGGGTCACCTACATGTTATGTCCTTGTTGTTGTTCTTGTGTAAATAAGATTAAGATTACCCATCTTTCTTAATGTTATGTTCTGTCATAAGCGATATTTTCTAGTGTATTTGTGCAACCTCTTTTTGTCTGTTAATATTGTGTTTGTTATTTTGCTATTGTACGTTCTGAGGGATTGTGATTCATAAAGTATTTATATTAAATGTATATCAACCCTTGTTTAAGGGGTTTTATGTTAAGCTATGTATTGTATTTTAAATAAAATATATAAAAAAATATATATACACTGCTGCTCTCAGCATATACAATATACACTGCTGCTCTCAGTATACACAATATACACTGCTGCTCTCAGCATATACAATATACACTGCTGCTCTCAGCATATACAATATACACTGCTGCTCTCAGCATATACAATATACACTGCTGCTCTCAGCATATACAATATACACTGCTGCTCTCAGCATATACAATATACACTGCTGCTCTCAGCATATACAATATACACTGCTGCTCTCAGCATATACAATATACACTGCTGCTCTCAGCTATACAATATACACTGCTGCTCTCAGCATATACAATATACACTGCTGCTCTCAGCATATACAATATACACTGCTGCTCTCAGCATATACAATATACACTGCTGCTCTCAGCATATACAATATACACTGCTGCTCTCAGCATATACAATATACACTGCTGCTCTCAGCATATACACTATACACTGCTGCTCTCAGCATATACAATATACACTGCTGCTCTCAGCATATACAATATACACTGCTGCTCTCAGAATACACAATATACACTGCTGCTCTCAATATATGCAATATACACTGCTGCTCTCAGTATACACAATATATACTGCTGCTCTCAGCATATACAATATACACTGCTGCTCTCAGTATACACAATATATACTGCTGCTCTCAGAATACACAACATACACTGCTGCTCTCAGTATACACAATATATACACTGCTGCTCTCAGATACACAAATACACTGCTGCTCTCAGTATACACAATATATACTGCTGCTCTCAGAATACACAACATACACTGCTGCTCTCAGTATACACAATATATACTGCTGCTCTCAATATATGCAATATACACTGCTGCTCTCAGTATACACAATATATACTGCTGCTCTCAGCATATACAATATACACTGCTGCTCTCAGAATACACAATATACACTGCTGCTCTCAATATATGCAATATACACTGCTGGTCTCAGTATATACACACTATACTGCTGCTCTCAGTATATGCAATATACACTGCTGCTCTCAATATATGCAATATACACTGCTGCTCTCTATAAAAAAAAAGGGAATTTTCCCCAAGGAAAAACGCAAACTTAAAACTTTTATTTAAAATCCCCCACCACCTTCCAAATTTTTAAACCCCAAAAATACCCCCAAAAAAAAAAAACACAAAAGGACCCCAAAATTTGTTTCCCCCGACAATTAAAACATACAAAATTTAATTTTTTAAAAACCCCTTTGACAGACTTTTCACCAAAAGGGTGCAATCCCCGAAAAAAAAATTCAACGGATTTTTCCAAAAACGCCAAACCTTTGGGGGAATTTGGAAAACCAAAATTCTTTTACATAAAACCCCCAAATTGGTTAAACTTTTAATAAAATTAACCCCAAACCTTCCCCTTTTCCCGCCGGCCTATTGGCGGGGTTTTCCCCCCAAAAATTTAAAAAGGCCCCAAAAAACCCCTGGGGTTTTTAAATTTTTGGTTTTTTCTATTATATTTTCCCCGTTAAAAAGGGAAAAATTCCCCGACAAATAAAATTCCCCCCCCTTACGGAAAGGGTATTAATAAAAATTTGGACTTTAAAATTGGAATAATTCAAAAAACCTTACAAATTTGGAATTAAATAAACCCCCTATTCCCCTAAAAAAAATTTTGTCGGCCTTGTATACCATTTTAAAAAACCCCAAAGTAACCCCCGACGGGAGTTTTCACCCCCAAGCCCCAAAAACAAACCCTTCCCCCTTCCCCATCTACCCTTTTTGGGGGGTTTTTAGGGGGGGGGAAACCCGGATTTCCCGGAACGAGAATTTCTTAAAATTTTACCCCCCCCCCAAAAACCCCCCCCAATTTAATTCCCCCCTATCAAAAAATTGGGAAAATTAAACCCCCCCCATTATTTCTACCCCCCTAAAATTTCCTCGTCTTTTTCCCCCACTCCCTGTTTTTTTCACCCCCAAACCCCCCCTTTTTGTCTCGGGGAAAAACACTATTCTTTCCTAAAACCCTGCGTCCCTTAAAAGAAAAAACCCAAAACCCTTTCCCTGAAAGGGGGCAAGCCCCTTTTTCCTTTCCCCTCGTTAACCTTAATTCCCCCAAAAAAACCTACCTTCCGGCTAGGTCCCAAACCACAAAAAGGAAAACCTTGCCCGTAGTTTCCCCCCCATGGAAGGCCCCCCCAAAAAAAAATCCCCTTGGTTAAGGCGGGGCCCACCACAACTGAAAAATTGCCCCCCCCAACCTTTCCCGCATGTCGTCCCAACCCCCTCCCCTCCTGCTTTAGGGCTCCCCCCACCCCCCACCTGTCCCCTTACCCCCCCCCACCCTTTTCACCTTTGTTTTTCCCCCAACCCCCGGTCTTGTCCCCCCCCACCCCCCCTTTTGCATTTCCCCCCCACCCCCCAAAAATTGTTTTTTTCCCCCCCCCCCCAGCCTTGTTCCGATCCCCTCCCCCCTGTTCTGGGTCGCTCCCCCCACCTCCCCTCCCTCCGTCGCCCCCCAGCTCTCGTCGCTCCCCCCCCCTTCCTCCCCTGCCTCAGTCGCTCCCCCCCCCTCCCTGCTCTCGTCGCCCCACCTCCCTCCCCATGCTCTCTTTCGCCCCCCCACCTTTTTAACCTCCCCGCCTGTCCCCCCCCACCTCCCCCGCTCCTCGCTCCCCCTTCCCCCACCTCCCCTGCTTTTTCGCCCCGCCCACCACCCCCCTGCTGTCCCCCCCCTTCCCCCCATGCTCCGCTCTTTCCCCCACCTCCCCTGCCTTGGGTCGTTTTACCCCCCCTTTCCCCTTTCCCCCTTCGTCGCCCCCCACCCCCCCTTCTAACTGGGGTTTCCCCCCACCTCCCCGCTCTCGTTTTTTCCCCTTTCCCCCATCCCGCTTTTCCGCCCGCCCCCCCCAACCTTCCCCCCGGCCTCTCGCTCCCCCACCTCCCCGCTCTCGCCCGCTCCCCACCCCCCCTGCCCCTCGTCCTCCCCCCCCCCCCTTTCCCCGCTCTCGTCGCTCCCCAGCTCTCGTCGCTCCCCCTAAAACCCTCGTCGTTTCCCCACCCCCCCGACTCTCGTCGCTCCCCAGCTCTGTCGCTCCCCTCTCGTCGCTCCCCCCTTTTCCTTTCCCCTCCCCCCCCCCTCCTCGTCGCTCCCCAGCTTTCTTCGCTCCCCGGCTTTCGTCGTCCCCACTCTTTCGCTCCCCAGCTCTCGTCGCTCCCCACTCTCTTTCGCCCCCCCACCCTCCCCCAACTTTTCGTCGCTCCCCACCGTCCCCCGGCCCCTCGTCGCTCCCCCCCCTCCCCACCCTCTCGTCGCTCCCCACCTCCCCTCTCTCGTGGGCTCCCCACCTCCCCTGCTCTGGGTCGCCCCCCAACCCTTTCCCCTCCCTCCGGTCGCCCCCCCACCCCCCCTCTTCGTCCCCTTCCCCCACCTCCCCTGTCTTCCGTCGCTCCCCCCCTTCCCCCTCCTTCGTCGCTCCCCCCCTCCCCAGCCTCTCGTCGCCCCCCCCCTCCCCCTCCTTCGTCGCCCCCCACCTCCCTCTCTCGTGGGCACCCCCCTCCCTGCTCCCCGTCCCCGGCTCCCCCCCCAACCCCCAAGGGGCTCTCGCCCGCCCTCCCCCACCCCCCCTTCTGTCGCCCCCCCCCAACCTCCCCTCCCCCCTCTCGTCCCTTTCCCCCCTCCTCCCCTCCCCCTCTCGTGGTTCCCCCCACCTCCCCCCCTTCGTCGCTCCCCCCCTCCCAGTCTGCCCCCCAACCTCCCCCCCCCGCTCTCGTCGTACCCACCTCCCCATTTTCCGGGTCGCTCCCAAAAAGGCTCCCTTGGGCCTCCCCCCCTTCGTGGGTTTCCCCACCCCCCCGGCTCTCTCGTCTCCCAGCTCTGTCGCTCCCCAGCTCCCCCCCGTGGGTTTCCCCCCCCCCTTCTGGGGTCCGCCCCCCCCTGGGGGTCGTTTCGCTCCCCCCCCCCGCTATCGCGCCCCCCCATCCCCTCCCCGTCCCCCCCCCAGCCCCCTCGTCTTTCCCCGCCCCAGTCCCCCCCTGCTCTCGTCGCTCCCCAACCTCCCCCCCCACTCTGTCGCTCCCCAAACCCCCTCCCCGCCCTTTTCCCCCCAGCTCCAAGCTCTCGTCGCCCCCCCAAACTCCCCTGTTTCTCGCCCGCTCCCCCCACCTTCCCCTGCTCCGTCGTTCCCCCAACCTCCCCGCTACGTTTCCCACCCCTCCCCTGTTTCTCGTCGTCCCCAAACCCCCCCTGCTCTCGTCCCCCTTTCCACCACCTCCCCCGGCTCTCGTGGGTTCCCACCTCCCCGTTTCTCGCGCCTCCCCACCCTCCCCCCACCCCTCCCCTTTCCGCTTCCCCAACCTCCCCGGGCCCCCGTCGCTCCCCGCCTCTCCGCCCCCGTTTTCCCCCCCGCTCTTTTCCCGCCCCCCCCGCTCTGTCGCCCCCCAAACCTTTCCCACCCCGCTCTCGTCGCTCCCCCCCCGGGGGCCCCCCGTCGCTCCCCACTCCCTGGCTCCCCAGCTTGTGGCTCCCCACCTCCTGCCCCCTTCGTCGCCCCCCAAGCTCTCGTCGCTCCCCACCCCCCAGTTTCGTCGCTCCCCCCCTCCCCGTTTCCCGTGGGCTCCCCCCCCTCCCCCCGGCCCTAAATCCCCCCTCTGTCGCTCCCAAAATCCCCTCCCGGGGCCTCTCCCCCCTTTCCCCCCTTCCCTGCTCTCGTCCCCCCCCCCTCCCCCTGCCCCCGCCTCCCCTCCCCCCCGCTCCAGCTCCCCAGCGATCGCCCCCCCGCCCCCCCAAAACCCCCTCCCCGCGCTCCCCCCCCTTTTCCCCCCCAGCTCTCTTTCGCTCCCCCCAAAACCTCGTTCGTCGCCCCCCCCTCCCCCGGGCCCCTCTTTTCGCTCCCCCCACCAAACCAGCTCTCGTCGCCCCCCACCCCCCCCAGCTCTCGTCGCCCCCCAAACCCTCCCCTGCTTCGCCCCCCCGCCCCCCACCCTCCCCTTTTGGGTCCCCACCCTCCAGAGGTTTCCGTCGGCCCCCCTCCCCCCCCTGGGGGCCCCCCCCGGCCCGGGGGTTTCCCTCCCCCACCTCCCCGCTCTGGGGGCCCCTTGCTCTCCCCCTTCCCCGCTCATCGTCGCCCCCCCCCCCCCTGCTCTCGCCCCCCGTCCCCGTCGTCCCCAAAGATTGTCGTTTCCCCGAGCTCTCGTCCCTCCCCACTCTGCTCGTCCCCCCAAACCTAAAAAAGCTCATCGTTCCCCACCCCAGCTCTCGTCGCTCCCCCCCTCCCCACCCTCTAGTCGCTCCCCCAACCCCAACCGGCTTTGGGCCGCCCCCCCTTCCCGCCCCGCTCCCCAAACCCCCTCGCCCCCCTCCCCCCCTCGCCCCCCCAGCTCTCGTCGCCCCCCACCCCCCCCGGCTTTTCGTCGCTCCCCACCCCCCCTGCTCTCCCGTCCCCCCCCAGCTTCGCGCTCCCCAAACCTCCCGTTTCCCACCCTTTCGCCCCCCCAACCTCTCGTCGCCTCCCACCCTCTGGGTCGCTCCCCAGCCCTCTGCCCCCATCCCCTGCTCTCGTCGCCCCCCACTCTCGTCGTCCCCCCCGCCCCCCACCTCTCGTCGTTTTCCCCCACTCCCCTGCTCCCCGTCGCTACCCCAGCTCCCGGTCGCCCCTCACCCCCCCCTGCCTGGGCCCGGCTCCCCACTCCCCGCCGCTCCCCAACCCCCCCTCTCCCTGCTTACCCCCACCTCCCCTGTTTCTTTCCCCCCTCCCCACACCCTTCTCGTGCCCCCCACCCCCCGCCCTCTCGTACCCCCCACCCCCCCGGGTCCTTTCCCGCTCCCCCCCCCCCCTACTCGCCCCCGTCTCCCCCATTTCCGCTCCCCGCTTGGCGAGCTCCCCACGGCCCCACTAACTCTTTGGCCCCCACCTCCCCCCCTCGTGTTTGGGCTTTCGGGGGTGGGCCCCAACCCCGGCGGTCCCGTCGCCCCCAAAACCCCCCGGGCTCTCGCCCCCCCCCACCCCCCCCCCCCCCCCACCCCCCCCCCCAACCCCCGGGGCCCCGGGTCGCTCCCCCCCCCCAAAAGCTCTGGGTCCCCCCCCCTCCCCTTCCCAGTTTCACCCCCCCCCCCAAAAGGGACGCCCCCCCGGGGGGGAGCGCCCCCCAGCCCCGTCCCCCCCTGGGTCCCCATAGCCCACACCCAAAAACCCTTGGCCTCCCCACCCCCCGGCCTGAGCCCCCCCTCCCCTGCCTGGGGCCCCAATTCCCCCAACTTTTCGCGCTAACCCCCTCCCCGTCTCGCCTCCCCCCTCCCCCCCCGCTCCCCTTTCGCCCCCCACTCACCTCCCCAGCTCTCGTCGCCCCCCACCTCTACGCTCCCCCCTCCCTACCCAATCCCCGCTCTCGTCGCTCCCCAGCTCTGGGTTCCCCCCCCCAACCCTCCCCGGCTCTCGTCCCCCTCCCCCCGCTCTCGTCGCCCCCACCCACCTCTGTCGTTCCACTCCCCCCTCCCGCTTCGTCGCTCCCCAACCCCTTGGGGTTCGTCCCCCTCAGCTCCTCTCCCCCCGCCCCCCCACCTCTCGTCGCTCCCCCCGCCCCTCCTCGTCGCTCCCCAGCTCTCGTGATCCCCCCCCCTGTCCCGTCGCCCCCCCCCTTTTCGCCCGCACCCCCCCTCCCCTCTCCCTTTCCGACCCCAAACCCCTCCCCTGGTCTGTCGCCCCCCACCCTTTCGTGCTCCCACAACCCCTGTCTCTGTCGCTCCCCCCCTTTGCCCCACCCCGCCCCCCTAGTTCCCCTCCCCCTCTCCCCGGCCCCCCGCTCTCGTCGCTCCCCACTCCCCTACTCTTCCGCCCCACACCCCCCTCCCCCTGGGGCTCTGGGTTCCCCCCCGCTCCCCCCCCCCCCAACCCCCCCGCCCCGCCCCCCCCCACCTCCCCTGCTCTTTCTTCGCTCCCCACCCCTTCCCTGACCCGCCCCCGCTCCCTTTCCCTTGTCCCCCCCCCCAAAGCCCCCCCCCCCACCCCCCCCCCCCCACCCCCCGTCCGCTCCCCCATTCCTCCCCCCAGCTCTCTTTGCTCCCCACCCCACCCCGCTCTCTTTGTTTTTCCCCACCCCCCCTTGGGCCCCCCCCCTTCCCCGTTCGCCCCCCACCCCCCCTGCTCTCGTCGCCCCCCCACCCCCCCTTTGCCCCTCTTTCCACCCCCCAACCTCCCCCTTGCTCCCCGCCCGGCTCCCCCCAACCCCCCAGTCTCGTGGGGTTTTCCCCACTTTTCGTGCCCCCCACCTCCCCCTGCTCCCCATCGCCCCCCCCAGCCTCGCCCGCTCCCCGGGCTCCGTCGCTCCCCCCCCCTACCCTGTTCGTCGCTCCCCCCTTTTCCCCCTGCTCTGGGGTGCTCTCCAGCTTCGTCGTTCTCCAGCTCTGGGCCCGGCTCTCCATTTCTCGCGTCCCCACCCTCTCGTCGCTCCCCAGCTCTTTTCGCCCCCCACCCTCCCCGTCGCTCCCCAAAGTCTCGGCGCTCCCCAGCTCCGTCCCCCCCCAGCTCTGGGTCGACCCCCCAAATTCTCTTTCGCTCCCCAAAATCCCCGGGCTCTCGCTGCCTTTCCCCTTTCTCTCGTCGCCCCCAGCTCTCGTCGCCCCCCCAACCCCCCCTGCTTCGCCCGCTCCCCACATCCCCTGCCTCTCCGCTCCCCTCTCTCGCCCGCTCCCCAGCTCTCGTCGCTCCCCCACCCCTGCTGCTCTCGCGTTCCCCCCCTTCCCCCCTTCGTCGTCCCCCCCCCCCCTGATCTCGTCGCCCCCCCAACCCCCCCTAAATTCGCTGGTTTCCCCACCCCCCCCATTTCCCCGTTCGCCCCCAGCCCCTCTTTGCTCCCCACCTCCCCTGCTCTCGTCGCTCCCCACCCCCCCCTTTGGTCCCCTTTCCCCTCCCCAAACCCCCCAAATTTTTTTCCCGCCGTTCCCCCCCTCCCCTCTCCGCTCACCACCCCAACCTTTTCCCCCCCAGCTCCCCGTCCCCCCCCCCCGCCCCACCTCTCGTGCTCCCCCCCTTTCCCCCCCTGTTTCTCGTCGTCCCCAAACCTCCCCTGCTCACGTCGCGGCCCCCCCTCCCCTGCTCTGGGTTCGCTGCCCACCCCCCCCTGCTCCGTCGCTGCCCCCCCTTTTCCCCTGTCTCGTCCCCTCCCCCCCTCCCCACCCTCTCTTTCGCCCCCCACCTTCCCCAGTTTCCTCCGTCGATCCCATTCCTCCTCGTCGTCCCACCCCCCCTGCTCCCGTCTCCCCCCCCCCACCCCCCCTTTCTTGGGGTCGCCCTCCCCCACCTTCCCCTGCCCCCTTTCGCTGCCCACCTCCCCTGCTTCGTCCTGCCCAAAAACCTCCCCTGCCTCGTCGCTCCCCACCTCCTCGCTCTCGTCGCTCCCCAAGGCTTCGTTGTTTCCCCACCCCCCCGGGCCTCGTCGCTCTCCCACCCCCCAAAGCTCTCCCGCTCCCCCCCCTCCCCCAGCTCTCGTCGCTCCCCACCCCCCAAAAACCTCTCGTCGCCCCACCCCTCCCGGGATTTTCGTCGTTTCCCCACCCCCCCGGGCCTTCCCCTTTCGTTTCCCCCCCTCCCCCTGCTCCGCGCTCCCCCCCCTCCCCTGCCCTCGCGCTCCCCACCTCCCTGTTTCTGTCCCCTCCTCACCCCCCCGGGCTCTCTTTCGCTCCCCACTCCCCGTGGCCCCAAAAAGCTGCCCGTTCTCCCCATCTCCCCCTGCTCTCTTTCCCCCCTCCCCACCCCCCCCTTATCTGGGCTCCCCCTCCCCACCCCCCAGGGCTCGCCGCCTCCCCAGCCTAGGTCGTTTCCCCCTGCCCCCCCCGGGGCCCCTGCTCTGTCGCTCCCCAAACCTCCCCTGCTCTCGTCGCTCCCCACCCCCCCCCGCTCTCGTCGCCCCGCTCTCGTCCCCCCCAACTCCCCCGGGCCTCGCCGCCCCCCCCCCCGGGGGTTCTCGGTCGCCCCCCCACCTCCCCAGTTTCTCGTCGCCCCCCCAGCTCTGGGTCGCTCCCCCCAGCTCTCTTTCGTTTCCCCTGCTCTGGGCGCTCCCCAACTCCCTGCTCTCGCCGCTCCCCCACCCCCCCCCTTGCTCTCTTTTCGTCACCACCCCCCCCAGTTTCTTGTCGCCCCCCCCACTCTCGTCGGCCCCACTCTCGTAGCCCCCCACCTCCCCTGTTTTCGTCGCCCCCTTGTCCTCGTCGTTTCCCCACCTCTGTCGCTCCCCAGCTCTCGCCTCCGCCCCGCTCTTTTCCGCCCCAAAAGCTTCTCGCCCGCTCCCGCTCTGTCCCCCCCCCACCTCCCCTGCTCTCTGCTCCCCCACCCCCCGTGCTCTCGACGTCCCCCTCCCCCCCCCCTTTATTGCCCCGTTTCCCCAAAACCTCCCCGGCTCTCGCCCGCCCCCCAGCTTTTCGCCCGCCCCCCCCAACCCCCCGTTTGCTCTCGCCCTCCCCACCCTCCCCCGCCTCGGTCGCTCCCCACCCCCCCCAGCTCTCGTCCTCCCCCCCCTCCCCACTCTCGTCGCTCCCCACCCCCCCTGTTTCTGGGGAGCCTACCCAGCTTCGTCGTTTCCCCCACCCTGTCGTTGCTCCCCACCCCTCCCTCCCTTCGTCCCCTCCCCCCCTTTTCCCCTGTCTGGGTCGCTGCCCACCCCCCCCTGCTCCCCGTCGCTGCCACCCCCTGCTCTCTCGCTGCCCCCCCGTCCCCCTGCTCCCCGTCGCCCCCCCACCCCCCCGCTCCGTCGCTCCCCCAGCCCCTGCGCCCCCCAGCTCTCGTGGGGCCCCCCAGCTTTTTTTTGGGCCGCTCCCCCACCCCCCCAAAAGCTTCGTCGCTCCCCCCCTCCCCGCCCCTCGCGCTCCCCCCCCTCCCCTCCCCTTGGGCCCTTCCCCAAACCCTCGCCCGTTTCCCCTCAGTTTGTCTTTTGCTTCCCTTTCCCCCTGCTCTCGCGCTCCCCCCCCTTCCCCTAAAATTTTCGTCGCTCCCCACCCCCCAAAGGTTCCCCCGTCGCTCCCCACCTCCCCACTTCGTCGTCCCCAGTTTCTCGTCGCCCCCCTGCTCTCGTCGCGGGCCCACCTCCCCCCTGCCCCTCGTCGCGGGCCCACCCCCCCTGCTCCGTCGCTGCCCCACCCCCCCCTGCTCTCTTTCGTGCCCACCCCCCCAGCTCTGGGCCCCTCCCCGCTCCCCGTGCTCCCCCCCAGCTCTCTCGCCCCCCAGTTTCTCGCGCTCCCCTGCCCCTTCGCCCCCACCTCCCCTGCTCCGTCGCTCACCACCCCCCCTGCTCCCTTTTCGCCCCCAGTTTCTCGTCGCCCCCCAGCCTCGTCGCCCCCCAAAGCTCTCGTCCCCTTCCCGGGCTTCGTCGCTCCCCCACCCCCCCATGTTTTCCGTCGCGGCCCACCCCCCCTGCCCCGTCGCTGCCCCCCTCCCCGGGTCCTCGTCGCTCCCCCAAAACCTCCCGGGCTCTCGCCCTCTCCCCAGCTTTTCGTCGCCCCCCAAGCTCTCGTCGCTCCCCTGCTCTCGTGCCCCCCCCACCCCCCCCGGGCTCTGTCGTTTCACCACCTCCCCCGCTCTCGTCCCCCCCAGCTCTGGGTCGCTCCCCGCTCTCCCGCCCCCCCAGCTCCGTCGCTCCCAGCTTTTCGTCGCTCCCCACTCTCGTCCCTCCTAAACTTGGGTTCGCTCCCCGGGCTCTCGTCGCTCCCCACCTCCCCGCTCCCCGTCGCCCCCCCCACCTCCCCTGCCTTTTCGTTTCCCCCACCCCCCTGCTCTCGACGTCCCCAGCTCTCGCGCTCCTCAGCTGTGGGTTGCTCCCCATCCCCCCCTTTCCCTTTTCGTCCCCCCCCCAAAACCCCCCCTGACCCTCGTCGCTCCCCCCTCCCCGGGTTCTCGTCGCCCCCCCACCTCCCCACCCTCCCCGGCCCGCCCCCAAAAGCTCTCGTCGCTCCCCTGCTCTCTCGCTGCCCCCCTCCCCGTTTCTCGTCGCTCCCCACCCCCCCCTGGCCTCGTCGCTGCCCACCTCCCCACCTCTTCGCTCCCCACCCCCAAAGCTCTCGTCGCTCCCCAGTCTCGTCGCTCCCCAGCTCTCGTCGCCCCCCCTTTCTTTTCGCGTCCCCCTCCCCTGCTCCGTCGCTCCCCCACCCCCCTGCTCCGTCGTTCCCCACTCTGGGGTCCGCCCCCCCAAAGCTTTTGTCGCTCCCCCACTCTCGTCGCTCCCCAGCTCTCGCTGTTTTCCCCGCTCTCTCGCCCCCCTGCTTTCTCGCCCTCCCCACCCCCCCCGTGCTCTCGGCGCTCCCCCAACCCCGTGCCCCTCGCGCCCCCCACCCCCCCTTTCCGCCCCTCGTCGCCCCCCAAGCCCCTCGTCGCCCTCCCCCCCCCCCGCCTTGCTTAGTCCCCCCCCCCACCCCCCCTGCCCCCGTGGCCCCCCCCTCCCCAGCTTTTCGTCGCTCCCCCCCTCCCCAGCCTCGCCCCCCCCCTTTCCCCAGCCTCGTGGGCCCCCCCCCACCTCCCCTGGGGGTCTCGTCCCCTCCCCACTCTCGTCCCGTCCCCAGCTCTCGTCGTTCCTCAGCTGGGGTTGGCCCCCCATTTTCCCCTGCTCTCGTCGCTCCCCACCTCCCCTGATCTCGTCGCTCCCCCCCTCCCCAGGTCTCGTCGCTCCCCCCCTTCCCCAGTTTTTCGTCGCTCCCCCCAGCCCCCGTCGCCCCCCAAACCCTCTCGCCCGCTCCCCCTGCTCTCGTCGCGGGCCACCCTTCCCCCTGCTCCCGCGTTTGCCCCCCTCCCATGCTCTCCCGCTCCCCCACCCCCCCTGCTCTCCCGCCCCCCACCCCCCTTTGCTCTCGCGCTCCCCACCTCCCCGCTTTTTTCTTCGCTCCCCAGCTCTCTCGCTCCCCTCTGGGGGCCCGCTCCCCCCCTTTCCCTTTGCTCTCCCCGGGCTCCCCATTTTTCCCCTTGTTTCTCTTTAGCTCAAACCTCCCAGCTCTCGCCCGTTTCCCCACCCCCCCTGACCTCCGCGTTCCCTTGTCTCGTCGCCCCCTTTTTCCCTCTCGTCCTCCCTTGCTCTCTCGCTCCCAGCTCTCTTCGCCCCCCCCATTTTTCCCCGTCGCTCCCCAGCCCCTGTCGCTCCCCAGCTTTCCCCGCCCGCTCCCCCAGTCTGGGTCCCTCCCCCCTTTCCCGTGCTCCTGGGCCCCCCACCTCCCCGTGCTCTCGTGGGTCCCCCACCCCCCCTGCTCCTCGTGCTCCCCCCTCCCCAGCTCTCTTTTTTTCGCCCCCCACCCTCTCGCCCGCTCCCCTACTCTCGTCGCTCCCCACCTCCCCTTTGCTTTTGGGGGCCGCTCCCCACCCCCCCTGCCCCCGTCGCTCACCCCCCCCCCCAGCTTTGGGTCGCTCCCCCCAGGCTCTCGTCGCTCCCCCCCTCCCCTGCCTCGTCGCTCCCCTTGCTCTCGTCGTTTCCCCCAGCTCCCCGTCCTCCCCAGCTCTCGTCGCCCCCCCGGTTCGTCGCTCCCCTGCCCCCCGCCCCGCTCCCCCAGCTCTCGTGGGCTTTCCGCTTTCGGCCCGCTCCCCCCCTCCCCGGCTTTTGGGGTCCTCCCCCCCCTCCCCTTTCCCTCTGTCGCTCCCCACCCCCCGCCTGGGCCCGTTTCCCCAAACCCTCGTCGCTCCCCCCCCCCCGCTTTCTCTGGTCGCCCCACCCCCTCCCCAGCTCTCGCCCTTTTCCCCAGCTCTCGCCCGCTCCCCCCCCCCCCTGCTCTCGTCGCCCCCCAAAGCTCTGTCGCCCCCACCCTCTCGTCGCTCCCCGCTTCGTCGCTCCCCAGCTTCGTCGTCCCCAGCTCTCGTCCCCCGCCCCTGCTTTCGTAGCTCCCCCCCCCCTTTCCCGGCTCTCGTGGGACCCAAAACCCCTTTCCCGTGCTTGGGCCCGCTCCCCACCCCCCCCGTGCTCTCGTCGTCCCCACCCCCGGGCTCTCTTTCCTCCCCACTTCGTCGCTCCCCCACCCCCCCCCGAATCTCGTCGTCCCCCCCCCCCCCCTGCTCCGCCCGTCCCCACCCCCCAAAAAGCTCTGGTCGCTCCCCCACCTCCCCAGCTCTCGTCGCTCCCCCCCTTTCCCCGTTTCGTCGCTCCCCACCTCCCCTGCCCCTCGTCGCCCCCCAAACCTCCCCTGCTCCGTCGTCCCCCCTTTCCCCTTGCCCCTCGTGCCCCCTACCCCCCTGTTTCCCCCGTCGCCCCCCCGCCCCCCTGTTCTCGTCGCCCCCCACCTCCCTTCCCTCTGGGTCGCTCCCCGCCTCCCCTGCTCGTCGCTCCCCGCCATTTCAGTTCATAAACCATCTTATAAAAAAGGTCCTGTGCAAAAAGGGGCAGAAAGAGCCTCTAAACAACGGCCCAATTTTTCCCTTTAAAAACCTAAACACAGGGTAAAAAATCCTCCCCCTTTTTAAAAAAACCCTTTACCGGGGCCCGAAAAAAAGGGTTTTCCCCCACAAAACTTCCCGGGCCAAACCTTTATAATTTTCTCAAAAACCCTGCTAAAAAAATTAAATGTGAACTTTTCCCAAAAAATCAAAAGGGGAATTGAGTGCCCTTCTCGCCTTTTTTTCCCCCTTTTGTAATGCACAAAAAATTAAAAATGGAACGAACCCCCACCATGCTTTGCCCCGGGCAGAAAAACCACCCATTAGCCCTTTAACAAAAAATCAACAACAATTTGGGCAGAGAGTTTTTAATAAAAAAAATGAAGGAAAAACACCCCAAACCCTCATAATCCTGGCAAAACCTAACTTTTGGGACGGGGTAAATTTTCATAGCCCTGAACATGATAAAACCTTCAATTATCTTTCATAACGTAAATGATCCCAACCAAAAAATTTTTTTAAATTTAGCTCGGCGCTTGACGAAAAATTTAAGCTTTTAATTTAAACAATCCGTGGTTTTCCCCAGAAGACATTGCGACTCCCCCTAGAAAACTCCCCCCAGAGCTCCTCCCCCCGCGCTCCCCTTATCCTTCCCTTGATTAAAAAAAAACCCCCCCCTTGTATCCCAAGAAAACAGCCTCAGTTCCGAAATCGCCCAAAGCGGCTCAATTACTTTCCAAAAAACACTCCTCCCAGTCCCCATGTTAAAGGCCCGGGTGGCCCGAAATAGCAGTCTCCCTGCCTCCGCTGCTCTTATAAATCGTATACCACGATGTTTTTTTTTCCCTGTGCTGCTATTTGCTCCGCCCCGTCTGTACAGCACAGTTTTCATGCCACTCATGCAAACCTCGGATGGAATTTAAAGGGTTTAAAAAAATACCGACACAAGGGGAAAAAAAAAAACCATATGGGAGTATGTGATCGTTTATTGACTACGTTTCGCCCAAAACAGGGGGCTTTTTTTAAGTACAAAAAGAACTACCTGGGGTGGAAGGAACGCGGGGTATTTTTTTAAATACTCGCGTTTTTTTCCCCCCCAGGTAGTTTTTGTTTGTGACTTGAAAAAAGCCCACTGTGGGGGCGAAAAAAGTTTGTCAATAAAAAGGGTCACATTATCTGCAAAAATTTTTATTTCCCCAAAAATCTGATCAAAAGTTTCCAATCCTATTCCCTTTTCCCTACGTTACGAAAAATCCCCTGAGGCCGCCCAGGGCCCTTTTAACCCCTAACCCCAAATCATCCTTTAAAAATTTGAAAACCCCCTGTTTCCCCAGGTTAAGCCCCCGTTGCCTTCCCATTTAAAAAAAAATTGTATAGGCAGGGTTCACCTGGTTCCCCCCAACAATTGGGAAACGTTCATCACTTCCCCCCATAAATTTTTTTGTACCCCACACCAAAAATTTTCAACACCTAACTTCTTTCAATGTACAATTCTTTCCCCCCAAAAATCTTTCTACCCTTGGCCAACGAAAACCAAAGACACCCCCCACTAAATATATACACAAATCGATCAAGTGCAGCTGAGTGTTTAAACGTGCAAATTTTTTTTGCAAATATTGTCCAGTCTGCCCCCATAATTTTCCCCCTCGCAAGTATTGGGCTGGGCAACAAAAAATGACATAAAACAGCCCTCTCAAAGAATGTTCCTTTACGGGATTTTGGGGAAAGGGGTCCCTGATTTGGGAATTGAATCTGTTTCTCCAGTTCCCAGAATTAAGTTTTAAATTTCCTTTCCCTCCCCCCACAGGCGCCGTTTTTTAAACCTAAGGGGGTTTTAAACCCCTTTCCCTTTATTTTAGTAAAATGAAAAAAAAACGCCCTGGTAAAAAAGGTATAAGAAAAACCCTCAAGGTGAAAAAATTAAAAAATAGCAAAAATCCAAAATGGCTTTTTCAATAAAAAAATTCCCAAAGGGATAAATTTGGAAGTGTAAAGTATATCCCAAAAAATTTAGGAATCCGTCCCCCCCCCCGAGAGTTGGGGGGCCACATAGTTTTTTGGGAAAAATATGAAGCACAGGCATGAAAAAAAATTTTTTATATAATGGATCAGGGGGAGGGAAAGTTTTTCCAAACGATTTAAAATTGTCACTGGGGAAGTGTACCCCACGAAAGACATTGTCCCCGGTAAGGTGGGGAAATTTTCCCCGAGGAGTTTGGGCAAAACCCCGAGGGATGAGCCCAAAAAGTCAGCTAGAAGGTTTGGGGATGGTTCTTCGTACAAGATTTCATTAAGTTGGGAAATGTCCCGACATGCTGAAAATGAATTTGGTTTTAAAATAGTTGGGGACTCCCAACCCCCCCCTCGGGGAGGGCTATCCCACTTAAAACCCAAAACCCACCGTGACGGGCCTTTGGGCGGCTACACCCCCTCACTTGACGCCCAAAAACAAATCCAATCTTTTTGCCTGCTTCAAGATTCAAGACTAGGTAATCATCACCAACCCCAAGGCTGAGGGGGCTGATTACCCCTTTGTCTTTTATTATAGTCCCAGTCTTTACATTATGTCCTTGGAATTTCACTGATAAAGCCACTGGATGGCGAAATGTCAAAAAATTTTTAAACCCCGCTTTTTACCTTTGCAAATTCTTCATAAAACACAGCTTCCCGCAACGTCCCCATTCCCCCCGTGGCGACTCCATTCTTGCTTGACAACACCAAACTAAGGGGTAAAAATTTTTCCCCGATAAAAGCATTTGGGACCCCCCGAATCCAATTTTGGGGGCGCATTTCTGTAAAAATACATTTGTGCCCCCGGCCCCCATCCAAATGAATAAAAGCGACCCCTCGCCCTCATTTTTTCAACGATATTTCCCCCTTGGGGTCGGGCAATCACACAAAGATGGGCCACACCAAATCCCTTTAAAAATTTTACCAGGGGAACCCTATACACCACATTTCCTTTTGTATTCTGATTAAAAACGCCCCTTTAAAGGGTTTTGTTTTTTGGGAAAAGGCGACATCATCACTATGCAAAATTTGTCTAAAACATCCAATCAAAACAAATTTTCCCTTGCCCCAAAACAGTCCCAAAACGAAAGTTTTTCATTAGCCTAAATTTTGGAGGTGAATTATTCCCCAAACCGTGTCAATCCCTTTGTCTCTCACCTTACCCCTTTTTCCAGCAGCGCCTTGGGGCAGAATCTCTTGTCCCCAAAAACCTCTTGATATGTTTTTCAACCTCCTAAAAACCTCCTTTAATCCCTGCCCAGGAACGTCTTTACCCAAACTTGGGCTTTTTCAACCCGTTAAACGCATCAATTCAGAAATTTTGGCATCGGGTTTTCCCTATAGGCGGGGTCCTCCAAACCTCGCATCTGTTGTTTTGGGGGGTCCCGCCTTTATGCAAACCCCCACTTCCCCCCTCCACTTCATTTCCTCACCACAGTAAAAGGTGTTACTGAGTTATCCAAAGGGGCTCACGGAGGGCCTCCGGGGCACGGGAAGAGTCCCCGGTTTCATTCCCCCAAATCAATAAATTTCCCCCCCTTTTCTGGGGGGAAAATTTTTTCCAGCCAGCTGATCCAGTCCAGGGTTCCCCCAGTCAAGGGTGAAACACAAACACTGTCAAACTTTTCCAAAAAGGAAGGTGGGGAAACCCCTGCCCCCTCTTCTTTCCCGGGGCCCCTATCCACATTTGGGGGTGATGCATTTTCCCATCATGGCTTTGAATTTTCTCCCCCTTTGGTGGGTTTTTCCGCCTGGGTTCACTTGCTGTACCTTCCAGCTGGAACTGTCCACAAGGTTTGGGGTCTTACATAGGGGGCACCTTTGACCCAAATTTTGGCTTGAGAAACCAGGATTACCCCGGTGGGAAATTGGGGCACTGAGAATGTGCCCTCGGGGGAACCCAACATATAAGTACTTTCCCCCCCTACCTGGCTAGTTTTCTTGTTGCAAGAGAACATTGGCGTTGGTCATCTCATCCCCCTCAAAAGGAACATTTCGGAAAAATTGTTTGTTTATACATCCAGGGGGACATAAACAGCCTTTTTTTGCCATTATCCCCCACCACCTCTTTCAAAACTTTTAAAACCCTTGTCAACACTTCGCAGATAAGTGAAAAAGTTTGGGCTAACTCTTGTCCCCCCAATACTGTTTGCAGCAAAAACTAGCACTTTCAATCGTTATGCTACACTAAAAGTATAGTATGCTGTAACTATGGGTCAAGTAAGGGTTTTCTTTATACTTTTAAAACCCCGGTTTTTCCTCCCCCAAATGTATAATTTTTGACATTCCTGGAGTTTACCCGGGGAGAGTTCCCCGGGGGGAAAAGCCCCCGCCCCCCGGTCTGAGACCAGGCCCCCCTGGTGGATCAGAGGCCGATCAACCGGCGTTGCTGCTGGCGCACGCAAACCAAAAAAACGAGCCCCAGCCCGGGGCTGATCCGGAAATTTTTTTTTTGGAGGGACATTTTTGGGGAATAGCCCCTTCTTGGCAAACCCGGATTATAAATTTAAAATTTTCAAAAAATTTAGTGGGGTGGGTTTAAAATTTCTTTATTTTTTTTTTAAATTGTTTCCCAGTGATTGTAGTTTGGGGGTGGGAAGGTAGTATTTGTAGTAAATGAGGGGGAAGTGGGGAGGAGGAGCCAAACCCAAAAAATAGGAAAAAAGGGGGCACTGCAAGGGGCTGGGGCCCACAGAAAGGGGGAAAAGGCAAGGGGAACCCCCGAGGGGGGGGAAAAAATAAGGAAAAAATATACAGGGCAGAAAAAAAGACAACCCGAAGGGAAAAGAAGGAAAGGAGAAGGGGGAAAATTTGAAAAAAGGGGGAAACAGGGGTTTAAAGGGCCGAGTGTTCTGAAGGGTTTGGGAGCAAATTTTTTTTTTTTTTATTTTATTTAAAAACATATATTGTACAGACAAAACCCTTTAAAAACCCCCAAAATATAAAATTTTAAAAAAACTGAGAACAAAAAGTCATAAAAAAAAAAACCAAAACCACAAAACCCCACAAAACGTTGTACAAAAGGAAAAAGAAACCCCCACACAAAAAAAACGAATTTAAAATTTTCAAAAAACACTAACACCAAATCAAGCAACCGGGGCAGTAAATTTTATATAAAGGAAAAAAAATTAATAAATTTTTCATATCTCGCTTTAAAAATAAGTGGGGACGTGCAGCGGACCAAAACAGTACCCGTGTTAAAATTTTAAAAAAGAAGACATCACACTGTAAATTATTTTTAACCAGAAAAAAAACATTTCCCAAAAAAATTACCCCCCATCCGGGTTTAAAAATACAAATATCTGTAAACCGCCGGGGGCCCACACACACCTTCGACAAAAAAACTTTGGCCCAAAAACTGGGAAAGAAAAATGTCGTTTTTACCGTACAATTGATAATTTTTCATATAAAACATGCTATAAAAAAAATTCAGTATCACAGAAAGGCCTTCTGTATCCTAAAAGCGAACAAATAAAAAAAACTGGGTAAACAAATAACCTATTCACTGAAAAAAGTAAATTTCACAACACAAGGGGTTTTAAACAATAAACACATCAAATTTCAAAGTCCGGGGACTTCAAACTTCTAACCCCCCCCCCCCGCTTCCCCCTCAAAATTTTGGCCCAAACCCCCACTGTCTCCCCGGCAGTAAAAAATTACCCTGTTTTACTATTCTCCCACTTTAAAAACGAGCATAAAAACCTGCCCAAACACAACAGTATTCAATTTACAAACAAAACCCCCACCCAAAACATTTTAAACCGGATCCCTGCGTTAAAAAGGGCCCCCTTTAAAAAATAATTTTATACCCCAAACCTCTTGCATAGGTGGGAAGGTAAGGGGACCAAGCAAAAACCCAAAACCTTTTTATACAGAAGGGGGAAACAGTAACAACCCGCGAGACACTTTTTGCAAAAATATGAACCTAAAATTTCCCCAAAAATAAAATGGATCACACACCTAAAAAAACCCGCTGTCAACACCAAAGTAACCCCCTAAACCTACTAAACCCCCACTGGGAACCTTCATTGTTTTTCATTTTAACCCTTCGCCCCCACCACACATTCCCCCCGGGGGGCCCATTGGAAAACCCCCCTGACATTTTTCAATCCCTAAACCCCCGCCTATGCACCTCCCCCCCCCCACTTTCAAAGCTAGTAAGATCCCAATTTGGGTTAAAAACCCCCGATTTAACCTTTCGGGGAAAGGGTTCCTCCCACCGCGACCCCTAAATTTTTCCCCCATTCCTGAAAAAACCCCTTTTAAAACGTAGCTTTCCCCTTTTCCCCTTTTTCCCCACAACCCAATCCCCCTTTCCCCCGGGACACCCCACGACCCCGTACACAAAAAACTACTATTAAATATTCCCAAAGCTCGGGTTTTGTAAACGTGGCACCCCTCCCACCCTCCCAAAAAGAGCGCTTTTCAACACCGGTTATGCCCCCCCCCCCCTCCCTCCCAGGGCCCCAGCTAAACCCACCATCTAATTTCCCCAACATTTCCCCAAACATTCGCAAAAATAACCAGCATGAAAATGCCGTTCCCCCGCCCCACACACAAAAACCCCACTCTCCCCTAAATATTTTGCCTCGGGCCCCCAGGACCGCCGGTCCTTTATGGGAAAATGCCAGCAGGGAAAAGGAGCATAAAAACCCTTGGGAACCCCAGGGGCTGAAACTTCAACTTTTGGGAAAACGACACCAAATATCTCCCCATCCATACATGGGGTATATTCCCTCCACCGGCACCACCACCTGGTTCCCAATTACTCTCGCCAAAACCCCTATGCGAATCTTGCCAGGCTCCCATAGGACCATGAGGGTATGCAGCACCTCCTCACATTCCCTCAACTCTGCACCCACATACCACCTCTGCACTCCCTCATACAGAAGCTTTAACCCTCCCCACACCCGACTCGTACATACTCCCTTCGTAAGAAAACACATTTTACCCAACGCCGTAGATCCAATAACCCTAACCCCCCCCCCCCCCACCGTGACGTACCGGCAGCATTACCACCTCCCTTCTCAGCCAATCACAGCCAGAACCCCATATTGGAAAAAACAGGAAGTCTTCCAATCGCCGAGAGAGGGCAGCAGGAGTACGTCTGCTCACACCAACAGACGAGCAGAGAATACATTTTACAATCTAGTGGGAAAGGAAGACTTCTACAGAGACGAAGCCAAGACTAAGATTCATACAAGGAAAGTTGTGTATTAGGGAGAATTCAACCAGACTGCGACTGTTAAAGTGGGAAGTAGGGAAGACAGTTTTAGCTAAAACTGTCTTCGCTACTTCCAATTTTAAGTCTTACGCTCTGAGGACACCTTGCTCCTCCTCTCCCTACTACTACCTTCCACCTCCACTACTACTACTACCTTCCACCTCCACTACTACTACTACCTTCCACCTCCACTACTACTACTACCACCTGCCTATATATACCCATCCTGCTCTCCTTTTCGTTACTGTGACTTTGTAAATGGTCCAAGTCGGACCGAAACGTCGTCGTAAGCTCCTCTCTTCTATGTGCGGGTTATTTGTGTATCGTTCCAGTCACGGTATTGTGCCTTTTTATATTATTTTACTACATTTCATATACAGCATTTATAACTTTAGTTTTAAATCATTTTTATTTCCAAAAGCTAAGTGTAATAAGTTCACTATTTTGTCATTATATATCATAATGACTATCTGTCCATTGAACTTTGTTTACCATTACTTAATTTAGTCCCTTGTATATTTTCTCCTTTATTTTAGCTGTATATAACTACCTTAGTTCATATATTCACAATTGTTAAAATAATCAATTTTATTCTCAGGGACTAAATTGTAATAAGTTCACTATTTTGCCATTATATTCCCACGCTCATTTTTTTTGGTCTCTTGTTCATATAGTGACATTTATTAAAATACTCCAGGTGCTATTGACTACCTCAGGTGCTACTGATTTTGCTTTTAATACATTCTTTTATTATTATATTCATTAGCTCCTTTATTTTAGCTGTAAGTATCTACTGTAGTTCATAAACTCACTTGATAAAATAATTAAGGTGCTATTAGATGCTTAAGTGTATAACTGAATAATCTATTCTGTAATAATCGCTTTTTCTTTCAAATTTTTACAAGTTTTATATTATTCACGGAGCCTGTCATAAGTCTAGTTGTAGATTCAATATAAATCTTATATCATTTTACTCAGAAAATCTAGTTTGTAAGATTACTCTCATCCTATGATTACAGGCATAGATCCTGATGTAAACTTTTTACAAAATGAATTACACGAATCAACCAGTAACTGTAATTACTACACAGCAGACCAAACAAAGACATTACTTAGTGCAAACAATAACATAACCATCTTTAACTACAATGTCAGATCCTTGAGCAAACATTATGATGACCTCACAGCATTACTCAATTCTCTTCATTCCAATATATCAATCATCACACTCACAGAAACTTGGCTTAAGCCTGATATTACAGATTTCTATACCATTCCTGGCTACATGGTCATACACAACTGTAGAACAGACCAGCAAGGGGGAGGAACACCTATATACTACTCAAATCCACTCTAATGCATCAAATCTTTCACAAGGGACGAACAAGGAGAATATATCATACCCAAATTTAAATCAAAAGACCTGCAAAAACCCCTCAGTTTGAACATTACACAGTACAACAGTCAAACATTTATCACTTTAGTGAAAAGTTAGGAAACATGATTACTGATGCACACATAAATGAAGACCACCTACTACTAACAGGTGATTTCAACAAACATACTACACGACCTGGACCCACAAGTAACCGAATTCACAAACAATGAGTAACTGCCTGTTGCTACCAGCAATATCTAAACCTACAAGAATCTCCGAGACAAGCATCTCCTTAATAGACCACATCTGGACAAACACCATAACCCCTTTAAATCAGGCATAATCACAGACAACACTACAACCTCTCATAACTAATCTGGGCAAACTGCCACAAGACATTACTAAAGTAACCTTCAGACTACATAACGAGACAGCAGTTAACAACTTTATAACAGCTATGAATAACATCGATTGGCAAAATGAGCTTGAAACATATACAGATATGAATATATAAATAATTTTCTAAAAAAAAAAAAAAAAAAAAAAAAAGCCCAATGCCTCTACAACAGACATTGCCCCAGAAAAAAACTAAACAGATCACAGCAAAGAGACTGAATAATCCCTGGCTAACACCCAGCATCCTCAAATCCATTAACACAAAGCACAAATATGAAAAACAGTATAGAATGGGTCAGATAACTAGAGAACAGTCGAAACGTTACTTGTCAGCACTTACCAGCCTGATAAGGTGGTCAAAAAAATTGTATTATGAAAAGAGATTACATAACATCAAAGGTGATATGAAAAAAAACTGGAAAACTCTATCTGAAATTCTTGGAACTAAAAAGTTATCCAAAAACAAAAAAATCAAACTAACAGAAACTCCAACCGAAACAACAGACTTAATGTTTTCTTCTCCACCATAGGAAAAAATCTAGCAAACAAAATACCAAGCACAAACACCCGTCCATCAGACTACCTCATAGGAACCTTCCCAAATACGCTATTCCTAGCTCCAACCAACCCCATTGAAGTTACGCTCATCATAAACACTCTTAAAAACAAGGCAGGAGACATAAACAACTTTCCTGCTTTTATGTACAAAAAAGCTTCTCGAGTATTGTCACAAATTATTGCAACGCTCTTTAACAAATCCATTGAATCATCTACCTTCCCAGCTGTATAACCCTTGTGGCTTAGCGCTTCTTTTTGATTATTATTATTATAATCTACCTTCCCAACAATCCTCAAAATAGCGAGGGTCACTCCGATCCATAAAGGAGGCGACCAAGCTGACTTGAGTAACTATAGACCAATATCTAACTTACCACTGCTTTCTAAAATCTTTGAAAAATTAATTCATAGACGGATCTATTCCTACCTCGTTTCACACAACATATTAAACCCTTGTCAGTTTGGATTCAGGAATAATAAAAGCACAAATGACGCCATCATACACATGCTAGAACTAGTATGTACCACACTTGAAAAGTCCCGTTGGGCATTTTCATTGATTTACGTAAAGCTTTCGATACAGTCGACCATGAACTGCTGTACTCCAAATTAATGCACTATGGTATCAGAGGCCACTCCCTCAACTACCTAAAATCATACCTTTAGTAACAGAACTCAATATGTGTATGCAAATGATGCAAACTCTTCCGCCCAACCAATCACAGTAGGAGTCTCACAAGGAAGCGTCCTTGCACCACTCCTCTTTCTCATCTACATCAATGATCTACCGAATGCATCACATCTACTCAAACCCATATTATTTGCAGATGACACTACTTATGTCTTTTCCCACCCAAACAGTCATACTAGCAAACAGTCAATGCTGAATTGCAGAAAATATCTGCCTGGATGATGACTAACAAACTTACCTTGAACACTGATAAAACCTATTTCATTCAGTTTGGAAACATAGCTGCAAATGATTCAATTAACATGACGCTAAATGGATCATCAGTCACAAGACTCGGAGGGAAAATTCGTAGGTTTCCACCTTGACAGTAGCCTTAAGTTCCGGAAACACATACAACAAATCACCAAGAAAATCTCCAAGACTGTAGGCATACTATCAAAGATAAGGTACTACCTTCCACAATCAGCTCTCCTGGTACTGTACCATTCACTCGTATACCCTTATCATACATATGGAATTTGTGCATGGGGATCAACAACATCCAATCACCTAAAACCCCTAATAACCCAGCAAAAGGCAGCAGTAAGAATGATAAATTCCCACTCCCGCCAACATACTCCACCAATTTTCAAGTCTGAATCTGCTCACCATTAAGAACATCCATACTTATTCATGTACCTACTACATACACAGAACAATACACGCAAATATAAACCCACCACTCAAACTTCTCCTCACCAACCTAAACAGGACACATGACCACAACACAAGACACAGATCTTTGATATACCTCGTGTCCATATCATTGTGTAAAAACTCTATGCACATAAAGGGCCCCAAAATATGGAAATCATTACCAGAAGATATTAAAGTAACCCAGTCTGAAAATCACTTTAAGACTCTTCTTAAAAGCCACTTAATCACCCTAGACTAAATGCTAAATACTCAGCACACATTTACTCACCTATGTACTCCCACAGCATAACTGAAACAATCACATTGAACCTTTTATCCATTGTTGACAGGAATATAATTGAATCAATTTTTTTTTTAATTTATCTTTGTATTATACAAATTTTGACTCAATTATAATTAATATTCTACTGTATAACTATAAAATAATTACTATCCTACTGTACAACTATGATATACTCCTTAGTGTTAAGTAGACTGTAAGCCAATAATGTTAAGTTGGCCAATAATGCCTAGGCATAATAGAGGCTCTTTGAATTGCAACCCACTATTGTAAATACAAAATCTCAATGTACTGTTTGCAAAGACATTAAATTAATAAATAAAAAGCTAAGTGATTTAACTTCTAAGCACTATTCAGAGACATCCTCTTGCAGTTTTAAAGTAAATATTATTTTTTGTTAGGTAAAAGGACGCAAGTGCATCTAATGTAAAATTTTATTGTGGCAACGTTAGTCTCCAGGAGCTTTGTCAAGCCGTTACCAACAGTACGTGGACACAGAGGGTGTATATAGGTTTACAGTGAGGTGTAGTTGTAATACTCGTGGTAGTAATAATATTACATATGGTAGAAAATGTTGGCATGTACACGAGTTAAAGGTTATAAAAGTTTATTGCTTTGGTAGCAATAAGCTTTCATAACCTTGGATTTGAGAAGGTTTGTTTGTGTTTTTCAGTGTTCTTATGTAGTATCAGTAACTGTGTGATGGCAGGATTATTGAGGAAAATTCTTTCCTAGACTTCGGAGATGATGAATCTGCCTTTTTGCATAACTGTATTTAGATAATGATTCATGACATTTACGTCAGCGGAAATTAGGTTCTTTGCTCACTAGTCGGGCATCACTAAACATGAGGTGAATGGTGGAATTCCGGTGTTGCATACAAACATTGTTAAAGTTGTCATGTGTTCACTAAGACGTGTTTCGAGGTTCCTCTGTTTCACATGCATATATTCTGTGGCAGCCTCCACTAGGTTTAATGTAAAACCCTGCATCGACTCTCATGGTACTTCAATTTAGTCCTGGTTAGATATCTTATGAAAGTGCTGAATCCGATAGCGACTCGTGTTAGCTTGTGCGTGTACTTTAGAAATGTTCATTGCAACCTGGTTGTTGCTCCTGGAGAGCTAAACGTTGCCACAATAAAATGTCACACTAGTTGCACTTGTCCTTTTACCTTCCATATTGTCCGTAATTCTAATAACATTAATGCACTTCGTTTCTTTGCAGGTGTAAAGAGTAAGAAAATGGCCAGCAAGCAGAGAGAAAAGGAGTATCAGACTGTAAGATTTTGATTATAACTTATTGTAATATTAACTTCATAATTATATTCATGGACGAAATGCTAGAGCTGATACAAATGGCGCCTGGTTAATGGCAGCCATTGTTTGGCCTAAGGACAATTAGTATTACCTGGATAAAGTCCATAACTGTAGCACATTGAAAGGGAGACCGAGTTAAAACTGTACTCGGTGCTTCTGCTAAGTAATTGCTTGTCCACTCAGTTTCATCCATCTCAGTTACATTGAACTCTTAATGCACAGTTTCTGATGGGTTTCGGGTTCTCCAGTTTGAAGACTCCGTCTCTGTTTTATCCGGATCCCGTGTTAGACAACATGCTCCCCTTATCACTTCA
The DNA here is from genome assembly GCF_026875155.1 of Cherax quadricarinatus. Classification (NCBI taxonomy): domain Eukaryota; kingdom Metazoa; phylum Arthropoda; class Malacostraca; order Decapoda; family Parastacidae; genus Cherax; species Cherax quadricarinatus. The sequence goes on along the minus strand of NC_069464.1, from coordinate 23,601,251 downwards.
TTGTAAGCGTCTTATGATCCGAAGGTAACATTGGCAGTGATCATTGGTCGGGGCTTGATGTAAGCCTTACATGTTAGGGTCAGTGTATGTTCTGTTGTGGGTGAGAAAATATACTTGCCCTCCTGCTGAACATGAAGGACAAAGATGGTTAATGAACTGCCAGTATCCGTTCTTGTGCTGTTCCAGGATGGGCATTTGGTTAACTATTTCCAGCTTAGCTTTCTAGATCGTGTCAATCATTCTTGGATACATGTTTCCACTGGTGCATAACATGATTCTCCTTTTAAGAGCCTCAGAATAGTTTTTACAACTTGTACTATGAATTTTTCTTTCCAAGAAGAGGAAGGTGAAAGAGTACCCCGGCTGTGGTCTGTTTGGAATCAGTGGTCTGGTTTCCTCTCTGTACTTCTTGGATAGTCCCTGGATGGGATTCTCCAGGTGATGAGCTCCGGTGATAACACTGGCTAATTTCGCTGTGCATAATTTTCCTCATGCTTTGAAGAATAAAAGTTGAGCGAGGATGGTGCTCACTTTGTGGTGATCAGCCACAACGTCTCGTCTTCTGTACAGTTACCAATCACATCCTGTGTGCTCACTGCAGAGCTTTACCCAATTCTTCTTGCCCTCGTTCAGATAGTCAGCTAGGTGACTCTGTTCACTGTCCACTCTGATACTCTTCACCTTGTATTAATAAAACTGCAAGTAGTGAGCTGTCTCCCTGTGAATCGCAAGAATGTTAAGTTGTAAAACTGCTTGGTCCTTATTGGTGTGTCTGGAAATACTGGCAAATGAAGTAAGTTATTCCCCGCTGGCTGTATGGCATACCTACATACCCTTGTTACCATCCTCCTCCTCCTTTGTCAACAGTGCCTCTGCTGGGCACAATGCCCGGTGCCATGGCTCCCTTGATAATCAGTGTTTAACCTCCTCAAAACCTCCTAGTAGGCCTAGTGAGGAATCTACCTACCTGAAGGGTGTTAAGGGGGTCAATGCCCTAGCGGTCGGATCCTTGAAGAGACCTCTAGGTGGATCAGGGCCTGACCAACCTCTAGATGTTATTGCTGGTCACACGTAGTCCACTGTATGAACCACAGCCCGGTTAATCTGGTACTGACTTATTTTTCCAGCTCCCCCTGAAGAAAACCAGGGGTCTATTAAAGTAAATTATGCAGGGATCTGTAGGACTTTAGTTTTACACTTTTCTACAGAAGCTTCACTGGGAGACATTTGTCAGAAAACTGGGCACACTCCTGTAACCTCCAGCTTTCAGGAAGTCTTGTAAATCCTCCCTTTCCTTCCCTTCCCTTCCCTTCCCTTCCCGTCTTCCTTGTGGCAAACAGCGGAATGATACATTTTTATTGTTTACACAAGACTTAGATCTTTCTACACATTTCGTTGATGCTTTATAGTCATTGAAACACTTGTACAGATCTCTGGTCACTCTCCGTTATTTTATGTCGTGAACCATTTAAAGACTTGACTTTTATTTTTCATTTATGCTGGTAGTTTTCACTATTTTATTAATGAACATTGTATTTATTTAACGTTATCAAGAGTTCTGAATGAACTAATATGCAAAGCAGTCACCAGGTTATGAATCTAACTACCTTCGTTTTCTCTGTGCTTTTGATTCCCCCAGGTAACCTATCTTAATTAAGAGGTAAAATACTTGCTGTACTTATACTAAGGAGTAGAAATTCCTAAAAATTTAGGGTATCTAAATGTAAAAAATAAAAAAATATTTTGCATGTATATAGTAAAAGCAACTGTGTGTACTTATTGAGGGGGAGGGGGTATGAGATGACTAGCAGGATTAATGACTATTCTGAGCAGGGTGGGGTCTTCAGTGGGGGAGGTCCTCTCTGGTGGGAGACAGGTGTTCATCAGTAGTGGACATGAGTGAAAGAATGTTCACAAGAAGTAATTACTACAGGAAGACACTGGGACCCACGTATCGTTACAAGAAGACACGGGGGCCCACGAATCGTTACTACAGGAAGACGCGGGGGCCCACGAATCGTTACTACAGGAAGACGCGGGGGCCCACGTATCGTTACTACAGGAAGACGCGGGGGCCCACGTATCGTTACTACAGGAAGACGCGGGGGCCCACGTATCATTACTACAGGAAGACGCGGGGGCCCACGAATCGTTGCTGCACGAAGACATGGGGGCCTATGCATTACTAGAAGACCCTGGGGCCTATGTAACGCTACAAGAGGTTCCAGGGGCCTACTCATCTCGTTACTCTACGCTCAGGCATTCAACAACGCCAGATAAATGTAAGTAGTACTAACTAGCCATTTCTGTCGCTCCACAATCCTATCCCATAAGGCTGGGCTTATCCCATAAGGCTGGGCTTATCCCATAAGCCTAGTCTCCTCAGCTTCAATAATGCATGGTCTTAAAATTCCTGTGCTGCAAAGTGTATAGTTGGTATAAATTTTTGTACACGAGTGCTTTTTCAAGTGCATTCAGTACATATGTATATTTCCTTTTTATCTTTACGTTAACTGAAGTATGCGTGTGCATGTGTGTGTATAAATACGTGTGCATAAGTGGAATATATTTATATACTTTTAAGGACACATCCGTAGTTTCCCACCAAGGCAGGGTGACCCGAGAAAAAGAAACACTTTCATCATCTCTCACTCCTCCACTGTTTTGCCAGAGGCCCTCCTACAAAACCATTCCAAAAACTAACAAATCTCCACTCCTGAGTGCAGGCACTGTATTTCCCTGAATCCCTTCATAAATATTACTTGGACACACTCCAACAGCACGTAAAGTCATGAAAACCTCTTACCTCCAATAAATCATGTCAGATACGCTCACAAACGCTGAATGTCTAAGGCCCTCGTACACAGTTACTGTTACACCCTTCTTTCAACCTTTCCTAGGACAACCCCTACCCCGCCTTCCTTCCACTACATGTATACTTTCCAAGTCGTCCTATTTTGTTCCATTCTCTGTTCAGACCATCTCAACCCTTTCTCAGCCCTCTGGCTAAGAATTTTAGTAACCCCACACCTAATATCCGAGCAATGGATTCTCTGCATTATATTCACGCCGCACGTTACTACTTACACACACACACACACACACACACACACACACACACACACACACACGGACTCGACCCCCGCAACCTCAACCTCAACTAGGTGAGTACACACACACACACACACACACACACACACACACACACACACACACGGTGGGTGCAGACGTGGGTACACAAGGCTCTGAGAACCTTCGTGTTTTTGAGGCGTGCAATAACCCCTAGCAGTAATCAGTGGTAGTGACAAAGTCAGTGAACAAACCTACGAGTGATAACTATAGTTATTAGTTGAAAAAATTCGAGGGCAAACCTAAATTCAGTATTTTCTTTTAAAAGTGCCATACCGTTGTGGATCTACTAGGCACTGTTGCCACACAGATACAAACATAAAAAGATCAAAGTGAGTGTGGAAACGGGTGATCAAGAATTACCAGCGTTTGGTTAACAAGTGAAATGTGGGGCACCGTAATGTGAGAGTGAAAAAGTTAATAAGCAAAAGGAGAAAGAAAAAATAAAATATACAACAAGGGAAGGTGGCAGTAGGCCTACTGAAGCAGTGACGTCACAACAGTTTGTATGCCATTATACATATAAAGTTTAGCACCGAATGTGAAGTGTATTCTGTAATAAGTGAAAAGTGAAATTACTTGAGGAACGCGGGATACATGAGCATATATGGTTATAAACATCACGGGTGAAGGAGTTACAAAATAGTGATAGAAGGCCTATGTACGACGATACGTCATCAGCTTCCGGCAACTTGTCATCACACCGCTGTCAGCGCAAGTATTTCACCTGTTGAGGTTGCATTTTGCAAGGTTGAGTCTGGTCCTGCATCACTGTTAGATACTGGTCACTCACTCCTGCAAGCCATTACCAGAATTAGAGTAGAAATAGCATAGACGAGAGTGCAAGGAGTAAAGCGGTAGTGAGGGATAACGTCAGACACTTAAGCTGACACAAGCTAAATTTTACAACCTAGCTACTTTCTGAATTTTATAAGTAGAATCGATAAGTGTTACAAGTATTGGTAAGCTTAGAATTACTGGTATCTACCGGTATTTATTAGTAGTATGAATACTTAGAAGTGGGGGCACACACACACACACACACACACACACACACACACACACACACACACACACACACACACACACACATACACACACACACACATACACACACACATACACACATACACACACACACACAGGAACAAGCACTTGTAAGCTGTAGTACACACGCAAACACACACATACACAGGATTTCACACCGTCCTGTGAACTGACTATCTGAACCTTGCTCCTCTCCCCCCTCTTCCTATCCTAGGTAGGGACCTATCTCTACCTTTCTCACTCTTTACCTATATCTCTCTCTACCTATCACTCTCTACCTATCTCTCTCTCTCTCTTCCCTCTCCCATCTCTCCCCTCTAACATCTCTTACCTCTAACACCTTCCCCCTCTAACATCTCCCCCCCTCTAACATCTCTCCCCTCCCATTATCTCTCCCCTCTCCCTTTCCCCATCTCTCTCCCTCCTCCCCTCCCTCTCTCCCCTAGCCTCTCTCACTCTTCCATCTCCCCCCTCTTTCCCCTTCTCCCCCTCTTTGCCTTCTCTCTCTCTCTCTCTCTCTCCCTCTCTCTTGCTCTCTCTTTTCCCATTTTCCCTTCTAACTCTCCCCTCTCTACCCCTTCCCCTCACTCTCTTTCCCCTCTCTCTCTCTCTCACTCTCACTCTCTTCCCCTTTTTCCTTCTCACTATCCCCCTCTCTCTACCTTCCCTTCTCTCTCTCTCCCCCCCCCCTTTCCCTTCTCACTCTTCCCCTCTCTCCTTCTACCTTTCCCTTCTCTCTTCTCTCTCACAAAAAAAAAAGTATGGTGGGGACTTGCAGGAACCAAGGATCAGATGAGAATGGTTCTGGTAGGGAGGAGTGGATGGAGGAGCAGTGGAAAAGGATGGAACAAGAGTGGGAGAGAAAATTAGGAGAGCTTTCTGGAAAAAAATGGAGAAAGAGCTCTCTGTGAAATTGGAAAAGAGGTTGGAGAGGGAGACAAAGAATTGGGAGGCACAAATCGAAACTGCAGTAGCCAAGATAAGGGTCCTAGAAGTTGAGATAAATAGGCTGAAGCGAGTTAAAGGGGCAGTGACCAGAGAAGACACAGCATATGAAGCTGCGAGGCCGAACAGGAAGGAAGGAATTATGAATTATGCTAAGGTCATATCAGCTTGCCAAGGAGGACCAAGGAGTGAAAGGGAAGAACAGCTGGTTGCAGATGGAGAGGGTGATAGGTCGATTGCTGAGGCACAACCAGGCTATCAAGAGCCACTGGAAAAATCAAGGGAGAAACTGACCACATACAGGCAGGATCCAGAGTCACAGAGGGTGAGGCAATGGGAGGAAGAAAAGGCAAAATCAATGTTTATCCATGGGCTTCAGGAGAGAGAGGAAAGGACACACACTGAAAGGCAGCAGGAAGAAAGAAAGGAGATTGAGAAAATCATCACGGAAATAGGTGAAGAGATGGACGAGATTGTAAATTTTCAGAGAATAGGGGGGTACTCGAAGGGGAGAAACCGACCAATCAAGCTGATTCTCAGGATGGAAACAGTGCGGAACAGGATCCTCCAAGAGAAACCACGATTGAAATACTCGGAAGAGTACAAGAGGGTGTTCCTAGACAGAGACAGAACAAAATCAGAACGACAGCAGCTGAGGAGAGGACAAAAAGCGAAAGGAGCTAGGAAAAAGAGACAAGGATGGGAACCAGCAGAGGTCAGTCAGAGCAGAACAGAACAGCAAGGGAAAGCACACACACAACTATTCTCAGAACCATACAACCTATCACACCATCCCAAAACACTACAATCCATACCCACAGCCTCCACCCAACACCGAGCTATAGAATCCCACAGTATGCCACCAGGTCTCCCACCCTCACAGACCCCCCAAACCACAGTGTTGGAAAGGAAACTGAAGGTATGGTACACAAACGCTGATGGAATAACAAATAAGTGGGAGGAGTGGCATGAAAGAGTCAAAGAAGTATCACCGGACATCATAGCTCTCACAGAAACCAAGCTTACAGGTATGATAACAGATGCCATCTTTCCAACGGGATACCAAATCCTGAGGAAAGACAGAGGGAGCAGGGGGGCTGGAGGAGTGGCGTTGCTGATCAAAAATCGCTGGAATTTTGATGAGCTGGAGAGAGGAGACAGCGGAGAAGAAAGTGATTACATAGCGGGAACACTTCACTCTGGAGGTCCCAAGGTGGTAATAGCAGTGATGTATAACCCACCACAGAACAGCAGGAGGCCAAGGCAAGAGTACGACGAAAGCAATAGAGCGATGGTTGATACACTGGCTAGAGTGGCCAGAAGAGCTCATGCATGCAGGGCAAAGCTCCTGATCATGGGCGACTTTAACCACAAGGAGATCGATTGGGAGAACTTGGACCCACATGGGGGCCAAGATACATGGAGGGCTAAGATGATGGAGGTGGTACTGGAAAACTTCATGTGCCAACACGTAAGGGACACTACAAGAGAGAGAGGAGAGGATGAACCAGCAAGGCTGGACTTAGTATTCACCTTGAGTAGTGCAGATATCAAGGACATCACATACGAAAGACCCCTTGGGGCCAGTGACCATGTGGTTTTAAGCTTCGAATACACAGTAGAGCTACAAGTGGAGGGAGAAGCAGGAAGGCCAGGACGAATGAAGCCAAACTACAAGAAAGGGGACTACACAGGAATGAGGAACTACCTGAACGGGGTTCAGTGGGACAGAGAACTGGCAGGGAAGCCAGTTAATGAGATGATGGAATATGTAGCAACAAAATGCAAGGAGGCTGAGGAGAGGTTTGTACCCAAGGGTAACAGGAATAATGAAAAAGCCAGGATGAGCCCATGGTTTACCCAAAGGTGCAGGGAGGCAAAAACCAAGTGTGCTAGGGAATGGAAGAAATATAGAAGGCAAAGGACCCAGGAGAATAAGGAGACCAGTCGTAGAGCCAGAAACGAATATGCACAGATAAGAAGGGAGGCCCAAAGACAATATGAAAATGACATAGCAGCGAAAGCCAAATCTGACCCAAAACTGTTGTACAGCCACATCAGGAGGAAAACAATAGTCAAGGACCAGGTAATCAGGCTAAGGAAAGGAGGAGGAGAGTCAACATGAAATGACCGTGAAGTATATGAAGAACTCAACAAGAGATTCAAAGAAGTGTTCACAGAGGAGACAGAAGGGACTCCAGAAAGACGGAGAGGTGGGGCACACCACCAAGTGCTGGACACAGTGCACACCACCGAGGAAGAAGTGAAGAGGCTTCTGAGTGAGCTAGATACCTCAAAAGCAATGGGGCCAGATAACATCTCCCCATGGGTATTGAGAGAGGGAGCAGAGGTGCTATGTGTACCCCTAACAACAATATTCAATACATCTATCGAAACAGGGAGATTGCCTGAGGCATGGAAGAAATGTAGTCCCAGTCTTTAAAAAAGGAGACAGACATGAAGCATTAAACTACAGACCAGTGTCACTGACATGTATAGTATGCAAAATCATGGAGAAGATTATCAGGAGAAGAGTGGTGGAACACCTAGAAAGGAACGATCTCATCAACAGCAGCCAACATGGTTTCAGGGACGGGAAATCCTGTGTCACAAACCTACTGGAGTTCTATGACATGGTGACAGCAGTAAGACAAGAGAGAGAGGGGTGGGTGGATTGCATTTTCTTGGACTGTAAGAAGGCGTTTGACACAGTTCCACATAAGAGATTGGTGCAAAAACTGGAGGACCAAGCAGGGATAACAGGGAAGGCACTACAATGGATCAGGGAATACTTGTCAGGAAGACAGCAGCGAGTCATGGTACGTGGCGAGGTGTCAGTGGGCACCTGTGACCAGCGGGGTCCCGCAGGGGTCAGTCCTAGGACCAGTGCTGTTTCTGGTATTTGTGAATGACATGACGGAAGGAATAGACTCTGAGGTGTCCCTGTTTGCAGATGACGTGAAGTTGATGAGAAGAATTCACTCGATCGAAGACCAGGCAGAACTACAAAGGGATCTGGACAGGCTGCAGACCTGGTCCAGCAATTGGCTCCTGGAGTTCAATCCCACCAAGTGCAAAGTCATGAAGATTGGGGAAGGGCAAAGAAGACCGCAGACGGAGTACAGTCTAGGGGCCAGAGACTACAAACCTCACTCAAGGAAAAAGATCTTGGGGTGAGTATAACACCAGGCACATCTCCTGAAGCTCACATCAACCAAATAACTGCTGCAGCATATGGGCGCCTGGCAAACCTCAGAACAGCATTGCGACATCTTAATAAGGAATCATTCAGGACCCTGTACACCGTGTACGTTAGGCCCATATTGGAGTATACGGCACCAGTTTGGAACCCACACCTAGCCAAGCACGTGAAGAAACTAGAGAAAGTGCAAAGGTTTGCAACAAGACTAGTCCCAGAGCTAAGAGGTATGTCCTACCAGGAGAAGCTAAGGGAAATCAACCTGACGACACTGGAGGACAGGAGAGATAGGGGGGACATGATAACGACATACAAAATACTGAGAGGAATTGACAAGGTGGACAAAGACAGGATGTTCCAGAGATTGGACACAGTAACAAGGGGACACAGCTGGAAGCTGAAGACACAGATGAATCACAGGGATGTTAGGAAGTATTTCTTCAGCCACAGAGTAGTCAGTAAGTGGAATAGTTTGGGAAGCGATGTAGTGGAGGCAGGATCCATACATAGCTTTAAGCAGAGGTATGATAAAGCTCACGGCTCAGGAAGAGTGACCTAGTAGCAATCAGTGAGGAGGCGGGGCCAGGAGCTCGGACTCGACCCCCGCAACCTCAACTAGGCGAGTACAACTAGGCGAGTACATACACACATACACACTTGTCTCCACTGCCTCCAGCCTTCTTGTTGTAACATTAACCACCCATGCTTCATATCCATATATGTACATTGGTACCACTATACTATCATACATTCCCCACTTTGCTTCCATGGATAACGTTCTTTGTCTCCAGACTCCTCAGTGCATCACTTGCCTTTTTTCCCCTCAATTCTATGGTTCACCACGTCTTTCATAGACACCTCTGCTGACAAGTCCACTCCCAAATATATGATTACATTCACTTCCTTCATATTCCCTCCCACCAGTCATTACACTAAATTTTTATCCTCTTCACCTTGCTTTCTCATTTCACTTTTAATTTCCTTGTTATACATACCCATCCAAATTCATTCACCAACCTTTGCAATTTCCCCTGCAGAATCTTCCCAAAGTACACATTACTAAGCTATGTTGGTTAAGACATTTCATTTCATTCGCTTAAGAGTGGTGCATGCATCATCACGGTACGAAATGCTGGTCAGGCTCACAATCTTTCCTTTCTTACCTCTATTGATGACACCTCTGTCACGATTCATAAACACATCTCTCGATTCATGCAGTGGTACCGTAGTTCTTCAACATTCCACTCCCTGTTCAACGTGATTTCCAGATGTGCGATGCTGATATTTTGGAACAACTTGAGCTCCAAGACCTCCCAATTCTTAAAGTGGACACTTAAATACCGAGAAATGGTATGATGATACCGATAAGATGTGGAAAAACACTTATGTACAGTTCACGACATTTATTAAAGGAAACTTATCGCCACGAGCGACTTCTATATACTACCTGTTCCCCGCAGACGAAGACGCTTTCCCTGCAATATAGCTCTGTTAACTTTCGACTGTCTGAACTTCCGTTCTCTGTATATTTTGCAAGACACTGTATACAAGTTCAGGAATTGATTCCTACACCACAACAGTGTAGAAATTGCTGGCTCTTCGGCCACTCGGCGAAATAATGCAAGTTCATGACAGAATGCCCGGTCTGTGGTCCCGTTGACCATAGTACATCCTGCAGCCTTCCTCACTCTTGCCTTAACTGCAATGAGCTCATCCGGCTTATTCTAGCCGTTGCCAAGTTTTCTTGAGCGACGAGAAATTCAAAGAGTGTTTCTCTTACGCCATGGCAGTCGCCCATCTCCACTTCCATGGGAGACTTTCTATAACTTTCTTACTCTAGAATTACTAGGCGGCCTTCAGCCTCGGTGGTACTTAGACAATCTCCTCTGTAGTCAGTTTCCACAGTCATGTCTGTATCTGTTTGGCAGCCCTGGACTCAGGTCCTTACCTCCGACTCTCACTGTCCTTACGTTTTTATCTACTTGCTCGCATGTTTCTGTATACTCGACCTCTCAAAACCGCACTATCACCTCGCATCTCTACTTCTCTAAATTCTAAAATACCACCAAAGTTCAAATCTCCTGTAACCTTCTCCGTCACTTGTGCTTCCCAAACATTTTTCAGTGACTAGTACTATATCTATATTGAATGTTTTACGGGTGTGGACGTTCATCCTCCCCCTCCCTCTGTTGTTCCCTCTCAAGTTCCTGCCTCTCCTACCCTCTCCAAAGTGTCTTCCCAAATTACCTCTAACCTCTCATCTCCCTCTTTGGTAACTCCCATTGTCTCTCCAATCTTTACTCGCCTTCCATCTTGTATCTCTGATTTCATACTACATACAACGTCCTTGCAAACTGAAACGATAGAAGCTATCTCCGAATATTCTGAGGAGCCAATGATAGATACCCATCCACCTCCAATCACTCCTTCACATCTCACTAAACCTTTTGCACATCTTTCTTCACAGCTTTACAAGCCTTCGCTGCTTACTAATTTTCCGCTTCCTCCACATTTAGACTTTACTAACCCTACTTGTCGTAGACAATTTATCCTTGTCACTGCACGAACATCTTGCTGTCTCTTCTCCTACCTCATCTACTGCCTCACACCTTCCACACACACTCCATCACACACCTTCCACACACACTCCATCACACACCTTCCACACACACTCCATCTTTGACTTTTTGACAGCAACAGATTTATTACACAAACTTTCATTATACTCCCTTTAGCACTGCTGACGACTCTTACTAACTCTACCTCTAACCCTACCATGGGTGGGGATAAATCCCGCCATCAGAGAGTAGTAAAACTCCAAACCGACGGGCCAGCCACTGGGCCAGCTGGTTAGCCAGTCACTGGGCCAGCTGGTTAGCCAGCCACTGGGCCAGCTGGTTAGCCAGCCACTGGGCCAGCTGGTTAGCCAGTCGGTCTGGAGTTTCATGACTCGATGATCGCAGGTTCTATTACCGCCGTGGTGTGGTATGGTTTGTTTGCAATCGTGTCATTACGATTTCGTGAGTCAACTCTACCTCTGTTACTCTCCATCTTCGCTAGTCTCAGAACAAGCATATTAAACAGTTCACACAGCGCTGTGTAACCCTTCTGGGTTTAGCATTTAGTTTTGATTACATTTGTAATTTAATGGACGATGGAGTGATTTAATGGACGATGGAAGAGCTTAATAAACGAAAGAGTTTTATACTGTAGTATTGTTGGTTTATGGTTTAATCTGTTAAAGAAATTGACTTTACTTTTTTGAAATATTTTTAGTAATAAATTATGTGTGTATATTTTAATAACTTTGTCATGATGATTTAGGATAAAACTTGTATTTTCTTATAATTAACTTGAATAAATCGTTTTAACTTTTCTCTTGCAGCTGAAGATCTGCATCACGACACTGATGACTATTACGCTAGTGTAAGTCTTGTTGCTAGTATGACTGTGCTAGTGTAAGTCTTGTTGCTAGTATGACTATGCTATTGTAAGTCTTGTTGCTAGTATGACTATGCTATTGCAAGTCTTGTTGCTAGTATGACTATGCTATTGTAAGTCTTGTTGCTAGTATGACTATGCTATTGTAAGTCTTGTTGCTAGTATGACTATGCTATTGTAAGTCTTGTTGCTAGTATGACTATGCTATTGTAAGTCTTGTTGCTAGTATGACTATGCTATTGTAAGTCTTGTTGCTAGTATGACTATGCTATTGTAAGTCTTGTTGCTAGTATGACTATGCTAGTGTAAGTCTTGTTGCTAGTATGACTATGCTAGTGTAAGTCTTGTTGCTAGTATGACTATGCTATTGTAAGTCTTGTTGCTAGTATAACTATGCTAGTGTAAGTCTTGTTGCTAGTATGACTACCATGCTAGTGTAAATCTTGTTGCTAGAATGACTACCATGCTAGTATAAATCTTGTTTCTAGTATGACTACCATGCTAGGCTAGTATAAATCTTGTTGCTAGTATGACTATGCCAGTGAAAGTCTTGTTGCTAGTATGGCTAGCTTGCTAATGTAAGTCTTGTTGTCAGTATGACTATGCTAATACAAGTCTACTTGTTAGTATTACTACTATGCTAGTGTAAATCTTGTTGCTAGTATGACTACCATGCTAGTGTAAGTCTTGTTGCTAGTATGACTAATATGCTAATACAAGTCTACTTGCTAGTATTACTACTATGCTAGTGTAAATCTTGTTGGTAGTATGACTACCATGCTAGTGTAAGTCTTGTTGCTAGTATAACTACGATACTGAAGGAAGTTGAGTTTCTAGTACATTAACATTACTGTCAAACTTCTGATCTTAGGAAAAAAATAACTTGATACCTGGTACTACCGTAGTGCTGGAGGTATCGTAGTGTTGATACCTGGCACTACCCTGGTGGTATCGTGTTGACACTTGGTACTACTGTAGTGATGGTATCGTGGTGCCGATACCTGCTACTACTGTAGTGGAGGTATCGTGGTGTTGATTCCTGGTACTACCGTAGTGGAGGTATCGTGGTGTTGATAACTGGCACTACCCTGGTGGTATCGTGTTGATACCTGGTACTACCGAAGTGGTGGTATCGTGGTGTTCATTGCTGGTACTACCGTAGTGGTGGAAGCATCGTGTTGATTCCTAGTACTACTGTAGTGGTGGAGGTATCGTGGTGTTGATACCTGGCACTACCCTGGTGGTATCGTGTTGATACCTGCGACAACCGTAGTGGAGGTATCGTGGTGATGCCTAGTGCTACCGTAGTGGAGGTATCGTGGTGTTCATTCCTGGTACTAGCGTAGTGGTGGAGGTATCGTGGTTTTGATACCTGCCACTACCCTGGTGGTAGTCTTAATACCTGCCACAACAGTAGTGGAAGTATCGTGTCGATAAATGCTACTACCGTAGCGGAGTTATCGTGGTGTTGATTCCTGCTACTACCGTAGTAGAGGAGGTATCTGTGTTGATACCTGCAAACTACCGTAGTGGTGTAGGTATTGTGGTGTTGATAACTGGTACTACCCTGGTGGTACAGTGTTGACACCTGCTACAACCCTGCATTCATAATGTCTTTCCATGGGAGCACGGAGTTACTCTTCATCTTCTGGGACTCACACACGGGGCTCACAGGCAGAAGCTAGTAACTAGTCTGCTACCTTCCCCTCCCCCACAGGGCTAGAGAGAGAGAGAGAGAGAGAGAGAGACGGACAGAGAGACAGACACGGACAGAGAGACAGAGAGAGACAGAGAGAGAGACAGAGAGAGACAGAGAGAGAGAGGACAGAGGAGAGAGACAGAGGAGAGAGGAGACAGAGAGACAGGAAGACGAGAGAGAGACAGAGAAGAGACAGAGAGAGAGAGAGACAGAGAGGAGGAGACAGAGAGAGAGACAGAGAGAGAGAGAGGGCAGAGAGAGAGAGACAGAGAGAGAGAGACAGAAGGACAGAAGAGAGACAGAAGAGACAGAGAGAGAAGAGAGAGAGAAGAGAGAGACAGAGAGACGAGAGAGAGAGACAGAGGGAGAGAGAGACAGAGGAGAGAGAGACAGAGGAGAGAGACGAGAGAGAGACAGAGAGAGAGACAGAGAGAGAGAGACAGAGAGAAGACAGAGAGAGAGACGAGAGAGAGAGAGAGAGACAGAGAGAGAGAGACAGAGAGACAGAGAGAGGCAGAGAGAGAGAGAAGAGAGAGAGACAGAGAGAGAGACAGAGAGAGAGAGAGAAGAGAGAGAGAGAGACAGAGAGAGAGAGACAGAGGAGAGAAGAGAGACGAGAGACAGAGAGAGACAGAGAGAGAGAGAGAGACAGAGAGAGAGAGACAGGAGAGACAGAGAGAGAGAGAGACAGAGAGAGAGAGACAGAGAGAGAGACAGAGAGACAGAGAGAGACAGAGACAGAGACAGAGACAGAGACAGAGACAGAGACAGAGACAGAGACAGAGACAGAGACAGAGAGAGAGACAGAGAGAGAGACAGAGAGGTGGGGGGGAAAGAGGAAGGGCTAGTCACTGGTCTGACACTCTCCGCTCCGACACGGGGTGCCCAACTAGAAGACAGTCACTGGTCTCCTACCTTCCCCTCCCACACGGGGCTAACATTCTCAAGCTAGTCACTGGTCTGCTACCTTCCCCTCCCACACGGGGCTAACATTCTCAAGCTAGTCACTGGTCTGCTACCTTCCCCTCCCACACGGGGCTAACATTCTCAAGCTAGTCACTGGTCTGCTACCTTCCCTCCATTACGGGACTCCCAGCTGGAAGATAATCGCTGATCTGTCACCTTCACCTCCCACACTCGGCTCCAACATAGAACATAGTCACTTTCTGCAACCTTTCCCTACCAAACGGGGCTCCCAGCTAGAAGGCAGTAACTGGTCTGCTACCTTTCCCTCCCATATGGGGCTCCCAGATAGAAGATAGTCACCGGTCTGCTAAGTTCCCATCACAAACGGGGCACCCAGCTAGAAGGTAGTTACTGGTATGCTACCTTTGCCCACACGGGGCTCACAGCTAGAAGTCACTGGTCTGCTACTTTCCCATCCTACACGGAGATGCCAGCTAGAAGAGTCACTGGTCTTCCACCTTCCCCTCCCACACAGGGCTCAAAGCTTGAAGATGGTCAATGGTCTGCTACGTTTCACTCCCACACGAGTGCTCACAGGAAGAAGTTAGTCACTGGTCTGCTACCTTCCCTTCCAACACGGGGCTCCCAGCCAGAAGCTAGTCACTGATCTGCTACATTTCCCTACCACACGGGGCTCGAAGCTAGTAACTGGTCTACTACCTTTCCCTTCATTACGGGGCTCCCAGCTAGAAGTTAGTCACTGGTCTGCTGCATTCCCCTCCCAAACGTGGCTCCAAGCTAGAAGATAGTCACTAGTCTGATACCTTCCATTCCCACTCGGGGCTCCCAGCTAGAAACTAGTCACAGGTCTGCCACCTTCACCTCCCACACTGGGCTCCAAGATAGAAGATAGTCACTGATCTGCTACCTTTCTCTCCATTACGGGACTCACAGCTAGAAGATACTCACTGGTCTGCTACCTTCCCCACCCAATCCTGGATCCCAGCTAGAAGCTGCTCACTGAACTGCCACCTTCCCCTCCCACACTGGCCTCCCAGCTAGAAGTCACTGCTCTGCTACCTTCCCCTCCCACATGGTGCTCACAGGAAGAAGCTAGTTACTGGTCTGGCACCTTCCCCTCCCACTGGGGTTCCCAGCTAGAAGATAGTCACTGGTCTGCCACTTGCCCCTATTACACGGGGATCCTAGCTAGAAGATAGTCACTGGTGTGCTACCTTCCCCTCCCACTCGGGGCTCACAGGTAGAAGCTAGTCACTAGTCTGCTACCTTCCCCTGCCACACGCTGGTCCCAGCTAGAAGATAGTCACTGGTCTCCTACATTCACATCCCACACTCGGTTCCAAGATAGAAGATAGTCACAGATCTGATACCTTTCCCTCCATTATGGGACTCCCAGCTAGAAGATAGTCACTAGCCTGCGACCTTCCTTTCCCACACAGGGCTCCAGGCTAGAAGATAGTCCCTGGTCTGCTACCTTCCCCTCCACTCGGGGCTCACAGCTAGAAGATACTGGTCAGCTCCCTTCCTTTCCCACACGAAGCTTCCAGCTAGTCACTGATCTGCTAACATCTCCGATACTGGGCTCCAAGCTACAAGAGTCACTGGTCTGTTTCCTTCCCCTGGCACAGTGGGCTTCCAGCTAAAAGATAGTCAGTAGTCTGTTACCTTCCCATCCCACAAGGGGCTCACAGGTAGAGGATAGTCACTCGTCTGCTACCTTCCCCTCCCACATGCTGCTCCTAGCTAGAAGATAGTCACTGGTCTCCTACATTCACATCCCACAGTCGGCTCCAAGATAGAAGATAGTCACAGATCTGATACCTTTCCCTCCATTACGGGACTCCCAGCTAGAAGATAGTCAGTAGTCTGTTACCTTCCCATCCCACAAGGGGCTCACAGGTAGAAGATAGTCACTGGTATACTACCATCCCCTCCCACATGGGGCTGACAGGAAGAAGCTAGTCACTTGTCTGGCACCTTCCCCTCCACGGGGCTCCCAGCTGGAAGACAGTGACTGGTCTGCCACCTTCCCTTCCCACACTGGGTTCCCAGCTAGATGATAGTCACTGGTCTGCTACATTCCTCTCCCAAACGGAGCTCACAGACACAAGAAAGTCACTGATATGCCACCCTCCCCTACCACACGGTGCTCCCAACTAGAAGATAGTCACTGCTCTGCTACCATCCCCTCGCACACGGGGCTCACAGATAAAAGCTAATCACTAATCTGCTACCTTCCCCTCGGACACGGGGCTCCCAGCAAGGAGATAGTCACTGGTCTGCTACCTTCCCCCCCCCCACACCGGGCACCCAGCTAGAAGCTAGTAACTGGTCTGCTACCTTTCCCTCCATTACGGTGTTCCCAGCTAGAAGATAGTCACTGGTCTGCTACTTTCTCCTCTCACACAGGGCTGATGGGTAGAAGCTAGTCAATGGTCTCCTACCTTCCCCTCCCACACGTCTCTCTCATCTACAATATAGTCACTGGTCTCCTACCTTCCCCACCCACACAGGGCTCCCAGCTAGAGGATAGTCACTGCTCTGCTACCTTTCCTTCCCACATTGGGCTCACAGGATGAAGCTAGTCACTGGTCTGGCACCTTCCCCTCCCATTCGGGGCTCCCTGCTAGAAGATAGTAACTGGTCTGCTACCTTTCCCTCCCACACGGTGCTCCCAGCTAGAAGATAGTAACTGGTCTGCTACCTTTCCCTCCCACATGGGGCTCACAGGAAGAAGCTAGTCACTGGTCTGCTACATTCGGCTCCCACACGGGGCTCACAAGTAGAAAGTAGTCACTGGTCTGCTACCTCAACCTCCCACATTAGGTTTACAGGAAGAAATTAGTCACTGGTCTGGCACCTTAATTAACCTCCCACTCGGGGCTCACAGCTAGAAGAGAGTCAGTGGTCTTCCACATTCCCCTCAAAAAACGGAGCTCCCAACTAGAAAAACACACTGGTCAGCTACCTACCTCTCTCAAACTGGGCTCCCAGCTAGAAAGTAGACACTGGTCAGTTCCCATCCCCTTCCCCACAGAGCTCCCAGCTAGAAGATACACTGGTCAGCTCGCTTCCCCTCCCACACGGGGCTCCCAGCAAGATGATAGTCACTGGTATACTACCTTCGCCTACCACACGGGGCTCCCAGATAAAGATAGCCACTAATCTGCCACCTTCCCCTCCGATACGGGGCTCCCAGCTACAAGAGTTGCTGATCTGCTACCTTTTTCTCCCACACATTGCTTCCAGCTAGAAGATAGTCACTGCTCTGCTACCTTCCCCTCCCGCATGGGGCTCACAGGAAGAAGCTAGTCACAGGTCTGGCACCTTTCCCTCCCACTCGGGGCTCGCATCTAGAAGTTATTCAGTGGTCTCCCACCTTGCCCTCCAACACGGGGCTCACATGTAGAAGCTAGTCATTGGTCTGCCACCGTCCCCTGCCACAGGGGGCTTCCAGCTAGAAGATAGTCACTGGTCTGCTACCTTCCCCTCCCACACGGTGCTCCCAGCTAGAAGATAGTACCTGGTCTGCTACCTTCCCCTCCCACACGGGGCTCCCAGCTAGAAGATAGTCACTGCTCTGCTGTCTTCCCCTATCACACGGGACTCACAGGTAGAAGCTAGTCACTGATATGCCACCTTCCCCTCCCGCACGGGGCTCCCAGCTAGAAGATAGTCACTGCTCTGCTGTCTTCCCCTATCACACGGGACTCGCAGGTAGAAGCTAGTCACTGGTCTGCCACCTTCCCCTCCCACACGTGGCTCATAGGTAGAATATAGTCACTGGTCTGCTACCCTCCCCTCCATCTCGAGGCTCCCAGCTAGAAGATAGTCACTGCTCTGCTGTCTTCCCCTATCACACGGGACTCGCAGGTAGAAGCTAGTCACTGATATGCCACCTTCCCCTCCCACATGGGGCTCCAAGCTAGAAGATAGTCAATGGTCTGCTACCTTCTAGTTCCACACCGAGCTCCCAGCTAGAACATAGTCACTAATCTGCCACCTTCCCCTCTCATGCGGGGCTCCCTGCTAGATGATAGTCCCTTGTCTGCTACCTTCAGCTCCAACACTGTTATCACAGGTAGAAAGTAGTCACTGGTCTCCTACCTTCCCCTTCCAAACGGAGCTCACAGGCAGAAGTTAGTCACTGATATGCCACCTTCCCCTCCCACACGGGGCTCCCAGCTAGAAGATAGTCACTGGTCTGCTTCCTTCCCCTCCCATACGGGACTCCAAGCCAGATGATAGTCTCTGGTCTGCTACTTTCAGCCCCCGCACGGGGCTCACAGGTAGAAAGTGCTAAATGGTCTGCTACCTTCCCCTCCCACACATGGCTCACAGGTAGAAACTAGTCACTGGTCTGCTACCTTACCCTCCCACACGGAGCTCCCAGCTAGACGATAGTCACTGTTCAGCTACCTTCCTCTTCCTCACGCAGCTCCCATCTAGAAGATAGCCGCTGGTCTGCTACCTTCCCCTCCCAAATGGGGCTCCCAGCTAGAAGAGTCACTGGTTTGCTTCCTTCCCCTCAAACACGGGACTCGCAGGTACAAACTAGTAACTGGTCTGCTACCTTTCCCTCCCATACTGGACTCCCAGCTAGACGATAGTCACTGGTCTGCTTCCTTCCCCTCCCACACGGGACTCGAATTGTAGAAGCTGGTAACTGGTCCACTACCTTTCCCTCCCATACGGGACTCCCAGCTAGAAGATAGTCACTGATCTGCTACCTTCCCCTCCCAAATGGGGCTCCCAGCTAGAAGAGTCACTGGTTTGCTTCCTTCCCCTCAAACACGGGACTCGCAGGTACAAACTAGTAACTGGTCTGCTACCTTTCCCTCCCATACTGGACTCCCAGCTAGACGATAGTCACTGGTCTGCTTCCTTCCCCTCCCACACGGGACTCGAATTGTAGAAGCTGGTAACTGGTCCACTACCTTTCCCTCCCATACGGGACTCCCAGCTAGAAGATAGTCACTGATCTGCTACCTTCCCCTCCCACATGGGGCTCACAGGAAGAAGTCACTGGTCTGGCAGCTTCCCCTCCTACCCGGGGCTTACAGCTAGAAGATAGTCAGTGGTCTCACACCTTTCCCTCCCACACGGGGCTCACACGCAGAAGCTAGTGACTGGTCTGCTACCTTCCCCTCCTACACGGGCCTCCCAGCTGGAAGATATTCAGTGGTCTCCCACCTTCCCTTCCCACACGCTGCTCTCAGGTAGAAGCTAGTCAGTGGTCTGCCACCTTTCCCTGCCACACGGGGTTCCAGCTATAAGATAGTCACTGGTCTGCTACCTTTCTGTCCCACATGGGGCTCACAGGAAGAAGCTAGTCACTGGTCTGGCACCTTCTCGCACTCGGGGCTCTCAGCTAGAAGATAGTCACTGGTCTGATACCTTCCCCTCCTACATGGAGCTCACAGGCAGAATGTTGTCACTGGTCTGCTACCTTCCTCTCCCACACGGGGCTCCCAGCTAGAAGACAGCCACTAATCTGCCACCTTCCTCTCCGACACCGGGCTCCCTGCTACATGATAGTTAATGGTCTGCTACTTTCCCCTCTTACACGGGGCTCCCAGCTAGAAGCTAGTCACTGGTCTGCTACCTTTCCCTCCCATACAGGACTCCCAGCTAGAAGATAGCCACTAATCTGCCACCTTCCTCTCCCACAGGGGGCTCTCAGCTAGAAGATACTCACTGGTCTGCCACCCTCCCCTCCCACACGGGGCTCACAGGTAGAAGCTAGTCCCTGCTCTGCTACCTTCCCCTCCCACACGGGGCTCCCATTCACAAGAGTAACTGCTATGCTTCCTTCCCCTCCCACACTGGGCTCCCACCTTGAAAATAGTCCCTGGTCTGCCACCTTCCCTTCCCACACGAGGCTCATAGGTTGAAGCCTGTCACTGGTCTGCTAACTTCCCCTCCTACACGGGGCTCCCAGCTAGATGATCACCGGCCTGCTACCTTCCCCTTCCACTCTGGGCTCACAGCTAGAAGATAGTCAGTGGTCTGCCGCTTTCCCCTCCATCACGGGGCTCCCAGCTAGAAGCTAGTCACTGTTATGCTACCTTACCCTCCCGTACTGGGCTCCCAGCTAGAAGATAGTCACTGATCTGCCACCTTCCCCTACCACACATGGCTCTCAGCTAGAAGACAGTAACTGGTCTTCTACCTTCCCTTCCCACACGGGACTCCCAGCTAAGAGATAATCACTGGTCTGCTACCTTTCCCTCCCATATGGGACTCCCAGCTAAAAGCTAATTCTACGCCTTTTCTAGAGTGCAGATTCAGGACCCTCAGTCTACCTTCATGGGGAAGATTTCTGATACATGGGATCAACTTTGTCATCATCCTTCGTTCGTTTTCCAATGCATTAATATTCATTCTGTAATACGGTGACAAGAACTGTGCAGCATAATCTAAATGAAGCCTAACCAAAGATATATAGAGTTGAAGAACCTGAGGACTTCTATTATTTATGCTCCTTGATATGAAGCCAAGGGTTCTGGTTGCTTTATTGCAAACATATAAGCACTGTTGTCTTGGTTTTAAATTACTGCTATCCAGAACTCTCAAATCCTTTCCGCAGTCAGTAAGATTAAGATCTGCATTATTTAGTTTATATTTGGCATGGGTATATTCCTGTCCAGTGTTTAGAACTTTGCATTTGTCTATATTAAACTGCATCTGCCACTTCTCCGATCACTGTATCAGTCTATTCAAATATTCCTGGAGTTCTCTAATGTCCTCATTAGAATGAATTATGCTACCCATTTTGGTGTCATCAGCAAACTTGCTTATGTTGCTATTCCTTCATCAATGTCGTTTATATAAATTGTGAACAACAAGGGGCCCAACACTGACCCCTGTGGAACACCACTCGTGACGCGCCTCCACTTGGATTTCTCCCCATTGATTCAAACACTCTGTTGCCTATCTACCATGCCTCTACCCAGGAAAAAATTTCTCCTATTCAGTGAGTCTCAATTTTCCTCAATAGCCTCTGAACTGGAAGTCTCTGAAAAGCCTTACTGAAGTCCATATACACAATATCATATTCATTCCCATGATCTTCCTCCTCAAATACCTTGGTGAAAGAAGTTAGTAAATTCATATGGCAGGAACGCTACTTTGCAAAACCGTGCTGAGATTCATTAATCAATTTATGCCTTTCAAGATATCTACGAATTGCCTCTGAATTATATATTCCATAAATTTTCCCACTGTGTAGGTATGGTCTATAGTTCGAAACTAAGAACATGTCACCTGCTTTGTAAACTGGCATTACATTTGACATTTTCCATTTGTTTGGCCGCTATGCTAGTTTGTAGTGATACGTTGAAAAGACTAGCCCAAAGTTCACTGAGCTCCTCTTTACATTCCATTAAAACACTTGCAAACGGTTCATTAGGGCCTGGGGATTTGTTAGGTTTTAATTTCTCTTTTGTCTGAGGACCATGTCACTAGTTACCAACATCGTGCATAGTTTATCATCCTGTTCTACATAATTTATTATTTCTGGAATATTTTTAGTATCTTTCTGTGTAAAAACTGAGAGGAGATAAGTGTTAAAAATGTCACACGTTTCCTTATCACTGTCAGTGATCTGACCCGAGTTACTTTAGAGTGGGTCTACCTTGTCCACAATCTTACATCTATATACCTGAAAGAAACCTTTTGGGTTTGTCTTCTAATCCTTTGCCACTTTAGCCTCATAATCTCTTAGCTTTTCTTATTCCCTTTATTTCTCTCAATTGAATATATCGATTTCATAAGTACCCATCCCCTCTTTTGATACTGCTATAAATGCGCCTCTTGGCCACTGAAATCTTTTTTTTTTTTTTTTCTTTTGTTCATCCATTTGAGATCATGGTATTATGGTGGTAGCATGGTGTTGATACCTGTTGCTACCTTTGTGATAGTGGTATCGTTGTATTGATACCTGGTACTGTGCTGGTGGAAGTGGTATTGTGGTGGCTGTAGCGTCGTGTTGATACCTTGTAGTACCCTGTTAGTGGTGGTATTGTTGTGTTGATACCTAGCACTACGCTGGTGGTCCTGGTATTGTGGTGATGATAGCGTGGTGTAGACACTTGGTACTACCCTGGTGATATCATAGTGATGATACCTGGTGCTAACCTGGTGATATCGTGGTGATGATACCTGGTGCTAACCTGGTGATATCGTGGTGATGATACCTGGTGCTAACCTGGTGATATCGTGGTGATGATACCTGGTGCTAACCTGGTGATATCATGGTGATGATACCTGGTGCTAACCTGGTGATATCGTGGTGATGATACCTGGTGCTAACCTGGTGGTGTAAAGCTCTACCCGAGATGTCCTCCATGACTGTCCTCAGGGCCGGATTAAGAAGTCTCCGGGCCCTAGGCTATTCAGATTGGCGGGACCCTTTGAGTTACGGGGAAACGAAGCGACCCCTTCCAGCTTGGGGGGGGGGGTGAGCCTGTTTAAGGTCTAATTAAATACATTCTGGCTATTTAGATTAAATTTAATAGGGAAAGTACATCAAGACAACCAAAACCATTTACCAACAGCCATTATAACTATCATGTTAAATCATGCATTTTAAAGAGAATAAACTCAAGACAGCATAGTATTACTAGATTAGGCTATTAAAGTAATGACATCATGTACCTATTATATTCAGCATAACCACTACAGCACTATTATTCCCTTTATAAATCACTGACCATTATTGTTATCATTGCATCATGCATAAGACTATCAAATCATATAAACTCAAGAAAGTAAAGAATTGTTTATATTCACAGGCACTTCTTACATAAACTTTTTTCTGGATTTCATATTGGCAAAATCATCAATTATATTCTGAAAATCAATATTTCTTGTTAGATCAGACTCAATGGTCAACAAGGCTAGGTTACAATGTCTGACAGCTTGAACATTAAAATGGTATAAAATACCGACAGGTATTTTATACCTGTCGGTATTTTATACCATTTTAATGTTCAATCTGTCAGACATTGCAACACAAGGGTATCTTGGTACAGACCTGAAATCAACTTCGACAACCTCTACTAGTGAGAACGGCTGGATTTGAGAGGGACCTGACCTCCCAACATCTGCGTTCTACTAGTGACCTACGTCTCGCCTCCGGGCGCTATATAAGGCTCCATCCTGTCACTTCTACTCCATATTGTTTCGGACTATGGAACAATGCTCTTCTTCAGACTGAGGGACTGACCACCTCAAAACTTTAAGGGTGATGGACTGATTACATCGTCTTTCAAGTCTTCTGCTTCTATCAACTTTTCTGTACTCGACTGAAGAAGCCTACTGTGTAGGCGAAACTTTTCGAAATAGATACCTAACTGTTGCATATGTCTTACCCAACAAGGCTAGGTTACACAATTTGTCTTGGCTCATTGTTGAACGGAGCTGGTTTTTCACTCTTTTCAAAACAGAAAATGAACGTTCTCCTTCACAGTAGCTGGAAGTGTTAGGTAAAGGCGATACACTATGTCAACATTAGGGAAGGTTTCTGAGATGCCTGCATTTCTTAAATGTTTCAAAGCAGCTGAGGGCGCACATTTTTCAGGTGGAGCTTTAATCTGATTCATATTCCCAGAAAAATGAACTATTTCTTTAACAGATGTGTCCTGAACATCTGCTGAAAGGTGTTGTTGCAACTTTAATGCAGCTTCTCAATTCTGCATCTGGCATAGTAGTAATTTTGAACAGAAATCCAAACTTGTCATTGAGATTCTGGTAGATTTTTCTTTTTACCAATTCTGTAATCAGTGAATCCAGAATGACGAAGTATGTAGCTGTCTTACATTTCTGCCTTGGTAGCAACACAATTTCATTGTCTGGCTCTTCAAAATTGCGTTTCCTCTTCCTTGACCGCTGATGATCAGCCCGGTAACTGTAGTCTTTCACCAGCAGTTTAGCTTTCTCTTCAAACATTTCAAAAGCTTCATCATTGTGAAGTGAGCTTAAAAATTCCACTAAGCCTGCATAGAGGTTAGCACAAGTAGCCATTTCAATTTCAATTTTCTGAAGTGTCTTGTTCGTGGCATTTAACCGTTCCAGTATACAGTCCCAAAGCATACAGAGTAAGGCCAATTCAAAATCTTCCAATTTTGATGCTAAGCTGGCTGCTTTGCTTCTTGTAGTTGCTGTCTGGTCTTCATCCTCTGCTATTTGGATCAAAGCAGAACGTATTTCAGCAAAGCTGTCTTTCAAAGCATGTGTTGCATCATGCTGCACTGACCACCTTGTTGTTGATAATGATTTGATGACATCTCCATGAATGGCTGACTTGAGTATACTCCACCGATGCGTTGAATCAGAGAAAAAATTGAAGAGTGCTTGTAAAAGTCCAAATAATGAAACTGCAGCGACACAACACTCCGCAGCACATGACCCAACAAGATTAAGAGAATGTGCTGAGCAGGGCACATATTCAGCAAGTGGGTTGATTTGTTTGATACGGGCTTGCAATCCATTATATTTACCCGACATGTTACTTGCATTGTCGTAGCTCTGGCCACGGCAATCCATAATAGAGAGATCATGTTCAAGCAGAGTATCCAGTACTATATTCATCATTGTTTTCTCCATCATGGCCTGAAAGAGGAATGAATTTTATAAAGCGCTCTACAGGCTTACCACTGGAGTCGACAAAGCGAAACAATGAA
Organism: Cherax quadricarinatus; assembly: GCF_026875155.1. Classification (NCBI taxonomy): domain Eukaryota; kingdom Metazoa; phylum Arthropoda; class Malacostraca; order Decapoda; family Parastacidae; genus Cherax; species Cherax quadricarinatus. Next base: position 23,576,179 of record NC_069464.1, on the reverse strand, counting down.
TGTCAATTGATCTGTATGTGAAATATCTGGTGTTGAATCTACACTTATTGCAAAGTATTTTGCAGTTTTCACAGCTGCTATGATGTTATTGAGGACCTTCTTAGTCATCAGTTCAATAAATTTATTGCATATAGTAGATGACATGTAAGATAGTGCCTCTTCCTGCATTCCCCAAGGCGTGACACATGATTTGCTAAGAATGGATCGAATTGTGCTAACAGTTCTATGATCCCTAGGAAATTGCCATTGTTTTCCGAATCAAAAACCTCATTTTCTCCACGGAAAGCAAGTCCTCTTAGAGCTAAGAATTTTACAACAGAAACAACTCTTTCTAGAACTTTTCTCCAAAAAGGGGCGCTCTTTTTCAGTTTGATTTTCCAAATGAGAATCCAATAAGCCTTTTTTCTGTGCACGAAATACACTGGCTAAAAAGCAGCTCCTGTGAGTGGTGCTGTTTTCATGTTCCTCGAAACGCTTGGAACTTTTCCAGTCATTGAACCCCTGTGTGAAGGTATTTTCTTTGGTAGAAAATAGCTTGCATGCTGAACAGTACACTTTTCCTGAGCTTTCAGAGTATACCATCCATGATCTTTTCACAGGTTCCTGAATTTGCGCCTCTTCGAGGGGGCTCCTTGGCGTGGTGAAGAGGCTCTTGGTCTGAGGAATTAGACCTGTCGGTCTTCTTCCTCAGACCGAACCTAATTACCCCCCAATCTCCCCTCCCCTATTCCATCCTCCCCATCCTCCCCTTTTTCCTTTCTCCTCCTCCTCCCCACCCCTCCCTTTTGCCCTTCCTCTTTTTGGCGCTTGGGATTTCTCCCACAGTTCCTAGGTAGGGGAAAGGATACCGGGGTCTATGCCATTCCGTTGAGGTTCTTGGTGGTGGCGTAGTTTGCCGTGGAATCTGGATCGCCTGGGGATGTCCCGATCCCTCTCCGGTATCCCGGAGTAGCTTTGGGTGTCTTTCGGGCGACGGGGGGGGGGGGGTCTCACTGTGATTCCCGTGGAATTCAGTTAGAGGCTTTTCTTGCCACCCACCCCCTCCATGTTTTAAATGCAGGTACTTCCACCCATTTTCATCCTCGGACTCATACTCTCTCTTGCATCGATCTCTCAGTATGCCATTGTTTTCCGAATCAAAAACCTCATTTTCTCCACGGAAAGCAAGTCCTCTTAGAGCTAAGAATTTTACAACAGAAACAACTCTTTCTAGAACTTTTCTCCAATAAGTGCGCTCTTTTTCAGTTTGATTTTCCAAATGAGAATCCAATAAGCCTTTTTTCTGTGCACGAAATACACTGGCTAAAAAGCAGCTCCTGTGAGTGGTGCTGTTTTCATGTTCCTCGAAACGCTTGGAACTTTTCCAGTCATTGAACCCCTGTGTGAAGGTATTTTCTTTGGTAGAAAATAGCTTGCATGCTGAACAGTACACTTTTCCTGAGCTTTCAGAGTATACCATCCATGATCTTTTCACAGTTCCTGAATTTGCGCCTCTTCGAGGGGGCTCCTTGGCGTGGTGAAGAGGCTCTTGGTCTGAGGAATTAGACCTGTCGGTCTTCTTCCTCAGACCGAACCTAATTACCCCCCAATCTCCCCTCCCCTATTCCATCCTCCCCATCCTCCCCTTTTTCCTTTCCTCCTCCTCCTCCCCACCCCTCCCTTTTGCCCTTCCTCTTTTTGGCGCTTGGGATTTCTCCCACAGTTCCTAGGTAGGGGAAAGGATACCGGGGTCTATGCCATTCCGTTGAGGTTCTTGGTGGTGGCGTAGTTTGCCGTGGAATCTGGATCGCCTGGGGATGTCCCGATCCCTCTCCGGTATCCCGGAGTAGCTTTGGGTGTCTTTCGGGCGACGGGGGGGGGGGGGTCTCACTGTGATTCCCGTGGAATTCAGTTAGAGGCTTTTCTTGCCACCCACCCCCTCCATGTTTTAAATGCAGGTACTTCCACCCATTTTCATCCTCGGACTCATACTCTCTCTTGCATCGATCTCTCAGTATGCTCTTCCTCCGCCGCATTAGACTTCACTTGGTCTGTTCTCCCGGACTTACATGACAGTGATCATTTCCCAATCATTCTTACTTCCCCTTCATATTCGCCACCTCTTCGCACCCCACGCTGGCAATTTAATCGGGCAAATTGGAACCTTTACTCACACCTAACTGTTTTTAAAGAGGTTCCTTCTTCGTCCTCCATCGATGAGCTTTTACACCTCTTCTCGTCCTCCGTTTTCACCGCAGCTTCTCATTCTATACCCCAAACTTCGGGCAGGCATTCTCAGAAATGCGTGCCTTGGTGGTCTCCTGCTTGTGCTCGTGCAGTACGTTTGAAACGCACTGCATGGGGCAAGTACCGGTACAATAGAACCACAGAGAGACTCCTTGATTTTAAACAGAAGCGTGCGATCGCTCGCCGTGTCATCCGTGACGCTAAACGCACTTGCTGGCGAGATTATCTCCACCATCACCTCTGCTTCCTCTGAGTGCAGTCTGGAAAAAAGTAAGAAAACTGAGTGGTAAATATTCTCCTGACCCGGCTCCTGTTCTGCGGGTTGCCGGTGTTGATATAGCAAACCCACTAGATGTTGCCAATGAAATTGGCAATCATCTGGTCTGTATTTCTCAGGGACTCCATCTATGCCCCTCATTTCTTTCCTCAAAGTCTGCCAGAGAGTTAGCACCCTTGGACTTTTCTTCTCTCAGAGAAGAACAGTATAATGTGCCTTTTACACTTCAAGAACTGGAGGCAACCCTCTCAGCTTGTCGATCATCGGCAGCTGGGCCCGACGACATTCATATTCGTATGCTAAACATTTTACATCAGTCAGCCCTTGCAGTCCTATTACGCCTTTACAATCTTATTTGGTCACAAGGAGTTCTACCACAGCTGTGGAAATCCGCCATTGTTCTCCCTTTCCGCAAACCAGGCACTACGGGACATGAAACCTCCCACTATCGTCCCATTGCTCTTACCAGTGCAGTTTGCAAAGTAATGGAACGCCTAGCAAATAGACGTTTAGTGTGGTATTTAGAGACGCACAACAGTCTCTCCACTCGTCAATATGGCTTTCGTAAGGGACGTTCTACCATAGACCCCTTATTACGCTTGGATACGTATGTTCGTAATGCCTTTGCGAATAACCACTCAGTTATTGCCATATTTTTTGACCTTGAGAAGGCATATGGCACAACTTGGAGGTATAATATTTTAGCCCAAGCCCACTCCTTAGGCCTTCGAGGCAATCTACCATCCATCCTTAAGAACTTTTTAACTGACAGGCATTTCCGTGTTCGGGTTAATAATGTTAATAATGTTCCTCAGCACTGGTGAACACTCCTCCAGATGGATCGAAAAATCTGGAACCGACCTCCGCATGAATCAGATACATGATCTATGTCAAGTAAGGCAACAGCGGCACTTCTCCGCTCCATGGAATATTACCCCATTCCAAACTACCATTCCTCCGTTTCCCCCCAAACTACTTCTTAAATCACAACCAAAACTTCGCCTTGAAGCCAAACATGAGGCCTTAAGCTGTATTGATAACTTAGTCACACAGCACACACTCTCGCAAATTATTTACGCTGATGGTTCTGTTCACCAATCCACTGGTGCAGCTGGTAGTGCTGCTGTTGTCGTACAGAGTGATGGCTCTCTTAAAGAAATTGGAGCACGCATCAATAATTGGGCCTCTACCCTTCAGACAGAACTGTTTGCTATACTCCTTGCACTGAAATGCATCTATGTATCAAAGATTGACAGTTTAATTGTAACTGATTCTCTGTCATCCATAAATGCTCTCAACTCATTAAGCATAAATTGTGGCATGCTTGTCAGAAGCCAGACACAGGTATGGTAGGATTGTGGACAGTGGAGTGCACATGCTGTGGATTCCATCTCACATTGGTCTTCAGATGCATGATAGAACTGATAAATTGGCTAAGCTGTATGCTTTCAAAGAGGGAGTAGATTACAATCTTGGCCTGTCAGGTAGTAGTTTGAGAACAATAATACGAAAAGAACTTCAACTGAATTTTATGGACTTAAGGCTCAGGGAGATTGACACCAGTGAGTCCATCTATCATCACTCTATCATGCAGGAGGAGCCACATGTCGATGGTGCATCCAACAAAATAAGCAGACTCTTGGATTGAACATTAAAATGGTATAAAATACCGACAGGCTGTTAGGTAAGACACACATGCAACAGTTAGGTATCTTTATTATGTGTAGGCGAAACGTTTCATAATAAAGATACCCAACTGTTGCATATGTGTCTTACCTAACAGACTCTTGGATGTCACTATTGCCCGGCTCCGGCTGGGTTACAAGTATCTTTGGCAGGTTAAATCACCACCACCAGATGTAGACCAAACGAAATGTAAACTTTGCCAGATGGACTATTGTCACACCTTGCGTCGTTATGTACTGGAGTGTGATAAAATTAATGAATTTAGAAACAACTCACTCAGAAATGTTCAAGAAATGGCAAAGTATTTTATCCACAGTGGTATATTACAGACCATTCTGGAGAAATACCCTGACTTTGCTACCTGTAAATAATGCATTACCACGTGTGTGTGTGCGTGCGCGTGTGCGTGTATTCACCTAGTTGAGATTGCAGGGGTCGAGTCCAAGCTCCTGTGTGTTTACCTGGAGTTTACCTGGAGAGAGTTCCGGGGGTCAACGCCCCCGCGGCCCGGTCTGTGATCAGGCCTCCTGGTGGATCAGAGCCTGATCAACCCGGGTGTTGCTGCTGGCTGCACGCAAACAACGTACGAGCCACAGCCCGACTGATCAGGAAAATGACTTTAGGTGCTGTCCAGTGCTTTGTGTGTGTGTGTTTGTGTGTGGTGTTAGTTACCATTTTGTCCTAGGCACATGTCGATTAGACACTAGGGGCCCGTTGTATTTGGAGTGTGTGTGTGTGTGTGTGTGTGTGTGGTTTTGTGACTCACCTATTTGTACTCGCCCATTTTTTGGTTGCAGGGGTCGAGTCTTAGCTCCTGGCCCCGCCTCTTCACCGGGGTTGCTCTTCACCAGTATGAGTGTATGTGTGTGTACTCGCCTAATTGTACTCGCCCATTTGTGGTTGCAGGGGTCGAGACTCAGCTCCTGGCCCGCCCCTTTCACTGATCGCTACTGGATCCTCTCTCTTTGCTTCCTGAGCTTTGTCATACCTCTTTTTTAAAAACTATGTATGGTTCCTGCCTCCACTACTTCACTTGCTAGGCTATTCCACTTCTGACAACTCTGACTGAAGAATACTTCCTAACATCCTGTGACTCGTTTTAAGTCTTCAGCTTCCCGTTGTGACCCTTGTCCCTGTGTCCCCTCTCTGGAACATCCTATCTCTGTCCACCCCTTTTCTATTCCCCGCAGTATTTGTATGTCGTTATCATGTCTCCCTGACCCTTTTTGTCCTCCAGTGTCGTCAGTCTGATTTCCCTTAACCTTTCCTCGTACGACATTCCCTTGAGCTCTGGGACTAGCCTTGTTGCAAACCTTTGTACTTTCTCTAACTTCTTGACGTGCTTGGCCAGATGTGGGTTCCAGGATGGTGCTGCATACTCCAGTATGGGCCTAACATACACAGTGTACAGTGTCTTGAACGATTCCTTATTAAGGTATCGGAACGCTATTCTCAGGTTTGCCAGGCGCCCGTATGCTGCAGCGGTTATTTGGTTGATGTGTGCCTCCGGTGATGTGCTCGGTGTCATGGTCACCCCAAGGTCTTTTCTCCTGAGTGAGGTCTGTAGTCTTTGTCCACCTAGCCTATACTCTGTCTGCGGTCTTCTTTGCCCCTCCCCAATCTTCATGACTTTGCATTTGGCTGGATTGAATTCGAGAAGCCAGTTACTGGACCACATGTCCAGCCTGTCCAGGTCTCTTTGCAGTCCTGCCTCATCCTCGTCCGATTTAATTCTTGTGGGGTGGGGTGTGTGTGTGTGTGTTTTGTGTGTGACTCAAACACTCAATATTTGCACCAATAACTCATTACAGTTGTGACCGGGTGTGGAAGTGTGAATTGCTCATTATACTATAATTTGTTCATGATTGTAGCCATGTATAAACGTAAGTAACCATTCTTACAGTATTCATTACCTTTGTAACTTGTGAGTTCATTACCTTGTACCTAGTTCAGCCATCCAAGCTTTGGGGTCCAGTCCCTGGATCCATTACGTACCTCTGTAATCTGTAAATACCTTTGTAACTTGTCATGATTGTGACTAGACCTACCCGGAGTTCATTACCTTTGTAATTTGTGAGTTCATTACCTTTGTAAATTGTGAACTCATTACCTCTGTAACTTGCTCAGCTATCAAAACTTTGGAGTCCAGTCCCTGGACCAATTATGTACCTCTGTAATCTTTTGACTACCGCCCACAGGATGGGTATGGGGTGCATAATAAACATATTGTGATGAATGGTTTGAAAAACCGACAAGTTGAAGATTGAGACACTTATGCAGCATATGGGAATCTTTATTCAGGAAACGTTTCGCCACACAGTGGCTTCATCAGTCCAATACAAAGAGGAAGGCGTAAGGAGAGGAGGAGATTGAGGTAATCAGTCCCTCAACCTGGAGTCGATGTGTTCAGTCCATCAATCTTGTAGAATGTACAGCATAGGGCCGTAGACGTGGCTTATATACTGTAGTGAGGTGAATTGAAGCAGGCGGAGGCGGGATCATAGTGGTACCATCCACTAGTCGAAGTAGATCTTCGTCCAAAGGTTGAACAAGTGTTGAAGAATTCTTTGTAACAAGACCCCACGGCACATCACGGCAGCATCATGGGGTCTTGTTACAAAGAATTCAACACTTGTTCAACCTTTGGACGAAGACCTACTTCGACTAGTGGATGGTACCACTATGACCCCGCCTCCATCTGCTTCACGTCACCTCACTACAGTATATAAGCCACGTCTACGGCCCTATGCTGTACATTCTACAAGATTGATGGACTGAACACATCGACTCCAGGTTGAGGGACTGATTACTTCATTCTCCTCCTCTCCTTACGCCTTCCTCTTTGTATTGGACTGATGAAGCCACTGTGTGGCGAAACGTTTCCTGAATAAAGATTCCCATATGCTGCATAAGTGTCTCAATCTTCAATAAACATATTGAACTAACTAACTAACCCGGACTTTATCCAAGCTGAAGGTGTCCCCCAGGGATGTGTTCTGAGCACAACACTATTTCTCCTTGCTATTAATGATTTGGCCTCTAGTCTTCCATCAAATATTTGGTCATCACTCTATGTTGATGACTTCGCTATTGCCTGTGCAGGCGCTGACTGTCACCTCATTACAGTTTCTCTCCAACATGCAGTCGACCGTGTTTTCAATTGGGCCCCCACACGTGGGTTTAAATTTTCCAGCACTAAAACCCACCAAATTACTTTCACTAGACGCTCTGTCATCTCCAATCATCCTTTGTACCTCTATGGCTCCCGTATCCCTGAACGTGATACAGTCAAGTTTCTGGGCCTCCTCTTTGATCGTAGGTTATCCTGGAAACCTCATATTACCTCTCTGAGGGCAACTTGTCACAGCCGGCTGAACCTTCTTAAAACCCTTGCTCATCTTTCATGGGGAGCTGATCGTCGAACCCACCTTCGCCTACATTCCACCCTTATTTTATCGAAACTTGATTATGGTGACCAGATCTTTTCAGCGGCATCTCCTGCTACTCTCTCTAGCCTTAACCCCATTCATCACCAAGGATTACGTTTATGCCTTGGTGCTTTACGCTCTTCCCCTGTCGAGAGCCTCTATGCAGAAGCGAACGTTCCATCCTTATCCGATCGCCGTGATGCCCATTGCCTGCGCTACTATGTACGCTCTCATGATCTCCGCAATCCTTCCATTTATAGAATGGTCACTGATATTAGTAGACATTCTTTATTTGTTCGCCGCCCCTGTTTACTCCGTCCCTTCTCTCTTCGCCTTCATTCGCTCTTGTTTTCTCTTCAACTACCACCTTTCTATGTACATGTAGCATCTCACTTTTCCCTACCCCCCTGGGAAGTTCCAGCTGTTCGAGTCTGTTCTTTCTCCCTCCCTTGCTCGAAAGCCCAACTGTCTACGGTCGCTTCCCGCTCTCTTTTTCTTGACCACTTTCACCCCATTCTCATGCCATTGCTGTGTACACAGATGGCTCTAAGTCTTCTGACGGCGTAGGATTCGCAGCAGTTTCCGGACAGCGTCGTACAAGGGCATTTACTATCTTCGGCTAGTATTTTTACTGCTGAATTATATGCCATCCTTACAGCACTTATCCGTATTGCATCTATGCCTGTGTCATCATTTGTGGTTGTCTCAGACTCCCTTAGTGCTTTACAGGCTATACAAAAATTTGATACACCTCACCCCTTAGTCCTCCGTATCCAACTTTGGCTACGCCGCATCTTTACCAAGCATAAAGATATTGTTTTTTGTTGGGTCCCTGGTCATGTTGACGTACAGGGCAATGAACAGGCAGACACTGCTGCACGGTCAGCAGTACATGACCTACCAGTTTCTTATAGAGGTATTCCATTTACTGACTATTTTGCTGCAATATCTTCCCACCTTCGCACCCGTTGGCAACAACGTTGGTCTACTATGCTCGGCAACAAACTTCAATCTATTTAACCGAGTATAGGTTACTGGCCGTCTTCTTATCACCAGTGTCGAGGTTGGGAGACTACTCTCTCCCGTCTTCGCATTGGCCATACTCGTCTTACTCGTAGGTATCTCATGGAGAGGCGTCTTGCTCCTCTCTGTGAGAATTGCCAAGCTCCATTATCAGTCAGCCACATTCTGTTGGACTGCCCACTTTATCAACGAGCACGCAGAATTTACCTCCGTCGTCGTCGTCGTCGTCGTCTTCGCTCCGCTGCTCTCTCTTTACCTTCCCTTCTCGCTGATGGACCCACCTTTCATCCGCAACCAACGATTTTCTGATGTGGCTTATGTGTTTCTGGGGAAATATGTAGTAAATTAATTGATGTTCTACGTCACTTCCGTCGCAACTTGAAAACTAAGCATTTGCGACGGAAGTGATGTAGAACATCAATCAATTGAGAACTGTTATTGAAATGATAGACTTAAAGACAGGACAAAGTGCTTTTAAAACCTACAAACGGAAGTCAGTTTGCATTTTTAGGTTTTTTTTTTAGTATTTTTACCAAAAATGCGTTTTTATGGCCCATCCCTCTTTACGGGTCAAGTAACCCTATGGGACCCCCTTTAACATTTAGAGGCGAAAAAAAACATTTACCCAAACTCATCATGACTATCAACAACACTTCATTAATTTTCCAGTAAAAGTCTGTAACGTGAAATTAACAAAAAATTGGGAGAGGAATCTCCCTACTCACCCTTAGGGGGGAAAACCCAGCTGTTCTAATTAAAAAAAAGGTGTTGAGTGTTCCATCTATGGTCGGGTTTATTTATTTTTTTTTTTTTTCATTTTTTATTTTTTTTTTTTGTTTAATTTTAAAATCAATTTTACTCCCCAAACATTGAGTTTTTTATAGGGACCCCTTTGCATTTGCCCCAGTGTGCAGTCTTGGATGAGCCCCTAAACCCCCTTGGACCGCGGGGTCCCCAAATGCGGGGGGGCCCTGGGGAAAATGTAGTTTCCCTATGCGGTTTTGGGCCCTGACTGTCCTTCATATCCTCTCAAAACGGGCCTTGTAATCAACCCCCTCTCGGCCTTAAAATAAAGTTTCCCTGACCTTGATAACAATCTTCCATATTTTAAATAAAAATTTGCTATTTTGATATTTAAAACTATCAATTTTTTATTTAAAAGCCCGCTAGTATTAAATATTTATATGATTATAAGGCCCCGTCACCCCGAAAGGGCCCCGTCCCCCGAAAGGGGCCCCGTCACCCGTGGGGGCCCGCACCCCTAAGGCCCCCCCATCATCCCTCCCTCATGTTTTTTAAACATTTTTCCCAAGTTGGTTCATAAGTTTATTATCAATGTGGTTATTTTCGATCTTTTTAACTACTTCCCATGTCTTGGGAAATTTGTTATTTGCCATATTAATATGTATTCATAGCTTGCTAACTGCCATTACAAAACTGTTTACACTTTGATTTTTATGATTACCATCTTTTTTTCAGGTGATTCTTTTCTAGAGAAAAAAAAGAAAACCCACAAGCCATGGGGATTAAAAGTCTTCCCCCAGACGAGTAAATAATGATGTGACTCCCCCCCCCCCCCACCTCTCCATTCCTTTCGTATTACTTGAGTGATTTTGCTTCGTAGAACACCTACCTACCTACGTACCAACCACCTCCCTTTAAATGGGGTTTTTTTTGGATTGTAGAATTTGCTAAGAACATAAAAAAGGGAACAGCAACGGCCTACTGACCTGTGGAGCAGGTCCATGCCACCCCCGGATTGATTTGACTTAGGGTTAAGAGGGGAAGGGATGCTCTGGGGCTATCTGGACAAAAATCGAAAAAATTTTAAAAAATTTTCCTACCACTTTGTTTCAACAACCCAATTGGGGTTTTTTTTTTTTTTTTTTTTAACTTAAAAATTACGATTTTGATTTTTTTTATCCAAATAATTGGGGGCATCTTCTGAGTCAGTAGTAATACTGCCACCCCACCAGTACCGCAGTGACTTATGATCACAGATGATGTGGTTTATGGGGGTGAAGGGGGACGCCGGGGCCCCCCTAGAGTTTCTTGAAAAAAAATTTAAAAAACCCCGGAATAATTATTGAGTTTTTTCGTTTCCCCGCAAATATTTATAGGACATCATGGTTTTTTTTTTACAGTTTTATAAAAGTAAGAAGGGATTTGTAAAATGTTTTACTATTTTTCGTTTATTTTTTTCAATTTTTTTTTTTCATAATGCATCTATTTATATTTTCGCCTAAACCTTCTATTCAATGATATCTAGCTGCCCATGTCAACTGGAAAATTGCACATTTAAACAAATTTGAAGGCAAGTTGTAAGACCTATGAATATAAAAAAAATTTTTCTAACTTTATGGAAAAAAAATACCCAAAAACACTTGGTAGCGTCTTAAACAGAGCTGTAATGCAAGTTAGCCTTTAAAGAATATAGAAAAGTACACTGGAGTTTTTTTTTCCCGACACTGGTGTACCCGACATTTTTAAAGTTCTACCAGTTAATCTTGTTTGACCAGAGGGGCACGTAGTTGGCTTATTTTATTTGTTTTTCGGGTGGAAGGATTCTTGATGATGATTCTAGCAGCAGCAGCAGCAACAGCAGCAGCAGAAACGTCAGCCCCATCAGTAGCAGCAGCAACACCAGCATCTCTGATTATCTGGAAAGTGTGAGTTACTCTAAGAAAAATGGTTTCTCACGGGTTGTAATGTAAACACTTGAAGTTGCAATGTTAGTTGTAATGCACTGTCACCTGTCTTCAACAGACAGTCAGTGACTGACTGATAGATGATGTTTAATGTATAACATGAGAATACTAGGCAACAAATTTTCCCAGGATTTTAATAAATATTAATCTGAGCTTTGTTATTTGGCTTGACTAATACAAACGATCATATAAAACACTAGACTAAGGTTAACCTGTCATGTTGACTCTGATCATTCATTTTGCATTTTTAGACTAAAGGTTACAAATTATTTAATCACATCCTAAGAGATATGAAAAAGGTTCCTAACAGTAAGCGAAATAAACATTAGTTTTTTTATGAAAGTCCCCAGCTCATGCAGCCTAATGGATCCAAGTTAACAGCTAATATAAACCAGGTCTCTGTGAGGTACACTAGGCTTAGTGTAAATTATCAGAGGTAGGGAAGAGTGGTCCTTCGTTACGTACTTCAGCTCGTGCTTAAAGTTAAAGGTTTTTATTGGCTTGTCTAAGAGCGAAGATATTGTTTTTGTTGCGATTGCTGGTGAGAACTCTTGTGTGGTTTCAGTGTTTACTGTTGAGCTCGATGTAATCATGGAGTCATATTAGCTGGTTCTCGGTTGACTGTGTACTTGGATTAGTGATGTGTTGTTTGTTCTGGCCCAGTATGCTTCTGTATAACCTATTGTTTCAAAGATACTGAAGTGGTTGGTGCGTCACCATGCGTGACTCAAGGATGTGAAGTCGTGTTGGTGTCCGGGTCATGTTGGAATGCCAGGAGGCTAACAGGCAGTTAGCAAGGCCAGGGCTGCTGTGGTCAGCCCATTCTGCTGTGGTTTTGTTTTGGCCTAGGTACTTCTTGGGCCACATCCAGACGTGTCCTCGGGAAGGAGTGGGCTTGGGTGGTCAGCCAGACTGGCAACAAGTTATACAAGCTTCTGCAGGAAGTGGGCGTTTGGCCTTCCTCCATTAGGAATAGTCAGACTAATTTTCAACTGAGGATCTGACACTGCTCGAGATGTGCCACTGATTGTGGATCATATTTTAATGGTTTGTTCTTGGCCTTAGCATATTCACTTTCATCGTAGTTCTTATAATCTCCGAGGTGCCATTTTATTTACTTACATAATGGGATTTTTAATTGTTGCTGGCTGTTTTAAGTATATATTTGTGTTGAGTGTTTGTGTTCGTTACTGACATAGTTTGTTGAATTTATCCTTGTTTTTGTGGCAGATATTTTGTGCATGTAAATGCAGTAGAAGTGTTCCATTAATGTTAGAAATATAACTGTCAGTGGGCTTACTGCTTCACCCCATGAATGTAATGAAAAATATGGTAAGTTGGCGTAACTTCCAGTATATTGATCAATTGACTACAGGAACCTTTATGCATTTGATTTAAACTAAGCTTCAAGTTGCTGGCTTTATCTCTGGCCCTAGTGAGTTGGTTACCTTGTGTTATTATGTGTAGGTTGTAAGTAGTGGTGATATCCACAAACCGGAAAGAGGACATTTGTGTACTGAAGTCATTCGTGGCGAAACGTCAGCATTAAAGGATGTCCAGATCTGCAGCGTCCTTTTCCACATACGGTCAAGTGCAATGTATTGATTGGATCCAGCCAGAGGTAACTGTATCAGGCGAATCAGCAAGTTAACCACTAGTAACACACTGGGTGGTTTATCCAGTGGCTCTGACTGTAGAAATTCAACTTGTTACCTTAGGTTCTATAGGTGAAGGCATTCTTGAGTTCCTCCACATCCATTTCAAGTTCATTTCTGATAGATCTGAACCAGCTATTCTAGGACACTACCCTGGGTAAGTAATACTCTTAAAGTCCGAACTGCTTCTCAATTTGATATAGAGGCTAGTGGTATGACATTGCTTTGTCAACCTGTAATTTTCCATGTTTTATTTTTTTTTTTTTGCAAGTTTACTTTGCTCTTGCTTTCTTTAAATTACAAAATCCGGGGGTGGGGGTGAATAAGGTTTCTCACAAAAGCAGCAGCGACAGTAACAGTAACAGCAGTAGCAGTGTTGGTGTTGTATATTAGAAAGTAAGTGTGGTCAAGCAAGCAAGAAAGAGAATCTAGGTAAGACCCCAAAGGAGTGAGCGGGGAAGACTGGACAGACTAGTTCTTGAGGAGTGTCTTAGAAAAAGAGTCGGGGCTTAACCCAGCAGCTGAACTATGGGGAGGAGTTGGAGAGTCGGGAACTGCAGGCGAAGTTGATTGAAGAATGAAGAGCGCAGCTGACTGCCCCTGATCTGCATAGTGACTGCTTGTGACTGGTGAAGACTGGCGAGAGGCGGGCTGGAGGGACAGGCGTCGTCAACTGGTGGAGTGAATCTCTAAAACATGTCCAAGACACTGTAGGAACCGTTTTTGATTATTTTAAATGCAAATTCGTAGACTGCTGTAAGTTTTACGTGATGTATTTTGTCATTACGTAGATCTTCAAGTAAGGCATTGGCTGTGTAATGTTCGCACTCATAATCGATAGTGTACTTGACTTGGCCATGCTGTATGCTGTAGATAGCTTGGGCTGCATGTAGCTGATGCATGTCACGGTTATATGTGAACAAGTTGATAGGTGCAGTGGATCTGAATTTTTGGTCTATTATCATTTCTTCAGGTGTTGGCATCGTTGATGGTGGATATTCAGGTGGAAGTACTTTGGCTTTCTTGGCCATCGGTGACTGAGGTGGAGATGGAGTAGCTTGGTCTGTGGCTGTCGTGGAGGCGGTCTCGAGTACATGTGAGGTTGCTGATTGGTCAGTGGCGGTGGTGGTGTTAGGTGGCTCTTGCGTTATGGTTACAGGAGTGGTGATATTGACTGGTGCTTGGGTGAGCTTGATGTCGGCAGAAGGTGGAGAGAGTGGGAAAGTAAATGCAGGCATGTTGTTCAGTCTGAAAAGTTCGTTGACTGTCGTGTTGAAGGATCCTGGAGATGCCATATTGTGCATGTGTGCATACAGCAGACAGTATTGGATTTTCGTGGAATCACATGCAGGTGAAGAGGTACTGGTGGTCGGGTGTTGGGTTGATTTCAGGAGTTTTGTAGTGTCTGCCTGTAGTTTGGTGATAGCAGCGTAGGTGGGCGATCTGGATGGTGACTACTTTTCTTGTTCTTTTTTTTTTTTTTCTTTTTGCAAAAAAAAAACCTTTTTCATAATTTCTCGGCGAGTGAGACACTTAGCGAGAGTGTGGTGGTTGTTTTTGCAGTTTAGACACTTGAGTGGAGCAGTGGAAGTACATGTCTTTGAGTCGTGGCCCTCAGAACCGCAGGTAGAACAAAACTTCTTGTCCTTGGTGAGACAGTCTTTTGTAGAGTGAAGGTATGAGTAGCAACTCCAGCATTAAGTGATATGCTGGTATCGCTCAGCTTCGACGTGGATGGTGTTTATGCAGCAGCAGTAGTAGATGGCTAGTCCCTCAGCCATAGGTTGGGCAGCCATCGTGATGTCGGTAAAAGTGGTTTTTAGCATGGATGACGCAGCGGGAATCTTGGTAATGCTTTACACTGTAGCCCAAGGGTTCTGGTCTTAAACAATTTCTTGAGGTCTTCAGTGGTTTGTGACGTAATCAGTTTGTCTAGGCGCTTCAGGAAAACAGTCCTCTTAGCCCTTAAGGCTGGAGAGGATATGATTCTGTAGCCACGCTCTTCGAGAATGGACAGGGCAGATGCAGTCAGCAGTTTCTCGGCCTCCACATCCCCTTCACAAAAGAAAAAGAAGGATTTTTGGAGGGAGAGAATTTTTAAACCCTTGATTTCCCTTAACCCTTTTGAAAACCACAGAAAGGGGCAAGTTGGGGTTTTCATTGATGAAACCCATGGATGGTTTTTTTCTTGACTTTTGGGATTTAGATCATCTTAAAATGGGTTTGTGGGACGAAGTAGAGGTTTCCCTCCCCAAGGGGGAAATCGGGGGGAAACACTTCTTGGGGGTGGGGGAGGGGACTGTGTCTTCCCAGTAGAAAGGGGCCAACGTGCAATGGGGGAGTTTTGTTGGTAAACCATGGATCTTACGCTGCGTAGTAAATTTAAAAAATGTTCTTTAAAGATTTGCTTTACTATTTAACACTGTTTTGGTCTTTTTTGGGTTTTGTCTGGCTTGATTTTTAAAATCCTTTTTCTGTGAAAGTTTGTTCTGAAATTTTAAAATTTGTAGAATTAATTCTCGAACTTTTTAAAAATTAATAGAAAATTTAAAATCTTATTTTTATTTTCGGGAAAAATTTTTTTTCAGCAGGAAGAAAAAAAGTGGGGGGCCTTTGGTCCCAGCCCCAAAGTAGGGGGCCCCTCTAGTCCCGTAGAGGGCCCCAGGCCAAGTCAAAGGGGAAAAAACGGGTCCTACTCCCAGCCCAAAAAAAGGTAATTTTCCCTTTTTTTATTGGTTTTTGCTTGAAAAAATTTCGTATAATATTTAAAAGACCGTAGCGAGTTTCAGAGAAAAAGAATGTTAGATGAGGGTGATATAGTACTTTCCCCCTGCTGTACAGACTCCCCAAATACCAAAAATATTTATTGGGTGTGCGGGGAACTAATATTAATAATGCTTTGGGAAAAAAAGTCTTGGTTTTTTAATGCTTCAAGAACGTTTTAAAAAATGTCTTTTCCCAAAATTTTTATAAAAAAAGAAACTCGTTGTAGGGAAAATTTAAAAAACCCTATTCTGGGGGAAATATCGTAAAGACCTTTTCCCTTTTAAAATTTCGGGGTCTTGGATTTGGGGTCGGGGGGTTGTAAGTTTAGGTTAATAGATGAACACCCAAAGATGCAAAAAGTTACCTACCCCCAAAACATTTTTTTCTACTTTTCTTTTAAAATAATAGAGGCGGTTGTGTTTTCCCCTTTAAAGGTTCCCCCCGTTAAACATATATCCCACATAGTTTTTTGCGGGCTTTTTTATTTTAAATTTTATATAAAAAAAAAAGAAAAAAAAAATTCGAAAAGGGAAAACCCTTTTTGCAATCTTTTATAAAAAAGTATTGTGATTTTGGGGCAGTGTAAATTTGTAGTTGTAGTAAAAGGATAGTTGTGGACTAAAAGGGGAAACGGCGAAAAGTTTTGTTTTGGTTAGAAAACTTAAGTATCCCTTTTGGAAAGGAATGTTGTTTTATTTTTATAATTCATTTTAAATTGTTATTTCCCTTTTTGGGCCCTGTTTTTTAAATACTTTGGCCCCTGTTAGTGTCCCCCAAAATAGTTCAAGCCAAAAAGTTCAGGAAAAACTGAGTACATTACCACTGAAGGGCATCTGTGCGAAACACTGTGCAAACTTTTCGTGTTGCACAAGATATTAGTGTTTGCCCAAAATATTGTGTTGCACAAGATTTTGTTGGCAAAAAATTTTTTCCAACTTGTATTTTACCTTTTACCTTTTTACCCGTTCATGCACACCAGTTTATGGAAAAACTTTTTATTAAAGTAAGGGGTTGATACCCAAATTTAAATTTTTTGTAGTAAAATATTTATTATTAATGGAAACTGATAAAGATATTTTACATGGATTTAAACAATATTTTATACTAGTAATTTTCGAAGTGTTAGTCTCCAATAATTTTTTTTTCTTTTCAGCGTCGGACTCAAAAAGGAAAATAAGAAAGTGATTATAAGAATACAGTTTTTTTTATAAGAGTTTAATAATTTAGTTTTGCTTTGTTACAATAAAATTTAATAAGCAACTGATAATTCTCTTTAGTCTTGACCTTCTATACCACCACCCAGGGGGGAGGTACCACCACCCAGGGGGGAGGTGCCACCACCCAGGGGGGAGGTGCCACCACCCAGGGGGGAGGTGCCACCACCCAGGGGGGAGGTACAACCACCCAGGGGGGAGGTACCACCACCCAGGGGACAGGTACCACCATCCATGGGGGAGGTACCACCATCCATGGGGGAGGTACCACCATCCATGAGGGAGGTACCACCATCCATGGGGGAGGTACCACCATCCAGGGGGGAGGTGTCACCATCCAGGGGGGAGGTGTCACCATCCAGGGGGAAGGTGTCACCATCCAGGGGGGGGCACTGCCGCCCAGGCGGGAGGCACTGCCGCCCAGGCGGGAGGCACTGCCGCCCAGGGGGGAGGCACTGCCGCCCAGGGGGGAGGCACTGCCGCCCAGGGGAGAGGTACTGCCGCCCAGGGGAGAGGTACTGCCGCCCAGGTGGGAGGTACCACCGCCCAGGTGGGAGGTACCACCGCCCAGGTGGGAGGTACCACCGCCCAGGTGGGAGGTACCACCGCCCAGGTGGGAGGTACCACCGCCCAGGTGGGAGGTCCCAAACCGCCCAGGTGGGAGGTACCACCGCCCAGGTGGGAGGTACCACCGCCCAGGTGGGAGGTACCACCGCCCAGGTGGGAGGTACCACCGCCCAGGTGGGAGGTACCACCGCCCAGGTGGGGGTACCACCGCCCAGGTGGGAGGCACTCCCGCCCAGGTGGGAGGCACTCCCGCCCAAAAGGGAGGCACTCCCGCCCAAAAGGGAGGCCTACCGCCCAGGGCCTCTTCAAGGGGGGCTCCTTGGCGTGGTGAAGAGGATTCTTTGTCTGAGGAATTAGACCTGTCGGTCTTCTTCTCAGACGAACCTAATTACCCCCCAATCTCCCCTCCCCTATCCAATCCTCCCCATCCTCCCTTTTTTCCTTTCCTCCTCCCCCCTCCCCACCCCTCCCTTTTGCCCTTCCTCTTTTCAGCCTTTGGGATTTCTCCCACAGGCGCGCTAGTTCCTAGGTAGGGGAAAGGATACCGGGGCCATCCCATTCCATTGGGTTATTGGGGGTGGTGGCGTAGTTTGGGCCCTGGAATCTGGATCGCCTGGGGATTTTCCCATCCCTCTCCGGTATCCCGAGTAGCTTTGGGTGTCTTTCGGGCGACGGGTGTATCTCTGGAAGCCACCTTTCGGATTCCGGGGTGGTGGCCCAAGGAGGTATGTTTTGTGGCAGATACCCGGCCCCGCCCTCCTTTTGTCCCCCCCGGGGTTCGGCAGGTGGGGTTTGCTACCCCGGGTTGTTGTTTACTAGCATGGGGGGTGGTATGGCAGGGTTTTCCATCTCATCTGCGCTACTTGCGGTGCTGAGGCCCCTTTTGGGGCAGGGAGGGAGATTTCTGACCCTTTCTTTTCCTCCTGGGAACTTCCCCCCCGGTCCCCCTTTTTTTTATTCTTTTTTTTTTTTTTTTTTTTTTTTTTCTTTTTTTCCCTTTAAAAAAAAAAAAAGAAAGAAGTAACCAACCGGGCCCCCTAGTCCATAACCCCCCTCCCCCCGGGGCCCCCTTTTACCGCACCCGTTCTGACCCCGCCTCGTCTTCGACCACTCTTCAGACACTCCTCAGGGCCTCTGACCCCTTCCCGGTGCGTTTCCTCACCCGTTCAGGTACGGGGCCCCGAATGACTCCTTCGTTTTATCGGACTTCGCTCTCCTCTGACTATGCTTCCGCCTTCCCCCTGGGTGGGCAATTTTCAAATCGCCGACCCTTTCCCACGTCGACCAACTCTGGTCCCACGCCAAAACGCAACGACAATTACCTGCTTGAACTTCCCACCTTCCGTTCTTCTCAGAAACGATTGACTCGCCCTTTCACTCCCTTTCCACGCCATTTTTTCAGATAACAATGGCTAAATTCTTCACTTTACGACCGACACCTTACGCCTATCTTTCTGACCACAGTTTTGGCAAGGCACTCTAGCCATGTTTAAAGATATTCTTTTCATGCTCTTAAAGGGGGTATGCATATCACCGAAGAATGCTACCCAGGCTCATGAGCTCCCCCGTCTTTCCCATCGATACGTTCCTATCACTCTTGAAAAACATCTTTCCCTTTCTTGTATTCCGTCATCGCCCCATCAATATTTCAACAAAATTTCCAGACATTGGAAAACTGCATTCTTGAACACTGGAATCCAAGTTTCCCCCCATCCTCAAGGTAGACACTTATGTTCTTCCTCCCCACGGGGGAGACAACCCTAGCAATGGGCTCTTTAACTCTTGACGCGAAAACTCCCATTCTCGTTTTATAGCAGACATCGGTTAAAGTCCAAAAGGGTGATCCCTACACCGCAAATTTGTAGAAATTGCGGGGTGATTTGGCCCCAGCAAAATATTGCAGATCTATCCCCGAATGCCAGTCTGGGTGCCGATGACCATTCTATCGTCTTGCAATCGATCTCCCTCTTGCCTTAACTGCATGAGCTCCCCCTTCTACTCTCGCCGTTGTCAATCTATTTAAACGAGCGGGAAATCCGTTACCTCAAAGAGACAGAAGGTCTCCCTTATCCCATGGCATTTTCCATCCCCGCCCCAAAGGAAACTCCCACGTGTTTCTTTTTCCCGGTTTCAAAACGTCCCCCCACTTCTGGTACCCCCATCTTCTACACCCCCCTGTGGTTCCCCTCTCCCAAGTCACTCCTGTACTAATCCTTTTGCTGTCCTTGGCTCAGACGCCCCTATTTAAACCCTCAGTCTACCCGCTTCTTCGGTTCTCTCTCACAAGGCCTGGGTAACGACGAGATCTTGTAAACACCTCCCCCCAATCGTCCCTCACTTCCAAAAGTAAAAAAAAGCCCCATTAACCCCTCCTACCCTCTTCCACCTCCTCTTTTTACCCTCCTCTTGTCCTGGTTCCCCCCTCCAAGGGTCTTTTACAAGGTAAGGATCACCCCCTCCTCGTACGTCCCTTCCCCCCCTGTTCCCCCCAGGTTTTTTCTTCCTCTTCTGCCCCTCCCGGATTTCTCCCTCTTCTACCCCCTTTCCACGCTTCTCCAGTTCCTCCACCCCTTTTCGACCCCCCCTTTCCTTTGGGTATAGTCCAATACAGTTCCAACTTTCTCATCCTCCCCCTCCATTTCCAATTTTTCTCCCAACGACGTCTCTAAATTTCCGAAACATTTTTAAGCAATCTCTAATATTTTGCAGAGACCAAACCATAAATGGACACTGACCACCCTCTTTCCTTCTCTCTCCTCCCTCCATCGCCAACCCCCTTTCTTCCACGACCTTTCCCTTTCGCTGCTTGAACGTTTTCCACTGCCCCCGCAGGGGATTTTCTAACCCCCTAGTCCGTAGGAACCCTTACCTGCGGATTTCAAAAAATCTTATCATTGAAAAATCATGGCCTATTTAGAGGGGAAAATAACGCTCCTCAGGGAAATCGGAGTGAGTTCAGATGTTACCTTTTTTTTGCCCCCTTTTGGGGTTTTTTGTTTAAAGGGAAACCAAAATTACACTCGCTGTTATCCTCCCTCTAGGCTAAATTTATTGTATTCTTCAGATTTTTTTCCTAAAGGGGCCCTTTTAAATGAAATGCCCTTTTTTTAACTACTGTTTTCCCCGTACCATCATATTTGTTCATACTTCGCTGCTTTTACCAGACCCTATCCCTTGCATGGGGGTATTGCTCTTGTTTTTTATATCCTCTCCTTCTGGGGCATTATCTTTCTGGATATTCCCTTTTCTTGTTTCGTCATTATCGCCACCGATTCTGTTCTTGGGATTTTAATCCCCCTTTTTCCCGGGGGGGTCTCACTGTGATTCCCGTGAATTCGTTAGAGGTTTTTCTTGCCCCCCACCCCCCCATTTTTTTAAATACAGGAACCACACCCATTTTGTTTCCCGGGTTTTAAAAATTTTCTTGTCTTCTCTCAGTCTGTCTTCCTCCACCGCATTAGACTTATTTAGTCCTTTCTCCCAGACTTCATGACAGCGTCATTCCCAATCATTTTTATTTCCCCCTTTCATTTTCACCCCTCTTCGCATCCCCCTGGAAATTTTTGACGGCTTTGGGAACCCTTTACCCCATAATTTTTTAAAAAGAGGTTTCCTTTTGCCCCCGTGGGCTTTTAACCTTTTCTCGCCTCCGTTTTAAAGCAGCTTCTCATTCTATCCCCAAAATTCGGCACATTTTCAAAATGCGTGCCTTCTCGGCAGTACGTTTGAACGCCTGCTGAGGCAGGTACCGGGACAATAAACACGAGAGATCCTTGATTTTAAACAAAGCTGCGAACGCTCGCCGTGTATCCGGACGCTAAACGCACTTGCTGGGGAATTTTCCCACCATCACCTCTGCTTCCTCTATGAGTGCGTCTGGAAAAAAGTAAGAAACTGAGTTAAATATTCTCCCGACCCCCCTCCCTGGGGGGGTTTTGATATAGCAAACCCCCCAGAGTTGCCAAAGAAAAATTTCAAACATCGGTCCGTATTCTCAGGAAACCCCTCTATGTCCCTCTTTTCTTTCCCCAAAGTCTGCCTGAAGTTAGCACCTTGGGCATTTTTTTCTCAGAGAAAAACAGTATAATGTCCTTTTACATTTAAGAACTGGAGGCAACATCTCAGCTTGCCGATCTCGGCAGCTGGGCCCGACGCATTTAATTCGAGCTACAACATTTACATCAGTCAGCCCCTTGCAGTTATTACCCTTTTCAATTTATTTGGTCCAAAAGGGGTTCTTCCACAGCTGTGGAAATCCGCCATTGTTCTCCCTTTCCGCAAACCAGGCACTACGGGGGAAAGAAACCTCCCACTAGTCCCATTGATCTTACCAGTGCAGTTTTTCAAAATAATGAACGCCTAGTAAATAGCGTTTTTTTGTGGTATTTTTTGAGACACATAAGTCTCTCCACCGCAATTGGCTTTGTAAGGGGCGTTTAAAAATAGACCCCCTTTTAAGCTTGGATAGTATTTCGTAATGCCCTTTTCGAATAACCCCCCAGTTTTTTTGCCCCAATTTTTTGACCCTTTAGAAGGGATATGCACAACTTGGAGGGATAATATTTTAGCCCAAGCCATCCTTAGCCTTTTAGGCAATCTACCATCTTTCCCTTTAAAAACTTTTTAATGACAGGCAATTTCCCTGTTCGGGTTTAAAAATGTTTTTTCCCGCTTTAATGATTTGGCCCCTATCTTTTCCCTCAAAAATTTGGTCATCACTCATGTTGATGACTTCGCTATTGCCTGGGCAGGGGCTGACTGTCCCTCATTACAGTTTTTTCTCCAACATGCAGTCGACCGTGTTTTCCCAATTTGGGGGCCACAGGGGTTTAAATTTTCCAGCACTAAAACCCACCAAATTTTCTTTCATAGCGCTCTGTCATCTCCGATCATCCTTTTTTACCTCAAGGCTCCCGTATCCCGAACGTGATAGTCAAGTTTCTGGGCCTCCTCCTTTATTGTAGGTTATCCTGGAAAAACCCCACATTACCCTCTGAAAGCACTTGCCAGCCTGCTGAACTTCTTAAAAAACCCCTTTCTCATCTTTCATGGGGGCTGACGCAAAAACCCCTCCACCTACATTCCACCCTTATTTTATCGAAACTTGATTTGAACCAATTTTTATTAGCGGCAACTCCCCTACTCTCTTACCTTAACCCCATTCACACCAAAGGTTTTCGTTTAGCCTTTGGTGCTTTTCGCTCTTCCCCGTCGAGGCCTCTTACAGACGCAAAGTTCCTCCCTTTTCCAATCGCCCCTGAGCCCATTGCCTGCGCTACTAGTTCGCCCCCTCAAGGAAGGTTCCTTTATGTTGGGAGGGGCTCTTGATTTAGGGAAATTGGGTTGTGCTCCAGTTCCCCGAATTAAACCTGAATGCCTTCCAATCCCCCCCCCAGGCGCGTTAACCTCCCGGTTTTTGCGCTCCCCCCTTTATTTAATAAAAATAATAAAACTATGTTCGCTCTCATGATCTCACAACCTTCCATTGATAAATGGTCACTGTATTGTAGACATTCTTTTTGTTCGCCGCCCCTTTTTACTCCGTCCCTTCTTCCTTCGCCTTCATTCGCTCTTGTCTTCTCTTCAACTACCCCTTTTTATGTAAATTTACCTCTCACTTTTCCCTACCCCCCTGGGGAAATTCAGCTGTTAATTTGTTCTTTCTCCCCCCTTTCTCGAAAGCCCAATGTCTCGGTCGCTTCCCCTCTCTTTTTATTGACCACTTTCACCCATTCTCATGCCATTGCCCTGACACAGATGGCTCCAAGTCTTTTGACGGCATAGGGTTCGCAGCGTGTTTCCGGACAGCGTCGTTTTCAAGGGCATTACTTCTTCGGCTAGTATTTTTTTCTGCAAAATTATATCCACCCCTTACAGCACTATCCGTATTTCATCTATGCCTGTGTTTTATTGTGGTTGTCTCGACTCCCCCAGTGCTTTACAGGCAAAAAATTTTAACACCTCACCCCTTAGTCCTCCCTACCAACTTTGGGTACGCCCCATCTTTTCCAAGCATAAAGAATTGTTTTTTTTTTGGGGCCCCGGGCATTTTGAGAAGGGGAAAAGAACGGGACACTCGCGCGGCGCAGTACATACCTACCCGTTTCCCCATAGAGGATTCCATTTTCGGACTATTTTGCTGCAAAATCTTCCCACCTTCACACCCCTTGGCAACAACGTTGGTCTACTTTTCTCGGGAACAAACTTTAATCTATTAAACCGCATAGGTTACTGGCCGCCCCTTTTCACCAGTGTCGAGTTGGAGACTACTCCTCCCGTCTTTTGCATTGGCCATACTCGTTTACCATGGATATCTCATGGAGAGCGCCTGCTCCTCCTGTAAATTGCCAAGCTCCAATCAGTCAGCCACATTCTGTTGGACTGCCCACTATCAACGAGCACGCAGAATTTACCTCTGTCGTCGTCTTCGCTCTGCTACTCTCTCTTTACCTTCCCTTCTCGCTGATGGACCCACCTTTCATCCGGACTCTCTCATTGACTTTTTGACAACAACTGACTTACTTCACAAATTCTGATACCTTCAGCCCTTTCTACTTCAATCTCTTGCTACCCTCTACCCCCGTACAATCCCCTGCCCCGCTGTTTTCTGTAACCTGCTGATCATCCCTCCTCCCTTCTGCCATCCAATACCCTCGCTTCCTTCCCTACCCTGCAGCGCTGTATAGCCCTTGTGGCCTAGCACTTCTTTTTGATTATAATAATAATACCGCCCAGGGGGGAGATACTTCCGCCCAAAAGGGAAGTACTACCGCCCAGGGGTATGATCTACTGCCTGGTGGGGAGGCACTATCGCTCAGGAGGAGGTAGCGCCCATGGTGGAGGTGCTTCCTCCCAAAGGGGAGGTACTACTACTCAAGGGGAGGAAGTAGCACCCAGGGGGGGGGGCACTACTGCCCAAGAGGGAAGCACTACTGCCCAGAAGGGAGGTAGCTCCCAGGGGGGAGGTAGTAACATCCCGGGGGAAGTTATACTGCCCAGTGGGGAGGCACTACTGCCCAGGGGGGATGTAGCGCCCAGGGGGGAGATACTCCCGCCCAAAGGGGAAGTATTACCACCGGGAATGAGGTACTACTGCCCAGTGGGGAGACAGTAATGCCCTGGAGGAGGTTCTACTGCCCAGAAGAGTTACGCTGTCAGTACGCTGAGGTCAGTGGTCACCTGCGGTCATACCTGCCTAAGCTCTTGTGAGTTAGCGTGGGCTGTTACCAAGCACCATGGCTTGTTGTAGTGCTTTAGAATCTCAGGTTCAAGTTTTGAAGAAGGAGATTCTATTTCTTCAGGAGGAAAATAGGAAACTGAAGCTTCGCATAGATGAGTTTGGTAGCGAGTGTGAGAAGGATTTAGCTGGTAAGGTAGGAATGGTCGCCAGCAGTGATAGTGGCAGCCGCTCTAAGTGGCAAGTGGTTCAGGAAGTAGGAAGAGAGGAGAATTAATAGAGAAGATGTGAAGGTAGGAAATAGATTCTCTGTTCTCAAAGACAAGTGTACTTCAGTGGTTAGTGAGGTTGAAGGTACCACTGATTCCCCTGCTAATCAAGGTAAGAATATTTTAATAGTAGGCGATTCTCAGGTAAGATGTATGGACCGTGCATTTTCTAACAGAGACAGAAAGGTCAGACAGAGAGAGTTATCCTTGAGCTGGTGTTGGCGACATAGTCAGCAGGTTGGACAATATTATGGCAGGTAATGAGAACAAGCCCATTATCTGTCTTGGTGCTGGGGGTAATGACATTGGGAAGGGGAGGAGAGAGGTGCTGCTGCATAAGTACAGGTCAGCCATAGAAGTAGTTAGGTCTAAGGGAGGGATCTCAGTCATATGTAGCATCTTGCCTAGAAAGGGAGTGGGCAATGAATGGATGTCTAGGGCAATTGGTATAAATTGCTGGCTAGACAGGTACTGCAAGGAACTTGCAATCTCATTCATTGATAACTGGGACCTAGTCTTTGACAAACGTGATATGTATGCAAGGGATGCGGTTCATCTCTCTGGGGATGGAGTGGTTGCATTAGCCAATTCAATTGAGAGGGTAATTGATGACTTGTCTAGGAATTTAAACTGATAGATTATAGAGCTATGGGTGTTTGTGGGGAAACAATCAGGCTGCAGCATTAGGGTTAAAAACACCAGTAATTACCGGGATACCTCAGGGATATGTTTAAAAGACAATATTCAAAATAAAGTTGCTAGTAATGTCAAATCAACTGATCAACAAACAGACGGATAGTAGAGAGCAACGAGTGACTAGCTCTCTTAAAGTTTACTATACAAATAGTAGGAGTCTAAGAAATAAGATAGATGAGGTAAGATTACTTGCAAGTTTAGGTAATATAGATATTATTGGTATAACAGAGACCTGGTTCAACCTGAAAGATAGGGAAATGCCTTCTGAATGCAACATACAGGGTTATAAACTATTCCACACTGACAGGGTCAACAGGAAGGGTGGTAGGGTGGCGATGTATGTCAGAGAAAATTTAAATTGTTGTATTAGACATGATATAAGATTAGAGACATCGAACACAGAATCTGTTTGGCTACAGTTTCTCGAGGGACATGACAAATTAATTTTGGGTGTGATTTATAGGCCCCCAAACCTTTATAGGGAGGGCAGTAAGCTGTTATGGGACGAAATACATAAGGCATCTAGATATGAAAATGTTGTTATAATGGGAGATTTTAACTTTAGACAAATTGATTGGAACAATATGACAGGAAATCTTGAGTCTAGTGACTTTCTTGATACGGTTCAGGATTGCGTTTTAGAACAGGTTGTGACAGAACCAACTAGAGGAAACAATCTGCTTGACTTGGTTCTTGCCAACAAAGATTCACTAGTTAATAATGATGAGCTTGGGGAAAGTGATCACAAACCACTTAGTTTTAATATATCATGGAATTACCCAGATAACTGCAATCAAATCTCTGTCCCAGATTTTCGCTTGGCCGACATCATGAGACTGAAAAATTACTTGGGTGGGCTAAATTGGGATATCCTGACTATGGGTCAGGTAGGTGATCTTGGTTGCCAATATGACGTTTTACAGAGGATAGTTCTAGCTGCCCAGACAACTTTTGTACCGAGTAGGGAAATTAGATCTAACAAAAATGATCCCAAATGGATGAACAATGGATTAAAACATCTCTGGTCAAAAGAGAGGCATATATAGGCGTATCAAAAGAGGGGATGGGCAGTTAAGAAATCAAAATATTCAATTAAAGAAAGAAATAAAGATAGGAATAAGAAAAGCAAAAAGGGATTATGAGGCTAAGGTCACAAGGGATTCAAAGATTAACCCTGAAGGATTCTTTCAGGTATACAGAAGTAAGATTAGGGACAAGATTGGCCGACTTAAGAGTAACTCGGGTCAGATCACTGACAGTGATAAGGATATGTGTGAAATTCTAAATACCTACTAACTTTGTTTTCACCCAGGAAAATATTAGCTATGTTCCTGAAATAATAGATTATGTAGAACAGGATGATGATAAACTATGTACGATTGCGGTAACTAGTGACATGGTCCTCAGACAAATAGAGAAACTGAAACCTAAAAAATCCCCAGGTCCTGATGAACTGTTTGCAAGAGTGTTAAAGGAATGTAAAGAGGAACTTAGCATACCTTTGGCTAATCTTTTTAATATATGACAAGCTGGCATAGTGCCTGATAAGGGGAAAATGGCAAATGTAATATCTATTTACAAGGCAGGTGACAGGTCCTTGACTTCGAACTATAGACCAGTAAGCCTTACCTCCATAGTGGGAAAATTTATGTAATCAATAATTGCCGAAGCAATTCGTAGCCATCTTGACAGGCACAGATTGATTAATGAATCTCAACACTGTTTTACAAAGGGGCGTTCCTGTCTTACGAATTTACTAACTTTTTTCACTAAGGTGTTTGAGGAGGTAGATCATGGTAATGAATATAATATTGTGTATATGGACTTAAGTAAGGCTTTCGATAGAGTTCCACACAAGAGGCTATTGAGGAAACTTAATGCACATGGAATAGGAGGAGAAATTTTTTCCAGGGTAGAGGCATGGCTGACAAATAGACAGCAGAGAGTTTGCATAAATTGGGAGAAATCAGAATGGGGGTACGTCACAAGCGGTGTTCCTCAGGGGTCAGTGTTGGGCCCTTTGTTGTTCACAAGTTACATAAACGACATAGATGAGGGAATAAATAGCGACATAACCAAATTTGCTGGTGACACCAAAATAGGCCGTACAATTCATTCTAATGAGGACAATAGAACACTCCAGGATGATTTGAATTGAGTGATGCAATGGTCGGAGAAGTGGCAGATGCAGTTTAATATTGACAAATGCAAAGTTCTAAATGTTGGACAGGTAAATAACCATGCCACATATTAACTAAATGATGTAGATCTTAATGCTACTGATTGCGAAAAGGATTTAGGAGTTCTGGTTAGCAGTAATGTAAAACCAAGACAACAGTGCATTAGTGTTCGCAATAAAGCTAACAGAATTCTTGGCTTCATATCTAGAAGTATAAATAATAGAAGTCCTCAGGTTGTTCTTCAACTCTATATATCCTTGGTTAGGCCTCATTTAGACTATGCTGCTCAGTTCTGGTCACCGTATTACAGAATGGATATAAATGCTCTGGAAAACGTACAGAGGAGGATGACGAAGATGATCCCATGTATCAGAAATCTTCCCCATGAGAATAGACTGAGGGCCCTGAATCTGCACTCTCTCGAAATCGTAGAATTAGGGGGAATATGATCGAGGTGCATAAATAGAAAACAGGAATAAATAAAGGGGATGTAAATAGCGTGCTGAAAATTTCCAGCCAAGACAAGACTCGCAGCAATGGTTTCAAGTTGGAAAAATTCAGATTCTGAAAGGATATAGGAAAGCACTGGTTTGGTAATAGAGTTGTGGATGAGTGGAACAAACTCCCGAGTACAGTTATTCAGGCTAAAACGTTGTGTAGTTTTAAAAATAGGTTAGATAAATGCATGAGTTGGTGTGGGTGGGTGTGAGTTGGACCTGGCTAGCTTGTGCTGCTGGGTCTGGTGCAGTGTTCCATCTTTGAGTGGAGATGATCAGACTGAATGGGTCATTGGTCTAATCCGGGGGAGGGACGTTGACCTGCTCTGCATGGGTCAGTCAGGCGCTGTATAATCCTCCGGGTTTAGCGCTTCCCCTTTGATTATAATAATAATAATGCATGGGTCAGTAGGCCTGTTGCGGTGTTCCTTCTTTCTTATGTTCTTATGTTCAAAGGGGAAGTACTAACGCCCAGGGGGAGGTAGCTCCCAGGTGGGAGGTTTTACTGCTCAGGGGGGAGGTACTTCCGCCTAAAAGCAGGATACTACTGCTCAAGGGGAGGTAGCACCTAGAGGAGAGGTTCTTCTGCCCAGGGAGAGGCAGTACCGGCCACTGGGGAGGTATTACCGCCCATGGAGGAGGTACTATCGCTCAGGGAGGAGGTGCTACCGCCAGGGTTGAGATACTACCACCTAGGGGGGAGGTACTACCGCCCATGGTAGAGGTACTATTGCCCTTGGGGGAGGTTCTACTGCCCAGGGGGAGGTAGTATCACCCAGGGGGAATGTACTACTGCCCAGGGGGGAGGTACTACCGCCCAGGGGGGAGGTACTACGCCCGTGGGGGAGGTTCTACCGCTCAGGGGGTAGTACTTCTGCCCCATGGGGGGTACTAGCTTCCATGGTATTTCAAATACAGGTAAAGATTGGCCTGTGAGACCTGGTCGTAATGAGAATATTAGGAAACAAAACTCAACAGTAGACTATAATTTATATTTGCCTTCACCAGATGATATCTACAGGTATGTACAGTATGTACAGATAGAATAATAAGTGTACACTACAGTGACAGATGGCAAAGCAGAAGCCAGAGAGAGTGCATCGTGCTCAAGCAGCACCTAAGGAAGTCTGCCAATGCTTACTGTAAGTGACATCTTCAAGGAGGGGGGGCTCCTTGTTGTGGTGAAGAGGGTATTCGTCTGAGGAATTAGACCTTTTGGTCTTCTACCTTAGACCGAACCTAATTACCCCACCAATCCTCCCTTCCCTATCCCACTCCCCATTTTTCCCTTTTCCATCATGAGATTCCTCAGGTGTGGCATAGTTCGCCATGGAATCCGGATTGTCTGGAGGAGCCCTTCTCCTTTTCTGGATTTCCTGCAGATGATAGGTGTATCTCCAGAAGCTGTCTGTCGGTTCTGGTAGATGAACAGCCGAAAGAGGTATGTTTTGTGGTGGATTTCCAACTGCCCTCTCTTTTGTCCGCCGAGGTGGCTCGGTAGATGTGAGGTTGCTATCCCGTAGCGATGATTTACTTGCATGAAGGGTAGGGTATGGCACAGATTCACATTATATCTGCACTCCTTGAGGGCTTGAGGTCCTCTCAGATGAGTGGGAGTAACTTACGGCCCTTTCATGCCTTTTAGTGACTGTATCTCCACTGTCCCTACTTTTTTTTCGTTCCTTCTTTCGTTTTCTTTAAAATAATAAGAAAAGTGCCACTATCATGGAGTCTGTTCCATGATAACCCTCCTCTCCGGTCCCTTTTGGTTCCTGTATCCTGTTTTGACCAGTTTCGTTATTGTACCATTCTTTAGACTCTTCCCATACCCCTGTACTTTCTCCTAGTGATGCTTCATGTGCTCCAGGTAATGGGGCTCTGCCTTTTTGTTAGTGTGTCTACTTCTTACATGCCTGTAACTATGTGTCCAGCTTCCCCGAATATGGAATGATGGCTTTTGAATTGCCCACATATGTCAGTTCGAGCCACCCGCGATAATATGCCTTAATGTCCCAGACCATTTGCTGCTCATTCCATCTAGAAACGAACTACATGACACCCACTTCCTTAATGAACCATGTTTATAAGTATACAGTGGACTAAATTCTTTTCCCTGCAACCGACATCTCGAACTGATTATCTTTCTGACCATAGTACTGGTAAAGCTGTTTTACAACACGTTGGACAAAATATATCCTTTCACACTCTTTGAAGTGGTGCATGCATTGTTAGTCCAGAATGCAGATCAAGCTCATGCTCTTTCCCATCTTACTTTCACTGATAACATTAAAGTCACGGTGGTTTTACCGCATACCATTGTACAAAATGATTTTCTGTCTTGCAGTGATATTTTCGAGCAATTAGCCTTTCAGGACCTTCCAATTCTTAAAGTAAATACCTATGTTCTGCCCACTTGCTGGCGGAGGCGCTTTCCCAGTAACATCGCTCGCTAAATCTTTGACTGCCACGAACTCCCATCCTCTGTTTATATTGCAGGCCATTGCCTAGAAGTCCGTAAAGTGGTTCCTACTCCCCAACAGTGTCGAAATCTCTGGTGCTTCGGACACCCTGCTAAATACTGCAGATCTCCAGTGGAGTGCCCAGTCTGCAGTGCCGCAGATCATTACAGTACATCTTGCAATCTTCACCCCATTTGTCTCAGTTGCAATGAAACTCGTCCGTCTTTGTCCCGCTGATGTCATGTCCATCTTAATAAACGAGAAATCCTTTATCTTAAGGAGAGCGAAGGTCTTATGTTAAGGCTCTCTCTCGGCTCTGCCTTTAGGGAAATCTTCTCCATGTACCTTATTCTCAACTAGCTAGGAGACCTCCAACCTAAGCAGAGTCCCCGCCTACCAGCTCCTCCAGCGTCGTACCTTCCGGGATCACCCCCAACTTTAATTCTTTTGTGGTTTTACCCTCTGAAACCCCCACCTCTTTACCTATTCCTACCTCCACTTCTTCTCACCCACTAATTTAGTTTCTAAGGCTACAAGGTCTCGCACATTTGTATCTTCTTCGCATCTATCGCCTGTGAAGTTGAACCTGTCTCATAATTCTTTCTGCATTCGTCCAGTACTTACAATTCCCCAACAGTTTTCCTTTTCAGCCACGGTGCCTGTTTCTCGCCCCCTTTCTAACTCTGACACGAAGGTAGAGGTTCACCCCCTCGTGTGGTCCATTCTTCTCCTGTTCCTTCTCAGACTTCTTCCCCAGTTACTTCCCAGCCTCCCTCTCCTGTTCCACCACAGGACTCTTCAGCCCCCACCGTTGCATCTCTCCAGGTTCATGTTCCCCTCCTCTCTCAGACCTCTTTGCTACCCTCCATAGTCTCCCTGGTTTCTACTTGCTCTACCTCACCTGTCTCTGAAGTTATGGTATCGGCACCATCTTTATCCGCTGAGACACTTGACGCTATCTCTGTCTATATTGAGGAGACGAAACCCTCGACGGACACCGGTGTGCCTCCTTCTACCATTTCTTATTTTTCACGACCCTCGCAGGAATCTTTTCCTTTAGAGCATTCTGATTCCTTCTTACATGCTTTCCGTTGCCTCCACTGACCCTAATAGCCCATAGATTTTATCGCTTCTTATTGTTGGCAAACCTGTCTTTGTGAATAATGACCTATTTGCAGTGGAATATTCGTGGCCTCAGGTAATCGGGGAGAGCTCCAGGTGTTGTTCTCCCAGTATGTTTCGAGTTAGAAGAACCCAAAATTCGTTCAGCTGCAATTCGTCCTGTTTCGGGCTATGTGCTGTTGCATTCTTCTAATCCCTTTCCTGACGAATCATTTAATGAGAGTGCACTTGTGCACGTTGGTATACCGTATCAACAGATATTTGTTTATTCCGTTGCATTATACTGCAGCCTAATTTATTTGCACAGATGGCATATAGTTAGGTGATTTTAACGCTCACCATCATCTTTGGGGAGGGTCCCACTGTGACTCTCGTGGTGATCAGTTGGAGACTCTTCTCACTTCTCGTCCTCTTGGTGTTTTAAATATGGGTGCTCTCACCCATTTTGAATCTCACTCAGTCCCTTGCACTGATCTTTCTATCTGCTCCTCGTTAATCTCATATGATTAGGCTTGGTCTGTTCTCCCGGATTTGCACGACAGTGATCACTTTCCTATTCTTACTTCTACGTATTCCTGACTGCCTCACAGCTCTCGCTGGCAGTTTGAGCGAGCGAGCTGGGACTTGTACTCTCATCTTACCGCTTTTTGTGAGGACCCTTCTTCGTCCTCTGTTAAGCTGGTGCACTAGATTTTCAGCCTGTTTTGACTGCACTTTCACGTTCTATTCCTCAAACCTCAACAGGCATTCTCAGACATGCGTGCCTTGGTCTATTGTGTGTTCTCATACAGTGCATTTGAAAAGTGCTGCCTGGGGCCGTTATCGATGTAATGAGGCCTCTGATCGTCTCTTGGATTGTAAACAGGTAAGGGTTGTCGCTCGCAGTGACATATGCAATGTTAACGCACTTGTTAGTAAGACTGTGTCTGCCATTACCTCGACTTCCCCTATGTGTGAGGTTTGGAAGAAGACACGAAAGTTGTGTGGCAAGTACGCTCTGAACCTCTTGAAGTTGCCACAGAAATCGGGAACTATCTGGGCTTATGTCTCCCAGTGGCTTCACCTCTGTCCCTCATTTCTCGCGTCTAAGTCTACCAAGGAGCAATTGCCCTTGGATTTCTCTTCTAATGGATTGGAACCATGTAACGTACTTTTCACTATCTTAGACCTAGAGTTCATGCTTTCTGCTTGGCAGTCATCGGCAGCTGGACCTGATAATATTCATATCAGTATGCTACATCTGCATTCTACAGCCCTTATAGTCCTTTTGCGTCGTTTCGATCTTATTTGGATGCAAGGGGTTCTCCCTCAACAATGAAAATCTGCCATTGTCCTACCGTTTTGCAAATCAGGCACCTCGGGGCATGATACCTCTTATTATCATCCCATTGCTCTGACCAGTGTAATCAGTAAGGTGATGGAATGATTGATGAATAGATTTTAGATATGGTATTTGGAGACTCACAGTAGTCTTTATCTTCACCAATATGGCTTTTGCAAGTGCCCCTCTACTTTGTACCCCTTGCTCCACTTAAATATGTATGTGCAAAATACCTTTGCTAACAAACACACTGTCCTTGCAGTCTTTTTTTTTTTTTATCTTGAGAAGGCATATGACACCACATGGAAGTATAACATTTTAGCCCAAGCCCACTCCTTAGGCCTCCGTCAATATCACAGAAATGTACTGCTGTCCAGGGTTTGAGACCATAGATAAGTGGCTTTACAAGACTGTCATTAGTTGTGGTAGCAGAGGGAAGGGAAGTAGACAGGTTGTCTCTATTATTATTCTGGTTGTGGCTTTGCAACGAATGTTCCTCCAGCTCAGCTCAGTTAATGTATTTCATGTAGTCAAGGTGGGCTTCCTTGGTCATTCCTGTGGCAGTCTCCCTCACCTCGAACTTGTTACCGTGGAGCTCTCTGAAAGACACTGTAAGGACCAACGAATTTGGGAACTAGCTAGCTTATACATATCATGGGTTTGCATAAGATTTTGCAACATCACTTTGTAACTTGGTTCAACCTTACTCTCCTTACGATTAGACAAACTTATCTGTTGCTTTCATGAGGTTTTCTTATACTCTCTGAAAGTCAAGCTGTGAAGTCCACATCTTGCTGATGCTGACATTGTCAGTGTCATAAATAGGCTGAGGTGGAACAAAGAGAATTTCATATGGCAAAAGCTTGTCATAGCTATACAATGTGAAATGGGGTGTATCACCAGTCGAGCTCTTGTGTGAAGAAGAGTTTAGGGTACACTACACATCTGCAATAACTTCATCCCATGCAGTACAACTCAAAATGATAGTCACTTTGAGCACCTCTAGGATTATGCAATTCGTATATTTAACAAGGCCGTTACTCGCTGGATGCCCGCCCAGAGGGACAGGTACTACCGCCTAGGGATAGCTACTATCGCTCCCGGGTAGGGGGAGCGATATCTTCAAGTTTCATCCCAATCCCTCAGCAAAGAGGGGAGGTGTGGGGGTTCCTTGATGTGAAGTAGCTTTTGATCTAAAGTTTGACTCCTTCCTCGGGTCGAACATCCATTCAGCTATTTTGGGGGTAGAAAAGGAGAACATTTCACCTTTGAAAACACCAGAACACTTAGAGGGCTAAAGAGGGTTGTCCTCCCTGGATTGTGGTAGATCTCACTAATGTTACTGTTGTAACATAGGAAGTGGTTGGTGTGGGTGTGAGTTGCAACCTTGCATTATCTTGTTGACTGACAGCTTCCATCTCTTGTTGGTTGAACTTAGTCCCTTGGGAAGGATTTCTGATTGGCTGGCGACTGTGGTTGCAGGGAAGGGAAGGGATGGTTACTATGTAGTTTGTCCTGCCTGCTGCACTGATGGTAATCATAGTTTAAGGATTTGTATATACATATAGTTCCATTCTACTTTTCCACTTTTCCTAGTAGCAGTTCCCCTTTCCTACACTGAAACCCCGAATATCGGCTGTAATCCGTTCCAGAAGGTCGGCCTAAATTCGAAGCAATATTTTCCATAAGAATTACTGGAAATACAATTTTTTTTATATTTTATTTAAAGCATAAATAACAATGTTATATAAAGATAGTAAAAGATTACAACATTACAAGGATATGAACAAGACTGTCCCAAAAAGCACATCGAGTACTACAAATTATGAAGACTATCCCCTCAAGGAAGGTTCCTTGATGTTGGTGAGGGGCTCTTGATTTAGGGAATTGGATCTGTGTTCCAGTTCTCCGAATTAAGCCTGAATGCCTTCCACATTCCCCCCCCCCCCAGGCGCTGTATAATCCTCTGGGTTTAGCGCTTCCCCTTGATTATAATAATAATATGAAGACTATACAAAAGATCATTGACAAAAAACGAACACACAAACTACACACATACACATTCACATCACGTATTATACAACATGGTACTACAGCTGGCATATACACACAAAAAAAAATACACTTGGCATGGTTTCCGCCTGCTAACACACATATATCTTGGACTCGTATCTAAGACCTCAGGTACCTAAAAGAGCACAACACTCAAACATTAATTTAGCAACTAACACGAGATCTTATCATTGACAAAGTATAAGTATTTAATATTCGAAGGTGTAATAGGATAACACTAAGTCACAAGAAACATCCAGAATAACTAATTAAACTTCAATGTAAAATTTGACATTTCAAATAAAAAAAAGAAAAAGACATGCAAGCAGCTACATGTGGAACGTATACACTTACAAGTGATAAACATTTAAAAAAAATGTATAGACATATATAGTGCCATTGAAAACGCACTATAACACGACATAAAGTATAAACAGAAAATAAGAAACAATCGTCTGTGCTGGAAACACGCCATAATACAAATATACTCCAATGGCTTGTATCGAGGCATAAACGACGGCGATACATTCCTAAAAGCAGTATACACAAAGCCTTAACAGATATAGCGACGTCACCATTACATAGAAGACACACAACATTCACCAACCTGGCATACAAAATTAGACACTGCTGACCAGCCGTTCAGAGTACCTCTTAATCTCACAACAATCTCAAATCACGTAACTCCATGGCTTTATTCACTGACGGGAAGTCTCTCTCCCATCTTCCCTCATATACCAACCTATTTCGACATTTTGTCCTATAAATCGTCCCCGTTAAAACCCAAATCCTACTGTAACCATCGACCTGCCTCATAGCCCATGAAACGTAAATATAATCGGCCACAATGTACTTTTAATTAAACCACGTCTCAGTTAAGGCAAATACATCAATGTTACCTGCACTAGCAACTAATCTCAACTCGTCCATCTTATTCCTAGCACTACGGCTATTAGCATAACAAACATTGAAAGACTCTCCTTTCTCTTTACCCTTCCTGCTCATTTCTGTTTTTCTACTGAACCTATTACTGTCCTTATCACCCAATGTCACTGGCTTTTCAATATCTACCTCGTTCTGCTTATTACTAGTTCCCCTAGAACTCATAATATTACTGCACTGGGACTTCACTGTTTTCCTGCCAAAACCCATACCACTAACTATTCCTAGTTTAAAGTCCTAACAGCTTCCTCCACTGCAGTTGCCAGTGCTCCCACCCGAGACCTAGATAAGTGAATCCCATCCCTGGCATACATGTCATTTCTGCTATAGAAGAGGTCCCAGTTGTCAATGAATGTTACCGCATTTTCCTTACAGTATTTGTCCAGCCAGCAATTGACACCAATTGCCCTGGACAACCATTCATTTCCAACTCCTCTCCTTGGCAAAGTACCACATATGACAGGGTTCCCACCCTTCCTCCTAGTTATTTCTATTGCTGACCTATACCTGCTAATCAGGTCTTCACTCCTACGTCTGCTAACATCGTTGCCTCCAGCATTGAGACAGATAATAGGATTGCTCCCATTACCTCTCATGATGTCATCCAGACGGCTAACAATATCCTCCATCCCAGCCCCAGGCAAGCAAACTCTGTCTCCTACTCCTGTCCTTCAAGCAGAACGCCCTATCCATATACCTAACTTGGCTATCCCCAACAACAACAACAATATTCTTACCTTCCTTGGTGTCGTTCGTCGTGACGTTCCCAGTAGTTGACTCACATTCGTCGGGTAGCACTGAGAATGTATTAGATGTTTCCACAACAGTTTCCACGGCAGTCTCTTTTTTCTTCATCGTTTCTACCTTTCCATTCGTCTTCTTGATCGTCAATTTCGTACCCTGCTGTCCAGCCACTGACCAGTTTCCTTTCTTGACCTGAGGACTCAAAACAGGAGGACTACTACGAATCTTCTTGTTTTCTTCGGTCAGTCGCCGAATCTCCATCTTCGCCATCCTTAATTCTTCCTTAAGCTGTTGGTAAAGTTGCTCGATGGAGGGCATCTTGCTTCAATTCGCCGTCCGGACGACGACCACTCCCACTGGCGGCTGTCGCTGAACACATTGAGCCGCCATATGGTCCAAGGCGCCACACAGCCGGCAAGTTCTTCTTTGTCCCAAATACATAATGTACACTTGAGTATGAAAATCTTCTAGGTGCACGTACGACGGTATCGGCTGGAGTAGGGACATTTTCAAGTATACGACCCTTCCTGGAGACCAGCATAGAGGCCGTCAGACCACCTACCCATGGTGGCCAGGTGGATCGCCCCGTAGTGCCCAAACGCCTCACATTACGCACACGTACCCATGTATAATATCGAGGAACGTCATGTAACTGAACTGTCACGGCAGGGAAACCTGCTTATGTATGTCCTGATACTGGGTCTCAACCTGCTCCTAATTCTCATTTTCACAAAACATGACCCACTGAGTGGGTCACTGGGATAATCCGGGGGGTGGGTCATTGGTCTAATCCGGGGGGGTACATGGACCTGCTCTGCATGGGTCAGTAGGCCTGTTGCAGTGTTTCTTCTTTCTTATGTTCTTATGTTCTTATATGACCCACGCAATCAACAAGTGCGTCGCTGCCCCATGTATGTCACAAATATCTGAGTTCTAAAGCCTCCCATCGCCACATACGATGTCGGAGCGTCATCTTCACAAAGTACTTACCCTCAGGTATCCCCATACATGGGTCAGCTGACCACCTTCCTGCAGTGACCGTGTGTATCGTCCCATATTTACTCATAGTGAACCGGATGTCAGATGCATCCGCCTCGAATGGCACATTCCTGATCTTAACCCATGTGTAATAGCTTGATACATCGTTCATCCTCACCATCACAGCATGATTAACAGGTATGGCCACTTCCTGGAACTTATTCATCATGGCCTCATACACACTCGCCGAGGTGAATTTTACAAATATTCTCTTCGTACCATTCAGTTCGAGTCCACAAATCTCCTCATTAGCTATGCCGTAGGTATCTCTGATTATTGTTGGCAGAAGTAACTCCACAGACGGCCCCATTAAAGCTCCACTGGTTAATTCAATACATACTGTATTGATACATTGCCGGCTAGCCTGCACCATGTTAAAATATTACTTCACTAAGTCAACTCCAGGGGGCAGCAGCAGCACACGTCCTCCCCACACAAGGGTTGAGAGCCGAATATAAATGCAATTAATCCGTTCAAGACGCCTAAAATAATAAAAAATACATTTTGTAAAGTTTGACTAAAGTTTTACATACATAAATAAACATAAACATTGCATACCTTTATTGAAGACTCTTGTTGGCATATGGAAGAAGGCGAGGAGGAAAGAGAGATTTGAGGTTATTGTTTTGAAGGGGAATCCCCCTCCATAATGACTTCAGGTAACAAGTCCCTCTCTGGGGTTACTTCCCTTTGTCTTTTAATAACACTAGGACCAGCTTGAGAATCACTGGACCCCTGTCGCATCATTTACCAGTGATAACAACCAATTATGACCTTATTTATGGTAACTACTCGCCTGACGCAAGCTTATGTCAGAGGTGAGTAGAGCAGGCAGTACAACACATCTCTCGGTCTCGAGATCTTCCTTTCTTGCTCATTTACTTTAAGAGACTACCTGGAGAATAGCATTATTCCTTAGTCTTCCGAAAGTGCGACTACTTGTGACATTTCCACTTAGTAGAAGCTCTCCAGTGATGCACAGATCTCAGTTACACTGGTCAAATCATAGGTGTTTAAAACCTTGATCGTCTCAGGAAATTGACTGTATCTTTATCAAATCTACTCATTCAGCCAGAATGGAGGCCATTACAACAATATATGATTATAAGTCTGTTAAAGTGTTTATATCTAATTGATAAGTAAAAGGTACCATTAAAATACCTTTTAGACCATAAAGTAATATACATATTAAAAGAGATATTTTATGAATTTTTTCTATCTCCTTAATACTAAAATTGACCTGCATTAGAGATTGAATTATATCAGTATACATAATTTCTTACTAGTATTTCCCATGTGTGAATTACATACTGAAGATCCCCTAGACTCATACCATAAATACTTCAGAAATCCTACGGAACATCGTAATACAAATATGGCTTGCTTCAGCTTTGTCAGGGTGATATTTCTCAGCAAAAGCTTACACCCTACTCCACATTGCACAAATATCCTTAATTTCTGAAGAAGGCACCTCCTTCCCTCCCTCTTACTCCTCCTCTGAAGCAAGTTCCTCAGCTGTGGTCTGTTGCTGTTCCAGTTGAAGGTGTCGCAGCTCTTCAATGGTTAGCTCTTCTCTGTGGTCCTCCATCAACTCTTCTACATCCTCATCACTCCCATTTAATCTCATGGACTTCCCCAAAGACACAATAGATTCCACAACAGGCGTAGGGTCGTCAGGGTCAGCCTCAAACCCTTCAAAGTCATTCTCGAGGACACATTCTGGCCACAATTTTCTTCATGAAGAGTTCAAAGTCCTGGAAGTCACTCTGTGCCAAGCCTTACTTATAAGGCTTATGCAGTTGTAGATACTGAAGTGATTCCTTCAGAACTCTTTTAGGGTCAGTTCAGTGTCCAAGGTCACTTTAAGTTAGTGCCTTTGAAACACTGCTTTTGTGTACAGTTTTTAAAGTTAGAAATGACCTGCTGGTCCATGGGCTGGATGAGAGGAATGGTGTTAGGAGGGAAGAACTTCACTGTTATAAAACTGAAATCCCTAAACAATTGGTTTACCAAGTTTGGAGGACGAGCAGGAGCATTGTCCATTACCAGGAGGCACTTGACTGGCAATATATTTTCCTGGAGGTATTTTTTTCACACTCAGGCCAAACACTTTATGGACCCAGTCAATGAATATTTGCCATGTGACCCATGCCTTATTGTTAGCCCTCCACATCACACACAGTCTGCTCTTGATGACATTGATTTCTTGAACACTCTGGGATTATCTGAGTGATACACCAGTAAAAGGCTTCACTTTGAAATCCCTAAAAACATTTCATGGTGGCTTGTTTCATAGTCATACTTAATAAGCAAGCAAAAAGTACAATGGATTTTGTGGGAGACTGATTCACCTACGTGCAACATCCTGGCGAGAGGCAGGCTGACACGTATAATGTGGATGATTTATGAGGCAACAGCAGATCAAGATCAAGACCTCCAATATTTTCGATTTTTTTTCGATTTTCTTATGATCTCTAACTCTTCGGATCAACACCTCTCTCTCACCCACACCTCCCACTACCACCCCCATCCCAAAATCCCTGCTTCACCTCCTCGGATCAAGATTTACCCTCCAGCTCCCCCAACACACTTCTCACCCCCCCACTCCCATCTCTCAGCCCCTCTATGCCCAAATGCTCCTGCTTCACTTCTTCAGATCAAGACCTCCCTCTCCATCCCCCCACAAAAAAAATTAATTTTCTTATATTCTCCACTTCCTCGGATCAAGTTTTGAGGTTCCCCCTATGGGTACCCCATCCCACTTCCATCTCCCCATACCCTCTAAACCAATATTTCTCCTCCACTTCCTTGGATCAGTGACGTCACATGATGACCTCACACACACAAGCCAACAGGCAGAATCAAGTCTGTCACCATAACAACCTCAACAATCCACAATTTATAACCTTTTTTATCGGCATCTCTAGTTCAACAACAATACTCACATCCCATATCATTTTCCAATTTATTTCTCAATTTTACCCCTTTCGATACAATTTTTTTTTCATAAATGACACTAATACACATTTACAGGGGAGTCTATGCGTGTGCAGGTCAATGGTAAGTTAGGTGTGCCAGTTCAGATGGGTCGGGGTTTGAGGCAAGGTTGTCCCCTTTCACAATCATTGTTTGCCTGTTTTCAAGATCCTTTTTATAGGGCGGTGCGGGCTAGAGTTTTGGGGGGTTTGGGGGGTTATGAGAGCGATGGGTGGCCTAGTATTGTTGGTTACGTAGATGATACATCGGTCTTGGTAGGAGGTGGTGTAGACTTGCAGCAGGTGGAAGGAATCGTGGACATGTTTGTAGAGGCGACAGGGATGAGAATTAATACTACGAAGACTAAGTTCATGGCAGTGGGAAATTGGGACCAAATGAGTGGGGGCATGAGGGGTAGGTGGAGCGTGTTGGACCAGCTTAAGATATGTGGGATTGTGTATGTTTGTGATCCGTTGGTGGCACGTGAGGTGAACTCGGTGAGGGCCGTGGACAGTGTGTTAAAAAGATTAGGAGGATTGAGGTCTGCAAATCAAATGTTGCACCAAAGAGTAATTGCGACAAACGTACTATTATAT
The DNA here is from genome assembly GCF_026875155.1 of Cherax quadricarinatus. Classification (NCBI taxonomy): domain Eukaryota; kingdom Metazoa; phylum Arthropoda; class Malacostraca; order Decapoda; family Parastacidae; genus Cherax; species Cherax quadricarinatus. The sequence goes on along the minus strand of NC_069464.1, from coordinate 23,534,560 downwards.
AGTAAATTATGGCATGTGGTGGTCATGTATCCGTTAATGCGCCGAGAGGCCATGAAATTGTTGCGTAGGTTTTATCGGTTCATTTGGGGATCTGGCTGTGAGTGGTTAAGCAGAGAGGTAATTACTTTGCCGATTGGCCAAGGAGGGCTGGGGCTCATATCGCTGGAACGAAGGATTATGAGTATTTACGTGAAACGGAGTCTTCTGCGGGAGGGTGGGAATAAGGGGGGGATCGAGAAAGTGCATGCGGACATAAAACGTTGGTGGGCGGGGAAGGATTTGCCAGTACGGGAGGCGATGTTGAGATTTTTGATGGTGGTGAGGGATCCAGCTCGAGTCAGGCTACGCATAATCGAGAGAGCGGGGAGGGGTGGGAGGTGGCTGCTGCGGAAGGAGCATACCCGATGTTTGCCTGGCGCGACATATTGGAACGTCTCCGGAAGTTGCGCATTAGTCTGGGTGTACGAGAGGTGATGTATCGCTTTTTACACGGGATTCGCAGTAGGGTTTTCTCCCCGTATGGGATGTGTTATTTAATGGGAAGTGGGGGAAAGGGCGGGGAGTGTCGGGTGTAGCAAAAACCATTTTTCATGTGCATATTTTTGTAAAAGATAGGGGGGGCGGGAAGGGTTTTAAAAAGGGAAATTCGATTTAGGGGAGGGGGGGGTTGCTATTGCGAGTGTTAAGTTTAGATATTGATGGGATGGGGCGCGGTTAAAAACACAGTGGACACGGGTAACTGATTTGTGTTCACATCAGGGCAATGAGAGTGTAGGAGTGGTGAAAGGATAAAGGTGCTGGCAGCGACATTTTCGATCTAAGTGCCCATCGGAAGTATATGGTGGAAAGGGAACACTGAATTTACAGAGGGTTATGGGTTTTCGGCGTGGTTTTATGAATATATGGGTAAAATGGAAGCAACGGGCTAGCCCCCCTTCAGAGGCGGTGGGTTGAGGGGCCCAAGAATGTGGGTGAGTACGTTTAATTTTTGAGTAATTAGGGAAAGAGTGCGTGGGGGGGGAAAGCGCTTTGACATGTTGTATGACACCTTTGTTGATTTAAGGTGTTTTTCCTTGGCTATGAGGGGGGTATGGAAAATATATTTAGATAAATATGTAGGGCATGATGTATATTTTAAAAGTGTGCATATGTACAAAAATATGCAAGAGTATTATAAATGTATCAGTGGTGCGAGTGCATGTTTAAACAGGAGAAAATATAGTGGGTGACAGAGTGTACTTTTAGTCTAAGATGATTATCAAATAACATTAAGGTGGGGAGTTTCTTTTGCTCATATTTTATCCATTGTGAAAATTGAAAAAAATAAAAGCTTTCACAGGATTGTGTTTGGTATTAGCGCTAAAAGGCTTGGTTTAGCGTTTCTTTTGATTATATAAAAATTTTTTTGGATTTGGAGTATAATTAACAAATGTCTGAAAATGACTATTGGCATAATAATATTACAAGGAAATGCCTGTTGGGTGTATAGTTTTAGCTGTATTTAGTAGTTATTATTGTGCATGTAGGACTGAATTTAGGTGTTTTTTCTACTTGTCTGTGAAAAGGTCCATTGTTTTAGTCGTTGAATTAGCGTCGTTACTTTTAGGTTTATAGGAGTTAACAGTGAGCAGACACTTCACCAGCAGGGTGGTCGGTGGTGCACCAAATTTATTAGATTCCTAAAAAGAATGTCAAATTTGGGATGATATGATCGTCATAGGAGCTGTAAAGGTTTTGTGAAGGATATATGGAACGAGTCAGAAACCCGATTACCCTTTGTAATAAAAAGTTGAAAAAATTGAGTATTTTGGTTAATTTTGTGTGAGTGGACAATGTAAAATCATGGGGGTGTGTGTTGGTGGTCGTGATATATTAAAGGAGAAGAAGGGGGTTTTATTTGTATAATCGGGTCAGTAAAATATACTTTTTTGACGGGTATGTAATTTTTTTTTAAATTTTTCCTTTAATTATCACATTTGTGGGTGGTATCGGTTGTGTAATTATGACAGCGTTTTACTGTCATGATGTCTCTTGTTGAAACCCCAGAGATTGTGTGAACCCAGTAGTTGTGTGTAACCCGTAATTGTTGTAACCCATAGTTGTGTGTAACCATTTAATTGGTGTAACCCAGTGATTGTTTTTTAAAACCCAGTAAATTGTGGTAACCCATTTAATTGTGTTAACCAAGAGTGTGAAAACCCATAGATTTTTTTTCCCCAGTAGTTGTGTGAAACCCCCAGTAGATTGTGGAAAACCAGAGTTTTGTGTCCCAGTAGATTTTTTTTTTTAAAAAACCCGAAATTGTGTGTAACCCAGTGATTGTGTGTAACCATAGATTTTTAAACCCCCCATTAGTTGTGTGAAACCCCAGTAATTGGTTAACCCATAAATTGTGTGAAACCCGAGATTGGTGAAACCCCAGTAGTTTGTGTGAAACCAGTAGTTTGTGCGAACCCAGTAGATTGTGGAACCCAGTAGATTGGGTCCCCCGAGATTGTGTGAAACCCAGTAGATTGTGGAAACCCGCAATTGTGTGAACCCAGTAGATTTGTGTGAAAACCCAGTAGATTGTGTGTAACCCAGCAGTTTTGTGTGAAACCCAGTAGATTGTGTGTAACCCGGGATTGTGTGTAAACAGTAGATTGTGTGAACCCCTTAGATTGTGTGAAACCCCAGAAATTGGTGTCCCCCATAGATTGTGTGAAACCCCAGTAATTGTTGAACCCATAGATTGTGTAACCCCGTAGTTTGTGTGTAACCCAGTAATTGTGTGTAACCCAGTAGTTTGGGTGTGAAACCCAATAAAATTGTTTGTAACCCGAAATTGGTTCCCCATTAGATTGGTAACCCCAGTAATTGGGGAAACCCGTAGATTGTGTCCCCCAGTAATTGTGTGTAACCCAAAATTTTTGTAACCCCAGTGACTTTTGTTAACCCGTAGATTTGTAACCCAGTAATTGTGTGAAACCCAGTGATTGGTGTTAAACCCAGTAGATTGTGTGAAACCCCAGTAGATGTGTGTAACCCGGAAAATTGTGTAAAACCCAGAAATTTGTGTAACCCGTAGATTTGTGAAAACCCAGTAGAGTGAACCCATATTTTGTGTGTAACCCAGAAGATTGTGAACCGTAGATTGTTGAAACCCCATAATTTTTGAAAACCCAGTAATTGTGTGTAACCCAGTAGATTGTTTTTGAAAACCCATGATTGTGTGAAACCCAGTGATTGTGTGTAACCCAGAAATTGGTAACCCAGAGTTTGGTTGGAACCCCCAGTAGATTTGTGTAACCCATGTTGTGTGTAACCCGTAGTTTGTGTGTAACCCAAAGTTTTGTGTAACCCAGTGATTGTGTCCCCCAGTGATTTTTGTGTAACCCATGATTGTGTGTAACCCAGTAGATTGTGTAACCCAGTAATTTTTCCCCAGTAGATTGTGTGTAACCGTAGATTGTGGTACCCATAGTTTTGTGTGTAACCCATTGTTGTGTGAAACCCCGTGATTGTAGTAACCCATGATTGGGGTGTAACCCATGATTGGTGTAACACAGTAAAATTTTGTGTAACCCAGTAGATTTGTGAAACCCCCTTAGATTGTGTGAAACCCCCAGTAGATGGTGTGAAACCCCATGATTGTGTGTAACACAGTAATTGTGTGTCCCCCCGTAGTTGTGTGAAACCCCATAGATTGTGTGTAACCCAGTAATTTTTGGTGTAACCCAGTAGATTGTTTGTAACCCAGTAGATTGTGTGTAACCCTAGATTGTGTGTAACCCAGTGATTTTTTTTAACCCAGTAGATTTGTGAAACCCCAGTAGATTGTGTTTAACCCAGTAATTTTGAAACCCCAGTAGATTTGTGAACCCAAATTGTGGAAACCCAATAGTTTGTGTGAACCAGAGATTGTGTTTTAACCCAGAAATTTGTGTGAACCCGTAGATTGGTGAACCCATAGATTGTTGAAAACCCGTAATTGTGTTTAACCCAGTAATTTGTGTAACCAGAGATTTTGTGTAACCAGTAGTTTGGGAAACCCAGTAGATTTTTGAAAACCAGTAGATTGGTGAAACCCAGAAATTTGTGTTAACCTAGATTGTTTTAAACCCAGTAGATTGGTGTAACCCAGTAGATTGGTTTAACCCAGTAATTGTGGTAACCGTAGTTGTGGAAAACCATAGATTGTGTTTTAACCCAGTAGTTTGGTGTAACCCAGAAATTTTTGTGTGTAACCCAGTAGATTGTGTGTAACCCATAGGTATTGTAACCCGTAGGTTTTGTGTCCCCATAGATTGTGGTAACCCATAATTGTTTTTTAACCCGTAGATTGTGTGTAACCCATTTGTTTGTGTGTAACCCATAGTTGTGTGTAACCCGTGGTTGTGTGAAACCCCGTTTTTTGGGTTTTAAACCCTAAAATTGTGTGAAACCCAGTAGATTGTTTAAAAACCCAAGTAGGTTGTGTGTAACCCAGTAGATTTGTGAAACCCCAAAATTGTGTGTAACCCAGTGATTGAATACTGGAATCCTTACTTATAGTTCGTGTTTTTTTTTGTAACATGTTTTTGTTTTGTACTTTCTGTATGGGGTTTAATAAAAATTTTAAATAAAGGGGAAAAATAAATGCTTTTAAGTATTTTGGTGGTTTTTTTATAATAATAAAAATGAATTTTAAATTTTATAGTCTTGGAATCTTGTTTAAACATAGGTACAGGGGATATAATTGTGAGGATGAGGGAAGTTTGGTCAGCCAAAGTTAAACTTTTGTGTGTATTTTGACAAGAAATTTATAATTCTGTGTAAGAAACTGATTACTGGCTTTTTTGTCTATTTAATGTTTGTATTTTTTTAAATAAAATAAAAAAAATAAAAATTTTCCTCTTAAACCCAGAAACCCCCAAAAAATTTCCCTCATTCTCGTTAATCCCCACAACAATCCACAATTTTTTTTACATAAAAAAAAAAAAAGATTTTTTGCCAAAAATTAATTTTCAGTTCTAACCTCCACTCTCTACCCCAGACAACCTCCTAAAGTTCACATCTGCACAATTTTTTTTTTATTTTTTTTTAAAAAGATACTATACAACAAAAAGTTACGGGAATCAATCATGGGGCAGAAAATAAAAAGTCATAAAGGACAAAACTGTACGCAGAAATGCCCAAAATATTCACTTCATGCAGCTGATAAATGTATACTACCATATACATTTTCCCTTTGCAACAAAATAAAATTTTGGAGAAAGACAAAGTAAAAACCCCCTTCCCCCTTCCCATCTACAAAATTCAATATACACACATAAAATTCATTCCTCAAAAAGAAAGCATTTAAAACGACCCCTCCCTATTCCCTCGTTACCAAAACTACAACATTTCCCCCTTGTTTATTTAACTTATAATTAAAACCAAACCCAAATTTAAAACCCCTACAACAAATTTTTTAAATACAATAAAAATCACGTAGTCCCAAAAATACCACTGCTATCCTTACTTTTTAAATGTTGTATCAAAAAATATTTTAAGTGTATACATCGTGTAAATAGCCCCTTTGGCCCAAGACACCAACATTTAAAGGAAAAGTACAATACCAAAACATAACAGTCCCAAAATAAAATTTCATGCCCCGACTTAGCCAGTCTCCCCCCCCTAACCCTATCCCCCTTTCACATATATTTTTTCCCTACATATACGCAAAGACACGCGAAATTAACTAATTTGTACAACTAAAAATATGTAGCGCACAGAATGATTAAATTTTTCGTCTTGTTCAAACACCCAACAAAAAAAACGCCCAATACGCTCTGTTTTAGGTTAAATTATTTTAGGGGAATAACTCATCAAGTTATGTGCTAAAAAACAGGTGTTTTATACATAACATAAAACATGACAACCGCCAAAAATTTCCTTACAAAAAATGCAAAGGTTAATTAACACGTGATAACGAGTCCTCTACAAAACCCGGTACTCCGGGGCACAGGAAAAGCATAAGCAAAGTACGTAAAGGGAACACATTACTTAAAACTACCGGTCAATAGACCCCATAACACTATAATGGGAAAAACTATCATACAAAAGCAGACATGTGGATTAATGCAATTTGTTTAAAAAACACCAACGTTGCAACATAGAAAACTGGCGAAGTCATGGCTCGTCCACCCAAAAATTAAACCCAGAACCAAACCCTTTTCCCCCCCCCCCCCCCTCGCTTCCCCCCTTTATCTACTGCTCATCCACTTTAACCCCGATCATCGCTTCCACCAGCCATTACCGTCCTTTTCCCCAATTAATCCGCGAAGTTTTACCACCGTCAATCGCGTACCCTTAAAAAACGCAACCACCTGCTACCACAACCTTTGTTTCTGAAATTTGCTCTGAAAAAAAACTTTGCAGCCCAACCTCCCTGATTCTATCATGCCCCTTTCTAACTTTTCCCCAGGACTTGAAAATACCCACGAGATATATTTTAAACGCTCGGCCACATCCTGTGTCACCCCACCCACTAAAGGGAAAACGCCCTTTAACATAGCCACCCTTCCCCTCCCAACATCCCGAAAACACCTGCACCACAACCTTTTACCTCTTCTAGGGATGACAAAATACACTGCATAAAAAGCCGGTTTTCATCCCCAAAAATGCACGCAGGTTGCACCTCAAAAAAACCCTTTTCCATAAATTACCTAAACCCGCCAGGACCCCCACATAAATCATACACCAACCCCGCCCTTGGGGGTTACAAACCCCCGGAATTCCTCCTAAATTACCTTCCATTATACGGGGATAAATCTCCACCCCTGACAAGCCCCTGCCGAAATCCTACTTTTCACCAGCCTTTCCACCCCATCCACGGACCCTCACTTTTAACATGAATCGCGCAATCTTCACACGCCTCTTTTCCTTTCCACGCCACCAACATGGGGATTTCCCCTTCCAACCTCTCCCCCCCTACTCCCTAGTCCCCCCCAGTCCAAGAACACGCCCATACATATATTCCCTTCCCCCAGGTCTAAAAGCAGCAAACCAAAACCCCCCCCGCTCGTACTCCAGACATTCCCCACCTCACGCCCCAAACCCATGCCCCCCTACCCCCAACAAACCTCAATCCCCCTTCATTCCTCCTGACCAGGTAGAGTGCGGTTGTGCTTTTTCCCCCCCCCCTCTCTGTTTTCGGGCGAGCTCCCTTTGTCCCAACATAGCGGGGATGTGGGGAGGCGCGAAATTACCTTTGGGGATTGGTGCTTCGGGGGGCATTTCACCCGACTTAAGAAATCGTAATGACAGGGATTGCAAATAAACCATCCCCCCCCGGATTGAACGGGCAAGATCCTATGCCCCGGGGTTCTCCCCCTTGGTTGATTTCACCCTTCCGCAACCCCCCCAAATCTTTAAGGGGGACCATAAAACCGGGACGTGAGGTGTGGTGTACCCCTGAATGGGGTTAAGAATCTTCGAAAACAAAATTCAGCCCGGACGAGTCTTTGGTACGAATTCCGGGTGAGTCTTGACGCTACTCCAGCTGTAATCGTTTACGACGTATCCCCCTTTTCGGGGGGTTTTAAATCGAAAGCCCATTTGAGGCAATGAGGCGACACGGGAATGTTTTTGGGGCATATGACCGTACTTTGGCACAACAAGAAAGTGGCGGAAAAAGGGGGTTTACTTGGGGCCGTTGGAGGGAAACCTTTTCCTGAAATGGCCTAGACATCCCATCCTTTTACGTTTTTGTTGGGGGACTTCGGACGCAAGTTAGGATCGTATCCCGGGACAGAGATAATCAAAATATGTGGGGGTTTTACGACCTAGGGGCAGCGTGTGTGAAGCTGAGGAGGGGCCGCACAAACTTGAAGCACCGTTCCCAGCGTGAAGCTGTTTTAGACCCCCACGCAAAAGCAAGGGGCTTGGGCCTTGGGGGGTTGAAGAGGTGGAGGTTTCCCAAAAGAGGAAAATGGGTGTGTGGGGTAAGCTGTGACGTAAAAGGATCTTTTAGGAAAGGGGGGAAAATTCAGAATGAAAGTGCAGGGAGATGCAGCTTAGGGGGAAGAGCTTGGGGAAGGTTAAGGACATTGACCCCCCTGCAGGGGATGTTTTCCTGACTGGGGAGAGGCACGGCGTTTTTCCCGTAGAGGAATGAAAAAATAAAAACCTACGGGTTTAGGGCCACCTAGCAAGCCTGAGTTTCGCCGGGGCTGTGGAAAAGAGGCGTGGTGGGGGTTTAGGACACCGTGAGGGAATCATTAGATAATGGTGTGGAGGGCCCTCACGAGGAGAGAGCGGGGGGTCAACCAATTAGTCTGACGCCGGCCGAGGTCTGGGAGGAAGGAAGAGACTGTCGAGGTTCACGATAAGAGCATCGCAAAAAAAAGGGGGGGGGGGGGGGATGGGTGAAGCCTTTTTGCTTGCCTGGGGCGGGGGGCCCTGGGGTTAATGAAGAGAGGGGGAAGGGGGTTTAAACTATAAAGAGGCCTTAGGTGTATACTTCAAAAAAATGGACTGTGTAATAGTGTGAAAGGGGAAAGGGTTTTGAATGTTTCTGTATAAATTAGGGTGGATGTAGTGTTCCCGCAAGAATACAATTTCAAGGAGGGAAGAGTGCTCGAGGTGGAGGGGTTTTTGGGTCATGACTCTGCACTGTATTTAAATGGTGTGGGTATATTGTCAGGGAGGCAAGCCCGTTTAGTTGCTAAGAAGTGAGGGGAAAGGGGGGGAAGAGCATTTTGGGGTGGATGGGTGGGGATGGGGCAGAGGGTATTCTTTGTAAGTTGGGATGCCCCAGCAGAAAATGATTGAGGGTAAAAAGGGGTTTTTTATGTGAGAACTTTTTCTTCTTACGGGTTTACCTGCGGTGGCCATTAGGGGGGATGAACTGCGTTATTAGGGGGCTGACGTGGGAACAAAAAGGGGGGGGGCAGTGCGGGCCCCGGGCCTTGCGAGATCTTTTGAGGGATATTCAGTTGCGGGGGTGCGGTTTGGGGGAGGGGCGTGGGAGGTAGAGCCCTTTTGTAAGACGGGGTTTTTACGGCTAGGTTGGGATAGCTGTATATATCTCAAGGGGGTTTTGGGTTTACATTTTTCCGACAATAGAAGTAGTTATTGGATCTCGGGGGGTAGTAGCAGAAGTGGGGTGGGGAGCACTAGCAAATATATCTAGGGGGGGATTGGAAATTAAATACAAGTGTGTTAGGCGATAGGAGGGGAAAGAGGGGTTTGCAAGGCTGTGGGAGGGGGTTTTGGCAAGGTAAAAGGGGGAAGGGATGGGTGATGTGGGTGATAGTGTGACTAAAAAGGGTTAAGCAAAATTACGAAAGGAAGGGAAAAAAAAAAAAAAAAAATTCTTTAAAAATTTGGGGTTGCTAACTACTGGAGGATAGATTACGGGGTTTTTTATGCGAGGGGGCAGTGGGGGCACTTATCCAATGATGATTTATGGGAATTTAAAAAGGGGGCTCATGAGGTACAGGATGAGAGGTTCCAAGCGGTGCGGTAGGCGGGGTTGGAAGAGGGTTAGGGGGCGATGCCTTCATCGTGGTATTGCGAGGGAGAAAAAAAGACAGCAGGCAATGATAACCATGGTTGGAGGTTTATGATCGTAGGAGGGGACAGGGGGGGGAGGTATACAAATACGGAAGGAATGGGGGGGTTTGTGATAAGTGGTACTGGCCAATGAGAAAGGGGTAGAGGAGGGGTTTTAGAAAGGGGTTTGTGGGAGTGTGGTATGCGTTCAAACAGTGATAGAGAAGCACTGGGTGGGAAATAACTGAGGGGAAATATGGAGGGTTTTAAAATGGGAAAGCGAAAGGCAAAGCACCGGGGAAAAGGACTCCCCAGAGTTTTTCGCAGCATTGGGAATTAATGAGCTTTTTTGGGTTTGGTTATTAAAGCTGAAGGGGAGAGGTAGTGGGGGGAACAGGCAAGGGTGGTTGTATTGGTACTGAAAGGGAAGGGCGCATACGCTTCGGGATTACCCAGCGATTCGTTGTTTGCGCAGATTACAAATTGTTTGCGAAGATTTTGGGAAATGGGTCAAGTGTGTGGTGGGGGGGTAGTATCAAAAACTCAGTTTGGTTGCTAGGGAGGTCTATGGTGGAAAGGGGCATGGGTTTTCTTAGGGATTTTGTGGAGGGAAAAAGGGGGGGGGGGATTTGGTGGCGCCGATTGGCAAGGAGCTACGATAGAGTGGATCGAAAAACTTGAAAGCCATCCTCAGGGGTCAGGGGGTTTTGGGGGAAAAAATAGTGGGGTTGGGTTGAGGGGTTTTATGGAGGTTTCAGTGGCGAGGGTACAGATTAATGGTCGATTGGGTGGGAAGATTTTAATTGAGGGGGCTTTGGCAGGGGTGCCCATGTCACCAATTTTTTTTTGCGTGCATACAGGACCCCTTTTATAGATTGGGGGACGCGTTGGTACGTAGAGGGACCCGGGGGTGAGGTTGCGAGGTTTGGGCCCGTTTTTAAATTGGGTATGTGGATGATCAACTGTTTGATCAGGAGGGGTGTCAATGGAAAATTTGATGGGGGTAGTACGAATTTCGCAGGGGGAAATTTTTGAGGGTAAATTCAGATAAAACCCAAGGGATGGGGTTAGGAGCTTGGGGAGGGAAGGGTTGATTGGGGTAGTGCAGTTGTGGGAGGAGGTGAATTTTGTTTTAAAAATTTTCGGTCTTTTTTATGCAGACGATCTAACTGTGGCATGATGGAAAAAATCGATTAGGATGGATAAAGGATTAAGGGGGCGCTTGGGTGCACTGCGACCCCTTTATGCAGGTGCCATTTTTTATTAATTCTTACTGTATAGAAGTATGGCAGGGGGAGCCCTGTTCCCCCTTAAATGGGCCGGCAATAACGAATACTTAGGAAGGTTTTTAAATTTTTGTGGGGTTCGAGTGGATTTGGATTAAAAGGGGTGGGAAAGTTCCCGTAATAAGGGGGGGCTGGGATTGCGGAATTAAAGCGGAGGGTCAAATGTGCTTCATTAAAGGGAGGTGTGAGGGAAAATGTGGTGGGGGGGGTTTGGCCGGGTCCTAACAAATTTCAAGGATTTACGGAGTTGAAATTGCATGGTGTGAAACGTTTTTAGGGGCTATGGCGTGGGGGATCAGAGCCAGCAAAGGTTAAAATGGGGGAGGTTGTGGAAAGTTAGCTGGGGGGGGTTTTTAGCGCCTTAGAGGGAATTTTCCCCATTAGCATGGGGAAGTATACGAAAAGGTTGAGTAGGATGAGGTTGCAACCTGTTCGGGGGGAATGTATCGTTTTCTGACGGCTTTTACCGTGGGTGTGGTTTAGGGATAACGATCGTTGACGGGGGGGGGGGTGCGGGACGTTGGTGGGGAGGGTCGGGTTTTCATAAATTATTTTGTGACGGGAGAGGAGTGTCAAGGGGTGTTAAATAGGGTGATAAATAGGATGGAGGGCAAGAAATTTCTGTATTTAAGCATTAATCCGACGTTGGGGGGGTTTGGGGGAAAAAGGGAATCAGAGCTGTGGGGTCATTATGGCAGATTATTAATAATATAGTGTGGGGGGTTTCGGGGGGAAACATAGTGAGGTGAAAAAGGAGGGTGTTAGCAGTACGTTCTATAAAAAGGATGTAGAAATAAGGAAAATTTTTGGGGGGGGGGGGGGGTGAGGGATTTTTCAGAGGGGTTAGGGAACTTACGTTAAGGTTTTTTTAGACTTTTAAAATCGAGGGGGGGGGGGGTCGATTGGAAAAATGTTGTGGGGGAGGGAAACCATGGGTTTAAAAACAGGGGCGCCTCCCTTTTAATGGATACAACAAATGTTTTCGTGTGTTTGGATGAGTGTGCTGAGTGAATAAGATGGACCACGGGTGCTAGCACCCCGTGGAGCTGGGCCCGTTTTTTTTTATGGACTATAACCCATTATATGTACTCATTTCCTTCAAGGTAGTAGTGAATGATGGATAAGGGATTCAAGGGGGGGGGGGGGGGGGTTTCCTACTCACTGTGCGGGTGGGGGAGGGCAGTATTTTTGATTGGGAAATGGGACAGTTGTTGCCCGTGTGTTGTTTGTATTATGTGTAAAAATACGCTATTTTTGATGTACAAATGGGACTACACGCATGTTGGACTTGGGGCTTGTACTATGAGAATTACTCTCTAACGCCTGTATGTGAAAGGGTATTGATCAAATGTTCCATTCAAATTAATTTATTATTTTGTTGTTATTTAATTCAAGAAGTCTTAGTCAATTATTATGTTTTATCAAGTACAAGAAGTCAAGTCATATTATTATTTTTTATCAAAAGACAAGAAGTCTTAATCTTTTTTATGTTTTTATCTATGTACATATCGTCTTAAGTCATATTATTACGTTTTCTATGTCATAGCGTCTTTAAGTCATATTATTATGTTGTTATTTATGTACATACAGTCTTAAGTCAATTATTATGTTTTTACTATGTACTTGCAGTTTAGGTCATTTTTATGTTGTTTTCTATGTCTTGCATCTTAAGTCATATTTTTGTTATCTATTACATAGCAGTCTTTGTCTATTATTATGTTATCTATGTTTCTAGCAGTCTTAAGTCAATTATTATTTTTTTATCTATGTACATAGCATCTTAAGTATATTATTTGTTTGTTTCTATGTACATACAGTCTTAAGTCTATTTTTATGTTGTTATCTATTAATAGCAGTTTACGTCTATTATTATGTTGTTTCTATGCTAGCAGTCTTAAGTCTTATTTTTATGTTGTTATTTTGACATATCAGTTTAAAGCATATTTTTATGTTGTTATCTAGTACTAGCAGTCTTAAATCATATTATTATGTTGTTACATGTAAAAAGCAGTCTTAAGTCATATTTTTATGTTGTTATCTATTAATAGCAGTCTTAAGTATTGTTGATGGTGTTTAGGTGCAGTTGTCACAAAAAATTTGTTTTTTTCTGTGTTAGGGAAATATGTGGTTTTTTTTCGTGTAGTCGTACATGGGGTGGGGGTTTATACTTTTTACCTTTGATTTTGTGATTTTTTCATAATAAAAAGTTTTTTTTATATACTATGTGCAGAATAGGGTTTTAAAGCTAGATAAAGCAATAAGTTGCCTTTAATTGGGCATTTATTGTTTCAACCCCCTTAGAAAAATTAAACTTTTTGGGGGTTCCTTTTACCAGGTTGAGGTGCATTGTTTAAGTATGACATGTATCCCCTTTAAAATTTTTATTAATTTTTTTTGTGTCTAAGATTTAGCATCACTCATAAGTGTAAATTTATGTTCCTTAATTTAAGTTAAATACAAACAGGTTGGTGGGTTTTTTTTTGCGGGGGGGGGGGGGGGTGAAATTGTAGCAAAAGTTTCAGTCTTCAAGGGTATAAACTCTGGTATAATGGGGGTTTTATGGGTTGTTTTAGGGCGTCAGAACACTTTTGTCTGTTGTAATCATTTTTTGTAAGGGGGAAGTGGGGAATTTTTGATTTAACTCATTTTGTGTACCTTTTAATATAATTCCCCCCTTGTATTGTAATTTTTAAATAAAATAAAAAAAAATGCCCTCCTCTGTATCTCCGTTAGTCACAGCCCCAAAAAAAAAAAACGCTACCACTAACCGACTTACTATTCAAAAACGAAAATCTCGATACACCCATTGGGCAACGAGGGAACACCTGCCATAGTCCCCGAACTACCCCGACCTTGTCCAGTACCACCCCCGAAAATTTAACCTCCGCTTCCTGTTGTCAGCTAAATATGTAATCCCACAAATCCTAATCCATCCCACATGTCCCCCAAACCCCCCGCCCATTCTCCTCCCACCCGCCCCCCCCCTAGCAACATCGATTACCCTGATACACAATTGAATTACCCATTAAAAGGGTACACAGCAATCCACAATGCAGACCCTACCAAAATTGGGGGGGGTACTGCAATCAATTCCTAACCAACTATTTGTATTAGCACTAATTGCTTTTGTGGTGAATATGGGGAAAACATTTTTTCTAATTTTTCTGAAAAAAAAATCAAAACGCCCAAACAAACGGTCCATTTTCCCGGGTACCCCACACAAAATCCCAAACTTAGTGAAATCTAAAATCATAATAACAAACAGACAAAAGAACAAGCACCACCTTTTCTTAGCTGGGGGATTTAAAATCAGTCTTGGCCTACCCGATGATCAGATGTAATTGATTTCTCAAAAACATGAACAACCCTTTTCTACAAAAATAACTAAAACCGCCAGGGTGACGAGACAAGTGCAACCATAATAACCAATATGGACCCAAAGTACTGCCCCCCCTTAAATCAGGGATAACACAGACAGCACTACTGACCCCTCCCCCAAAATTCCTTTAGCAAACATTTTGTAAGCCCACTCGATTACAACAAAAATTTATTAGATCCATGAAGGCCCCAATAAGGAATTTCACAGGACCTAAGACTGTTGATGGCCCCTACAGAATTCCCAATGTCAAAGGTATTGCGATTTTGGACGACATTTTTCTTAACAAAAAACTTAACTAACAAAAACAGTCCTATAAAAACAAACGATCAAATAAACCTTGGTTCCCATGGCTAACCCGAGCATTTTGAAATCCATTGATAAGAAAACACCAATATAAAAAACAATATAAAATATTCAACAGTTCCAACAAATTAATAAAGAAAGCCAAACAACTTACTACTCCGCAGATTCACTGAACAAGGGGATATTTAAAAAAACCCGGGAAAAACACTTTCCCCCATTTGGGGACCCACAAAACTAACAAAAAAAGAAATTGTTCTAACTAAATCTCATGAAAACCACTTCATCCCACTGTACAGCTAACAAATAAAGATTCTTTCAAAAAGATCTAAACTCGCCATTTAAAAAACCATACCCAAAGCCCATCCGGGGGGTACCTAAATGGGAATTTCCCCAAATTTCCCTTTTATCTTGTCCAACTGACCCACAAATCACCGCGATCTAAAGCCATTAAAAATAATCGGGGAAACTGTCTCACCCCACCTTTATTTACAAGCGAGCGGCCCATGTCCCCTCACATGCTATTTCATTACTTTTTAAAAAAGTCACAGAAACTACACTTCCCGACCCTACTGAAGACAGCAAGGGGTTTCACCAATACATAAAAGGGGGTACCCAACGACGAAAAACATAGGCCAAATCTAATTCCATTTCTATCCCAAAAACTTCGGAACTCGTGCATTGAGACTATTCATTTACATCAAAAACTACCAAAACCCCGCCCAAATTTGGATTCCAGAAAATAAAAGCACTAAGATCAATTATAAAAAAAGCTGACCCGTTTTACCAAAATGGAAAATAAGGAATACCCTAGGAATTTTTTAGACCTAAAAAAAGCTTTTTTTTAAAACCCACCATGGTCCTACACCACAAACTTGACCACTATGGTATAAGAGGCCCCTGCATTTGCATATTTTAAAAACTTCCTTTCTAATAGGTATCATATTTCACCATTTAAAAACACAGCCCTCAATACGGCCCTTGATACTGGAGTTCTGCAGGGAAGTGTCCTTGGGGCCCTGCTCTTCCCATTTGCATCAATGACTTCAACATTTCCCAACCCTGAAAAATCTTTTTCTGACGACCTATTATTATCTCCCACCCCAAAATTTCCACCCTCAAAACCATTTTAACGGGACTGCTTAGAAACGACTGGGTGCAGCAAATAAACTTCATTAAAACTGGCAAAAACCCATATATTATGTTTGGTCAGGGGCAGGGGTTGCCGCTTAACATTAAATCGACAAACCTCTAATTGCCAGCATAATGAGGGGAAATTTTCCCCTTTGGGCCATACTCGACAAAACCCAAAATTTTTAGCACCATTCCCAAACATGACAAAAAAAAAATTTCC
>NC_069464.1:23495319-23518243 GCF_026875155.1 Cherax quadricarinatus | reverse complement strand
CAGAAAGTTCAAGAAATGAAAAGTTTTTTATCCACAGTGGTATATTACAGACCATTCTGGAGAAATACCCTGACTTTGCTACCTGTAAATAATGCATTACCACGTGTGTGTGTGCGTGCGCGTGTGCGTGTATTCACCTAGTTGAGATTGCAGGGGTCGAGTCCAAGCTCCTGTGTGTTTACCTGGAGTTTACCTGGAGAGAGTTCCGGGGGTCAACGCCCCCGCGGCCCGGTCTGTGATCAGGCCTCCTGGTGGATCAGAGCCTGATCAACCGGGCTGTTGCTGCTGGCTGCACGCAAACCAACGTACGAGCCACAGCCCGACTGATCAGGAACTGACTTTAGGTGCTTGTCCAGTGCTTGTGTGTGTGTGTTTGTGTGTGCGTGTTAGTTACCATTTTGTCCTAGGCACATGTCGATTAGACACTAGGCCTGTTGTATTTGCGAGTGTGTGTGTGTGTGTGTGTGTGTGTGTGTGTGTACTCACCTATTTGTACTCGCCTATTTGTGGTTGCAGGGGTCGAGTCTTAGCTCCTGGCCCCGCCTCTTCACCGGTTGCTCTTCACCAGTATGAGTGTATGTGTGTGTACTCGCCTAATTGTACTCGCCTAATTGTGGTTGCAGGGGTCGAGACTCAGCTCCTGGCCCCGCCTCTTCACTGATCGCTACTGGATCCTCTCTCTCTCTGCTTCCTGAGCTTTGTCATACCTCTTCTTAAAACTATGTATGGTTCCTGCCTCCACTACTTCACTTGCTAGGCTATTCCACTTCCTGACAACTCTGACTGAAGAAATACTTCCTAACATCCCTGTGACTCGTCTAAGTCTTCAGCTTCCAGTTGTGACCCCTTGTCCCTGTGTCCCCTCTCTGGAACATCCTATCTCTGTCCACCTGTCTATTCCCCGCAGTATCTTGTATGTCGTTATCATGTCTCCCCTGACCCTTCTGTCCTCCAGTGTCGTCAGTCTGATTTCCCTTAACCTTTCCTCGTACGACATTCCCTTGAGCTCTGGGACTAGCCTTGTTGCAAACCTTTGTACTTTCTCTAACTTCTTGACGTGCTTGGCCAGATGTGGGTTCCAGACTGGTGCTGCATACTCCAGTATGGGCCTAACATACACAGTGTACAGTGTCTTGAACGATTCCTTATTAAGGTATCGGAACGCTATTCTCAGGTTTGCCAGGCGCCCGTATGCTGCAGCGGTTATTTGGTTGATGTGTGCCTCCGGTGATGTGCTCGGTGTCATGGTCACCCCAAGGTCTTTCTCCCTGAGTGAGGTCTGTAGTCTTTGTCCACCTAGCCTATACTCTGTCTGCGGTCTTCTTTGCCCCTCCCCAATCTTCATGACTTTGCATTTGGCTGGATTGAATTCGAGAAGCCAGTTACTGGACCACATGTCCAGCCTGTCCAGGTCTCTTTGCAGTCCTGCCTCATCCTCGTCCGATTTAATTCTTGTGTGTGTGTGTGTGTGTGTGTGTGTGTGTGTGACTCAACACTCAATATTTGCACCAATAACTCATTACAGTTGTGACCGGGTGTGGAAGTGTGAATTGCTCATTATACTATAATTTGTTCATGATTGTAGCCATGTATAAACGTAAGTAACCATTCTTACAGTATTCATTACCTTGTAACTTGTGATTCATTACACTTGTACCTAGTTCAGCCATCCAAGCTTTGGGGTCCATCCCTGGATCCATTACGATACCTCATGTAATCTGTAAATACCTTTGTAACTTGTCATGATTGTGACTAGACCTACCGGAGTTCATTACCTTGTGTAATTTTGTGAGTTCAAAACCATTGTAAATTGGTGAACTCATTACCTCTTGTAACTTTCTCACTATCAAAAACTTTGGAGTCCAGTCCCATGGACCAATTAGTACCTCTGTAATCTTTTGACTACCGCCACAGGATGTGTATGGGGTGCATAATAAACATATTGTGTGAATGGTATTGAAAAACCGACAAGTTGAAGATTGAGACACTTATGCAGCATATGGGGAATCTTTATTAGGAAACCGTATCGCCCACACCGGTGGAGCTTATCATCATCCAATACAAAGAGGAAGGCGTAAGGAAGGAGGAGATTGAGGTAATCAGATCCCTCAACCTGGATCGATGTGGTTCATTCCATCAACTTGATAGAAATGTACATCATAGGGCCCTAGACCGTGGCTAAATATACTTGTATGAGTGAATTGAAAGCAGGCGGAGCGGGATCATAGTGGTACCAACCACTAGTCGAAGTAATCTTCGTCCAAAGGTTGAACAAGTGTTGAAGAATTCGTTTGTAACAAGACCCCACGGCCACATCACGGCAGCATCATGGTCTTGTTACAAAAGAATTCAACACTTGTTCCAACCTATGGACAAGACTCTACTTCGACAATGGATGGAACCACATGAACCCCGCCATCCATCTGCTTCACGTCACCTCACAAACAGTATATAGAGCCACGTCCAACGGCCCTACAGCTGTTACATTCCTACAATATTTGATGGACTGAACACATCGACTCCAGGTTGAGGGACAGATAAATCATTCCCTCCTCTCTTACGCCTTCATTTGTATTGGAACTGATGAAGCCACTTGTGGCGAAACGTTCCTGAAAAAAGATTCCCATATGCTGCATAAGTGTCTCAATCTTCAATAGAACATATAGAACTAACTAACTAACCGGACTTTATCCAAGCTGAAGGTGGTCCCCAGGGATGTGTTTCTGAGCACAACACTATTTCCCATGCTACATTAATGATTTGGCCTCTAGTCTTCCATCAAATATTTGGTCATCCACTCTATGGTGGGGGGGGGGGGGGGGGGGGGGGGGGGGGGGGGGGGGGGGGGGGGGGGGGGGGGGGGGGGGGGGGGGGGGGGGGGGGGGGGGGGGGGGGATGACTTCGCTATTGCCTGTGCAGGCGCTGACTGTCACCTCATTACAGTTACCTCTCCAACATGCATCCGACCCGTTTTCATTGGGCCCCCACACGTAGGGTTTAAATATCCAGCATAAAACCCACCAATTACTCTTTCCACTAGACGCTCTGTCATCTCCAATCATCCAGTTGTACCTCTATGTGCCCCGTATCCCGAACGTGATACAGTCAAGTTTCTGGCCTCCTCTTTGATCGTAGGTTATCCTGGAAACTCATATACCATTCTCTGAGGGCAACTTGTCTCAGCCGGCTGAACCATCTTAAAACCCCATGCTCAGCTTTCATGGGAGCTGATCCTCGAACCCACCTTCGCCTACATTCCACACCATATTTATCGAAACTTGATTAATGGTGAACCAATCTTTTCAGCGCGGCATCTCCTGCTACTCTCTCTGCCTAACCCCATTCAACACCAAGGATTACGTTTAAGCCTTGGTGCTTTAACGCTCTTACCCTGTCGAGAGCCTCTAGTCAGAAGCGAACGTCATCCTTTATCCGATCGCGTGATGCCCATTTGCCTGCGCTACTATGTACGCTCTCAGATCTCCGCAATCCTTCCCCCATTTATAAAATGGTCACTGATATTACGTAGACAGTTCTTTTATTTGTTCGCCGCCCCTGTTTACTCCGTCCTTCTCTCTTCGCCTTCATTCGTCTCTTGTCTTTCTCTTCAACAACCACCTTTCTATGTACATGTAAGCAACTCCTTTCCCACCCCCCTGGGAGGTTCCAGCTGTTCGAATCTGTTCTTTCTCCCTCCCTTGCTCGAAAGCCAAAACTGTCTACGGTCGCTTCCGCTCTCTTTTTTTCTGACCACATTCAACTCCTCATTCTCATCGCCATTGCTGTGTACACAGAATGGCTCTAAGTCTTCTGACGGCGAAGGATTCGCAGCAGTTTTCCGGACAGCGTCGTACAAGGGCATTTACTATCTTCGGCTAGTATTTTAACTGCTGAAACTTATATGCCATCCCTTACAGCGCACTTATCCGTATTGCATCTATGCCATGTCATCAATTTGTTGGTTGTCTCAAACTCCCTTAGTCTTACAGGCCCTATACAAAAATTTTTGATACACCACACCCCATAGTCCTCCGTATTCCAACTAAGGCTACGCGCATCTATGACCAAGCTAAAGACTATTATTTTTTGAGTTGGTTCCCTGTTCATGTAGCCGTACGGGGCAAAGGAACAGAGCAGCCACTGACTGCACTGTCAGCAGAACATGCCCTACCCTTTTCTTATAGAGGTATTCGCGCATATCCAGACTATTTTGCTGCAATATCTCCCACCTTCGCACCCGTTGGCAACAACGATGGACTACTATGCTCGTGCAACAAACTTTCAATCTATAAAACCGAGTAAAGTTTACAGGCCGTCTCATAATCACCAGTGACGAGTTTGGGAGACTACTCCTCCGTCTTCGCATTGGCCATACTCGTCTATAACTCGTAGGTAATCTCATGGTGCAGGCGTCTAGCTCACACTCTGTGAGAATTGCCAAGCTCCATTCTCAGTCCAGCCACATAGTCTGTTGGACCTGCCCACTTTATCAACGAGCCGCAGAATTTACCACCGTCGTCGTCGTCGTCGTCTTCGCTCCGCTGCCTCTCTTTTACCTTCCTTCTCGCTGATGGACCCACCTTTCATCACGCAACCAACGATTTCTGATGTGGCTTAAGTGTTTTTCTGGGGAAATATGAAGTAAATTAATTAGATGTTCTACGTCACATCCGTCGCAACTTGAAAACTAAGCATTTGCGACGAAGTGATGTAGAAACATCAATCAATTGAGAACAGTTAATGAAATGAAAGACTTAAAGACAGAGACAAAGATTGCTTTTTAAAACCTACAAACGAAGTCAGTTTGTCATTTTAGGTATTTTCTTTTATAGTAATTTTAACCAAAATGCTCTTTACTGGTCCAAGCATCTATACTGGTCAAGTAACCCTATCATGTAACCTCCCAACCTTTAGAGCGAAAACAAACTTTTTATCCATACTCATCCAATGACATCAACAACACTTCAGTAATTTGTCACAGTACAAGTCTAGATAACGTGTAATTAACTACAGAAAATAGTAGAGGAATCTCCCCAACTCACGCCATTAGCTAGGAAAACACAGCTGTTCTAATGTAAACAAAAGCGTGTTGAGTGTTGCCATCTATGGTCAGGTTATTTTATTTTATATTTTATTTTATTTCATTATTTATTTTTGTTTTGATTAATTTTTAAAAATCAATTTTACTCTCCAAACACTTGAGCTTTTTAGGTAGGGACCCCTTTGCACTTGCACCATGTGTGCAGTCTTTGATGAGCCCCTGAACCCTTGTACGCGGGTCCCCCAAATGCGCGGGGCCCTAGGCAAATGCCTAGTTTGCCTATGCGGTAATCTGGCCCTGACTGTCCTTCATAGTCCTCTCTAACTGGCCTTGATAATCAAGCCCTCTCTGGCCTTGATAATCAAGTTTCCCTGACCTTGATAATCAATCATTCCATGATTTTTAAATATAATTGCCTAGGGTTTTGTTATTTTTTGATATATTAAAAACTATCAATTTTTTATTTAAACGCCCGCTATGTATTAAATATTTATATGATTTATAAGGGCCCCGTCACCCCGTAAGGGCCCCGTCACCCCGTAAGGGCCCCGTCACCCCGTAAGGGCCCCGTCACCCCGTAAGGACCCCATCATCACCTACCTCATGCTGGTTTAACATTTCTCCCAAGTTAGGTTCATAAGTTTTATTATCAATGTGGTTATTTTACGATCGTTTTAACTACTTTCCCATGTCTTCGGAATTTGTTATTTGCACATATTAATTACTGTATTCATAGCTTGCTAACATGTCCATTACTAAACTGTTTACACTTTGACTTTACTGATTACCATCTTATTTTCAGGATGATTCTTATCTAGAGCAAGACCATAGAGAGAACCACAAGACTCATGAGGAGAATAAAAGTCTTCACCAGACGAGGTAAATAATGATAGTGACTGACCCCCCCCCCCCACTCTCTCCATTCCTTTCGTAGTTCACTTGAGTGATGTTGCTCTCGTAGAACACCTACCTACCTACGTACCAACCTACCTACCTTAATGGTTCAGGTTTATTTTGGATTGTAGAATTTGCATAAGAACATAAAGAAGGAACACTGCAACAGGCCTACTGATCCATGTGGAGCAGGTCCATGTCCCACCCCCGGATTGACCTTACTTGATGGGTTAGAGAGGGGAAGGATGCTCTGGGAGACTATCTGGGACAGAAATCGAAAAAATTTTGAGAAAAAAGTTTTCCTACCAGCTTGTTTCTAACAAGCCAATTCGGTGTTTTTTTTTTTTTTATTACTTAAAAAATTACGATTTTTGATTGTTTTTATCCAAATATACTTGTTGGCATCTTCTGAGTCAGTAGTAATGACTGCACACACCACCAGTACCGCAGTGACTTATGAGTCACAGATGAGTGTGGTTATGATGGTGGGTGAGAGGTGACGCACGGCCACCCTAGAGTTTCTTGAAAAACATATATGAATAACCCAGGAATAAGTTATTGACGTTATTTTCCGTTTCCTGCGAAGAGTATTTATAGGAGCATCATGGTTTTTTTTTCACACGTTCTATAAAAGTAGAGAAGGGATTTGTAATATGTTTTACTATTTTTCGTTTATTTTTCTCAAATTTTTTTTTGCATAATGCAGTCTATTGATATTTCGCCTAAACCCTTCTATTCAATGATTATCTAGCTGTCGCCTGATGTCAACTGGAAAATTGCACATTTAAACAAATTTGAAGGCAAGTTGTAAGACCTATAGAATATAAAAAAAATTTTCTATCTAACTTTATGGAAAAAAGTGACCAAAAACACATTGTGTAGCGTCTTAAACAGAGCTGTAATCGCAGAGTTAGCCTTAATGAATATAGAAAAGTACACTGGAGTTTCTTTCCAGACACTGGTGTACTCAGTACATTTTAAAGTTCTACCAGTTAACTCTTGTTTGACCAGAGGAGCACTGTAGTTGGCTTATTTTATGTTGTTTTTCAGGTGGAAGGATTCTTGATGATGATTCTAGCAGCAGCAGCAGCAGCAACAGCAGCAACAGCAGCAGCAGAAACGTCAGCCCCATCAGTAGCAGCAGCAACACCAGCATCTCTGATTATCTGGAAAGTGTGAGTTACTCTAAGAAAAATGGTTTCTCACGGGTTGTAATGTAAACACTTGAAGTTGCAATGTTAGTTGTAATGCACTGTCACCTGTCTTCAACAGACAGTCAGTGACTGACTGATAGATGATGTTTAATGTATAACATGAGAATACTAGGCAACAAATTTTCCCAGGATTTTAATAAAAATTAATCTGAGCTTTGTTATTTGGCTTGACTAATACAAACGATCATATAAAACCTAGACTAAGGTTAACCTGTCATGTTGACTCTGATCATTCATTTTGCATTTTTAGACTAAAAGGTTACAAATTTTTAATCACATCCTAAGAGATATGAAAAAGGTTCCTAACAGTAAGCGAAATAAACATTAGTTTTTTTATGAAAGTCCCCAGCTCATGCAGCCTAATGGATCCAAGTTAAACAGCTAATATAAACCAGGTCTCTGTGAGGTACACTAGGCTTAGTGTAAATTATCAGAGGTAGGGAAGAGTGGTCCTTCGTTACGTACTTCAGCTCGTGCTTAAAGTTAAAGGTTTTTATTGGCTTGTCTAAGAGCGAAGATATTGTTTTTGTTGCGATTGCTGGTGAGAACTCTTGTGTGGTTTCAGTGTTTACTGTTGAGCTCGATGTAATCATGGAGTCATATTAGCTGGTTCTCGGTTGACTGTGTACTTGGATTAGTGATGTGTTGTTTGTTCTGGCCCAGTATGCTTCTGTATAACCTATTGTTTCAAAGATACTGAAGTGGTTGGTGCGTCACCATGCGTGACTCAAGGATGTGAAGTCGTGTTGGTGTCCGGGTCCTGTTGGAATGCCAGGAGGCTAACAGGCAGTTAGCAAGGCCAGGGCTGCTGTGGTCAGCCCATTCTGCTGTGGTTTTGTTTTGGCCTAGGTACTTCTTGGGCCACATCCAGACGTGTCCTCGGGAAGGAGTGGGCTTGGGTGGTCAGCCAGACTGGCAACAAGTTATACAAGCTTCTGCAGGAAGTGGGCGTTTGGCCTTCCTCCATTAGGAATAGTCAGACTAATTTTCAACTGAGGATCTGACACTGCTCGAGATGTGCCACTGATTGTGGATCATATTTTTAATGGTTTGTTCTTGGCCTTTAGCATATTCACTTTCATCGTTTGTTCTTATAATCTCCGAAGTGCCATTTTATTTACTTACATAATGGGATTTTTAATTGTTGCTGGCTGTTTTAAGTATATATTTGTGTTGAGTGTTTGTGTTCGTATTGACATAGTTGTTGAATTATCCTTGTTTTTGTGGCAGATTTTGTGCATGTAAATGCAGTAAAAGTGTTCCATTAATGTTAGAAATATAACTGTCAGTGGGCTACTGCTTCACCCCATGAATGTAATGAAAAATATGGTAAGTTGGCTTAACTTCCTGTATTCAATTGACTACAGGAACCTTTATGCATTTTATTTAAACTAAGCTTCAAGTTGCTGGCTTTATCTCTGGCCCTAGTGAGTTGGTTACCTTGTGTTATTATGTGTAGGTTGTAAGTAGTGGTGATATCCACAAACCGGAAAGAGGACATTTGTGTACTGAAGTCATTCGTGGCGAAACGTCAGCATTAAAGGATGTCCAGATCTGCAGCGCCTTTTTCCACATACGGTCAAGTGCAATGTATTGATTGGATCCAGCCAGAGGTAACTGTATCAGGCGGATCAGCAAGTTAACCACTAGTAACACACTGGGTGGTTTATCCAGTGGCTCTGACTGTAGAAATTCAACTTGTTACCTTAGGTTCTCTAGGTGAAGGCATTCTTGAGTTCCTCCACATCCATTTCAAGTTCATTTCTGATAGATCTGAACCAGCTCTTCTAGGACTCTACCCTGGGTAAGTAATACTCTTAAAGTCCGAACTGCTTCTCAATTTGATATAGAGGCTAGTGGTATGACATTGCTTTGTCAACCTGTAATTTTCCATGTTTTATTTTTTTTTTTTGCAAGTTTACTTTGCTCTTGCTTTCTTTAAATTACAAAATCCGGGGGTAGGGGTGAATAAGGTTTCTCACAAAAGCAGCAGCGACAGTAACAGTAACAGCAGTAGCAGTGTTGGTGTTGTATATTAGAAAGTAAGTGTGGTCAAGCAAGCAAGAGAATCTAGGTAAGCCCCCAAAGGAGTGAGCGGGGAAGACTGGACAGACTAGTTCTTGAGGAGTGTCTTAGAAAAAGAGTCGGGGCTTAACCCAGCAGCTGAACTGTGGGGAGGAGTTGGAGAGTCGGGAACTGCAGGCGAAGTTGATTGAAGAATGAAGAGCGCAGCTGACTGCCCCTGATCTGCATAGTGACTGCTTGTGACTGGTGAAGACTGGCGAGAGGCGGGCTGGAGGGGAAGGCGTCGTCAACTGGTGGAGCGAATCCCTAAAACATGTCCAAGACACTGTAGGAACCGTTTTTGATTATTTTAAATGCAAATTTGTAGACTGCTGTGAGTTTTACGTGATGTATTTTGTCATTACGTAGATCTTCAAGTAAGGCATTGGCTGTGTAATGTTCGCACTCATAATCGATACTGTACTTGACTTGGCCATGCTGTAGATAGCTTGGGCTGCATGTAGCTGATGCATGTCACGGTTATATGTGAACAAGTTGATAGGTGCAGTGGATCTGAATTTTCGGTCTATTATCATTTCTTCTGCAGGTGTTGGCATCATTGATGGTGGATATTCAGGTGGAAGTACTTTGGCTTTCTTGGCCATCGGTGACTGAGGTGGAGATGGAGTAGCTTGGTCGGTGGCTGTCGTGGAGGCGGTCTCGAGTACATGTGAGGTTGCTGATTGGTCAGTGGCGGTGGTGGTGCTAGGTGGCTCTTGCGTTATGGTTACAGGAGTGGTGATATTGACTGGTGCTTGGGTGAGCTTGATGTCGGCAGAAGGTGGAGAGTCTGGGAAAGTAAATGCAGGCATGTTGTTCAGTCTGAAAAGTTCGTTGACTGTCGTGTTGAAGGATCCTGGAGATGCCATATTGTGCATGTGTGTATACAGCAGACTATTGGATTTTCGTGGAATCACATGCAGGTGAAGAGGTACTGGTGGTCGGGTGTTGGGTTGATTTCAGGAGTTTTGTAGTGTCTGCCTGTAGTTTGGTGATAGCAGCGTAGGTGGGCGATCTGGATGGTGACTACTTCTGTTCTGCTTCTGTGCTCTTTTTCATAATTTCTCGGCGAGTGAGACGCTTAGCGAGAGTGTGGTGGTTGTTTTTGCAGTTTAGACACTTGAGTGGAGCAGTGGAAGTACATGTCTTTGAGTCGTGGCCCTCAGAACCGCAGGTAGAACAAAACTTCTTGTCCTTGGTGAGACAGTCTTTTGTAGAGTGAAGGTATGAGTAGCAACTCCAGCATTAAGTGATATGGTGGTATCGCTCAGCTTCGACGTGGATGGTGTTTATGCAGCAGCAGCAGCAGTAGTAGATGGCTAGTCCCTCAGCCATAGGTTGGGCAGCCATCGTGATGTCCGTAAAAGTGGTTTTTAGCATGGATGACGCAGCGGGAATCTTGGTAATGCTTTACACTGTAGCCCAAGGGTTCTGGTCTTAAACAGATTTCTTGAGGTCTTCAGTGGTTTGTGACGTAATCAGTTTATCTAGGCGCTTCAGGAAAACAGTCCTCTTAGCCCTTAAGGCTGGAGAGGATATGATTCTGTAGCCACGCTCTTCGAGAATGGACAGGGCAGATGCAGTCAGCAGTTTCTCGGCCTCCACATCGCCTTCACAGACGACAATGAAGGATTTTTGGAGGGAGAGAATTGTGTTAACCTTGACTTGTAAGCCTCTGACAGCCACAGCAAGGGCAAGCTTGGAGTCATTGATCGTACCACCGGATGGTTTTATCTTGACTGTTGGAGTAGCTCATCTTGAAATAGGTTGTCGACGAAGTAGAGGTTTCCCTCCCCAACGGGGATCGCAGGAACACTTCTTGAGGTGAGGAGCGACTGTGTCTTGCCAGTAGCAAGGCCAACAGTGCAATGGTGAGTGTAGTCTGGTCACCATGGATCTTCACGCTCGCGTAGTCAATTTAAAATGTTCATTAGAATTGCTTTACTACTAACACTGTATAGTCTTGTCTTGTATTGTCTGGCTAGAGTAAAATCCTTATTTCTGTGTAGTTTGTTCTGCAGTTTGACTGTAGAATTAATTCTCCAACTATATAAATTAATAGATAATTAATCTTATTTTTATTTTCAGGAAAATTCTTTTCAGCAGGAAGAAGAAAAGCTGGAGGAGCCTCTGGTCCCAGTCGCAGTCCCAGTCCCAGTCCCAGTCCCAGTAGAGGAGCCTCTAGTCCCAGTAGAGGAGCCTAAGGTCCAAGTCAAGGAACAACGGGTCCTACTCCCAGCCAAGGGAGGTAATTTTCCGTTTATTATTGGTGTTGCTTGAACCTTACGTATAATACTAACAGACTTAGCGAGTTTCAGAGAAAAAGAATGTATAGATGAGGTGATATAGAACTGCCTCTGCTGTACAGACTCCAGCCAACTACCAAGAACTATGATTGGGTGTGCGATAACTACTTAATAATGCATGGAAACTTAAGTCTTGTTTTCAATGCTTCAAGAACCGTACACAATGTCTATCCGAACATTTTTACTAAAAAATGAATCTCGTTGTAGGAATTTAACTCTCATATTCTGGGGGGAAGTATCGTAAAGACTAGTCCCTTAAATTACGACTCTTGGATGGTGTCGGGGATTGTAAGATGAGGTTAATAGATGAACACAATGATGCAACAGTTACCTACAAAAGCATTTTCTCTAACTTATTCTTTTAATATAATAGAGGCGGATTGTGTTCCTCAATAATGGTTCCCCTCAAGTTAAACATATATCCACATAGTTTATTGCAGTCTATAATGACTTGATAAAATTATATAAAGAAATGATGGCTTGATAAAATTATATAAAGATATGATTCGAAAGGAAACTATTCTTGCAATCTTTTCATATAAAAAGTATTGTGATCTGGTGCAGTAGTAGTAGTAGTAGTCACAGGATAGTTGTGGACTAAGGGGAAACTGGCGATAGTTTTGTTGGTTAGAAAACCTAAGTATCCTGAGAATGGACTGTTGTATATTTGATAATTCATTAAGTAGTTATCTTATTGGCCATGTTTAAGTACATGGCCACTGTTAGTGTCCCAAGATGTTCAACCCGGGGGTTTTCGGGGAACACTGATTTACATTACCATGGTATCTGGGGCAAAAGCACTAGTGCAACATTTTCGTGTTGAAACAAGATAGTGTTGCAAAAGTTTATTAGTTTTTCCACAAATATTAGTGTTGCAAAGTTTTTTAGTTTTGGCAAAAAGTATTAGTGTTGCACAAGATTTTAGTGTTGCACAAGATATTAGTGTTGCACAAGTTATTAGGGTTGAAAAAGTTTCAACTTGTATTATCCCATTCACTTTTGAGGGTTTTTTACACACCAGTTATATTTTGGCTTTTATTAACGAAAGAGTTGCATAAAAATTTCAATTTTTTGTAGTAAAATATTTATTTTTAAATGGAAACTGATAAAGATATTTTACATGGATTTAAAAATTTTTTTATACTAGAAATTTTTCAAAGTGTTAGTCCCCCAATAATTTTTTTTTTCTTTTCAGGCCCGGACTAAAAAAGGGAAAAAAAGGGAAGTGTTTTAAAAGGGAAAAGGGCGGGTTTTTTTTTTTTTTAAGATTTTAAAAATTTATTTTTGCTTTGTTCCAATAAAATTTAATAAGCAATGAAATTCTCTTTTGTTTTGGGACCTTCTATACCACCACCCAGGGGGGAGGTCCCACCACCCAGGGGGGGGTCCCAACCACCCGGGGGGGGGGAGGTCCCACCACCCAGGGGGGAGGTACCACCCCCAGGGGGGGGGGTCCCACACCCAGGGGGGAGGTACCACCACCCAGGGGGGAGGTCCCAAAACACCCGGGGGGAGTTTGCCACCCCCAGGGGGGGGGGGTCCACCCCCCCAGGGGGGGGGGTACCACCACCCGGGGGGAGGTACCCCACCCAGGGGGGGGGTTGGGGAGGGTACCCCCCACCCAGGGGGGGGGGTTTAACCACCCGGGGGGGAGGTACCCACCCAGGGGGGGGGGGTTTTTACCCCCACCCAGGGGGGGGGTAAAAAGGGGGGAGATGCCACCCCCAGGGGGGAGGGTTCCCAACCCCCAGGGGGAGGTACCACCCCCCCGGGGGGGGAGGTCCACCCCCCAGGGGGGGGGTACCCCAACCCGGGGGGGGAGGTCCCACCCCCCCAGGGGGGGGGTTTCCACCACCCAGGGGGGGGGGTTACCCCCAAACCCAGGGGGGAGGTACCACCCCCCCGGGGGGGAAAGGAAACCCACCCAGGGGGGAGAGGGCCACCCCCCGGGGGGAGGTCCCAACCACCCGGGGGGAAAGGGTACCACCCCCCAGGGGGGAGGAAAACCCCCAAACCCAGGGGGAGGTCCCACCCCCAGGGGGGGGGTACAGCCCCCCGGGGGGGGTACAGCCACCCAGGGGGGAGGTACGGGCCACCCAGGGGGGAGGGTACCGCCCCCCGGGGGGGGAAGGTTTCCGCCACCCGGGGGGGAGGGTACCGCCACCCAGGGGGGGGAAAAGGAAACCCCCCCACCCGGGGGGGAAAGATTACCCCCAAACCCGGGGGGGGGATACCGCCCCCCAGGGGGGGAGGCCCGCCGCCCAGGGGGGAGGTACCCCGCCCGGGGGGGAGGTCCCGGGCCGCCCAGGGGGGAGGTACCGCCCCCCCAGGGGGGGGGGTACCCCCGCCCCAGGGGGGAGGTCCCGCCCCCCAGGGGGGAAAAGGCACCGCCCCCCGGGGGGTTTGGCCCCCGCCCCCCGGGGGGGTAGGAAAAACCGCCCCCGGGGGTAGGCACCCCCCCCCCAGGGGGTAGGCCCGCCCCCGGGGGGGGAGGCCCCCGCCGCCCAGGGGGTAGGCACCCCCGCCGGGGGGGTAGGCACCGCCGCCCAGGGGGTAGGCACCCCCGCCCAGGGGGGAGGCACTGCCGCCCCAGGGGGGATGCATGCCCCCCCAGGGGGGAGGCACTCCCGCCCAGGGGGGAGGCACCGCCCCCCCAGGGGGGGGGGCCCACCGCCGCCCAGGGGGGAGGTTTACCGCCCCCCCCCGGGGGGGGGTGCCCCGCCCCCCAAGGGGGGGGTTTAACGCCACCCGGGGGGGAAGGGGTACCCCCAAACCCAGGGGGGGGTACCGCCCCCCAGGGGGGGGGGAAACCGCCCCCCCAGGGGGGAGGTACCGCGCCCAGGGGGGGGGAAACCCCCCGCCCAGGGGGGGGGCCCCGGGGCCCCCCAAAAGGGGGGGGGGCCCCGCCCCCCCGGGGGGGAGGCACCCCCCGCCCGGGGGTTTGGCACCGCCCCCCCAGGGGGTAGGCCCCCGCCCAGGGGGGGGGCCGGGGCCCCCGCCCCCAGGGGGGGAGGCACCCCCGGGGCCCCAAGGGGGGGTAGGCCCCGGCCCCCCAGGGGGGAGGCACCGCCCCCAGGGGGGAGGCACTGCCGCTCGGGGGGAGGCACTGCCCCCCAGGGGGGGGGCACTGCCCCCCAGGGGGGGGCACTGCCGCCCAGGGGGGGGCACTGCCCCCCAGGGGGGAGGCACTGCCCCCCAGGGGGGGAGGCACTGCCGCCCAGGGGGGGGAGGAAACCCTCCCGCCGGGGGGGGGCACGGGCCCCCCAAGGGGGGAGGCACTGCCGCTCAGGGGGGGGGCACTGCCCCCCGGGGGCGAGGCACTGCACCCCGGGGCGAGGCACTGGCCGCCCAGGGGGGAGAAAATCCCTCCCAAAGGAGGGGGGGTTATTCCCACCCGGGGGGGGGGTTTTACTACTGCCCATTTGGGGAGACGTAATGCCCTGGAGGAGGTTCTACTCCCCCAGAAAAAAGGGGTTACTTGTCAGTACGTCGGGTAAAGGGGTCACCCCATGTCAAACCCGCCCAAGCTCTTGGGAGTTAGCGTGGGCTTTACCAAGCACCCCTGGTTTTTTTAGTGTTTTTGAATCTTGGTTAAAGTTTTGAAGGAGGAGATTCTTTTTTCAGGAGGAAAAAAGGAGGCCCAAGCTTAGCATAGATGAGTTTTGGGGAGGAGTGTGAGAAGGATTTAGTGGTAAGGAGGAATGGGGCAAAAAGCAGTGTTTGGGCAGCCCCCCTTAATTTTTAAATGGTTTAAACCCTTTGAAAGGGGGGAAAACGAAATTTTCTGTTCTCAAAAAACAAATGTACTTAAGTGGGTTGTGAGGTTGAAGGTAAAATGATTTCCCCTTTCCCAATTTAAAAGGGAAAAATATTTTAATAGTAAGAGATTCTAGGTAAAGATATAAAAGGGGCCCTGATTTTGTTAAAAGTTTACAGGAAAAGGGCAGAAAGAGTGTTTTTCCCGGAGTGGTGTTGGCGACATAGTCAGCAGGTTGGATTAAAAAATTGGCAGGTAATTTAGAAAAAAGCCCTTATTGTTTGGTGCTTGGGGGGGGAATGACATTGGGAAAGGGGGGGGAGAGAGGGCTGCTGGATAAGGGACAGGTCAGGGCCCTGACGTAAATTAGGTTTTAAAGGAAACCCAGTCATATGTAGCATCTTGCCCGAAAGGGAAAGTGGGAATGGGAAAGGGGTGTCTAGGGCAAATTTATATAATTTGGGGGTTAGACAGGTTTCTTTTTTTTTTTTTTTTTTTTTTATTTTATTTAAAAAAACATTTTCACTTTATACAAAACCCCCAATTAGAAATCCCAAAAACCCTGACAGCAATGTCAGTACACACCCAAAAAACAAAAAAAAAAAACCCTTTTAACATATTGATATAACGAAATTCACCCTAAGAAACCCAACCCGTTTACGGGAAAAAAAAAACATACCGACTACAAAATAGAACGTCGGAGTCATAAAACATGTAGGAATAAGTCCTATAATCATGTATATATGTATATACATACACATGCACATATACACATACATGTATGTGCACATATGTTCTTACAGCACAGACTGGATTATACTAGAACAAACAAACAAACAAACAAAAAAGACTTATCACTAAAAACAAAAACTAGACAAACTAAATACATAACATCCAAAACAGAAGTGGCAGACAATGTCAGATACACAAAAAAAAACATTGTAACACATTGATATAACAAATTCTACTAAAAAAAACCCAACCAACCGACTTCCAAACAAACAGTCGGAGTCATTATAAAACATGTAGGAATGAGTCCTACAAACATATACATATATATATATATATATATATATATATATATATACATACACATATAATATTTTATATATTACCACACACCATACACATATATATATATACATATATACGCATGCTTATACACACATACGTGTATGTGCATTTGTTCATACAGAACAAACTGGATCATACATAGAAATAAAGCACTAAATGACTTTTCACCAAATAAACTAAAAAAATATTACATCCAATGATAGAACTATACCTAAGACATTGGTTCCCACAAACACACCTACACACACACAAAATTAATGTTACCTATTAACACTCAATATATAATATGACCTTCCAGTCAAATGAAGGGTATATATAAACCCCATCAAATACTTTTATATTTTGGTACATAGGTCATTTTGTACCCATTCAATACGATAAAAAAGAGACATATGACAAGGATAAATCTAACATCAGATTCGAATGTATAAAACATATCCTCACAATATACATATAAATATAAACCCCCTATATAAAATGGTTCTTATAACAATAAGAGAAAAAACAGAAAATCACATACTACTTTTGACTCTGTGATTTTACAAAATTCATAAAGGTCTACATACCCCGGAGCCCCCGACGGCTCCCTGCAAAAAAACTTTACCCACATCTACCACCTTGCAAACCAATCAACCTTACTCATCAGGCTTCCAATCACTCCAAGAGGACACACCACTGAAGAGACCAACCCCTTGCCTCTCACCCCGTCACCAAACGGAGTAGACTTTCAACAGTAAGCTCACGATATCCCTCTGGAAAACTACTTACCCACCTTCCCCCATATAATTGTTTGTTCCTACATGCTGTCCTATAAAAACACGCCGCCAACGCTTTTATCCTAATGTTTCCCTCCACCTCCCTCATCCCCCAAGAAACATGCAAGTAATCAACTATTACGTATCTGATAGCCCTCCCCACCTCTTTGGGTACCCCTCCCATATCTAACATTAAAGCCCTGAGGGTTGATATCTGTCCCCCCCCCCAATAAAAAGAAAACCCTCTTCAACCACAATCTTACCACCTCCAAAGCAGAACAAAAATATACTACATGAAAAGCCGTTTCAACTTCCCCAAAAAAAACCGCATGATGCCTCTCTCACAAAACCATTCGTCTTAGCACCTCTTTCGATGCTAACGTCCCCATAAGAAATCTATAAACTAATTCCCTCGCTCTTGCCGGTATTCTTAATTTACTAAATTCCACCCATATCACTCTCCAATCATATGTGGGATACACTGCCATCCCTTGCATTGATTCCTGACGACGACCCACACCCACTAACCGTTTTTACCTTGAGTTTTTTAACATTGCGTACCTTTAACATAAACCGCAACATGTCTTCACACTCCACTAAGTCCCTGCCAACCCCACCATTTGCGGATATCCCCCATCACCTCCCCCACCCGAGACCCCTTTCCCCCGCTGCCCGAATATACCTCTGCTTCACATATAGCGCCTTCACCCTAGACCCTAATGCAATCAATCCCAATCCTCCCTGTCTTACCGCAGTCATTACCACATCTTTACCCAACCACGCCCTCCCAAAACCCCACACATACCTTAAGGCTCTTCTTTGTAATTCCATAATATCCTGACTTCTTAAGGGGTAAATT
This sequence comes from Cherax quadricarinatus, assembly GCF_026875155.1. Lineage (NCBI taxonomy): Eukaryota > Metazoa > Arthropoda > Malacostraca > Decapoda > Parastacidae > Cherax > Cherax quadricarinatus. The sequence goes on along the minus strand of NC_069464.1, from coordinate 23,500,279 downwards.
TCCGCCACTCCCCACACCTTACTATAAATCAGCGTATTTACCACCACAACCCTTTGATGCAAGGTTACATCCCCGGCCCTTAGACTCCTGAGCCTACTCAAAGCTCTGTCCATTACCATTTCTGAATTAACCCTCCTACTCTCCTGTACATCTGCTAAATACAAAATCCCACAATCTTTAGCCTATCTACAGTTATCCAGCCAAACTCCTCCCCCAAGGTCCCTCCTACCCAATTGCCTACCTCCAACAACCGTGATTTCTGCTTATTAACTCTCATCCCAGTAGCATTCCCAAAAATCTCAATTACCCTTCCACTTTACTTAAATCTTCTATCTCATTAAGTAAAACAGTTGTATCATCTACATAACCAACAATATTCCCACAAAATTCACCTCTCTCCCCCATCCTTCCCATCCCACCATCACCAGAACATAGAAAGGATTCTGCATACATGCAAAGAGTATTTGGGAGAGTGGACACCCCTGCCTTAAACCCTCCCCATGCTACTGAACTACCCAACCTACCATTTACCTGTACTCTCATCGATGCATTCTCATACAATGTCCTCACCCATCCAACCACCCTCCTCCAAAACCCATTCTCACCATACTCTCAAATAAAAAGTCCCTATCAACATAATCATAAGCTTTCCTCCCAATCCAGACCTAGAATACCTCCCTTACTACTACCCTCAAGGAAATCCCGAATACGTCCATGACCTACCCGCATACTCCTCCCCGGGATACCAAATTGTCCCCCATGTATCACCGACCCCATGACCTTCTTCAGTCTATTAACCCAAAATTTCGCAAAAACCTTGTAATCTGCACACATCAAAGATATTGCTCGGTAAGCACTCAACTCTCTACCCCCCCTCTTCTTTGGCACCAAAACTATGACACCCCGTACTTTGCGATGTGCCCAACTTCCCACTAGTTAACATATGATCCAATAGCCTAACAAAGCACTGCCTAATACACCCCCAATGTGCTCTATAAAAATCATTTGGTATACCGTCTATCCCTGGTGTTTTCCCGGTACTCATCCCGAAAACTGCCTCTTCCACCTCAACCTCACTTATACCAACCTCCAACCCCACTCTATCCTGCTCACTTAAAATGCTATGGAACCCCCCTTCAAAAATACCCTCCCAGGAACCCCCCTCCCTCCAACTCCATTTCTCCCTAAACCAACTATCAGCATAGAGACTCATACTTTCAGTATTGGATAGGACTCGACCCACTGGATACCCTCCCACCCCAGGGCTTGTCTCCAATTGTAGAATGGTGGTTACACTCTGTCGGTCCCTAAATTTACGTAAAACAAACCCAGACGGCTTATCACCCCACAATACATCCTCTAACCCCGCCCTAACCCTAATTGCATCAAACCTATCATTGTGTATTTCAGCGATCCTACTCCTCAGACTGTCCATGTCATCCCTCATACCACCTCCCCCAACATAACAATCTTGCAACTGTCCCTCCAGATAATTTTGCAACCCAAAACGCCACCTCGCCTCTTCCCGTCCCCTAACCTTAAAAAAATTCGCTATTCCCGGTTTTGCCTGCATTTCCCACCAATCTAACAGATCTATCTCCCTGTCCCTAGCCTCCCAAAAAAGGCAACCACCAATCACTGAAAAAAGGCCCCTCCACCTCCTCCTTAAGAAGCCTTACATTTAATTTCCAGTACCCAGAATAAATACGCACCACTCCATCCCACATCAAATCTGCTATTACCGCTCTGTGATCCGAAAACCCCACATCGAAGGTTTGCACCCTCACAACATCTATACCCTGCTTAAATATAAATTCTGTCCAATCGCGCTTCATATCCCCTACGGACGAACGTGTGCTCCACTAGGTATCCCCCCCTCCCACCACCACATCAACCACCCCAATATCTCGCAATACATCCCTCAGCACACTCAGCACACACACCCGCCCCTCTCGGTTCGACATCACCACTCCTAAACACACAATTCCAATCACCACCTATTACTGTTATAGCAGGCAAACCTCTCAAGTGATCAAGCAATACCTCTCTGACAAAATCTACTTTTACCCTGGTATTGCTAGTTGCTGGCATGTAAACTCCTACAAAACTAGCTCGACTCTCTCACCCAGACACCATCCACCCTCACGACCCTCCCACCCCCCCCCTCTTCCCAGCCGATGACACGCAAGGGGCTGGTCTCCTTTATCGCCACTGCTACCCCACCTTTCAATTGCAAACCACTGGTAAACATACATCCGATATCCTTTTAAACCGCAACACACAACCAGCCCTATGATTATGCTCTTGCAAAAAGCAAATATCTACATCAAACCGCCGTAAAAACCACTCCAACCAAACTTTCTTAACCTCAGTCTTAAGTCCATTGACATTAAGCGTGACACTTCTGAAAATTATAGAAGTGGCGGCTTTCCCCTATGCCGCTGGGATTTACTCGCTGCACTTTTCACATTGCGTATTCCCTTACCACTCGAGTTATCCTGTGCAGTCACCTCCCCCTCCCTCTCCCACTGTGCAACTCAGGCGCACCTCTAGCACTATGTGGCATCGGCTCCACAACCGCTGCCCATGACTTCTTCCCCGGCCTCTGCCCCGGGGTAATAACCTCGTCTATCTCTGATGCCGCAGTTCTTTTTCTAGAACTTCCACTTACACACATCTCACCCTCAGACGAATCCTCCTGGTGTACCTCCACGGCCACCACCACCTCCAGCCTTTTCTTACTCAAGTCTTTCTCCACAATTTGTTGTCCCTCCAGCTCTCCAACTTCACATAAACTGAGGACACCTTCTACACCGGCTCATCCCCATCCAAAAAATCCTTGATGACATCTGCCAGTAAACCCTCCTGAGTCGAAGCTTCCTGGACTAAAGACTCCTCAGCTAACACCTTCGACTCCCCCGACTCCCCTGGATAGTGACACACGTCTCCTCCTCCGCCACCTCCCGGTCGACCTCCTTGCTCCAGAGATCAGGCCTCCGGCCTCAGAGCAACAGAGCCAGGCACCAAATCACACGACTGTTGAATCACAATCGGCGTTTCCAGAATTCGAGGAGCCTGCCTCCTAGGACACTGGGCTGCCATGTGCTCATAAGAGCTGCACAGACGACATGTTTTTCTCTGACCCGCATAGTACACATAAACCTGTGTTCTACAACCGGTCATCGTTACATAGGATGGTATAGGCCTTGTTAAAGACATTTTAAGGGTGTAAGAACCTTCCGGCATTCCTTCATACGGACCATCCCTCCATACCCCCATGGTTGCAGAATGCACTGTCCCATAACTGCGAAAAAACTCCTGTAGTCCATACGCTGTAGCCTCGAAGGGTACATTCCGTACCTTCACCCATGTGTAGTACTTGGAAACATCATGTAACACAACATCCATCGCTGAATTCACACTCATGCGTTGTTCCTGGTACTGCTCCTCTTCAAGGGGGGCTCCTTGGCGTGGTGAAGAGGCTCTTGGTCTGAGGAATTAGACCTATCGGTCTTCTTCCTCAGACCGAACCTAATTACCCCCCAATCTCCCCTCCCCTATCCCATCCTCCCCATCCTCCCCTTTTTCCTTTCCTCCTCCTCCTCCCCACTCCTCCCTTTTGCCCTTCCTCTTTTTGTCCTTTGGGATTTCTCCCACAGGCACGCTAGTTCCTAGGTAGAGGAAAGGACACCGGGGTCGATCCCATTCCGTTGAGGTTTCTTGGCGGTGGCGTAGTTTGCCGTGGAATCTGGATTGCCTAGGATGTCCCGATCCCTCTCCGGTATCCCGGAGTAGCTTTGGGTGTCTTTTGGGCGACGGGTGTATCTCTGGAAGCCACCTTTCGGATTCCGGGGGGTGGTGGCTGAAGGAGGTATGCTTTGTGGCGGATATCCGGCCGCCCTCTCTTTTGTCCACCGAGGTAGCTCGGCAGATGTGAGGTTGCTATCCCAGATTGCTGGTTTACTGGCATGAAGGGTAGGGTATGGCACGGGTTCCATGCTGCATCTGCGCTACTAGCGGTGTCGAGTCCTCTTGGGCGCGGAGGGAGATTTCTGGCCCTTTCATTCCTCCTAGGAACTATCCCTCCCCGGTCCCCCCTTTTTTTTTCTTTTTTTTATTTTTATTTTCTTTTCTTTCTTTTTTTTTCTTAAAAACAAAAAGAAAGAAGTAACCTAACCATGGCAGCCTAGTCCATGAACTGGTACCCCGGGCCCCTTCTTGATACCGCACCCCGTTCTGACCCCGCCTCGTTTGGACCACTCTTCAGACATTCCTCATGCCTCTGTACCTATTGCCGGTGCTGTTTCCTCACCTGCTTCAGGTACTGAGGCCTCGACTGACTCCTTCGATTTATCAGACCTTCGCTCTCCTCTGACTATGCTTCCGGCCTCTCCCTCTACGGTGCGGCAATTTTCAAATCGCCGACCCGTTCCACGTCGACCAACTCTGGTCCCACGCCTAAACGTCAACGACAATTACCTGCTGATGATACTTCTCCACCTTCACCTTCTCGTTCTTCTCAGAAAAGATCGACACGTCCTTCACTACCTTTCCACGCTCAGTTTCAGACTGAACAGTGGACTAAATTCTTCACTTTACGACCAACTTCCTCTACTGCCTTCTTTCTGACCATAGTATTGGCAAGGCACTCCTACGCCATGTTGGTAAAGATATTTCTTTTCATGCTCTTAAGAGCGGTACGCGCATCATTACCGTACAGAATGCTACCCAGGCTCGTGAGCTCTCTCGTCTTTCCCATATAGATACTGTTCCTGTCACCCTTGAAAAACATCATTCCCTCAATTCTTGTAGTGGTACGTTATTCTGCCCATAATAGTTCAAAAAAATTTCCAGAATGTGGCACCGACTTCTAGAACACTGGAACTCCAAAATCTCCCCAAACCCAAGGTGACACTTACGTTTTCCCGCCCGTGGGGGGGAGACGATACCCCAGCAAAGT
>NC_069464.1:23470704-23494819 GCF_026875155.1 Cherax quadricarinatus | reverse complement strand
TCAAGTGCTTTACTTCCGTCATACTGGGAGAACCCATCAACTATGCCCATGACAGGGCTCCCTGCTCATCCACTGGACTACATTACTGACACGTTACTGATACATTACTGACATGAGAACTTGTTCTAAATGCGAGTCGAGGCAGGAAATAGCTGCCGTGGGGCTGTCCTTGAAGTTGGGGCTAAGAGGGATACCACGAGAAAATTTACCTTGCGTATAAGAGTAAGACCGCTGACAGCTGGTGAAGACTGCTGAAATGCCAGGGCCCAGCAGACTGGGTCGATGCTAGAGAGATGTTGCCTCGCTCGGTGCTTGTCCACAGGTCGTAGAGTGCATGGGGCAGGGATGGGGGGAAGGTGAAAGCAGGAAGAGGCAGCCGATTCAAGGTGGTGGTGATGGTGCATTCCCAAGGTGTGAGTGAATTCCACTTTTACTGTGCATGGAATTCTTCAGCCTCTGCTGCCTTGCAAGATTATTATAGTTAAGTATAGCGCTAAATCCGTGTGTTCGGCACAAGAATTGGTAGAGGCTTTATCCTCCGGCTGCTACTTTCTCTCAAGAGAGAGGCTGCACGCTACCTAGCTTTCCCCGCCCTTATCCTCGCAGGAAAGAAATTCGTTGTTTCTAGGCTGCCTCCCATGTAGGATTTTACATTTCGGAACAAAGGTACAAATTTACAGGAACCTGAATCACCATCCTTTTCAAGTGCCTGGTTACCCAGTTAGTCAACAAGGAAGTCTGTCCTGGGTCCGGACTGCGGGGGTAGAATAACCCTCGGGTCACAGTTACTATAGTCAACCGTTACTGTTTCAGATATTCATATTTCCCGGTAAGCATGTAGTTTGTTGCCCTTGATAACATTATCATTCACACTGCCCTTGTATGTAATAGGCTGTTCTGAGAGTTGACGAGCTTAAGGTAAGTTAATAACTCCAACTCTGATAGAAGGAAACTTTTAAAGCTGCCGTAACTACCGAACCCAAAATGGAATGTTTGACGATATCCTTATCGCCTTACTGAGGTCTCCCAGCTCAGGCTGGCAAATTTCGCTGATAACTTTTAAACACTTTAATACTTCCAGAAGTGGAGTTTTTAAAAATGCCAATGTATAAAAAACTCCAGACTTGATGTAAGTATTCAAGGTTGGGTAAAAGGTACCAGTGCATCTAATAATAAAATGTATGAACCTTCCTTCGTGATAAGTGCGTTAGCTAAATGTAATTCTTGCCTTCTACAATATCAATATAGAGCAGGTTGAAAAGGATATATTATATATAATATATAATATTATATATAATAATATATATATATATATATATATATATATATATATATATATACAGAGAGTTATATATCAGTGTATATATATTGAAAGTTTTCTTCATTCCTTATTTTAAAGATTACAGTATCCTTGACTGGTGGTGTACAGGTATCATGCAGCCTTAATAACTCTCTTGTTAAGCTTTAGACCAAATAATAATGTAGAACAGTGTATCATCACAATGCGGTTATAGGATTTTTTTTAAACTAGTCAATCCACTAGTCATGTGCCCTAAAAACTTCTCACGTCCTGGTTTAAAAAGATGAAAACATAGACGTGTTTCAGTTTCTTTTATACTGTGAACTTTGGTCATTTCTACCTTTTGTTCATCGTGTGTACCTTTGTTTATTCTACCTTTTGTTCATTGTGTGTACCTTTGTTTATTCTACCTTTTTGTTCATTGTGTGTACCTTTGTTTATTCTACCTTTTGTTCATTGTGTGTACCTTTGTTTAGTCGTTTCTACCTTTTGTTCATTGTGTGTACCCTTGTTTTGTCGTTTCTATCTTTTGTTCATTGTGTGTACCCTTGTTTTGTCGTTTCTATCTTTTGTTCATTGTGTATGCCTTGTTTAGTCGTTTCTACTTTTTTTTCATCGTGTATACCTTTGTTTAGTCGTTTCAATCTTTTTTTTCATCGTGTGTACCTTGTTTAGTCGTTTCTATCTCTTATCCTGTAAACCTCTTGTTTAGTCGTGTGTACCTTTTCTAGTTCGTGTGTACATCTTTAGTCGTGTGTACACACACCTAGTTGGAATATATTTTTTGGCATTACAATGATTAAAATATATTAGTATAATTTTCCTCTGGACCTTTTCTCTTTCATTTTTTTATATAATTGAATATTCAGTTTTAATTACAATTCACATTTTTTGTATTATAAATTTGGTTTTAAATTTCACGTGCAAATAATCACTCAGTAGTTAAAGTGAACAGGGTGATATATTTATTTGCAAGTATACGTTCGTGATTGCAGGATTGTAATTGAAGAATTGTTTGGAATTACCGGTTTACGTTTTAATTGAAAGTTTAAATGTTTAAAGAGCCTGGCCCATGGCCGGGCTCCGGGAGTAGAAAGACTCGAAACTCGTCAATGGTATGAGCATAAGGTAAGACAATGGTATAGTACCCTCTGGAGAGATTGGAGCTCACGGTGTATGATGACTACCGTAAATAAACTCAGATTTTTATAGTCACACCAGCAAAGTTACCAGGATATGTTTTAGAGTAGAGACTAGTGTTGAATGTTGTCTTCAGACAGGTGTTGAATGTTGTCTTCAGACAGGTGTTGAATGTTGTCTTCAGACAGGTGTTGAATGTTGTCTTCAGACATGTGTTGAATGTTGTCTTCAGACATGTGTTGAATGTTGTCTTCAGACAGGTGTTGAATGTTGTCTTCAGACAGGTGTTGATGTTGTCTTCAGACATGTGTTGAATGTTGTCTTCAGACAGGTGTTGAATGTTGTCTTCAACAGGTGTTGAATGTTGTCTTCAGACAGGTGTTGAATGTTGTCTTCAGACATGTGTTGAATGTTGTCTTCAGACAGGTGTTGAATGTTGTCTTCAGACAGGTGTTGAATGTTGTCTTCAGACAGGTGTTGAATATTGTCTTCAGACAGGTGTTGAATGTTGTCTCAGACAGGTTTGAATGTTTGTCTTCAGACAGGTGTTGAAGGTTGTCTTCAGACATGTGTTGAATGTTGTCTTCAGACAGGTGTTGAATGTTGTCTTCAGACAGGTGTTGAATGTTGTCTTCAGACAGGTGTTGAATGTTGTCTTCAGACAGGTGTTGAATGTTGTCTTCAGACATGTGTTGAATGTTGTCTTCAGACAGTGTTGAATGTTGTCTTCAGACAGGTGTTGAATGTTGTCTTCAGACAGGTGTTGAATGTTGTCTTCAGACAGGTGTTGAAGGTTGTCTTCAGACAGGTGTTGAATGCTGTCTTCAGACAGGTGTTGAATGTTGTCTTCAGACAGGTGTTGAATGTTGTCTTCAGACAGGTGTTGAAGGTTGTCTTCAGACAGGTGTTGAAGGTTGTCTTCAGACAGGTGTTGGATATTGTTTTCAGACAGGTGTTGAATGTTGTCTTCAGACAGGTGTTGAAGGTTGTCTTCAGACAGGTGTTGAAGGTTGTTTTCAGACAGGTGTTGAAGGTTGTCTTCAGACAGGTGTTGAAGGTTGTCTTCTGACAGGTGTTGAAGGTTGTCTTCAGACAGGTGTTGAAGGTTGTCTTCAGACAGGTGTTGAAGGTTGTCTTCAGACAGGTGTTGAAGGTTGTCTTCAGACAGGTGTTGAAGGTTGTCTTCAGACAGGTGTTTGAAGGTTGTCTTCAGACAGGTGTTGAAGGTTGTCTTCAGACAGGTGTTGAAGGTTGTCTTCAGACAGGTGTTGAATGTTGTCTTCAGACAGGTGTTGAATGTTGTCTTCAGACAGGTTTTGAAGGCTGTCTTCAGACAGGTGTTGAAGGCTGTCTTCAGACAGGTGTTGAAGGCTGTCTTCAGACAGGTGTTGAATGTTGTCTTCAGACAGGTGTTGAATGTTGTCTTCAGACAGGTGTTGAATGTTGTCTTCAGACAGGTGTTAATGTTGTCTTCAGACAGGTGTTGAATGTTGTCTTCAGACAGGTTTTGAAGGCTGTCTCAGACAGTGTTGAAGGCTGTCTTCAGACAGGTGTTGAAGGCTGTCTTCAGACAGGTGTTGAAGGCTGTCTTCAGACAGGTGTTGAATGTTGTCTTCAGACAGGTGTTGAATGTTGTCTTCAGACATGTGTTGAATGTTGTCTTCAGACAGGTGTTGAATTGTGTCTTCAGACATGTGTTGAATGTTGTCTTCAGACAGTGTTGAATGTTGTCTTCAGACATGTGTTGAAGGTTGTCTTCAGACAGGTGTTGAATGTTGTCTTCAGACATGTGTTGAAGGTTGTCTTCAGACAGTGTTAGAAGGTTGTCTTCAGACAGGTGTTGAAGGTTGTCTTCAGACAGGTGTTGAATGTTGTCTTCAGACAGGTTTTGAAGGCTGTCTTCAGACAGTGTTGAAGCTGTCTTCAGACAGGTGTTGAAGGCTGTCTTCAGACAGAGTGTTGAAGGCTGTCTTCAGACAGGTGTGAATGTTGTCTTCAGACAGGTGTTGAATGTTGTCTTCAGACAGGTTTTGAAGGCTGTCTTCAGACAGGTGTTGAAGGCTGTCTTCAGAAGTGTTGAAGGCTGTCTTCAGACAGGTGTTGAAGGCTGTCTTCAGACAGGTTTGAAGGCTGTCTTCAGACAGGTGTTGAAGGCTGTCTTCAGACAGGTGTTGAAGGCTGTCTTCAGACAGGTGTTGAAGGCTGTCTCAGACAGGTGTTGAAGGCTGTCTTCAGACAGGTGTTGAAGGCTGTCCTTCAGACAGGTGTTGAAGGCTGTCTTCAAACAGCGGGATCGAAAAAACTGGCTTTATCTTATCGGAATATCACCGCCACCAGATAGCAGTAAGTAGAGCACTTATTAACACGTGTCGTCTTTTAATTAGTTACACCAATAGCGAGCAGTTAAGCTACTGAGTACGTTGATTACACTGTTTTCATGTCGTGTTTCATCATACAGGATTGGCTTAAAGAGAGCCTTAATTCTGGTTAATTTCACTCTAAGGGGTTTTTAACCCAAGCCAAGCAGCTCGGTTGGTAGCGTACTTAGCTCACACATTGAGTGTTCATGGTTTGATTCCCGGTACGGATGAAAACAGGCGTGTTTCCTTGCACCTGCTGCTCCTGTTAACCTAGCAGCAAGTAGGTTCCTGGGTGTTAGCCGACTGATATCGGTGGCATCCTGGGGGACAAGATTAGCCTAAATTGCCCGAAATTTTCTGCATAACCAGGGACTTTCTGTATAGTATGTCATTGATGTCAGCTAGGTCTCTGTAAGTTGTATCATGTGCTTGTAGAAATAAAGATTATTATTATTATTATTATATTATTATTATTATTATTATTATTATTATTATTATGGTGCGTCCCAGGTGCTGTCCACAACAGCAACAGCCAGGTGATCAACAGGACTGTCCTAGACCGGGTTGCTGCAAGAGAACGAAAGCCTCAGAAACGGTTCACAGATGAATCACGGGTAAGACTAATAATGTTGGTAGAATTAACCGTCAATATCTTAGAAGGACACGTGTGCAACTAATGCGACATTTTTATTGTGGCAACGTTTCGCCCTCCAGAGCTTTGCCAAATCGTTTGCGTTAACGGCTCGACAAAGCTCCTGGAGAACGAACTTTGCCACATTAATAAAAATGTCGTATTAGTGCACAAGTATCATTTTAGCCAAGACAGGTAAGACTCACAAGAGCGACTAATACCCAGGTTCCTTTAGGATCTAATTAACGCACTGCAGACAGTAGTAAGCCAAAAAAAAGTGTTGCACAACAAGCTATGTTTCGATCGCGACTTGATACAGCTCTACACGTCGTTAATAAAATAGCTTGTTCATCATTCGTCTTAATTTTTCCACCCAGGTACCTATTTACTTCTAGATGAACTAGGATAACAGTTTCAATTCGTCTGTTTCAAGAACGTTCTACGCAGAGACAAATCTCGTTCACATAAAATCATCATAGACTTACGAAATCGTAACAACGTGAGTGCAAACAAACCACGGAACGGGTGGCGGTTAAACCCATGGTGAGTCGTAACGTTCCTGATCCAGTGGCTTACGCACTGGCCTGGAGTTTCACGACTCACACGCCGTTGTTCGACAATAATATGCTCTGAAGTCTCTGCATATTCACGCAGCACATTGCTCTCAAACATGACATTTCAACTGCCTCCGGTCTAATTTTACCTGCAACGTTTAGCCCTTTAAGTGTGTCCGACGTACTAGAACGCAGGTGCTGGTACTATGTTCAGTGTACTAGTATGCACAATTGTTCCTACCCACAGTATTTTTTTTTTACTTCGGGGCAGCGTTTTTGGGGTCTTCAGCTATTCATACCATACCCGTTCCGTTGTTTAAATCAACATGAATGTGCGGCTGTCAGCCAGCGCGAGATATTGCATTGTTAGGTCATTTATTGAGGCGTTTTGCCAACCAGGGGCCTTATCACTCCAATGCAGAGAACGGGAAACGGTGTATAGCGAGTATAGTAGGTGAGCGGTGGGCGTTGATGATAGTGTACTGGTGACGTAGATTGTTTCTCCAATAGTTCTCAAGATGATAAGCTGGCAACTGCTCTGATAATGTCAAAAATTGATGAGTAAGACATATTTGCGGCACTTGGAAGCAGTGGAAGTGCTACTGGTTTTTGTGTTAATTCATTTGACATTCGCTGCCTGACTACGGTGGAGTGCGGTTGTGCCCAGCACCCCTCTGCTGTCTTTCAGGCGAGCTACCACAGTACATCAACAACCATTGAGTAGTGTGACGTGCGCTGCTCATTTTGGGATATCAAAATGGCTGAACATACAGTAACGGAGAGTAAATACTATCTGCATAGAGCTGGTTCGTGGTACGTTAAGTGGAGATACGATGAACGTACTTCTCCCTAACATCATCAGGGACACATATGGTATCCCCAACGAGGAATTATATGGCGTCGCTCTTAATGGTTTGTCAAGAATCTTCGTGAAATTTCTGAGAGCCGGCTTCTACACAAGAATTGTCGAGCTGTACCAGGAACAACGCATGAGTGTGAATTCAGCGATGGATGTTGTGTTACATGATGTTTCCAAGTACTACACATGGGTGAAGGTACGGAATGTACCCTTCGAGGCTACGGCGTATGGACTACAGGAGTTTTTTCGCAGTTATGGGACAGTGCATTCTGCAACCATGGGGTATGGAGGGATGGTCCGTATGAAGGAATGCCGGAAGGTTCTTACACCTTAAAATGTCTTTAACAAGGCCTATACCATCCTATGTTACGATGACCGGTTGTAGAACACAGGTTTATGTGTACTATGCGGGTCAGAGAAAAACATGTCGTCTGTGCAGCTCTTATAAAGCACATGGCAGCCCAGTGTCCTAGGAGGCAGGCTCCACGAATTCTGGAAACGCCGATTTGTGATTCAACAGTCGTGTGATTGGTGCCTGGCTCTGTTGCCTCTGGAGGCCGGAGGCCTGATCTCTGGAGCAAGGAGGTCGACCGGGAGGTGGCGGAGGAGGAGACGTGTGTCACTATCCCAGGGGAGTCGGGGGAGTCGAAGGTGTTAGCTGAGGAGTCTTTAGTCCAGGAAGCTTCGACTCAGGAGGGTTTACTGGCAGATGTCATCAAGGATTTTTTGGATGGGGATGAGCCCGGTGTAGAAGGTGTCCTCAGTTTATGTGAAGTTGGAGAGCTGGAGGGACAACAAATTGTGGAGAAAGACTTGAGTAAGAAAAGGCTGGAGTGTGTGGTGGCCGTGGAGGTACACCAGGAGGATTCGTCTGAGGGTGAGATGTGTGTAAGTGGAAGTTCTAGAAAAAAACTGCGGCATCAGAGATAGACGAGGTTATTACCCCGGGGCAGAGGCCGGGGAAGAAGTCATGGGCAGGGGTTGTGGAGCCCGATGCCACATAGTGCTAGAGGTGCGCCTGAGTTGCACAGTGGGAGAGGGAGGGGGGAGGTGACTGCACAGGATAACTCGAGTGGAAGGGAATACGCAATGTAAAAAGTGCAGCGAGTAAATCCCAGCGGCATAGGGGAAAGCCGCCACTTCTATAATTTTCAGAAGTGTCACGCTTAATGTCAATGGACTTAAGACTGAGGTTAAGAAAGTTTGGTTGGAGGTGGTTTTTAACGGCGGTTTGATGTAGATATTTGCTTTTTGCAAGAGCATAATCATAGGGCTGGTTGTGTGTTGGCGGTTAAAAGGATATCGGATGTATGTTACCAGTGGTTTGCAATTGAAAGGTGGGTAGCAGTGGCGATAAAGGAGACCAGCCCCTTGCGTGTCATCGGCTGGGAAGAGGGGGGGGGTGGGAGGGTCGTGAGGGTGGATGGTGTCGGGGGTTGAGAGTCGAGCTAGTTTTGTAGGAGTTTACATGCCAGCAACTAGCAATACCAGGTAAAAAGTAGATTTTGTCAGAGAGGTATTGATGTATCACTTGAGAGGTTTGCCTGCTATAACAGTAATAGGTGGTGATTGGAATTGTGTGATTAGGAGTGGTGATGTCGAACCGAGAGGGGCGGGTTGTGTGCTGAGTGTGCTGAGGGATGTATTGCGAGATATTGGGGTTGTTGATGTGGTGGGGAGGGGGGGATACCTAGTGGAGCACACGTTCGTCCATAGGGGATATGAAGCGCGATTGGACAGAATTTATATTAAGCAGGGTATAGATGTTGTGAGGGTGCAAACCTTCGATGTGGGGTTTTCGGATCACAGGGCGGTAATAGCAGATTTGATGTGGGATGGAGTGGTGCGTATTTATTCTGGGTACTGGAAAATTAAAATGTAAGGCTTCTTAAGGAGGAGGTGGAGGGGCCTTTTTCAGTGATTGGTGGTTGCCTTTTTGGGAGGCTAGGGACAGGGAGATAGATCTGTTAGATTGGTGGGAAATGCAGGCAAAAACCGGGAATAGCGAATTTTTTTAAGGTTAGGGGATGGGAAGAGGCGAGGTGGCGTTTTTGGGTTGCAAAATTAACTGGAGGGACAGTTGCAAGATTGTTATGTTGGGGGAGGTGGTATGAGGGATGACATGGACAGTCTGAGGAGTAGGATCGCTGAAATACACAATGATAGGTTTGATGCAATTGGGGTTAGGGCGGGGTTAGAGGATGTATTGTGGGGTGATAAGCCGTCTGGGTTTGTTTTACGTAAATTAGGGACCGACAGAGTGTAACCACCATTCTACAATTGGAGACAAGCCCTGGGGTGGGAGGGTATCCAGTGGGTCGAGTCCTATCCAATACTGAAAGTATGAGTCTCTATGCTGATAGTTGGTTTAGGGAGAAATGGAGTTGGAGGGAGGGGGGTTCCTGGGAGGGTATTTTTGAAGGGGGTTCCATAGCATTTTAAGTGAGCAGGATAGAGTGGGGTTGGAGGTTGGTATAAGTGAGGTTGAGGTGGAAGAGGCAGTTTTCGGGATGAGTACCGGGAAAACACCAGGGATAGACGGTATACCAAATGATTTTTATAGAGCACATTGGGGGTGTATTAGGCAGTGCTTTGTTAGGCTATTGGATCATATGTTAACTAGTGGGAAGTTGGGCACATCGCAAAGTACGGGGGGTCATATTTTTTGGTGCCAAAGAAGAGGGGGGGTAGAGAGTTGAGTGCTTACCGAGCAATATCTTTGATGTGTGCAGATTACAAGGTTTTTGCGAAAATTTTGGGTAATAGACTGAAGAAGGTCATGGGGTCGGTGATACATGGGGGACAATTTGGTATCCCGGGGAGGAGTATGCGGGTAGGTCATGGACGTAATTCGGGATTTCCTTGAGGGTAGTAGTAAGGGAGGTATTCTAGGTCTGGATTGGGAGAAAGCTTATGATTATGTTGATAGGGACTTTTTGTTTGAGAGTATGGTGAGAATGGGTTTTGGAGGAAGGGTGGTTGGATGGGTGAGGACATTGTATGAGAATGCATCGATGAGAGTACAGGTAAATGGTAGGTTGGGTAGTTCAGTAAGCAGGGGGAGGGGTTTAAGGCAGGGGTGTCCACTCTCCCAAATACTCTTTGCATGTATGCAGAATCCTTTCTAGTTCTGGTTGATGGTGGGATGGGAAGGATGGGGGAGAGAGGTGGATTTTGTGGAATATTGTTGGTTATGTAGATGATACAACTGTTTTACTTAATGAGATAGAAGATTTAAGTAAAGTGGGAAGGGTAATTGAGATTTTTGGGAATGCTACTGGGATGAGAGTTAATAAGCAGAAATCACGGTTGTTGGAGGTAGGCAATTGGGTAGGAGGGACCTTGGGGGAGGAGTTTGGCTGGATAACTGTAGATAGGCTAAAGATTTGTGGGATTTTGTATTTAGCAGATGTACAGGAGAGTAGGAGGGTTTTAAATTCAGAAATGGTAATGGACAG
The DNA here is from genome assembly GCF_026875155.1 of Cherax quadricarinatus. Lineage (NCBI taxonomy): Eukaryota > Metazoa > Arthropoda > Malacostraca > Decapoda > Parastacidae > Cherax > Cherax quadricarinatus. Next base: position 23,484,517 of record NC_069464.1, on the reverse strand, counting down.
AGCTTTGAGTAGGCTCAGGAGTCTAAGGGCCGGGGATGTAACCTTGCATCAAAGGGTTGTGGTGGTAAATACACTGATTTATAGTAAGGTGTGGGGAGTGGCGGAAATTTACCCCTTAAGAAGTCAGGATATTATGGAATTACAAAGAAAGAGCCTTAAGGTATGTGTGGGGTTTTGGGAGGGCGTGGTTGGGTAAAGATGTGGTAATGACTGCGGTAAGACAGGGAGGATTGGGATTGATTGCATTAGGGTCTAGGGTGAAGGCGCTATATGTGAAGCAGAGGTATATTCGGGCAGCGGGGGAAAGGGGGCTTCGGGTGGGGAGGTGATGGGGGATATCCGCAAATGGTGGGGTGGCAGGGACTTAGTGGAGTGTGAAGATATGTTGCGGTTTATGTTAAAGGTACGCAATGTTAAAAAACTCAAGGTAAAACGGTTAGTGGGTGTGGGTCGTCGTCAGGAATCAATGCAAGGGATGGCAGTGTATCCCACATATGATTGGAGAGTGATATGGGGGGAATTTAGTAAATTAAGAATACCGGGAAGAGCGAGGGAATTAGTTTATAGATTTCTTAATGGGGACGTTAGCATCGAAAGAGGTGCTAAGACGAATGGGTTTTGTGAGAGAGGCATCATGCGGTTTTTGTGGGGAAGTTGAAACGGCTTTTCATGTAGTATATTTTGTTCTGCTTTGGAGGTGGTAAGATTGTGGTTGAAGAGGGTTTTCTTTTTATTGGGGGGGGGACAGATATCAACCCTCAGGGCTTTAATGTTAGATATGGGAGGGGTACCCAAAGAGGTGGGAGGGCTATCAGATACGTAATAGTTGATTACTTGCATATTTCTTGGGGGATGAGGGAGGTGGAGGGAAACATTAGGATAAAAGCGTTGGCGGCGTGTTTTTATAGGACAGCATGTAGGAACAAACAATTATATGGGGGAAGGTGGGTAAGTAGTTTTTCCAGAGGGATATCGTGAGCTTACTGTTGAACGTCTACTCCGTTTGGTGACGGGGTGAGAGGCAAGGGGTTGGTCTCTTCAGTGGTGTGTTCTCTTGGAGTGATTGGAAGCCTGATGAGGAAGGTTGATTGGTTTGCAAGGTGGTAGATGTGGGTAAAGTTTTTTTTTTTTTGCAGGGAGCCGTCGGGGGCTCCGGGGTATGTAGACCTTTATGAATTTTGTAAAATCACAGAGTCAAAAGTAGTATGTGATTTTCTGTTTTTTCTCTTATTGTTATAAGAACCATTTTATATAGGGGGTTTATATTTATATGTATATTGTGAGGATATGTTTTATACATTCGAATCTGATGTTAGATTCATCCTTGTCATATGTCTCCTTTTTATCGTATTGAATGGGTACAAAATGACCTATGTACCAAAATATAAAAGTATTTGATGGGGTTTATATATACCCTTCATTTGACTGGAAGGTCATATTATATATTGAGTGTTAATAGGTAACATTAATTTTGTGTGTGTGTAGGTGTGTTTGTGGGAACCAATGTCTTAGGTATAGTTCTATCATTGGATGTAATATTTTTTTAGTTTATTTGGTGAAAAGTCATTTAGTGCTTTATTTCTATGTATGATCCAGTTTGTTCTGTATGAACAAATGCACATACACGTATGTGTGTATAAGCATGCGTATATATGTATATATATATATGTGTATGTGTGTGTATATATATATTATATATATATTATGTGTGTGTGTATATATGTATATATATATGTATATGTTTGTAGGACTCATTCCTACATGTTTTATAATGACTCCGACTGTTTGTTTGGAAGTTGGTTGGTTGGGTTTTTTTTAGTAGAATTTGTTATATCAATGTGTTACAATGTTTTTTTTTTTTTTTTTTTTTTTTTTTTTTTTTTTTTTTTTGTGTGTATCTGACATTGTCTGCCACTACTGTTTTGGATGTTATGTATTTAGTTTGTCTAGTTTTTGTTTTTAGTGATAAGTCTTTTTTGTTTGTTTGTTTGTATGTTCTAGTATAATCCAGTCTGTGCTGTAAGAACATATGTGCACATACATGTATGTGTATATGTGCATGTGTATATATACACATATATACATGATTATAGGACTTATTCCTACATGTTTTATGACTCCGACGTTCTATTTTGTAGTCGGTATGTTTTTTTTTTTTCCCGTAAACGGGTTGGGTTTCTTACGGTAGAATTTCGTTATATCAATATGTTAAAATGGTTTTTTTTTGTTTATTGTGTGTGTACTGACATTGTCTGTCACGGTTTTGGATTTGCTTATTGTCGGCTTGTATCAAGTGTAATGTTGTTTTTAAATAAAATATAAAAAAAAAAAAATTCATTTGTATTCGACTGAAGAAGCCTTTTATGCAAGCGAAACGTTTCGGCAATAAAGATACCCAAATGCTCCAGATGTCTTATTCATTAACTTGTCGGTATTGTATACCATGAGTAATACAAAGCCTTTGTGAGCGAAATGTCTCCTTTGTTTATGTACTAATACCTCGTGTGTGTCTTGCACGCTTGTTGTTAGTGTAAATCACCATTTGTAACGTCAGCGCGAAACGTATAGTTCCTCAGAATATTGGTAATCACATACTGAAGTTAGAGGACGAATTATACTCACTAATAAATTTCAACTATTTTTGATTAATTAGGTTAGGTTACATTATTCTAACGTTAGTTAACGTAACCGACAATAATAGAGTTTGCTTATATTTAATCGATATTAACATAATTTAAATGGGGTGGAAAATAAAGGCACCAGGGTAAACACATTACATGCCTGTAGCCCAATTACAATAACTATATTTAACTACAATATCAGATCTTTAAGCAAGCATTACGATGACCTCATAGCATTACTAAATTCCTTACATGCCAATATGTCCATCATTACACTAACTGAAACCTGGCTAAAGCCTGATAGTACAGATGTCTATGCCATTCCTGGTTACACAGCCATACACAACTGTAGGCCAGATCAACAAGGGGGTGGCACAGCCATATACTACTCAGACCAACTAGAATGTATCACTAATACTTGCACAAGGGATGAACATGGGGAATATATAATAGCTAAATTCAAATCAAAGTACCTACAAAAACCTCTCACATTGATAAACATCTACAGAGTTCCACAGTCAAACATTAGCCAATTTAGTCAAAATCTAGGAAGTATGATAACTGATGCACGCATGAACAAAGATCACTTACTACTCTCAGGTGACTTCAATATAAATCTCCTGCAAGACCAGGACCCACACGTTACTGAATTCACAAACACAATGAGTAACTGTATGTTACTACCAACAGTAACAAAACCTACAAGAGTTACAGAGACTAGTGTTTCCCTACTTGACCACATCTGGACCAACACCATATCCCCTTTAAAATCAGGCATAAATTACAGATAATACCACAGACCACTCCCCTACTTTCCTCATAACAACTCTTGGTAAACTACCCCAAGACACTACTAAAGTCACCTTCAGACTTTCACAATGAGGCAGCCATTAATAACTTCACAACAGCAATAGCAAACATTGATTGGCACACTGAGCTAGAAACCTATACAGATATTGACGAATGTATTAATAATTTTCTAAAAAAAACCCAATACCTCTATAACAAGCACTGCCCTAAAAAAACTAAACAGATGACAGGAAAGAGACTGAACAGTTCCTGGCTAACACCCAGCATTCTCAAATCCATAAATACAAAACACCAATATGAAAAACAGTACAGAATGGGTCACATAACCAGAGACCAAACAAAACGTTACTCGTCAATCCTAACCAGCCTGATAAGAAGGGCAAAAAAATTGTATTATGAGAACAGATTATCCAACTTACGAGGTGATATAAAAAAAGACCTGGAAAACCCTATCAGAAATTCTGGGAACAAAAAAGATATCACGAAATAGCGAAATAAAATTAGCAAAAAACAGATGAACCCCAACTCCCACCAACAGAAACAGCAAACAGACTCAATGATTTCTTCTCCACTATAGGACAAAACCTTGCCAATAAAATCCCAAGCTCAGATACCCACCAAATGACTACCTCACCGGCAACTACCCGAACACACTGTTCTAGCTCCGACTAACCCATACGAAGTCTCCCTTATTATCAACGCACTAAAAACAAGGCAGGAGATTTAAATACCTTACCACCCCTTATATACAAAAAAGTGTCACAAGTGCTATCACCAATCATTGCAACACTCTTTAACAAATCCATTGAATCCTCCACCTTCCCTACAGTACTCAAAATAGCAAGGGTCACCCGATCCACAAAGGAGGAGACCAAACAGAGTTGAATAACTGTAGGCCAATATCCAACTTACACCCTCTCTCAAAAATCTTCGAAAAATTAATTCATAAACGAATCTACTCCTACCTTATCTCCCAAAACATACTCACACCCTGCCAATTTGGATTCAGGCCTAATAAAAATACTAATGATGCTATTATACACATGCTAGAACATATATACACTGCAATAGAGAAAAAAGAAGTCCCACTGGGGATCTTCATTGACTTACGTAAAGCTTTTGATACAGTTGACCATGACTTGCTCCACGTAAAATTGTCACACTATGGTATAAGAGGGCACTCCCTCAACTACCTCAAGTCTTACCTCAGCAACAGAAGCCAATATGTGTACGCAAATGGGGCAAACTCTTCTGCACAACCAATTACAGTTGGTGTCCCACAGGGAAGTGTCCTTGGCCCTCTTCTCTTTCTCCTATACATAAATGACCTTCCAAATGCTTCACAATTACTCAAACCCACACTATTTGCAGATGACACTACATACGTCTTCTCTCACCCGAGCCCAGTCACGCTAGCCAATACTGTAAATACTGAATTACAGAAAATATCTACCTGGATGAGGACTAACAAACTTACACTAAACATTGACAAAACCTACTTCATTCAGTTTGGTAACAGAGCTACAGATGTCCCTCTTAACATAATGATAAATGGATCACCTATCACAAAACTAACAGAGGGAAAATTCTTAGGAATCCACCTTGATAATAGACTCAAATTTCATACACATATACATCAAATTTCTAAGAAAATTTCCAAGACTGTAGGCATACTATCGAAGATACGGTACTATGTTCCACAGTCAGCCCTCCTGGCCCTATATCACTCTCTTATTTACCCCTATCTCACCTATGGAATTTGTGCATGGGGCTCAACAACAATTAACCATCTCAGACCACTAATTACCCAACAAAAGGCTGCAGTTAGAATGATAACAAATTCTCACTACAGGCAGCACACTCCACCAATATTCAATACACTAAACCTACTCACCATACAAAACATCCATACTTATTACTGCACCTATTACATACATAGAACACTTAACTCTGATATTAACCCTCCCCTCAAAACATCTCCTTGCCAACCTCAACAGAACACATGACCAAACACAAGGCACAGATCACTCTTTGATGTTCCTCGTGTCCATCTCACACTATGCAAAAACTCAATGCACATAAAAGGCCCTAAAATCTGGAATTCATTACCTGTAAATATAAAAGAAACACAACCTGTTTATAAATTCAAGTCTCTTCTCAAAGATTACTTACTCACCCAAAACCAATAAATACTGAATAACTGAACATTATAAATTGTATTCTTAAATGTTTCTCACAATTATATCACATAAATGTTAAACCTAAAACCCAATCTAACTTTATTATTTTTTAAATACACTACCTAACAGAATCACTACCTAACTGAATGCAACCATATGACCTGTCTTTGTAATACTCACTTGTGCTTTATAGTTATCTGTTTACATTAATGTTTTATCAATGATTTCATCATTGCTTAGTAGCAGCGCTGTATAGTCCTTGTGGCTTAGCGCTTCTTTTTGATTATAATAATAATAATAATCATTGCTTAGTTAATCTTAAGTTAATTTTAAGCCAGCCCGTAATGCTATGCATAGTATAAGTGGCTTTGGCATACTGCTCTTATCTGTATTTTTTTTGTACCTCTGTATGTGTGCACAAATTGGAAATAAATAAATAAATAAATAAAAAACCAGACGCTTGTATAGAATACGAGGACGGGGCGCCATACGTGGCTAGCATACTTATTGGCAGCTTTCTCCCCAGTGATTGCACACCCAGGAAACTCCCAGCTTCAAATCACCCTCCCACTTTTGTGTGTGTGTAAATGTCCTGAGAACAGTTAATTGGATGGAACTAGTATGGGTAACTGAGAAGTTGTAGGTAAAAGACACGTGGTTTACCTACTTAAGTCATTTTCCAAGTATACCGTCCATAACTTTTGAAGTCGTTTTTAATATTCACCCCTCTGAAGGAGGGGTTTTAATGTTGCAGTTTTATAACTGTAGTGTAAGCGCGCCTTTGGCCAGACAGTGATGGAGTAAATGAAAGTTTTTCCTTTTCGGGCCACCCTTACCTTGGTGGGAAACGGCCGATGTGTTAATAAAAATTATATATATATATATATATATATATATATTATAATGTTTTGTGGGCGAGGGGCTTGGACTTCCACCAGGCGTGCATGAGCGTGTTCGATATAAGTGAATGGAGAAGAATGGTATTTTGGACTTGAGCTGTTGGTGTGAGCAGGGTAATATTGTAGTGAATGGATTCAGGGAAATCGGTATTTTTTATATAGCCGGACTTTAGTCCTGGAAATAGGAAGTACAATGCCTGCACTCTAAAGGAGGGGTTTTGGGGTATTGGCAGTTTGGAGGGTATGTTGTGTATCTTTATACGTATATGCTTCTAAATGTTGTGTTCTGAGCACCTCTGCAAAACAGTGATTATGTGTGAGTGAGGTGAAAGTGTTGAATGATGATGAAGTGTTTTCTTTTTGGGAATTTTATCTTTCTTTTTGGGGCACCCTGCCTCGGTGGGAGACGGCCGATTGTTTTAAATATATATATATTATTTTATATATATATATTATATATATATTATATATATATATATATATAAATATATATTAATGTATATATATCATTCTCTTTCTTTCAACACACCGGCCGTATCCCACCGAGGCGGGGTGGCCCAAAAGGAAAACGAAAGTTTTCTCCTTTTACATTTAGTATATATAAGGAGAAGGGGTTACTAGCCCCTTGCTCCCGGCATTTTAGTCGCCTCTTACGACACGCATGGCTTACGGAGGAAGAATTCTGTTCCACTTCCCCAATAATATATAATATATTTATATATATATATATATATATTTTATATATATATATATATATATATACAGTTGCTCTTTGCTGATGATACTGTGCTTCTTGGGAGATTCTGAAGAGAAGTTGCAGAGATTGGTGGATGAATTTGGTAGGGTGTGCAAAAGAAGAAAATTGAAAGTGAATACAGGAAAGAGTAAGGTTATGAGGATAACAAAAAGATTAGGTGATGAAAGATTGGATATCAGATTGGAGGGAGAGAGTATGGAGGAGGTGAATGTATTCAGATATTTGGGAGTTGACATGTCAGTGGATGGGTCTATGAAAGATGAGGTGAATCATAGAATTGATGAGGGGAAAAGGGTGAGTGGTGCACTTAGGAGTCTGTGGAGACAAAGAACTTTGTCCTTGGAGGCAAAGAGGGGAATGTATGAGAGTATAGTTTTACCAACGCTCTTATATGGGTGTGAAGCATGGGTGATGAATGTTGCAGCGAGGAGAAGGCTGGAGGCAGTGGAGATGTCATGTCTGAGAGCAATGTGTGGTGTGAATATAATGCAGAGAATTCGTAGTTTGGAAGTTAGGAGGAGATGCAGGATTAACCAAAACTGTTGTCCAGAGGGCGGAAGGAAGGGTTGTTGAGGTGGTTCGGCATGTGGAGAGAATGGAACGAAACAGAATAACTTCAAGAGTGTATCAGTCTGTAGTGGAAGGAAGGCGGGGTAGGGGTCGGCCTAGGAAAGGTTGGAGGAGGGGGTTAAAGGAGGTTTTGTGTGCGAGGGGCTTGGACTTCCAGCAGGCATGCGTGAGCGTGTTTGATAGGAGTGAATGGAGACAAATGGTTTTTAATACTGGGGACGTGTCATTGTTGGAGATTGTGAGCAAAGTAACATTTATGAAGGGGTTCAGTGAGGAATTTTCCGGCAGGCCGGACGTTGTAGATCCTGGAGATGGGAAGTTTACAGTGCTGCACTTGATAAGCGGGTGTTAAATGTTGCAGTTTAAAATGTAGTTAAAGCACCTTCTGGCAAAGACAGTGATGGAGTGAATGATGGTAAAAGTTTTTCTTTTTCGGGCCACCCTGCCTTGGTGGATATGCAGTGATATATAAAATATATATTTTAATTATTTAATATAATATATAAAATATGATATATATTATTATATTAGAATATATATATATTTATAAATTATATATAATATTTATATATATATATATATATGCAATAAGATCACAGTAAACAGGTGATTTCAGAATATGCAAAACAACCACTCTGAAAGAATAGAGAAATTCCAAGTGCTTTCGTGACTACTCACATTATCAAGGGACTATGAAAGTAAAGCATCCAAGGAAGCTATATAAGGGGTCTGGCCAACACCTCACTATCAGATCCCACAACGGTTAAACACCTGACGCGCGCCGGCCCAACTGGACAGGTCCTTTGCACAACTCACCAACAAACTATTCTACCCAAAAAAAATTAAAAATTATTATTTGTCCGGTGTATTATTAAATTTTTCCCAAATTCTATTAATTATAAATGGATCTAATTTATATAGACCAAAGGAAATATTCATATTATTGTCAAAACTGCTTTTTATGAAACAAGATTCAATTATATTCCTGTCGACCATGGACTTGCTTGATACTACTTTCTCAACTTTTTGAAAATCATTGGATGGTTTAAAATCTCTTACATGAATAAATAGAGCATTGGAAATCTTGTCTAGTTCTAATGCTCCTTGACAGACTTTAAATGATTTTAACATGGTTAGTTTTGATGTTACTTCCTTGTTTACGAAAGTTCCTGTTGATGATTTATTAAGTTTCTTATCTGAAGAACTCGTTAACTATGATTTACCATTGCCAGTTCCTACTATCATTAAACTTATTAAACTTTGCATTGTTGATGCAAAATTTGTATTTAATGATAAGTTTTACAATGGGAAATCCTCTGTCACCTGTTCTTAGTAACCTATACATGGAATTTTTGAAACAAGATTGCTTAACACAATCCTCCATAATAGAGCTAAATGGTTCAGATATGTTGATGATATTTTGTGTCTTATGCCCAAAAATGTAGATATACACCATTTCCTTGGAAAATTAAATAGCTTAGCCCATTCCATAAACTTTACTGTTGAGTTTGAAGAAAATAACTCATTACCTTTTCTAGATGTTTTAATTATTAAGGGTAATAATGAATTCAAATTTAAAATTTACAGAAAACCTACAAATAACTGTTCCTATGTCCACTATTATTCTTCGCATCAAGATAGAGTCAAACTGCCTGTTTTCTCATCAGTGATTTTGAGAGCTTTACGAATTTGTAGTCCTGAGTTCATAGATGAGGAAATATCCAAAATTTATGAAATAGGTAATGATTTAAAATACCCAAGAAATGTAATTGATAAATCTTTTAAAGTTGCTAGAAATACTATTTACAATCCAAAAAGGGACAACCAGCCTTATTCAACTAAAAATATGTTGGTTCTCCCTTACCATGAAAACTTCGTTGATATGCCTTCTCTTCTTAAGACTTTTAATATTAAAGTTGTATTCAAAAATCTTGATACAGTAAAAAAAAACTTTTGATAAAGAATTCCCCCCAAAATGCTGATGGATGTGTCTATAAGATTCCTTGTAAAATTTGCGATAAAGTTTATTACGGTCAAACTGGTAAAAATCTCGAACTAAGATTAAAACAACATAAATATAGCATTAGAACTGGACAAGATTCCAATGCTCTATTTATTCATGTAAGAGATTTTAACCATCCAATTGATTTTCAAAAAGTTGAGAAAGTAGTATCAAGCAAGTCCATGGTCGACAGGAATATAATTGAATCTTGTTTCATAAAAAGCAGTTTTGACAATAATATGAATATTTCCTTTGGTTTATATAAATTAGATCCATTTATAATTAATAGAATTTGGGAAGAATTTAATAATACACTGGACAAATAAAAATTTTTAAAAATTTTCTTGAAGATTGAGACACTTATGCAGCATATGGGAATCTTTATTCAGGAAACGTTTCGCCACACAGTGGCTTCATCAGTCCAATACAAAGAGGAAGGCGTAAGGAGAGGAGGAGTATGAGGTAATCAGTCCCTCAGCCTGGAGTCGATGTGTTCAGTCCATCAATCTTGTAGAATGTACAGCATAGGGCCGTAGACGTGGCTTATATACTGTAGTGAGGTGAGGTGATAGTGGATGGTACCACTATGACCCCGCCTCCGCCTGCTTCACCTCACCTCACTACAGTATATAAGCCACGTCTACGGCCCTATGCTGTACATTCTATAAATGAATAAAGATTTCCATATGCTGCATAAGTGTCTCAATCTTCAACTTGTCGGTTTTTCAAACCATTCATCACAAAAATTTTCTTGGGTAGAATAGTTTGTTGGTGGTTGTGCAAAGGACCTGTCCAGTTGGGCGGCGCGCGTCAGGTGTTTAACCGTTGTGGGATCTGATAGTGAGGTGTTGGCCAGACCCCCTTATATACCTTCCTTGGTTGCTTTACTTTCATAGTTCCTTGATAATGTGAGTAGTCACGAAAGCGCTTGGAATTTCTCTATTATTTCAGAGTGGCTGTTTTGCATATATATATATATATATATATTATATATTATATATATATATATTATATATATATATTATATATATATATATATATATATATATATATATAACACACGCACACTAGCACGGTTTGTTTTCAGATCTATATAAACAGGAATCATAAAAATAGAGAGAGCGCTTCAGATCTGCACTTCCTTGTTCAACAGGCTTTGCTCACACCCAAATATTCCCACCAATATATTTGTCTAACGGTATAACCTGTTTTTAAAGCTACGCAAAATATTTCCCTCAACGATACTTCTATTTATTAGTTTGTTCTAATAATATACAACCCTTTTTGCCAAGTTATTGTTTACCCGTATCCTATATGAAGCTGAGTTTATTGAAATTTAATCCGTTGTTTAGAGTTCTCTCTTGGGTAGATATTTTCACCACTTTATTTATTAAGGATGGGACAACACCAAACTTTTAGCCTATACCAATACCGATACTCTGCTACGCCTACTATTTAAAATCCTCTTTATTCTTAACTTCAAACTGTACTCCTCAGTCACATTATCCATTATTCTGCGCCTTAAAAACAAGTGTAGGTTCATTGAATTAACTTGGACACTTTTTCTGTATTTATGCAAATCTATATATAAGGATTAGAATTGGGCCGCATAATCTAAATATTATTTTAGAAACTGTTTATATACAGTCTCTTATTGTCACTACAGTAATACACCCTGAACTGCTATTATTGTCTATATTTGCTGAACTGTAGTCGGATCAGAATTTACGCAGCCACCGGTGTAAAAAGTTGGTACGTGCTCTAGGTGAGGTGCAGGAGACAGGAGAAAGTAACAGGTCATGTAGAAGGGAAGCGCTCACCTTAGAACCTGAAGAAGTGAATGGAAGGTTTAAGAAAACAGATGTGTAGAAGATGCAATGAGCCGACAAGTGGATGACGAAGACATACGAAACAGCGTAAACTTTCATTATAAAGCTTTTCTCAACGAGAGCTTTCATCGCGTTGGTTGGTACATTTAATGGATTTAGGTAAGATTCCTCAGGAAACAGGGCAAGTGTTTCCTGACGCGGGTCTTAGTCATATAATGACCCGCAGTTGGAGCTTTTGGTCATCTGACCGAGGCCTTCCGCTGGCTTACCGGCCTACTCCTTTAAAAAAATTAATATTATTAATGATCTTTATATAGCAGGAAGGCAAGGAGAAATGAGTATGTGATTATAAGAAGGTAAACAGACAGTTCGAGGATGTCACTACAAAGACTAACATAGATCGGAAGTTACTCCACAGTCATACGAAAAAAATGAAGGTAAAGGACTAGGTAAAAAAGGCTGAAAAAATAGAGGAACTCGAGTGGTGAAGATATGAAGGACTTAATATGAGATTTAAAGAGATTTTCTGAGTGGAGCAGAGGAAGATACCAGAGCTAAGATGGGAAATACCCGAGGAGCTAGACGCAAAAACAGAGCTCGACAACACTACACCATAGGTGGATCTAAATGAAGTAGTGCCGACAGTGGTGCAGTAAAGATAACACGGCGAAGAATAAGCCTTTACTGAGACAGTTTCGCTCTGTGTAGAGCTTTACTAAGTCGTTATGACTTCTAAAGATATGCAAAGCAAACTTAGTCTCTCTGTTTTAGGTGCTGAAAGAGGATGCAGGACTGGGGGATGAGGACCCCAGGGGGATGGGAGTCCTATAGCGAGGCTCTTCAGCAAGTCTCTGGGGGCGAGCCAATTGCCAGAACCATGGAAAGACAGGTCACAGGCAAGAGGCACTTTATACGGTGCCTCTTGATGTAAAAGAAAGTGAGGCGACTGGTTGAACACCTGGAGGCAAGAATTTATTAAAGAAAACAAGCATAACTTAAGGGACGGGAAATCCTGTCTCTCAGACTAGCTGGCGTTCTACGAGTAAAGATAAAACAGGAAAGGCATCTCAGGTTGACTGTGTTTTCCTGAACTGCAAGAAAGCTTTCGACACCGTGCACCATCAAGGATTAATCCACAGACTTTTGCTTCTGCTTCATTTTAATTGTCTCCGGTATGCGACTTCTGTTGAATTTAAAAAGCCTCTGGTTGACGAAATGTCTTTTTAAAGATTCCTAGGTGTCCCACGTGTGTCTTATGATGAGAATCACAGATGGATCAGTACAGCTCAGAGGTGGGAATCTTTACTTAATATAAAATAAAGTGCTGAGACAATTGTGGATTTTTTTACAAAATACGATCAGTTTTTATTATTAGAAAACTAAAACACGACGAGCATAAGATCGTGGCTCTCTCTGCACTATAAATCATTGTAAACCCTCACTGTAAACTACCTATGTATATATACTTCCTACAATATGTCAACCACATTGTAAACTTGCAAGGAAATAGAAAATCTAAATGTAAATCTAAATCTATTTACGCACTTTGACTCCCTGACTCTCAGCTCAGTAGACCGTAGCTCAGTCCTGGGGTAGGTGGAAACATTGGACAGGTCTTTCTACACTTGTTGCCTCTCTTCACATAGCTCCTCAAGGAAGGTTTCTCCATGATGGTGAGGGGCTCTTTATCTAAAGAATTGGACCTGTGCTCCAGTTCCTTGACTCGAGTCAGAATTCCTTCCATTCCCTCAGTCAGTTTGACTTGTTGGATGTCCCAGAGCTTGATCGCTATCGCAATTAGCTCACACACTGAGGTCCGGATTTCGAATCTCCGGTACGGCTGGAAAACATTAGGTAAACGTTTCCATAAGACACCTGCCGTCCCTGTTCACTCATTAGTAAAATGGGTACCTGGGAGTTAATCGACTGGTGTGGGTCGGGATCCGGGGGCAAAACTGCCTTTAATTTTCCCCAAAAAATCTGCTACCAAGGTTTTTAATGATATGTATTTTGCAGTAGGCCTTTTACCCTGTAATGTTAAATAAAAATATTATTATTGTTAGGTTTTCTTAGGTAAATTTTCAAAATTTTTACAATGTTTAAATTAACCTTTTTAAAAAACTTACTTATGACCCCCTTGGGTTT
>NC_069464.1:23452661-23470204 GCF_026875155.1 Cherax quadricarinatus | reverse complement strand
TTGCCTGTTTTAAAGATCCTTTTTATAGGGCGGTGCGGGCTAGATTTTTGGGGGGTTATGAGAGCGATGGGTGGCCTAGTATTGTTGGTTACGTAGATGATACATCGGTCTTGGTAGGAGGTGGTGTAGACTTGCGGGCAGGGGGAAAGGGAATCGTGGACATGTTTGTAGAGCGACAGGGATGAGAATTAAACTACGAAGACTAAGTTTATGGCAGTGGGAAATTGGGACCAAATGAGTGGGGGCATGAGGGGTAGGTGGAGCGTGTTGGACCAGCTTAAGATATGGGGATTGTGTATGTTTGTGATCCGTTGGTGGCACGTGAGGTGAACTCGGTAAGGGCCGTGGACAGTGTTTTTAAAAGATTAGGAGGTTTGAGGTCTGCAAATCTAATGTTGCACCAAAGAGAAATTTTGCGACAAACGTACTATTATATAGTAAATTATGGCATGTGGTGGTCATGTATCCGTTAATGCCCCGAGAGGCCACAAATTGTTGCGTAGGTTTTATCGGTTCATTTGGGGATCTGGCTGTGAGTGGTTAAGCAGAGAGGTAATTACTTTGCCGATTAACCAAGGAGGGCTGGGGCTCATATCGCTGGAACGAAGGATTATGAGTATTTACGTGAAACGGAGTCTTCTGCAGGAGGGTGGGAATAAGGGGGGGATCGAGAAAGTGCATGCGGACATAAAACGTTGGTGGGCGGGGAAGGATTTGCCAGTACGGGAGGCGATGTTGAGATTTTTGATGGTGGTGAGGGATCCAGCTCGAGTCAGGCTGCGCATAATCGAGAGAGCGGGGAGGGGTGGGAGGTGGCTGCTGCGGAAGGAGCATACCCGAATACCCGATGTTTGCCTGGCGCGACATATGGGAATGTCTCCGGAAGTTGCGCATTAGTCTGGGTGTACGAGAGGTGATGTATCGCTTTTTACACGGGATTCTGCTGTAGGGATTCTGCCGTATGGGATCGTGTTATTTAATCGGAAGCTCAGGGAAGGCGGGGAGTGTCGAGCGTGTAGTAGAAACCATTTTTCATGTTGCATATTTTTGTGAATGCATAGGGAGGGTCAGGGAATGGTTTGGAAGGGTAATTCGATTTATGGGAGGGGATGGGTTGCAGGTATTGCGAGTGTTAAGTTTAGATATTGATGGGGTGGGAGCGCAGGTTAAAAACACAGTGGCACATCTGGTAACTGATTTCGTGTTCACATCATGGGCAATGAGAGATGTAGGAGCTGGTGAAAGGATAAAGGTGCTGGCAGCGACATTTTACAGATCTAAGTGCCACACTCGGGAAGTATATGGTAGGAAATGGAACACTGAATTTACAGAGGGTTATAGGAATTTTCGGCTGTGTGATTTATGGAATTTATAGGTCAATGGGAAGCAACGGGCTAGCCTCCCGTTCAGAGGCGTGTGGGTGTGAGTGGCCAAGAATGTAGGTGAGGTACGTATAATATTGAGTAATATATGGAAGAGTGCGTGAGGGGAAAGCGCATGACACTGTTTGTATGACACCATTGTTTGATTTTTTTTTTATATTTTATTTAGAACAATACAATACAAGAGATAGATAAAGACAATAACAGGTCTTACACAGAATAAATCATTAACAACCACACAAACATGAACTTGAGATAACACAAATATCCCTCCTCACCCATACATGAAAACCCCTACACCTATGATAACCAATAAACGACTAATTCCAATTGCATTGTTATATGATTAACAAAACACACCATAATATGCATATATTGTCACTTTGTAAGTTATAAAGTAGGACACCTTATACGTTAAATACAATTAACGTAATGTATTGAGAATAAGGTAAAAACAATATGTTCATCAAACACAGAATATATTAATAAACAAGGATCCAACACACTGACACCTCTACAAGCATCTAAAACATGCATATGAATAACATACATAGAACAATGTCCCACTGCAAATTCAAACACATATATTGAGTATACTCGTCACAAACCATGAATACACATCATACGCCCAAGTTCATACACATTCACCCTTTACATACCAGGAGGCGGACCCCGTTTCCACCCCTGACAGCCCATCAACATAACACATTGTACCATCCCTACCCTCCCACCACCCACCTAATTTACAATTTTAATAAAACCTCTAATGTAAGGTCTCTATATCCCTCAGAGAATGCCCCTCCCACCTCCTCCCATAAGTTCTCTATTACGGCACAACGTTTTATAAACCATAACAGCCAATACCCTCCTCTTCACCTCACTTACCCCTTTTCCCCCTCATTCCCCAATAATGTAAACATAATCTACCATAATGTACCCCACAGCCCTAATAATACTTTCATCCTAACCCCCCACATCAAGACTCAATGCCCGCAGAACAGAGAAGTATTGACCACTTATCTTATGCAACACCCTGCTCAACCAACCCCTGACGCTCCCCAACCCCTCACAAAAATACACTACACGGAATGCAGAATCCTCCCCGCCACATATTCTACATACCACCCCCCCCCTCAACCACCCGTCTAGCTCGTAAGACCACTCCCGATGGTAAAATCCATGCAAAAAACCGATACATCACCTCACGTCCACGGGGTTGTAACCTTAACCTACCAAACCTTCTCCACATACATCCCCAGTCATACATGGGGAAAATCCCCTCCACGCGAGCCACAACCCTTTCCGCTGACATCCTACACAGCCTACTTATTTTTACCTTACCCAGATCCCTAACCATCACCACTGCCCTCAAAATAGTTTCACACTCCCTCACTCCATCCCAGAAAACATGCGTTTCAATTTATTGTGTACCTTGACCAACCCCCCCCCCACTCACACCCTCCCTCAGCACCTCCCTTTTAATGAAGATACATTTGACCCTCCTCTTTAAGTTCATTAAACCCAACCCCCCCTGACGCACAGGTAACATTACTACATCCCTTTTAAGCCAATCACAACCTGAACCCCACAAAAATTTAAAAACCCCTCTAAGTATAGTTGCAATTGCCGTCCCCGTTAAAGGGAACACGGCAGCCACATGCCAAACCTTGCTATACAATAAAACGTTAATTACAATGGCACGCTGCACAAGGGTCAAATGATAAGGCCGCAATGCTCCCAATCGACCCAGAATCCTTTCTACCAACCTGACCAAATTATTAACATGTGCAACCTCAAGATCATCTGCATATATTAGACCACAAATTTTTAATGACATCACCTGCTTCTTTACGACTGTACTACCCCACTCGACCCTCTCCCCCGAAGTTCCTAACCCCATAACCATGGACTTCTCCGAATTTACCCTCATACCAGTTGCACATGCAAACGTGTCGACCACTCCATCTAAGGCGTTTATGGACATCCCCTCTCTAACCAATACAGTGGTATCATCTACATACCCTATGAGAACAGGCCAAACGCCCCCAGTACCCCCCCAACCCCTCCACTAACGCCCATATGGCGCTCCACCATTCTATAAAAGGGGTCCTGTATGCATGCAAATATAAGCTGTGACATAGGACACCCCTGTCTAAGACCTCTGCCCATTACAATCCTCCCCCCTAATCTTCCATTAATCTGTACTCTCACCATTGCCCCCTCTATATAACGCCTCTACCCATCCCACTATTTCTTCCCCATAGCCCTGTTTCCTAAGGATAGCTCTCAACGCCTCTCACTCCAACCCTATCATAAGCTCCTTGCCAGTCTAGTGCAACCAAACCCCCCCTTCCCCCCTTTTTCTTCTCACGAAATCCCTTAAAGACCATGTCCCACCCCCATAGACCTACCTGGCAACCCAAACTGGGTTTCCGATACAACCCTCCCTACAACACGCTTGATCCTATTTCCTAAAATTTTCGCAAATAACTTATAATCCGCGCATAACAACGATATTGTTCTATAGTCCCTGAGCGAACGCTGTTCCTTACCCTTTGGTACCAAAACAACTACAGCTGTTGCCTGTCTTTCACCCAACCTTCCCCTTACCTTCATCAAGTTTAGTAACCTCACCAAAAAACCTTTTATTAACTCCCAATGCTGTTGATAAAACTCCGCCGGCAGTCCATCGATTCCGGTGCTTTGCCCTTTCGCATGGCACTCAAAGCTCTCCATATTTCCCCTCAGTTATGTCCCCCCCAAAGCTTCCCTATCACTGTGTCCTAACCTACATGGCAAACTTCCACACACCCTCTCTAAATCCCCTAATCCTAACCCCTTCCTCCCGCCAATACTTTTCGTACCACTTATCCGCAAACAACCCCATCCCATCCGTAGTGTGGATAACCTGACCCGCCTATACCCTCCCACCGACTCAAGAACCTCTAAACATGGAATAGCTGTTGCCTGCTGACGTTGTTTTTGTCTGCGCAACACACACGAGGACGGCCTATCTCCCCATAACACCTCCTCCACCCCGCCATTACTCTCACCGCTTGGAACCGCTCGTCCTGAATTTCCCGCAACCGCTCTTTAAGTATCATAATGTATGTCCATCGGATAGACACCCTCTACTGCCCCTTTTACATAACAACCCGTTACCTGTCCTCCAAATAATTAAGCAACCCAAATTTTAAAGAATTAATCCTTTTCCCCTCCCTCACATAATAATGCCGAATCCGGTCCTTAGCCACACCATCCCACCACGTCACCACGTCCTCACACACCTTGTACCTCCTCAGTTAATCTCTCCACAGCTCCGTAAACCCCCCAACCCCTCCTCATCTTCCAACAGACTCGTATTTAATTTCCAATATCCCCTAGAGATACTAGCTAGAGAATCCCACTCTACTTCTGCGACAACCGCCCTATGATCTGAAAAAGCTAGTTCAATTGTACGGACAGACTTTGACAATACCTTATGAGATATATACAACCTGTCTAACCTAGCTGCGTAACCTCGCCTCACGAAAGTATGCTCCACCTCCCACGCTCCCCCACCTACCACATCCCTCAACTGAACGTCCACCAAAAGATTGCATAATGCTATCAACATATGCCCCGCCCCTCGTGGTTCCACATCCGCTCTCCTGATCACACAGTTCCAGTCCCCACCTACGATGGCCACTTCAGGTAAACCACGGAAAGCAAAAACTAGATCACACACAAAATCCCTCTTTACTTTCATATCATTTTCAGCTGGTGCATACACACTTACAAAGGTTACCCTCTGCCCCATCCACCACCCATCCACACGCAACACCCTCCCCCCCCACCCCCTTCACGTCTTTGCAACACAAACGGGCTCGCCTCCTTTATCAATAAACCCACACCACCTTTCAAACGTGCCGATGGCAGAGTCAACACCTTATACCCTTCCACCTCGAGCACTCTACCCTCCCTGAAATTATGCTCCTGTAGAAAGACTACGTCCACTCTGTATCGACGTAAGAGCATACGAAAGCATTCCCTCTTCACACCAGTACACAGTCCATTCACATTCACAGTCATGCACTTAAGGCCTTTCTAAAGCTTCCAACCCTTTCTCCTCTCAACCTTCCCAGGGCCTCTTGCCCCAGGGTCAACATGTGGTTTGTCACCATCCACCCCCCCCTTTTCGATGCCTCTTATCCTGGCTGTCACGAGAATATACATCCTTCCTCCCAGACCTCTGCGCGGGCGTCAGGACATCATCTGAGTCTGACGCAGCCGCCCTCTTCCTCGTGACACCCTCTACCGCCATACTGTCTTCCGAAGATTCCTCACAGTGAACATCAACCTCTACTGTGACCTGTCGCACAGAGCACGGTGACTCCTCTCTGTGCCTGCAGTTGTCCTCCTTCCTTCTCGTGCCTGTCCCGCCACACTCTCCTTTCAACTCAGGCACCATTTCACGGCCCAAGCCATTATCCTCGCCCGAAGAAGGTAAAGTTTTCAATACCTCGTCGAGCTCATCCTCCAGCTCTTGCACCTCCTGCTGAATTAGCACTTCCTCCCCCGTCACCGGCAAAGTGGCCATTTTTGGCTCCACACAACTCGTGCCTCGCCCATCATGCAACACAAGAGACTCTTCTACAATTTCACTCCACAGACGGCCATCTCCTCGTTTTCCTTTGGAACTCTCCTCAACGACATCCACACCTGTAACTGGTTCTCCACCTGTTTTGCGCCGGCGCCCTCCACTGCCTCCCACACGTCGCCGCCATATGATCATACTCCCCACACAACCTGCATGTCCGTCGCTGCCCAGCATACGCCACTAGAATTTGGGTCCTAAACGTACAACGTATGACGGGATCGGGTGCCTCAGTGTCATTTTGAGGGAGAATGTTCCCTCCGGACGTCCCATGTACGCACCTGCCGCCCACTTGCCTTGGGTTGCCAGATGCACGGTACCATAAGCTGCAAACACCTTCCGTAAGTCCTCCTCGTCAGCCTCGAAGGGGACATTTCGTAACTTCACCCACGTATAGTGGCGAGAGACGTCTATGAGTCGCACTTTGACAACTGGAATTACATCAATACTCACATGCTCAAATTTCGTCACTAACGACTCGTACACAGCCGTCGAATTTAACTTGACGAATAGACGATAGGCCCCATTCAGGGCCACACCATAAACCTCATCATCCTGCACTCCGTACGTTTCCCTGATGATTGTCGGAAGTAACACCTGCGCCGTAGAGGGGGAAATCGCCCCACGAAGCAGCTCAACGCCGACAGTGTTCACCCTACGTCGGATACTCAGCGCCATATTGTTGCTATGAGAGCTCTCCTGACAAACAGCAGAGGGGTGCCGTGCACAACCGCACTCCACCGCAGTCAGGCAGCTAATGGTTGTTTGATTTAAGATGTTTTTCCTTGGCTATGATGGGGCAGTGATGGAAAAGTATATTTAGATAAGTATGTAGGTGCATGAGTGTATATGTATATATGTGTGCATATGTACGAAAATATTCATAGATGTATTTATAAATGTATACACGTGTGTGCGAGTGCATGTTTGAACAGGAGAATATAGTGGGTGACAGAGTGTAGCATTTTAGTCATAAGATGATTATCAAATATACATTAAGGTGAGGAGTTTCATTTGCTCATAGTTTTATCCATTGTGAAAACTGAACTAAATATAAGCTGGTCTACAGGATTGTTTTTGGTATTAGCGCTTTATAGCCCTTGTGGCTTAGCGCTTCTTTTTGATTATCATAATAATATTTTGGATTTGGAGTATAATTATTACAAATGTCTGTAACGTGACTATTGGCATAATATATATTACAAGTGTAATGCCTGTTGAGGTGTATGTGTTTTAGCTGTATTTAGTAGTTATTATTGTGTCATGTAGGTACTGAATTTAGGTGTTTTATTCAACATTGTCTGTATAAAAAGGTGCCACTTGTTTTAGATCGTTGAATTAGCGTCTATTACTTTTAGGTTTATAGGAGATAACAGTGAGCAGCACACTTCACCCAGCAGAGTGGTCGGTGTGTGCACCGAATTATCTAGATTCCATACGAGGAATGTCTAAGTTGGATGATATGATCGTCAGTAGCGAGTTGTGAATGGTGTTGTGATACAATGGTAATCGAGTCAGTACACGTATTATCTTTGTAATCAAAAGTGTAAAATTGAGTATGTTGTATAATATTTATTGTGTGAGTGGACAATGTCATAATCATGAGGTGTGTGTTGGTGTGTCGTGTATATATTAAAGGTCAGAAGAACGGTGTTTATTTGTATAATCAGGTCAGTGAAAGTATACTTTTTGACGGGTACTGTAATTTTGTTTTGTATCATTCTTATAATTACCCAGGTGTGGGTGAGTGCGGTTGTTAATTTTTGGGCATGTTGTACTGTATGATGTCCTTGTTGAAACCCGTAGATTGTGTGTAACCCAGTAATTGTGGAACCCCAGCAGATTGTGTGAAACCCCCAGTAGATTGTGTGTAACCCAGTTTTGTGTGAAAACCCAGTAGATTGTTGTAACCGGTAGATTGTTTTAACCAGTAATTGTGTTTAACCCAGTAGATTGTTTTTAAAACCCCAGTAGATTGTGTGTAACCCATAATTGGGAAACCCCAGTAGATTGTGTGTAACCCAGTAGATTGTGTGTAACCCCAGTAGATTGTGTGTAACCCGGTAGATGGTGTGTAACCATAGATTGTTTTTTAACCCAGTAGATTTGTGTAACCCAATAGATTGTGGTACCCAGTGATTGTGTAACCCATAGATTGTGTGTAACCCGTAGTTTGTGTTCCCCCAGCAATTGTGTGAAACCCCATGATTGTGTGTAACCCCATAGTTTGTGTGTCCCCAGTAATTGTGTTAAACCCAAGTTGTGTGAAACCCGGGGGAGATTGTTTTTAACCCATTGATTGGTGTAACCAGTAATTGTGGAAACCCCAATAGATTGGGGGAAACCCAGTAGATGTTTGTACCCGTAGATTGTGTGTAACCAGAATTGTGTGTACCCCGGAGATTGGTGAACCCCAGTAGTTTGGTTTTGAAAAACCCAAGTTTATGTGTAACCCAGTAGATTGTGTGAAACCCAGTAGATTGTGTGTAACCCAGAGATTGTTGAAAACCGGTAGTTGTGTGAAACCCCAGTAGATTGGTTTAACCCAGTGATTGTGTGTAACCCAATGATTGTGGAAACCCATTTAGATGTGTGTAACCCAGTAGTTTGGTGAAACCCCTAATTGGGTTAACCCGTAGTTTGTTTTAAACCAGTAGATTGGTGTAACCCGAAATTTGTTTTTTAACCAGTAGATTGTGTGTACCCAATAGATTGTGTGTAACCCAATAGATTGTGGTAACCCCAGTAGATTGTGTGAAACCCCGTAGATTGTTTTAAACCCCAGTAGATTTGTGAACCGTAGATTGTGTGAACCCCGAGATTGTGTGTAACCCTAGTTGTGTGAAACCCAGTAGTTGTGTGAAACCCGGGGGAATTGTCGTCCCCAGTAGATTGGGTAACCAGTAGATTGTGTGTAACCATAGATTGTGTGTAACCATAGATTGTGTGTAACCCAGTAGATTGTGGAAACCCCAGTAATTGTGTGTAACCCATTAATTGGGTAACCCAGTAGTTTGTGGTAACCCCAGTAGTTTGGTGTAACCGGAGATTGTGTGAACCCCAGTAGATTTGTGAAAGCCAGG
Organism: Cherax quadricarinatus; assembly: GCF_026875155.1. Lineage (NCBI taxonomy): Eukaryota > Metazoa > Arthropoda > Malacostraca > Decapoda > Parastacidae > Cherax > Cherax quadricarinatus. Next base: position 23,461,103 of record NC_069464.1, on the reverse strand, counting down.
ATTGGGGTGAAAACCCAGAAAAATTGTGGAAAGCCATAATTGTGTTTTAAGCCAGTAGATTGTGTGTAATCAGTAGATTGTGTTATGCCTAGATTGTGTGTAACCCAGTAGTTTGTGTGTCCCCCATGATTGTTTTAAACCAAAATTTGTGTGTCCCCAGTAGATTGTGTGTAAACCCAGTAGATTGTGTGAAAACCCGGAGATTGTGTGAAACCCCAATTTATTGTGTGTAACCCGGTAATTGTGTGAAAACCCAGTAGATTGGTGTAACCCGGTAGATTTGTGTAACCCAGGTTGTGTTTAACCGGTAGATTAAATAGGGAATCATTACTTAATTCGTGTTTTTTTTTTGTTATAATGTACTTGTTTATGTAAAATTCTTTGAAGGAAAAAATTTAAAAACAAATGGAAAAAAATGCATATAGTAGGTTTGGTGGTCTTTTTTTAATAAAAACAATGCATATTGTATAAGTCTGTGTAATCTTGTTAAATGGTCATGGGAAATATGTGTAAGGGGGATGGGGGAAAGTTTTGTCAGCACAAATTAAACGTCTGTGTGTATTTTGACAAGTAATTTAAAATTCTGTGTAAAAACTGAAAATTTTTTTTATTTAATGTATTGTATTTTTTAAAATAAAAAAAAAATCACATTTTAAATCTTAACCAAAAATAAACTAAAAAATTCCCTCATTGTCTTTAATACCCACAAAAATCCCAATTTTTTTTTACATAAAAAAAAAAAAGAAAGATTCTTTTCCCCAAAAATTAAATTCGTTACATAACCTCCACCTTCACCCAACAACTCCTCAAGCTACACTTTTGCACAATTTGTTTTATATTTTATTTAAAAAAATACAATTTTAAACAAAAGTAACAGAACAGATCATCGAAAAACAAATAAAAATCCAAAATGGACATAATGTCCCCGTAAAGTCCAAAAATATACACTTATGACGATAAATGTTACTGCCATGATACATAAATTCCATTGCAACAAAAATAAATGTGCGGTAAGACAAAGTACAGAATCCCCTTTCCCCTTTCCCTCTACAAAAATTTAATATACAAACATAAAATTACATTCCGCGAAAAAACAACGTTTTAAAAAGACCCCTCCCCATTTTACCCAGTTCACCAAACGTAACATTTCCCATTGTTTATTTTAATTATAAATTAACCAAAAAAAATTTAAAACCCACGACTTTTATTGAGACAATAAGAATCTCAGAGTGAAAAAATACCAGCGCATCCTTACATTTTTTAAAATTTTTATCAAAAAAAATTTTTAAATGTATACATCGTGCTATACATACTCACTGGCGCCAAGAACCAACGTTCTAACAGGTAAAATACAATACCAAAAACATAAAGTACCACAATAAATACTCGGCCCCCACTGTAGCCATGTCCCCCCCCTAACCCCCTCCCCTTTACATTTGCTTTCCTACAAAACGCTAACACACGCTAAGACACATGGTGGCCGGTGGCCGGTGGCAAAAAAAACTCCCCCCACACCGGAGGGCCGGGTTCGTTCCCCGGGGGGGAAAAATTCCCCCGTTTTTTTACCCGTTGTCCTGTTCACCTAGCACAAAAAGGGACCCGGGGGTTTTGACGAAAATGGTGGGGTCGAACCTTTGGGGGACAAGATTTTTAAACCCCCAAAAAAAAGTTGGGGCGGCCGAAAAGCGCACTGACCCCTTTTTTTTGGGTTTTGGGTGGGTAACCCTCCGGGGGTTAAAAATCCGAAGAAAAATTTTTATCTTATCCGCGTAATTAAAACCCAATTGTAAACTAAAATATTGTGACAAATGCTTTTTAAAAGTTCGTCTTGATTCAAAAACCCCCAAATAAAATACCAATACAACTCTGTTTTTAGGGTTAAATAGGGGAATAATCCCCAAGTTATAGTGCTATAAATCAGTGTGTTGTTTTTACATAAAAAACGGGGCAAACCCCCAATTCCTTTCAACAAATGCAAGGTTAATTAACACTGATAACAAGGGCCTACAAAACCCCCTATCCCCGGGTGCACAGGAAAGCTAAACAAGAGTTTTAAATTTTGGAACAATTTTTTAAACAACCGGGCAAAACTCCCTTACCTATAATGGAAAAACTTCAACAAAAAAAGACATGTGGGTTAATGCAGTTTGAATTAACAAAACAGCCAACGTTGCAACTATAGCAACGGCGAATAAAGGGGTCGTCCACACCAAAAACTACCGAACCCAACCCCCTCCCCCCCCCCCGCTTCCACCCCTTATCATACTACTGCTCAGTCCCCTTTTAACCCCCGTCATCGTGACCACCAGCCCATTTTCCGTCCTTTCCAATTAATCGCGAAGTTTTACACCGTCATATCGCGATACTCTTCAGCAAAAAAGCAACCACCTGTACCCAGACGCTTCTTTTTGCACATTGCTCTGTAAAAACGTGCAGCCCAAACCCCTGATCCCATCAGGCCCGATCTCACACATTCCCGGAATGTAGAAATAGCCCACGATGAAATCTTTTAAAACTGGACATCCCGTGCAAACCCATCCACGTAAAAGGAGTAACGCCCTTACTAGCCCCCTTTTCCCCCCCCAAATCCCAAAACACCCTCGCTCCAAACCTTACCTCTTCTAGGGTGGCAAAAACACTGCAAAACGCCCTTTCTTCTCACCCAATTTCACGAGGTTTCATCCCCAAAAAAACCCCCTTTTTCCCTAACATTACCAAGACGCCCGGGGTCCCCATATAAATCTTTTCACCAATCCCGCGCCTTGGTGGTATACGAAGCCGCCGAATTCCTCCTAAATTTCCTTCCCGTTTAAGGGGGGTAAATTCCACCCCTGACAATGCTTCCGCCCAAAAAACCACATTCACGCCTTTTTAAAGATACCACGGACGCAGTTTCACACGCCTTAGTTCCTTTCCACGCCCCCAAAATCGAATTCCTTAAAACCTCTCCCCCCCTACACCCCTAGTCCCACCAGTTCAAGTAAAACCACCATACAAAATTTGCTCTCACCCTAGGTTCAAACTAGCCACCTAAAACCCCCGCTCGTTTCTCCGACATTCCCCTCACGTCCCAAACCTCCCCTCCATATCCCCCACAACCTCAATGCCCTTCATTCGCTCCCCCGACCCGGTAAGTGCGGGTTTTGCCGGGACCCCCCTCTGTTTTTTAGGGAGCTACCCTTTTCCCAAAATGGCGCTGAGTGTGAAGAGGTGGAAAAAACCATTGGGATTTATGCTTCGTGGGGGGGATTTTTACCCCCTTTAGCGCAGGTTTTACTCCCCAAAAATCTTAGGGGGACCCATGGAAAAGGACGATGAGGTGTATGGTGTAGCCCTAATGGGGCTTACGAATTTGTCAAAATAAACCCCTCCGTGTAGAGTCTTTGTGACGAGATTCCCCAAAACGTGAGTTTGACGCTACTCCCCGCGTGAAAGGGGCGTTTGACGCTATCTCGCCACTTTACGTGGGATAAGATTCGTAATGTCCCATTTGAGGCAGATGAGGCTGACATCAGAAATGTTTTTTGAGGCATTATGGTACCGTACATCTGGCACAAACAGAGCAAGTGGACGGCAGGTGTTTAAAATGGGCCGCCCTGGAGGGAACCTTTTCCTGAAGTGACTCTGAGACATCCCATACCGTCTTACATCGTGTTGAAGGACTTCGGGAAACGCAAGTTTTGGTATCGTATGCCGGACAAAGACGTACATGCCAGAATATGGTGGGGCGTACGACCATATGGCGCAAAAGCGTGTGTGAACTGAGGAAGGGAGCCTTCACAAACTGGTGAAGCCACAGTTACCAGCGGGGAAGCTGTTGTTGAGAGCCCCACGCGAAAGCAAGGCTTGGGCGCCTTGTGGAGTGGAGGTGGAGGATTCCAAAGAGGAGAATGGCGTGTGTGAGGTAAGCTGTGACGAAAAGGGAAATCTGTTATAGGCAAGGGAAATTACAGAGTACAAGTGCAGGAGGAGATTGCAAAATCTAGGGAAGAAAGCTTCAGGAAGTGTTAAGGACATGACGCCGCCCTGCAGAGGATGTTGTTCCTGAGCTGTGTGAGAGGCACGGCGTTGCCTGTAGGGGAATGTAATGATAAAAACCATAGCAGGGTTGATGGGCCACTAGCAAGCCTGAGTTGTCGCCGTGTGCTGTGGAACGAGGCGTGGTGGGGGTTTGAGGAAACATCGTAAGGGAACCTCATTAGATAACATGGATGTGGAGGGCATCACGAGGAAGAGAGGGGCGGGTCAGACTCAGATGATGTCCTGATGCCGGGAAGAGGCCTGGGAGGAAGGAAGAGCACTGTCGAGGTAGTCACGATAAGAGGCATCGCAAAAAAGGGGGGGGGTTGATGGTTTTGAAGCCTTGTGCTGGCTCTGGGGCAGGAGGCCCTGGGATGAATGAAGAGAGGAGGAGGGTTGGAAACTATAAAGAGGCCTTAGGTGTATGACTGTGAACATAAATGGACTGTGTAATATGTGAAGGGGGAAAGGGTTTCGAATGTTTTCTTTTATAAATATAGGGTGGATGTAGTGTTCCTGCAAGAACACAATTTCAAGGAGGGAAGAGTGCTCGAGGTGGAGGGGTTTGGGGTCATGACTCTGCCATCTGTACGTCTGAAAGGTGGTGTGGGTATATTGATCAGGGAGGCGAGCCGTTTTGTTGTTTAAGAAGTGAGGGGGTAGGGGGGGGAAAGAGTATTGCGCGTGGATGGGTGGTGGATGGGGCAGAGGGTATCCTTTGTAAGTGTTATCCCACCAGCAGAAATGATTGTGAGGGTAAAAAGGGATTTTGTATGTGAAAGAACTATTTTTTCTTCTTACGGGGTTTACCTGCGGTGGCCATCGTAGGTGGGGATTGAACTGCGTTATTAGGGGGGCTGACGGGGAAAACCAAAAGGGGCGGGGCACGTGTCGGCGGCCTTGCGAGATCTTTTGAGGGATATTCAGTTGCAGGATGCGGTTGGAGGAGGGGCGTGGGAGGGTAGAGAAACACTTTGTAAGACGGGGTTACGCGGCTAGGTTGGATAGGCTGTATATATCTAAAGGGGGGTTTGGTTGACATTTTTCTGTACAATAGAAGTAGCTTATTCGAAGTGGGGTGGGAGTCACTAGCAAGTATATCTAGGGGATATTGGAAGTTAAATACAAGTGTGTTAGGCAATGAGGAGGGGAAAGAGGGATTTGCAAGGCTATGGGAGGGGTTACGTGCAGAGGTAAATGGGGTAGAGGATGTGGTGATGTGGTGGGATGGTGTGACTAAAGAACGGATTAAGCAATATTACGTAAAGGAAGGGAAACGTATCAATTCTTTAAAATATGGGCTTGCTAACTATTTGGAGGATAGATTACGGGGTTGTTATGAGAGGGGGGCAGTGGCGGGCACTTATCCAATTGATGATATTAGGCAATTAAAGGGAGGCTGCATGAGGTACAGGATGAGGGGTTTCCCAAGCGGTGTGGGTACGGCGGGAGTGGAAGAGGTGTTAGGGGGGCCGATGACCTTCATCGTACGTATTGCGTAGGCAGAAACAAAGACAGCAGTAAAATGGTGTGTGTTATTGGGGCGTCAGAAACTTTTGTCTGTTGTAATCATTTTTGGAAGGGTGAATTGGGAATTTGTGATTTAACTCATTTTGTGTACCTTTTAATATAATTTCCACCTTGTATTGTAATGTTTTAAATAAAATAAAAAAAAAAAATGCCCTCCTCTGTATCTCCGTTACGTCACAGGCCCTCAAAGGTAAACAGCTACCACTCCCCAGACTTCACTATTCACAAGCGAATTCTCGATCATCACCCATTGGTGCAACGAGAATCCCCTGCTCATAGTCCACGTAATCTACCAGCACCTTGTCCAGTTTCCACCACCGAATTAACCTCCCTGCTTGCCTGTTTGTCAGCTAAATATGTAATCCCACGAATCCTAATCCTATCCACACATGTCCCCCCAAACCCCTCGCCCTTCTCCTCCCACCCAGCTCCCACCCCTAGCAACATCGACTTACACCTGATACACAATTGATATCTACCCATTACCAGGATACACAGCAATCCACAAAATCCAGACCATACCAAGTTGGGGTGGTACTGCAATCAATTTCTCTAACCAACTATCTTGTATTAGCAATAATTGCTTTAGGGTGAATAAAGGGGAATACATTTTTGCTAATTTTACTGTAAAAAAAACTAAAGACGCCCATAACAATCGTTGCCATTTACCGGATACCCACACAAAACATCCCAAACTTCAGTGAGAATCTAAAGTCACTAATAACAAAAAGATAAATGAACAAGCACCACCTTCTCTTGCTGGAGATTCAATATCAGTCTTGGCCTACCAGATGATCAGACTGTAATTGATTTCATCAACAAATGAACACACACTTCTCATCCATCAATAACTAACCAGCCCGGCTGACTGAGACAAATGCAACCATAATAGACCACATATGGACCCAAAGTACTAGCCCCCCTTAAATCAGGGATAATCACATACAGCACTACTGACCACTACCAACCCTTTCCTCTTAGCAAACATTAGTAAGCCACCACTCGATTACAACAAAGTTTCATTTAGACTCCATGACGAGGCCTCATAAGGAATTTCACAGCAGACCTAGAGACTGTTGACTGGCCTACATAATTCTCCAATGTCAAAGGTATTGACGATTGGACAGACATTTTTCTTAACAAAATACTTGACTATACAGAAACATTTTCCTATAAAACGAAACAGTCACGAATAAACGGCTTGGGTTGCCCATGGCTAACCAGCAGCATTCGAAATCCATTGATAGAAACCTAATATGAAAAACAATATAAAACAATATTCAACAGTTCTCACCAATTAAAAGAAAGCCAAACAAAACTATACTACTCCAGCAGATTCACTGACACAAGGGATATTAAAAAGACCTGGAAAGCACTTTCCCAATTTTTGGGACCCCAAACTGAAAAAAAAATAAGAATATGTTCTAACTAAATCTCATGAAACACCACTGCAAAACCAACTGATACCTTTCAATAAACGACTTCTTCTCAAACTAGATCTACTCCCCAGTAAATCCCACATACCAATGCCCGTGCCGGACACCTAGATGGAATTTCCCAAAATTCCTTCTATCTTGTACCAACTGAGCCCACGGAAATCACCGCGTCATAAAGTCACTTAAAAATAACTCGGGGAATCTTCTCACATCCCCCATTATTGTACAAGCGAGCGGCCCATGTCCTCTCACATGCTATTACATTACTTTTAACAAGTCACTAGAAACTAGCACTTTCCCGACACTACTCAAGACAGCAAGGGTTACACCAATACATAAAGGTGGTGACCCTACAGACGTAAACAACTATAGGGGCCATATCAACTTTCCATTGCTATCCAAATCTTCGAGAAAACTCGTTTCATATGAGACTATATTCATTTATATCACAAAACTATCAACCCTTGCCAATTTGGATTCCGGAAAATAAAAGCACTAATGATGCAATTATAAAAATGCTAGACCTGTTTTACACAGCATTTGGAAAATAAGGAATATCCGCTGGGAAATTTTTTCTGACCTAAGAAAAAGCGTTTAAACAGTAGACCCGGCAAACCTACACCCAAACTTGACCACTATGGTATAAGAGGCCATGCATTTACATATTTTAAAACTTCCTTTCTAATAGGTATCAGTATGTCACCATTAAAGACAGCTCATCAATACGGCCCCTTGATACTGGAGTTCTGCAGGGAAGTGTCTTGGACCCCTGTCTTCCTCATTTGCATCAATGATCATCCAAACATTTCCCAACACCTGAAACTCTTTGCTGACGACATGATTATGTCATCTCCCACCCTAATTTGCCACCCTCAACACCTTGTTAACGAGGAGCTGCTCCCAAAAAATCGACTTGGATGACAGCAAATAAACTTACACTTAACACTGGCAAAACCTACTATATTATGTTTGGTACAGAGCAGGTGTTGCGCAGCTTAACTTAAATCCAAAACCTAATTTGCCAGACAAAAGAGGGCTTCCCTGGCCTATACCTCCTCAAAACCTAAATTTCACACCCATATCCAAACATGACAAAAAAAATATCCAAAATGGTGGGGATCTCTCCAAATACATACACTGCCGCAAAATGCCCCTTTCAACTGTACCTTCATTATATATCTATACCCACCTGCTATCTAGCTTGGGGTTCAACTGCAGCAACACACTAAAACCCAATAAAACCCAACAAAAAGCCGCAGTAAGAATAAACATAAATCCCCTCCCTGGGAACACACCCCCCCCTCTTCATGTCTAACTTACTCCCTGTTCAAAATCCACATTAACTGGCGTCTATATTACAGGGCCTTAATTCCAATATTAACCTAAATAAAAAGCTTTTTGATATTGTACAGGATCCAGGGCATAAACAGACACAAAAATCTCTATACTTCCCGTG
>NC_069464.1:23421795-23452161 GCF_026875155.1 Cherax quadricarinatus | reverse complement strand
GGGGGTGGTGGAGCACGGGAAACGAACGGAGTATAAATGCCAAACCACCGGATTCAGGGAAAGGCAAACCTGTGTCAAAACCCCTTCTGGATTTTATGATAAAATAAAAAAAGTAAGACAAGAGAGAGAGGGGGGTTGATTGCATCTTTTTGGGCGCAAAAAGGCCTTTGACCGTTCCTCACAAAAAATTTATGCAAAAGCTAGAGCATCGGGCGCATAAAAACGGAAGGGAACTGCAATGGATCAAAGAATACCTACAGGGAGGAAACAACAGTCATGGTCTAAATATGTTCACTGGGCCCCTGTGACGAGCGGGCCCACAGGGGGGGTTCCTGGGACCAGTGCTTTTTGGTATATGTGAACGACATGACGGGGGGTTAGATCAGAATGCCCCTTTTGCGATGAGTGAAGTTAATGAGGAGAAAAAACTGTGAGGACCGGGCGGATTCAAAGAGCCCTGGACAGACGGACACTGGCCCAAAAGGGTTTTCTCAATTAAATCCTGCCAAACAAAGTCATGAAATGGGGGAAGGGCAAGAAGCCACAGACAGACATAGGTGGGTGGCAAAGACTAAAAACCCACTCAAGGAGAAAGATTTTGGGGTGAGTAAACACGAGAGTCCCCGGGAAACACACATCAATCAGTAACTGCTGCAGCTATGGGCCCCGGAAAACCCTGAAACAGCTTCCGATACCTTAGAAAGGAATTTTCAAGACACTGTACACCGTGTATGCAGGCCATACTGGAGTATGCAGAAATGTTTGGCCCCCCGCACTTGATAAAGCACGTCAAAAAACTAGAGAAAGTAAAAGGTTTGAAAACAAGGTTATTTCCCAAGCAAAGGGAATGCCTATGAAAAAAGATTACGGAAATGGGCCTGACGAAGGGAGGACAGGGGTCAGGGGAGACAGAAAAAGCATAAAAAATACTGCTGGAAAACAAGGTACAAGGACAGGATGTTCCAGGGAGGGGACACAGAAACAAGGGCCACAATTGGAATTTAAAGCCAAAAAGGGTTAGAGAGAAAAGGGGAAGTATTTCTTCGTCATAAGTTGTAAGGCAAGGGAATAGCAAAAAATGAGTAGTGGGGCAGGAACCATACACAGTTTTAAGGGACAGGTTTGATAAAGCTCATGGAGGGGGGAAGAGGGGGGCCTAGTAGAAACCGTGAAGAGGCGGGGGCCCAGGAGTGGGACTCGACCCCTGCAACACAATAGGTGAGTACAAATAGGTGAGTACACAACCACACACCACTACACACACCCCCACACACACACACCACCCACACCACACACACACACCCACACACACACCAAAACCACACACAACACCACCCCACCAAAACCACCACACACCACACCACACCCACACCCACCCCACACATACACACCCCACACACACACACACCCAACCACACACACACACACACACCCACACCAACCCCACAAACACTACACCACGACAACACACACACCCACAACCAAAACACAACCACACACCCCCCCCCACACCACCCCAAACACCACAAAAACACACACACACCACCCCAACAACACATGCACATGCACATACACACACAACACACACAGTAGGGACACGAGCGGTATTTTTGCGTCGGTGCCCCGGGGAATTTAAGTGTTTTTGAGGGTTACTAAGTGTTCTGCAAGGGTTGTAAGTGTGCAGGGTATAACAACCCTAGAAGTTTTTTTTTTTAATTGCCGACCCAACATGTGTGGGGGGCCAAAATTTTTGTAAGTGATCTGGAAAAAAAAGCGTTGTGGCACAGGCTAGTGTGAAAGGGGGCGTTGCAAGAGCCCCCAAGAAAGGAAATAAAGTGAAACAATTTTTTGCCAGAAAAAGAAATACGTGAAAGGGTACTTATTAAAAAGAAGAATTGAGGTGGATCTACCCCGGGGGGACGTACATCGAGCGGATTAGCCAACGTATTTGCCCTGGACAATTTTCGTGTACAATGCACACAAGTACTGTACACCTATGTTTGGGTTGTTTGGGGGGGGGTTCGGTTCCCCAATTAACCGCCAGCTGAATGTGAACGTCTAACTCTCATAGACATAAAAATGGCATCAGTATTAAATAAGGTTTGCAAAGGGGAATTCTTTGAAAAAAGGCGATTAACTCATTAAAAGAGGTCGATAGGAACACTGTAAGGGTGGGAGTCAGGTACAAGGGGTTTGGAACAAGTGACAACTGAGAATCTACATTACACCCCAAGCAAAGCCACCACTTTTCAGAACATAAAAAACCCAACAAAATTGACACACACACACATAACACCAGATGAAGTACGGGAAAATCACAGGGGTTAGGAATATTTTCCAGCCACAGATAGTCGTAAGTGGATAGTTTGGGAAGCGATGTAGGGGGGCGGTCCATACTAGTTTTAAAAGCGGGGTATGATAAAGCTCACGGTCAGGGAGAGTGCCCCTGTAGCGATCAGTGAAGAGGGGGGGCCAGGAACTCGGATCGACCCCGCAACCTCAACGGGTGAGTACAACTGGGTGAGTAAAACCACACCACACAACACACACACACACAACACACACACACACAACACAAAAAACATAACACATACACCACACCCAAACACACACCCACACCCCAACACCCACCCCCCCATAACACCCCCACATACACACTAACCATACACACACTCAAAAAACAACACACACACCCCGTAAGTAAGTGCCGGTAAGCCCCGGGGGTTTGGGGGGTCAGGCACAAGGTGTGGGACCCAAGGCCCACGAGATTCCCCTTAAACCACAACCCAAACCTACCTTTCAGTACATAAAAAACCCAACATAATTCCACAACAATTACAACAAAATTTAACACACAACACACAAAAACACAAACAAAAACCCACACACAACCCCAAAACATACACACACACGAACATCCAGACACACATACACCCCCCCCTCACCACCGAATTCACATTTCCCTGACCCTCCCCTCCTCGATCCCCCTCCCCTCCCCCGTTCCCCCTAAACCCCTCCCCCCCTCCCCACTCAGCTCCAACATGACACAGTTCCCCATATTACCCCCCACCTCTGACATACACATACAAACCAAATACAAAATAATGGGTTTCCACTCTGAGGAAATAAAAAAACGGGGGTTGCCAGAGAGCAAAAAGAAAAACCAAAGGGGGACAGGAGGAGGAAATGCAAAGGAAGATTGGGCAGAGAGCTAAAAAAGGGATATGAATGGGAAAAGAAATAGAAAAACTTAGCATGAGAATGGAAGAGAGGATGATAGGGAAAGCGGAAGGGGGGAGGTGCATGCAAAGCAGCGAAGCTAGGATCAGAGTTTGAAGGGGAAATTTGAAATATCTAAAACAGCCAAAAGAACTAAAAAAATTTTTGGGGATTGACAAAGGATGCTACCTCAGCCACAAATAAGGGGATGGGGAAAAAAGGGGACAACTGCATGGAGATGCTCTATAGAGGGGACTTTTGCAAATGAAAGAGCTAAGCTTTTGTGGAGGCCCTAACAGACAAAACAGACCCCAAGGAAAGCCGAGAAGGGAAAATACAGGCCCCTGACCCCAAGTACATTAGCCAGGAAATGATAAAAGGGAAAGCTGCAGGGGAGGAAACCAAATTAAAAGGGGGGATACACAGGGATATGCAGTGGGAGAATGAAAGGGTGAGGTAGTTTTTGGTAGGGGGCTCCAGGAAGCAAAGGGGGAAACATATGAAGCAAGAAAAAAAGGGGGAAAAAAAAGCAAGAAAGATCATGAAAGCAATAGGAGAAGACGATTGACCCGCTGGAAAATTTTGGAAATGGGGGGTTTGTAAAAAAAAAAAACTCGGCAGTGAGAGTGCCCTTCAAGACAGAAGCGCCCGGGCCCAGGATCCGCAGGAGAAAGCACAATTAAGGGACTGACGGCATACAAAAAGGGTATCTCGACCGCGAAGAACAAAGAAAAAAGGAAAAAAATGAGGAGACGGTACAAAGGTGTAAGGGGAAAAGGGGGGGGATGGAAAAGACAGAAGGAGACCCCAAACCCCAGGAAGAAGATCAAATACAGCCTCCCCACAACTTTCTATAGAAGCCCCCCAACCCAGGTAAACCCAGTGAACCAAACCTCTAAATCAAACACCATCCCATCCAATGCCCCCCCCCACACATTACAAACTTCCCCCCCAGAACAACCATATTTCCCTTACCTCTCCCACTTCCCCAAACCCCCAAAACATTTCCCAACCACAGTTTTAAAAAAAGAAGTTAAAGGGTGGGGTTTAAAAAATAGATGGAATAAAAAACAGTATGAGGAGTGGCCGAAAGAATAAAAGAGAACCCCCAGACATAATAGCATCACAGAAACAAACTCCCAAAATAATAACAGATTAAATCTTTCCATCGGGTATCAATCCTAGGAAAGCCCCAGGGGGAGGAGAGGGGGGAGGAGGGTTGCACTGCCTTTAAAAAACCCAGGGGGGTTTTTGAGAAAGGAAGGAAGGAGGCATGGGCGAAAGGGACTACTTAGTAGGAACAACCCAGTCTGAGGGACTAGGTAAATTGCAGTAATGTAAAAACCCCCCAAAAACGCAGGGGGCCCAAAGAGAAAAATACGATGAGAGAACAAGCAATGACGAACACTGCCGAGGGGCCAGGGAGAAGTGGGGGGGAAAAGTTATAGTTAGGGTGTTTTAATCACAAGGAGTTTGGACGGGAAAAACCCGGGAGCCATGGGGGCCCCGAAACAGGGAGAGCCAGATGTGGATGTGGTAGGGAAAACCCTCATGCTCAACATTTAGAGACACTCCCAGAGAGGAGGAGAGGTTTAAACCAGAAAGGTTGGACCTTGTTTTCACCATGAGTAGTTCGGACTGGGGTATCATGTTTTGAAAGGCCCTGGGGCTAGTGATATGGGGTTTCTGTGCTTTGACTAATAGTTGAGCCCCAAGTGGAGAGAGTAGCGGAAATGGGAAAAACCAAACTACAAAGGGGGAACTCTAGGCATGGGGAACTTCTTCAAGACATTCGGGGGAAGGGAATGACAGGAAAACCAGTACAAGAAATGATGGAACTATGTAGCAACAAAATCAAGGGGGCAAGGAAGGTTTGTTCCCAAGGGAAACGAAATAAGGGGAAGAAAACGGCCCTTTGGTTCACCCCAAGGTGGGAGGCAAAAAAGGTTACTAAGAAGGAAAAAGGTAAAAAGACGAGAACCGGAAAAAAAAGAAATAAAAGCCGAAGACCAAAAAAGAACTGCCGAAAAGAAGGGAGGCCAGAGACAATATGAAAAGACAAGCATCAAAAGTAAAGACTGACCCGAAGCTGTTGTACAGCCACATCAGGGGGGAAAACAACAGTAAAGGGACCGGGGTAATCGACTGGGGAAAAGGGTGATGGGAAATTCAAGAAACGCCCCAAGAGGTATGTCAGGAGTAACACAAGTTTAAAAGAGGTATTTAAGTGGAAACCAGTAGGACTCCAAGAAACAAAAACAGGGGGCACCCACAAGTGGGATGAGGTACTTTAAAACCAAGGAGGAGGTAAAGAAGCTGCTATGCGAATTTTGCACCCGGCGGGGGGGACCAAAAACCATCCTCCATGACCTTAAAGAGGGAGGAATATTGTGTGAGCCATTAAAAAAGATTTCAAAATTTTTGAAACTGGGAACCCCGAGGTAGGGAAAAAAGGCAAAATACCCCAATTTTTAAAAAAAGGGGACGCATGAGGCACTAAACTACAAACCTGTATCACAAACGTGTATAGTATGAAAGGGTCTGGAGATCATCAGGAGGAGATGGTGGGGCACCTGGGAAAAAAACAAGTGTAAATTACACCAGCACGGTTTCAGGGAAGGGGAAAACCCGTGTAAAACCACTAGGTTTTTTGAAAGGTGACAGAAATAAAAAAAGAGAGAGGGGGGGGGATCGACTGGTTTTTTTGGACTGCAAGAAGGCCTTCACACAGTCCCACAAGGGTTACGCAAAACTAGAGGATCGGCACACAAAACGGAAAAACACTGCAATGGTCAAGAAAATTTACAGGGAGGCAACAAGAGTCATGGTTGCGACGAGGGTAGGTGGGCGTGTGACAAGCGGGGGTTCCCCAGGGGTCCCCCTAGACCTGTGCTGTTTTGGTAATGTAACGACTAACGGAAGGGGTAGACTCGAAGTGTCCTTGTTTGAGATGATGTGAAGTTAAGGAAAAATCAATCGGACAAGGATAGGCAGGACTCAAAGAACCTGGGCAGGGTCAACCGGGCACAACGGCTCCTTTAATTTAACCCCGCCAAAAAGCAAAAACGAAAATGGGAAGGGAAAGAAGACCCCAGACACAATATGTTTAGATGGCCAAAGCTGCAAACCTCACCAAGGAAAAGATTTGGGGGGGTAAAAACACCGAGCATATCTCCTGGGCGCACATCAAAAGATAACTGCTGCACTAGGGCGCCTGGCAAACCTACGGGTAGCGTTCCCATACCTCGAAGGATTCGTTTTAAAACTCTGTATACCCTTATGTCGGCCCCTCTGGAGTATGCAGCACCCGTTTGGAAACCACACCCAGTAAATTCAAGAAATTAGAGAAAATGCAAAGGGTTTTAACAAGACTTCCCCGAGTACGGGGATTGTCCTATGAAAAAAGGTTGAGGGGAAAACGGCCCCGACGACACTGGGGGGCAGGGGGGTCAGGGGGGACATGATAAAAGACATATAAAATTGCACGGAATAGACGAGGTGGGCAAAGACGGGTGTTCCAGAGTGGGCACAGACAAAGAGGGACAATTAAGTTGAAGACTAGATGAATCAAAGGGATGTTTTGGAAATATTTTTTCATCATAGAGTAGTAGGCCCGGAATTGCCCAGAAATGATGGGTGAGGCAGGGGCCCTTTTATTGTTTTAAGGGGAGGGTTTTAGAGCTCATGGGGCACGGAGAGAGAGAACCGTAGCAATCAGCGAAGAGGGGGGGCCAGGAGCCCGTGACCGACCCCCCCAACCCCAAATAGGGGAGTACACACCAAAACCCAAAACCCCCGACCCCCTTGCAAAAACACTTGACAAAACATACCCCCCCCCCCTAACCACCCTCCCCTTCCCCAACCCTCCCTTAGCCACCCACCCCTCCCCCAAAACCAACCCCTCCCAAACCCTCTAACCCCCCAACTACCTCCCTCCCCCCAATAACCACCTCCTCTCCCCCATAACCTCCTCCCCTCCTCCCCCCAAACAATCTAACCCCCCCCCAACTATCTCTACCCCTAAAACCATCATCCCCCCCCCAAACCCCCATCCCCCCCCTCTAACCAACATTCTACCCCCCAACCCCCCCCCCCCCCCTTCTGTGGGGCAAGGGGGAACCCAGAACCCGGATGAGGAAAGGGGGTCCAGGAGAACTGGGGGGGGGATGGGAGGTAGAGCTCAAAAAAAGGAGGAAAAACTGTGGAAGGAGTTAGATGAGTGGAAAATAGATGGAAGAGGGTTTGCAGAAGAATGGAAGGTGGAAGCAAAAGTAACGCACAAAATAAGGTAGAGGATTAGAAGAGAGCTGAGAATCTGAAACAGCACAGAGACAAAGTTATTAAGAATATTCGGCAATGGCTCATCAAAAAAAGCAACGGGTTTAAGGAAAATGGAAAAATAAACGTATGCAGGGTCCCTTTAAAGACATGGGGCCGAAACAAAGCATGAGCAAACAGGGCAAACGAGAGGTTGGAAAACATTGAAGGAATGGACAGGCAAGGACCTTACCGATACCCGTGGGGGGTAGGAAAAGGTTGGGAGGAAGGACAAAAACCCAAAAAGCATAAGGGCCAAAAAAAAATGAAGGGATGAAGGAAGGAAAACTCCACGGGAAGGAAAGAAAACACACAAGGATGCCAAAGGGGGCCCGTGGGGTGGAAAGGGGGAGATCCCTGGGTTGTCTATGGGCTAGACGAAGCTAAGGGGAAACTTTTGAAGAAAAAAAGCAAGGGGAAAAAAAAAACGATTGAAGAATCATGAAGGGGTTTGGGGGGGGGACATGACCCCGGGGGCAAAAATTTTGGAGAATTGGGGGGTTCACAAAGAAAAGGAATCGGCCTTCAAAGTAATTTTTTAAGGCGAAACAACCCGAACCTGATCCTGCAGGAAAGACGGGTGAGAGGCAAGAGGGGTTCCAAGTGGTACCTCGATCGAGAAGAAAAAAAGGACGAAAGGAAGACAATGAAAGAGAGAGTTCAAAAAAGAAAGGAGAAATGGGAGGGAAATGAAAAAAGAAGAGCAGAAAAACCCCGGACAAATGGAAGGCAAGCGACCCCCAGAAACATCTGCAGAAGGACTCCAGCCACGAACCCCAAAGGCAACTGAACAAACCAAACCCAACCATCAAACCAATCCCCCTTTTCCCCCCCCCCGACCCCGTTGGTATTAAACAGAAGGAAGGTTTCGACAAAACGATGGATTAACGAATAAAAAAATGAGGAATGGGAAGAAAAAAACAAAGGAAAATCCCCGACATCATAAACAGTTTCAGAAACAAAATCACCAGAAATAAAGTGCAATCTTCCCCACCAGATCCAGTCATGAGGAAAGATAGAAGGGGGGGGACACTTCAATTTTTGGGGAACACAAAGTGGTCATTGCAGTGATTATAATCCACCACAGAATGCAGGGGCCAGAGAGGAAAGAATGAGCAAAAGGGAACGGTGGACGACTTGCTGAGGTGCAAAAAGGTCACCCGCGACAAAAATTGTGGGTTATGGGGTTTCAACCCAGGGGTTGATGGGGAAAACCCGGACCCCATGGGGGTCCCGAAACATGGGGAAAACCGGATGTTTGGGCGTGGTGCGGAAAACCTCAGACCAAAAAGTTAGGACCTACCAAATGGAGAGGGGGATGAACCCGCAAAATTGGACCTTGTGTTTCCCCTGGGAATCAGACATTGAGCACATAATTATGAGGTCCCCCATGAGCTAGCGACCCGTGGTTCTGTGCTTTGAATACATAGTAGAGTGCAAGTGGAGAGAAAAAAGGAGTTTAATGGGGGAAAAACCTGACTTAAAAGGGGACTACATAGGGTTGAAGAACTTCTGCGGGGGTCCCGTGGGAAAGAGAATGGCAGGAAAAAGGAATGAAATGATGGATATGTAAAACAAAATGCAAGGGGCAGTGGAAAGGTTTTTTCCCAAATGCAAAAGTAACAACGGGAAGACCAGAAAGAGCCCCCGGTTTACCCGACAGTGTAAGGAGGCAAAAAAAAGTGCAATAGAGAATGGGGAAAAAATAAGAAGGGAGAGAACACACGAAAAAAAGGGAATCAGTCACGAGCCAGGAATGAGTAAGCCCCCAGGAAGGAGGGAGGCCCGGGCGTATGAAAATGATTGCATCGAGAAACAAAACTGACCGAATGTTGTTAGCCCCATAGGGGGAAAATAACGTCAAAGACCAGGGGATCAGATTAAGGACAAAGGTGGGAACTCACAAAAAAGTCAAGGGAGTGAGGATGAACATTAGATTTTTAAGGAAATTTTTTCGTGAACAGGAAAGGGGTGGGGAAGCAGCACAAAGGAAATTAAGAGGGAAAATACCCAAAAATGTTTGGGACATACGAAAAAAACTGAGGAGGAGGTGAAGAAGCTCTTAAATGACCCTTTAACCTCAAAGGCGATGGGGCCCGGGCAAAATTTTCCCCTGGGGCCCTTTGAGAAAGGGGGCATGATGCTGTGTTGCTCTAACCAATCTTACAATCCCCTTTAAACTGGGGAACTACCTGGAAAAGTAAGCAGCTAATGTATCCCCATTTTAGGAAAAAGGAAACAGAAAAGGGGATTAAACTACAGACCGTCTCCTGGATATTCTGTGCAAAAATATTGAGAAGATTATCAGGAGGGAGTGGTCAAAAACCCGGAAAGGAACAAGATTATAAATGAAAACCCGCATGGGTTATGGGAAGGGAAAAACTTTTATCACAAAAACCCCTGGAGTTTTTGACAAGTAACAGATGTAAAACACGAGAGAGAGGGGTGGGTAGTTTGGGTTTTTCCCAGACTGCAGGAAGGCTTGCACAGTTCCCCCCAAGAGATTAGTGCAGAAGTGGAGGTCAGGCGCATGTAAAAGGGAGGGGACTGCAATGGAAAAGGGGAAAACCTGACAGGGAGGCAGCAAAAGTGAAGGGGGATCACAGGGGGCGCCTGTTTTAAAAGCTGGGTCCCAAGGGGTAGTTTTGGGCCCGGCTATTTTTTTGTTGTGAACGACATGTTTGGAAAGGGAAAAGACTTGAAATGTCCCTGTTTGCAAGATTAAGTTTATGGAAAAATTAATCGGGGCGAGGATGAGCAGGACGCAAAGGAACCCGGCGGCAGGACGCAAAGGACTGGACGGTGGACATGTGGTCCCGTAACGGGTTCTGAATTTAATCCACCAAATGCAAAGCCATGAAGATTGGGAGGGGCAAAGAAGACCCCAAAAGAGTATAGGCTGGGGGACAAAGACCAACCCCACTCAGGGAGAAAGACCTTGGGGTGACCTAGCAGAGCACATCCGGAGGCAACCCCTCAACCAAAAAATGCTGCAGCATTCGGGGCCTGGAAACCTGAGAATACGTTCCATACCTTAATAAGGGAATCGTTCAAGCACGTACATGTTATGTTGGCCCCTATGGAGTTGCAGCACCCGTCTGGAACCACACTTGTCAAGCCGTCAGGAGTTAGAGAAGTACAAAGGTTTTCAAAAAGGGTAGTCCAGGCTCAAGGGGAAAGTCTTACGAGGAAGGTTAAAGGAAAAGGGGTGCGACACTGGAGGAAAAGGGGCGGGGGACATATAAGACATACAAGATCTGCGGGAATGACAGGGGGGACAGAGATAGGATGTTCCGAGAGGGGGCCCCCGGGACAAAGGGTCACAATGGAAACTGAAGACTCAGACGGGACAATGACTTAGAAAGTATTTTTTCAGTCATAGAGTTGTCGCAAGTGGAAATAGCTGCAAATGAAGTAGGAAGGGAGGAAAACCTACTGTTTTAAAAAGAGGTATGACAAAACTCGGGAAGCAGAGAGAGGAGAGGATCCAGTAGGATTAGTGAAGAGGCGGGGCCAGGAGTGAGTCTCGACCCTGCAACCACAATTTGGTGAGTACAATTGGTGAGTACACAAAAATACACCTACACCCTTTTCCCGTGTCACAAACCCCGGGTGTTTCATGACAAGGGTTTTGAAATAAGATATGAGAGGGGAGGTGGGTTGATTTTCTATTTTGGACGCAAGAAGGGGCCCCGAACAGTTCCTCACAAGAGAAAAATACAGAAGCTATAGGGTAGGGGTTATAAAAAGTAAGGGACGCAATGAATCAAAAATACCTAAAAAGGGGGGGAACACAGTCATGGTATGATGAGGTATCACAGTAGGCGTGTGTGATGAGTGGGGTCCCACAGGGGTCAATCCTGGGACCAGTGCTATTCTTGGTATATGTCAATGACATGATGGAAGGGATAGACTCAGAAGTGTCCCTGTTTGCAGATGATGTGAAATTAATGAGGAGAATTAAATCAGATGTGGATCAGACAGGTCTACAAAGAGACCTGGAGAGGCTGGACACGTGGTCCAGCAACTGGCTCCTAGAATTTAATCCTGCCAAACGCAAGGTCATGAAGATCGGGGAAGGGCAAAGAAAACCGCAGACAGAGTATAGGCTGGGCACATCTCCCAAATAACTGCTGTAGCATACGGGTGCCTGGCAAAGCTAAGAACAGCTTTCTGACATCTTAATAAGGAGTCATTCAGGACCCTATACACTGTGTACATTAGACCCACATTGGAGTATGCAGCGCCAGTTTGAAACCCTCACCTAGCCAAGCCTTATTATATGTATATAGGGTAACAGTTTTCCTTTATGCTGCAAGCCTAGAATCTTCAGATGTTATTTTCCATCACTCAGGAAAGACATTCTGAGTATTCACTAAATGTTAATTGAATATTGTACAGCATAAAAAACTTTATACGAGATATTATAGTCAGTCACCTTACATCAGAATGGTACAACACATTTCCATAGCCAACATCTGTCACAATGAAAGAAATTTTGAAAATGGTGATGATGGATGTTAATATTGTGAATTATTATTATGCAAATTTCCTGCAGGAGGTTTACAGGATATTACCTGAATTTTTAGCTGGAAGAACATCATCTATCACAATAAAATAAATTTTGAAAATGGCGAGCATTCAGAGAGAGAGAGATGTGTGTGTGGAATTATTATGTAAATTTCCTGTATATGAGTTATTAGATGAATTATTAGCTGGAAGAACTTTGGGTGAGGTAAGTTGGACTTACCTCACAGAAGGTCGCCGAACTGTCACTCCCTCGATGCCCGCTCCCTACCACTCTCACAAAAGCTAGGACCAGGACATTAAATTAATAACTATAATATTAATACCAGCTACTCTAGTAAGTAAAGTTTTGGACTGTATATAATTAGGCTTGCTGGGTACACAAAATATAATTGGTATTAACACTTACCATTTAATTACTAGAAGACACTTAATGCTGCTTGAAAACACCCTAACTGTACCGTAGAAGCTAGGATTTATAATAGCCAATGTAAAAAGTACTGTCCATTATGGGTTAAGTGTCACTTTAGCTAAGGAGGGTTGTTTTGGGATGGAATTCAATCGAAAGTCTCTATTTTTCCATACTAGTTGCCAATTTGTAAGGGTTTTCCATACTATTTATCCCAGTTCTTCAGCAGGAACGTGTCAGCAACTTCCAAATTACAGACTGAGGCCGATAATCCCCAAGTGATCCTCATGAACGACTGATCACTTTGCAAAATTCAGTCCAGTGTTCAAACATTAAATTCAAAATGATGTCTCTCCCTAGCATCACTCTGCAGCTGTTTTCCCCCCTCTCGAAATTTTTCGAAAAGGTTAAATTAGAATCAAATTATGTTACACTATTATATTACTCATTTACATGTTCTACATTTAGAAACTGATGTATAAAATTTCCACACTGTGGCCAGGGGATGGTCGTCGATGAACGACTTAAATTGCTTCTTCCTCTATGAGACGATTTCAGCCAACTCTAGCTGAGTGGCTGTTCTCCTAGTAGGCCTTATTACAATTTCTTCTTGAATTCCTTGGCCAGCGCTATCTTCTTCACTTATGTCACTTTCCCTTAGATGATCATTTACATTTAGTTGACCAATTCCACTGGTATTAATTTATTATTAATGGTACTTTCCTGACCACAACACAACACCTTGACATTCCTGACAACACGTTGTGCATGGGTATAACTTTCTGTCGATTTACAGCCTCTGACACACCATAAAAGTGTTCATTGGACCAATTATTAATTACTATATAATACATTACTACTTTTAGGTACTTCAACTCCAGGGTAATCTTTATTAATTTCCTTTAATTTGGAGGAATTGCTATTTGCATTATTATATTAACCTCTTCATATGTCCTCATCAGTTCCTCTTTTGTTGACGTCACACCCAGGAAATTGTCCTCACAAAATTGTTTTCTCATTACTTCACACAGTGGACTACCTGAACGTTTAAGGTGAGCATTTATCGCCGCGTGAAGTAGGAACGGCCTGGATGTAGCATCAAATAATACAATCCTAAAGCAAAAAGTTTTCAGAGGGCTAAGTGGGTCACTAGGATTCTCAGGCCACTAGAAAGAGATACATCTGAGTCTGCTTCCTGCAAATCCACTAAAAGGAAAACTTTATTTTTGTCAGCCATAAAGGCATAATTCTAACCCTGAAATTTAACAATATATTTCCTAATTTTTCCGTCAACGGTGGACCAGTTATTAAACAATCATTTATACATTTTTACTACTAACACTACAATTAAAAACAATTCTTAGGGGAGTAGTTTTAGAATCCCTTTTAACTCCATGATGTGGTAATTAATGACCATAAAGTTTTGCCTGCTCAGGAGGTACTTCCTCTAGGAATTCATTATTTAACTGATCATTAATTATGTCATTGTTAGCAGTCAATAACTCTGGTGTGCCACTTAATTCGTGGAGCTGAGCCTTTAGTTGCCCATAGGCCATTCTATAATTTGTAAGTAATTCTTCATGATTCAGTTTCCATGGGAATCACACCTAGTATTGTCCAGATTTATATTTAACATTATTCTGGTATTGTTCCTCAGTAAAAGAATCATCTGGACTTTCCTCATTTACATTGATTCCAGTGCTGTCCAGTTCCCGCAATTTTTTCACTGGCTCAGCATCATCTTCTAAAGGAGAATATTTCGTGATTAAGACACATTAACGGTTTTTATTGTTTCTTCTAGTTATTCATTATTAGTACGAGAGCACCTACCATATATTACATGACCTCCTACTGTTTTTAGAAAAGTGACACCACATTTCCTTACTATACCTTTTACATATGATGCATAATATTAACTCCCTATTAGAAGACCTTTTGGCCCCACTAAGTCATTATTTACACCAGAAGATGCCAATTCTACACCATTTTGTGAAAGCTTCTCAGTAGCTTCACTAAGACCTATTGTAGAGATATTCTGTGGCAGCCTATCATCTATAATTGCACTGATACTTTTTCTCTCATTACCCAAACCGACATTTACATACACAGTTTTGTACAACTGGGCCATTTTATCTGACAGAAAACCATATAATTTTAGATTTATTGGATCCCCCCCTTTTGCACTTTCATACCAATATGGCAGCTACGATTTATGAACGTGCGTCGAGATCCTTGGTCCAGTAAGGCAGTTATATTTTTTTATTTACTCCTTTTATCCTGAGTTATTACATTCACCACAAGTAAAGCTACTTCATCTGTGCCATCATCATTAATATTAGCTGCAATTTTTACATTGGTAACTGATGTTTCAATGTTTATATTATTATTATTATTATTATTATTATTATTATTATTATTATTATTATTATTATTATTGTTATTATTATTATTAATTATTATTATTATTATTTTTATATTATTGTTAATATTATTAATTATATTATATTATTATTATTATTATTTTTTTGTTGTTGTTATTATTTTTATTTATTATTTTTTTATTTTTGTTGTTCATTATTATTATTGTTATTATTATTATTATTATTATTATTATTATTATTATTATTATTTTTATTATTATTATTATTATTATTGTTATTATTATTATTATTAGTATGTTTTATTGTATTATTATTATTATTATTATTTTTATTATTATTATTATTATTATTATTATTATTTTATTATTATTGTTTTATTATCACTATTATTATTATTATTTATTGTTATTATTGTTATTATTATTATTATTATTATTATTATTTTAATTATATATTATTATTATTATTATTTTTAATTATACAAATGCTTACACAATACTACTTTATGCCTCACTTGTGGCACTGATAGCAATTATTCAGTTTGGCATAACATTCCTTTACATTACGACTACCTAAACATCTGATACATCTGTCAAGTTCTTCCAACGTTTCCACCCTGACATCTACGACTACCTAAACATCTGATACATCTGTCAAGTTCTTCCAACGTTTCCACCCTGACATCTCATGAATCATAAGCATTACAATTCATGGAGAAATTAGTACCCATGCAAAAAAGACAGTCCTTTTTTAGTTTGCTTTACATGGCCATTATTAACTAGGTCACTCTTATTAAGGTACTTATTCCCCTTAATTTGATGTGGAGAACCATTATTTTTGGTTCCTGCCACTTGATATGTGCCTATACAACCCTTTTTATCAGATGAATTATGATGAATATTAACATTAGGATATTTTTTCTATTTCTGAGACCTGACAGATACACAATAGTCATCATGTGTTACATTCTTAGAATTATTGGTTGGTTTGTCTGTAACTGAACAATTAATTCTTGTAGACCTAATCTTAATTCCTACAGAGATAAATAACCTTTGTGGTATTTATTAGACAATCACTTTATAGTATTACAGCTCAATTTATTCTTTAAGACATCACTCAACATCCAGTTGGATTCACCCAAATTAAACCTATTACTCAGGGACTTACAAGTGCTTTCTAATTTGACCCTAAATTGTTTACAAATTATGGTAATTGTGTTCTGGAGCTCTTAAATTAATCACAGTATTTTCTAGGTCTAACCTACTTTGATCCCTATTACCATAGGTCACCTCTAACAGTCAACTGCCTCCAGGTAAATAGAGTCAGTATTTTGGAATCCTTGAATCTGGTCATAAGCATCGCTTGTGACCTGCCCGGGAGATAAAATAATTTTGTGACATCTACTAGGTTTTTCCTCACATGTACAGCAGCCTAAATGCTGACCAGAATTCCTCTCAGCTGTTTCCTCAATTAAATGTTGGTAGAGATATCTCTGGGAGTTTGGACAAAGACCTGGCATTTACATTAATAGATTGGTCAACTAAAGTACATACACAATATAACTTATTTAATACTTCACTTTCACATGATAGTATTTTCTCTTCCACTTCAAAATATTGATTAATTAATAATTGCCTCTCATTATCATCTACACAGTTCACCAGCAGATCTCATTATCATCTACACAGTTCACCAGCAGATCTCATTATCATCTACACAGTTCACCAGCAGATCTCATTATCATCTACACAGTTCACCAGCAGATCTCATTATCATCTACACAGTTCACCAGCAGATCTCATTATCATCTACACAGTTCACCAGCAGATCTCATTATCATCTACACAGTTCACCCGCAGATCTCTATGTATCATCTACCAGTTCACGCCAGCAGATCTCATTATATCTACCAGTTCTCCAGCAGATCTCATTATCATCTACACAGTTCACCAGCAGATCTCATTATCATCTACACAGTTCACCAGCAGATCACCTTCATATTCTGTGTAATACAATTTATAAGACACAGATATTTTCTAATGTTTCCAGATATATTCTAAATTATCCTTTGTCACAGTTTCTTATGCCACCAGTTCCAGGCATTTATTACACGGTCTGGTCACATAACATTTTTTTTGCATTTAATGAAGCCTTTGTACCCTTAATTCCCATAGATTTATCATCTCCATTAATTACATTATCACTCTCATATGTTCGACATAATTAATGAACACTTGTTATACGAACTGTACAATGAGAAATTGGTACAGTTATTTGCAATATGTACTAACAATCTTAGCCAAATATTTCCTGGCATAGCAAATTAATTATAATTATTATAATATACACCAAATATCATAGACAAATAATTCCTGGCATAGCAAAATAATTATAATTATTATAATTAAATCAGAAAGAAAACAGTTATCATTCCAAGTCCTAACTGCGGTTTACCAAAATTAACAAGTATTGATATAATAATTCCAGCCCTCATTGTCTTTAGCAATTAATGTATATAATTTACACAAAATGCTCTAACATTTAAAAAAATTAAGAAATACAATTTCCAACCCCACAGGGCATGCAAATCAATTACTGTGGCAAAGTATTAATCCACTACATAAGCACATGAATTTATTAAGTAATCGCGGATTATATGTGATCTAGCAATCCATTACTTTCAATCAAATCATTAAATTTAATTAAATTTTCACTGATTACATATCAGTTCATTTAGGACCAAGGTTTATGGTGAATTATTTTATTATTATTTTTTTATTATTATTATTATTATTATTATTATTATTATGTAAAATTTCCGGCAGAGGTTTTTACTGGGTATCCCCTGAATTTATTACCTGCAAGTAATTTGGATGATGGTAAATGGGACTTAGTCACAGCAGGTGCGACTGTCACTCCCCGATGCTCTCCTTACAACTCTCACAAAAAATAGACCTGTCATTAACATTTAAAAATTATGTTAAACCAGGCTCTCTTGTAATTAAAGTTGTCGACTGAATATAAATAGCCTTACTGGGGTACACAAAAATATAATTGGTATTAACACTTACCTTTTAATTACTGGAAGACATTTAATGCTGATTGAAACACACCCTAATTGTACCCTAACAGCTAGGATTTACAATTGTCAATGCAAAAAGTACTGTTACATTATGGGTAGTACCGTCACTTAGCTAAGGTTGTTGTTGGTGGGAAGGATTCATTGAAGTCCTCTATGTTTTCTCCTAGATGCATACTTCTATGGGTTTTTTCCATACTCTTAATCCCAATTCTTTAGGCAGAAAACATGCAGCAACTTCCAAATTGCGCAATGAGGCTGAAAATACCCAACTGACTTCGTGGAAGCCCGATTCACATTACAACAAAACTCAGTCCAGTGTTCACACATTAAGTTCAATATGGTTGTCTCCCCCTGTGCTTCACTCTGCCGCTTTTTCTCAACTACTCCCTACCCCCCCCCATTGAAATTTATCGAAAGAGGTTAAAATCAGAATTAATTGTATTACTCAATTATTATATTATTCAATTATATGTTTTGTTACATTTAGGAAATACGTTACAAAAAATTTAATTTATCATTTAAGTAAATTCACGCAGGACAACAGTACACTTATCCATATTGTTCCAACAGTAAATTACTTAATGCACAAAGGTAATGGAGAAAAATATGGTGAAATTGCATGTTGAGCTCACTGTTTTATTTCGATTTATTGTATTAATTCTTGTATTTTCTTTTTAGCAGCTAAAAACATTCTTTGCACAATCGCGGTTGGTCACACATTATTTCTCAATTTTATCTTCACTCAGGTTAACTCACTCACAAATTCCACCATTATGAATATTTCCAGCAGTATAATATCTTTAATATTCTGCAATGAACATAACTCCGTAATTTCATAGTTATAATTTATTTACTTTGTGTAAATAAGTAGTCGATCAGTGTAGAGAGACGACACAGACTAACTTAGTGTAGAGAGACGACACAGACTAACTAGTGTAGAGAGGACGAGAAGACTAACTTAGTGTAGAGAGACGACAGAGACTCTAATTAGTGTAGAGAGACGACACAGACTAACTTAGTGTAGAGAGACGACACAGACTAACTTAGTGTAGAGAGACGACACAGACTAACTTAGTGTAGAGAGACGACACAGACTTAGTGTAGAGAGACGACACAGACTAAGTTAGTGTAGAGAGACGACACAGACTACTTAGTGTAGGAGACGACACAGGACTAAACTTAGTGTGAGAGACGACAAGACTACTTAGTGTAGAGAGACGACACAGGGACGAACTTTAGTGTAGGAGAACGACACAGGATAATTATTGTTAGAGAGACGACACAAACTAAACTTAGTGTAGAGAGACGACCACAGACTAACTTAGTGTTAGAGAGAAGAGACGACACAGACTAACTTAGTGTAGAGAGACGACACAGACTAACTTAGTGTAGAGAGACGACACAGACTAACTAAGTGTAGAGAGACGACACAGACTAAGTTAGTGTAGAGAGACGACACAGACTAACTTAGTGTAGAGAGGACGACATAGGACTAACTTAGTGTAGAGAGACGACACAGACTAAGTTAGTGTAGAGAGACGACACAGACTAAGTTAGTGTAGAGAGACGACACAGACTAACTTAGTGTAGAGAGACGACACAGACTAACTTAGTGTAGAGAGACGACAGGACTAACTTAGTGTAAGAGAGACGACACAGACTAACTAAAGTGTAGAGAGACGCACAGGACTAAGTTAGTGTAGAGAGGGAAACACAGGACTACGTTAGTGTAGAGAGACGACACAGACTAACTTAGTGTAGAGAGACGACAACAGACTAACCTTTAGTGTAGAGAGACGACACACACTAACTAAGTGTATAGGGACGACACAGACTAAGTTAGTGTAGATGTGAAGACACAGACTACTTAGTGTAGAGAGACGACACAGACTAAACTAGTGTAGAAAGGACGACACAGCTAAGTGAGTGTATGAGCGCCGCCCCCCAGGCCCTCCGTTAGTGTAGAGAGAGACACAGACTAACTAGTGTTGTAGAGAGGACGACAAGACCTAACTTAGTGTAGAGAGACGACACAGACTATTCGGTAGAGAGACGACACAGACTAACAAGTGTTAGAGAGACGACACAGACTTAAGTTAGTGTAGAGAGCAACACAGGACTAATTAGTGTAGAGAGACGACCAGACTAACTTAGTGTAGAGAGAAGCACCAGATAAAACTTTAGTGTAGAGAGACGACACAGGACTAACTTATTGTAGAGAGAAGAACAGAACTAATTAGTGTAGAGAGACGACACAGATAACTAGTGTGAGAGACGACACCGACTAATTAGTTGTATGAGATGACGACACAGATAACTTAGTGTAGAGAGACGACACAGACTAACTTAGTGTAGAGAGACGAAACAGGGACTAACTTAGTGAGAGAGATGACACAGACTAACTTTTGTGTAGAGAGGACGACACAGACTAAATAGTTGTAGAGAGACGACACAGACTAACTTAGTGTAGACAGGACGACACAGCTAACTAAAGTGTAGTAGAGGACGGACACAGACTAAGTTTAGTTGTAGAGAGACGACACAGGACTAACTTAGTTTGTAGAGAGACGGACACAGATAACTTAGTGTTAGAGGAAGACACCACCAGACTAAGTTAGTGTAGAGTGACGACCCAGGACTTACTTTAGTGTAGAGAGACGAAAGACTAACTTAGGTGTAGAGAGACGACACAGACTAACTTAGTGTAGAGAGACGACACAGACTAACTTAGTGTAGAGAGACGACACAGACTATAAAGTGTAGAGAGAGAGACGACACGATAAGTTGTGTAGAGAGACAACACAGAACAACTTAGTTTAGAGAGGACGACACAGACTAACTTAGTGGTAGAGAGACGACACAGACTAACTTAGCGTAGAGAAGAGAGACGACACAGACTAACTTAGTGTAGAGAGACGACACAGACTAAGTTAGTGTAGAGAGACGACACAGACTAACTTAGTGTAGAGAGACGACACAGACTAACTTAGTGTAGAGAGACGACACAGACTAACTTAGTGTAGAGAGACGACACAGACTAACTTAGTGTAGAGAGACGACACAGACTAAACTTAGTGTAGGAGGACACGACACCAGACTAACTTAGTGTAGAGAGACGACACAGACTAACTTAGTGTAGAGAGACGACACAGACTAACTTAGTGTAGAGAGACGACACAGACTAACTTAGTGTAGAGAGACGACACAGACTAACTTAGTGTAGAGAGACGACACAGACTAACTTAGTGTAGAGAGACGACACAGAATATCTTAGTGTAGAGAGACGACACAGGACTAACTTTAGTGGTAGAGAGCGAACAGACTAACTTAGTGTAGAGAGACGTCACAGATAACTTAGGTGTAGAGAGACGACACCAGCTAAGTTAGGTAGAGAACGGACACAGACAACTTAGTGTAGAGAGACGACACAGACTAACTTAGTGTAGAGAGACGACACAGACTAACTTAGTGTAGAGAGACGACACAGACTAACTTAGTGTAGAGAGACGACACAGACTAACTTAGTGTAGAGAGACGACACAGACTAACTTAGTGTAGAGAGACGACACAGGACTACTTAGGTGTAGAGAGACGATACAGACTTATACTTAGTGTAGAGAGATGAACAGACTAATTAGTGTAGAGGACGACACAGATAACTTAGTGTAGAGAGACGACACAGATAACTTAGTGTTAGAGAGGACGACACAGAGTAACTTAGTGTAGAGAGACGACACAGACTAACTTAGTGTAGAGAGACGACACAGACTTAGTGTAGAGAGACGACACAAACTAACTTAGTGTAGAGAGACGACACAGACTAACTTAGAGTAGAGAGACGACACAGACTAACTTACATTCTGTATACAAGTACTTTGTCTCAGGGAGACTTTTCCTACATTTCTATCCTCGTGCACTTCTTCACATGCTCTACATCAGATAATTCTCAGCCGCTCTCAGCAACATACTCTCCAGCAGATAATTCTCAGCTGCTCTCAGCAGCATACTCTCCATCAGATAATTCTCAGCCGCTCTAGGAAACATACTCCCCATCAGATAATTCTCAGCCGCTCTCAGCAACATACTCTCCAGCAGATAATTCTCAGCTGCTCTCAGCAACATACTCTCCAGCAGATAATTCTCAGCCGCTCTCGGCAACATACTCCCCACCAGATAATTCTCAGCTGCTCTCAGCAACATACTCTCCAGCAGATAATTCTCAGCCGCTCTCGGCAACATACTCCCAACCAGATAATTCTCAGCCGCTCTCGGCAACATACTCCCCACCAGATAATTCTCAGCCGCTCTCAGCAACTTACTTCTCCAGCAGATAATTTCTCCCCAGCTTGCTTCAGCAAACATACTCTCCAGCAGATAATTCTCAGTCGCTCTCGGCAACATACTCCCCATCGGATAATTCTCAGCCGCTATCAGCAACATATTCTCCATTAGATAATTCTCAGCCACTCTCAGCAACATACTCTCCATCAGATAATTATCAGCCACTCTCGGCAACATACTCTCCAGCAGATAATTCTCAGCCGCTATCGGCAACATATTCTCCATTAGATAATTCTCAGCCGCTCTCAGCAACATACTCTCCAGCAGATAATTCTCAGCCGCTCTCAGCAACATACTCTCCAGCAGATAATTCTCAGTCGCTCTCAGCAACATACTCTCCAGCAGATAATTCTATGTCGCTCTCGGCAACATACTCTCCAGCAGATAATTCTCAGTCGCTCTCAGCAACATACTCTCCAGCAGAAAATTCTCAGTCGCTCTCGGCAACATACTCTCCATCAGATAATTCTCAGTCCCCTCACTTCTCAGCAACTCATACTCTACCATCAGATAATTCTCAGCCGCTCTCAGCAACATACTCTCCAGCAGATAATTCTCATTCGCTCTCGGCAACATACTCCCCATCAGATAATTCTCAGCCGCTCTCAGCAACATACTCTCCATCAGATAATTCTCAGTTGCTCTCAGCAACATTTACTCTCCAGCAGGTATTCTCAGCGCTCTCAGCACATACTCTCCAGAGGAATAATGCTCAGCGCTTCAGGCAACATACCTCTCAGCGGATAATTCTCAGCCTCTCTCAACAAACATTACTTCTCCAAAGCGGATAAATTCTCCAGCCCGCTCTCAAGCAATCATACTCTTCCATCAGATAATTCTCAGACGCACTCTCCAGCAAACAACTCTCCAGCAGATAATTCTCAGTTGCTCTCAGCAACATACTCTCCATCAGATAATTCTCAGTTGCTCTCAGCAACATACTCTCCATCAGATAATTCTCAGCCGCTCTCAGCAACATACTCTCCATCAGATAATTCTCAGTTGCTCTCAGCAACATACTCTCCATCAGATAATTCTCAGTTGCTCTCAGCAACATACTCTCCATCAGATAATTCTCAGTTGCTCTCAGCAACATACTCTCCAGCAGGATAATTCTCGTGCTCTCAGCAACATACTCTCCATCAGATAATTCTCAGTTGCTCTCAGCAACATACTCTCCATCAGATAATTCTCAGTCGCTCTCAGCAACATACTCTCCATCAGATAATTCTCAGTCGCTCTCAGCAACATACTCTCCAGCAGATAATTCTCAGTCGCTCTCAGCAACATACTCTCCATCAGATAATTCTCAGCTGCTCTCAGCAACATACTCTCCATCAGATAATTCTCAGTTGCTCTCAGCAACATACTCTCCAGCAGATAATTCCTCAGTCGCTTCAGCATTAAAATACCTCTCCATCAGATAATTCTCAGCTGCTCTCAGCAACATACTCTCCATCAGATAATTCTCAGTTGCTCTCAGCAACATAATCTCCAGCAGATAATTCTCAGTTGCTTCAGCAACATATCTCCATAGTAATTTAATCAAGTCGCTCTCTCAGCAACATAATCTCCATCAGATAATTCTCAGTTGCTCACTGGCAACATAGTCTCCATCAGATAATTCTCTGTTGTCTCATAGCAACATACTCTCCGGCAGATAATTCTCAGTTGTCTCGCAACTTACTTTCCATCAGATAATTCTCAGTTGCTCTCAGGCAAACATACTCTCCATAGATAATTCTCAGTGCTCTCAGCAACCATATTCTCAGCAGATAATTCTCATGTTTTTTTGGCCTCTCAGCAAACATATCTCATCAGATAATTCTCAGTTGCTCTCAGCAACATACTCTCCATCAGATAATTCTCAGTTGCTCTCAGCAACATACTCTCCAGCAGATAATTCTCAGCTGCTCTCAGCAACATACTCTCCATCAGATAATTCTCAGTCGCTCTCAGCAACATACTCTCCATCAGATAATTCTCAGTTGCTCTCAGCAACATAATCTCCAGCAGAGATAATTCTCAGCTGGACTCTCAGCAACATATCTCCAGCGGCTATTTCAGTCGCTATCAGCAACATAATATCCATCAGATATTCTCAGCTGCTCTCAGCAACCATTTACTCTCCATCAGATAATTCTCAGTTGCTCTCAGCAACATACTCTCCATCAGATAATTCTCAGCCGCTCTCAGCAACATACTCTCCATCAGATAATTCTCAGTTGCTCTCAGCAACATACTCTCCAGCAGATAATTCTCAGTTGCTCTCAGCAACATACTCTCCATCAGATAATTCTCAGTTGCTCTCAGCAACATAATCTCCAGCAGATAATTCTCAGTTGCTCTCAGCAACATACTCTCCATCAGATAATTCTCAGTCGCTCTCAGCAACATACTCTCCGCAGATTAATTCTCGTCGCTTCTCAGGCAAATTTACTCTCCAGTCGGATAATTATCAGTCGCTCTCAGCAACATACTCTCCAGCGGATAATTCTCAGTCGCTCTCAGCAACATACTCTCCAGCGGATAATTCTCAGTCGCTCTCAGCAACATACTCTCCAGCAGATAATTCTCAGCCGCTCTCAGCAACATACTCTCCATCAGATAATTCTCAGTTGCTCTCAGCAACACCCCCCCCCCCCCCCCCCAACTCTCCATCAGATAAATTCTCAGCCGCTTCTCAGCAACATTACTCTCCATCAGATAATCTCTCAGCCGCTCTCACCAACATATCTCAGCGATTAATTCTCAGTCGATCTCAGCAAACATACTCTCCAGCGGATAATTCTCAGTCGCTCTCAGCAACATACTCTCCATCAGATAATTCTCAGCCGCTCTCAGTAACATACTCTCCATCAGATAATTCTCAGTTGCTCTCAGCAACATACTCTCCATCAGATAATTCTCAGTCGCTCTCAGCAACATACTCTCCAGCAGATAATTCTCAGTCGCTCTCAGCAACATACTCTTCCAGCGGATTAATTCTCAGGTCGCTCTCAGCAAATACTCGCCTATCAAGATAATTCTCAGCCGCTCTCAGTCAACATACTCTCCATCAGATAATTCTCAGTTGCTCTCAGCAACATACTCTCCATCAGATAATTCTCAGCCGCTCTCAGTACATACTTCTCCATAGATTATTTTCAGTTGCTCTCGCAACTACTCTCCATCAGATAATTTCTCAGTTGGTCTCAGCAAACATACTCCCATCAAGATAATTCTCAGCCGCTCTGAGCAACATATCTCCATCAGATCTAATTCTCAGTTGCTCTCAGAACATACTCTCCATCAGATATTCTCAGTGCTCTCAGCAAACATATCTCCATCAGATAATTTCAGTTGCTCTCGCAAATACTCTCCATCAGATTAAATTCTCAGCCGCTCTCAGTAACATACCTCTCCATCAGATAATTTCTCAGTTGCTCTCAGAAACATACTCTCCATCAGATAATTCTCAGCCGCTCTCAGCAACATACTCTCCATCAGATAATTCTCAGTTGCTCTCAGCAACATACTCTCCATCAGATAATTCTCAGTCGCTCTCAGCAACATACTCTCCATCAGATAATTCTCAGCCGCTCTCAGTAACATACTCTCCATCAGATAATTCTCAGTTGCTCTCAGCAACATACTCTCCATCAGATAATTCTCAGTCGCTCTCAGCAACATACTCTCCAGCAGATAATTCTCAGCCGCTCTCAGTAACATACTCTCCATCAGATAATTCTCAGCCGCTCTCAGCAACATACTCTCCATCAGATAATTCTCAGTTGCTCTCAGCAACATACTCTCCATCAGATAATTATCAGTCGCTCTCAGCAACATACTCTCCATCAGATAATTCTCGCGCTCTCAGTAACATACTCCCATCAGATAATTCTCTGGTTGCTCTCCAGCAACATAATCTCCATCAGATAATTCTCAATTGCTCTCAGCAACATACTCTCCATCAGATAATTATCAGTTGCTCTCAGCAACATACTCTCCATCAGATAATTATCAGTTGCTCTCAGCAACATACTCTCCATCAGATAATTATCAGCCGCTCTCAGCAACATACTCTCCATCAGATAATTATCAGTTGCTCTCAGGCAAACATATCTCAGTGGATAATTTCTCAGTTTCGCTTCAGCAACATACTCTCCAGCGGATATTCTCAGTCGCTCTCAGCAAACATCTCTCCAGCAGCATAATTCTCTGCCGCTCTAGCAACATACTCTCCATAAGATAATTCTCAGTCGCTCTCAGCACTACTCTCCAGCAGGTAATTCTCAGTCGCTCTCAGCAACATACTCTCCAGCGGATAATTCTCAGTCGCTCTCAGCAACATACTCTCCAGCGGATAATTCTCAGTCGCTCTCAGCAACATACTCTCCAGCAGATAATTCTCAGCCGCTCTCAGCAACATACTCTCCATCAGATAATTCTCAGTCGCTCTCAGCAACATACTCTCCAGCAGATAATTCTCAGCCGCTCTCAGCAACATACTCTCCAGCAGATAATTCTAAGTTGCTCTCAGCAACATACTCTCCATCAGATAATTCTCAGCCGCTCTCAGCAACAAACTCTCCATCAGATAATTCTCAGCCGCTCTCAGCAACAAACTCTCCATCAGATAATTCTCAGTCGCTCTCAGTAACATACTCTCCATCAGATAATTCTCAGCCGCTATCAGCAACATACTCTCCATCAGATAATTCTCAGTCGCTCTGAGCAACATACTCTCCATCAGATAATTCTCAGTCTCGCTCCTCAGCAAATACTCTCCATCTGATAATTCCTCAACAGGGTGGACAGAGATAGGATGTTCCAGGAGGGGACACAGGGACAAAGGGCACAACTGGAGATGAAGGACTCAGACGAGTCACAATGACGTTAGAAAGTATTTCTTCAGTCATAGAGTTGTCAGCAAGTGGAATAGCCTAGCAAGTGAAGTAGTGAAGGCAGGAACCATACATAGTTTTAAGAAGAGGTATGACAAAGCTCAGGAAGCAGAGAGAGAGAGAGGATCCAGTAGCGATTAGTGAAGAGGCGGGGCCAGGAGCTGAGTCTCGACCCCTGCAACCACAATTAGGTGAGTACAATTAGGTGAGTACACACACACATACACACATACACCAGTCCTGTGTCACAAACCTACTGGTGTTTCATGACAAGGTTACTGAAGTAAGATATGAGAGGGAGAGGTGGGTTGATTGCATATTCTTGGACTGCAAGAAGGCCTTCGATACAGTTCCTCACAAGAGATTAGTACAGAAGCTATAGGATCAGGTGTGTATAACAGTAAGGGCACTGCAATGAATCAGAGAATACCTAACAGGGAGGCAACAGCGAGTCATGGTACGTGATGAGGTATCACAGTAGGCGTGTGTGATGAGTGGGGTCCCACAGGGGTCAATCCTGGGACCAGTGCTATTCTTGGTATATGTCAATGACATGATGGAAGGGATAGACTCAGAAGTGTCCCTGTTTGCAGATGATGTGAAATTAATGAGGAGAATTAAATCAGATGTGGATCAGACAGGTCTACAAAGAGACCTGGAGAGGCTGGACACGTGGTCCAGCAACTGGCTCCTAGAATTTAATCCTGCCAAACGCAAGGTCATGAAGATCGGGGAAGGGCAAAGAAAACCGCAGACAGAGTATAGGCTGGGCACATCTCCCAAATAACTGCTGTAGCATACGGGTGCCTGGCAAAGCTAAGAACAGCTTTCTGACATCTTAATAAGGAGTCATTCAGGACCCTATACACTGTGTACATTTGTGACCAATTGGAGTATGAGCGCCAGTTTGAAACCCTCACCTAGCCAAGCCTTATTATATGTATATAGGGTAACAGTTTTCCTTTATGCTGCAAGCCTAGAATCTTCAGATGTTATTTTCCATCACTCAGGAAAGACATTCTGAGTATTCACTAAATGTTAATTGAATATTGTACAGCATAAAAAACTTTATACAGGAGATATTATAGTCAGTCACGTTACATCAGAATGGTACAACACATTTCCATAGCCAACATCTGTCACAATGAAAGAAATTTTGAAAATGGTGATGATGGATGTTAATATTGTGAATTATTATTATGCAAATTTCCTGCAGGAGGTTTACAGGATATTACCTGAATTTTTAGCTGGAAGAACATCATCTATCACAATAAAATAAATTTTGAAAATGGCGAGCATTCAGAGAGAGAGAGATGTGTGTGTGGAATTATTATGTAAATTTCCTGTATATGAGTTATTAGATGAATTATTAGCTGGAAGAACTTTGGGTGAGGTAAGTTGGACTTACCTCACAGAAGGTCGCCGAACTGTCACTCCCTCGATGCCCGCTCCCTACCACTCTCACAAAAAGCTAGACCAGACATTAAATTAATAACTATAATATTAATACCAGCTACTCTAGTAAGTAAAGTTTTGGACTGTATATAATTAGGCTTGCTGGGTACACAAAATATAATTGGTATTAACACTTACCATTTAATTACTAGAAGACACTTAATGCTGCTTGAAAACACCCTAACTGTACCGTAGAAGCTAGGATTTATAATAGCCAATGTAAAAAGTACTGTCCATTATGGGTAAGTGTCACTTAGCTAAGGAGGGTTGTTGGGAAGGATTCATCGAAGTCCTCTATTTTTCCATACTAGTTGCCAATTTGTAAGGGTTTTCCATACTATTTATCCCAGTTCTTCAGCAGGAACGTGTCAGCAACTTCCAAATTACAGACTGAGGCCGATAATCCCCAAGTGAT
This sequence comes from Cherax quadricarinatus, assembly GCF_026875155.1. NCBI lineage: Eukaryota > Metazoa > Arthropoda > Malacostraca > Decapoda > Parastacidae > Cherax > Cherax quadricarinatus. The sequence continues at coordinate 23,423,129 of NC_069464.1, read as the reverse complement.
CCTCATGAACGACTGATCACTTTGCAAAATTCAGTCCAGTGTTCAAACATTAAATTCAAAATGATGTCTCTCCCTAGCATCACTCTGCAGCTGTTTTCCCCCCTCTCGAAATTTTTCGAAAAGGTTAAATTAGAATCAAATTATGTTACACTATTATATTACTCATTTACCATGGTCTACATTTAGAAATGATGTTTAAAATTTTCCACACTGTGGCCAGGGGATGGTCGTCGTGACGACATTAAATTGCCTACTTCTCTATGAGGACGATTCAGCCAACTCTAGCTGAGTGGCTGTTCTCCTAGTAGGCCTTATTACAATTTCTTCTTGAATTCCTTGGCCAGCGCTATCTTCTTCACTTATGTCACTTTCCCTTAGATGATCATTTACATTTAGTTGACCAATTCCACTGGTATTAATTTATTATTAATGGTACTTTCCTGACCACAACACAACACCTTGACATTCCTGACAACACGTTGTGCATGGGTATAACTTTCTGTCGATTTACAGCCTCTGACACACCATAAAAGTGTTCATTGGACCCCCCCCCCCCCCCCCCCCCCCCCCATTATTAATTTACTATATAATACATTACTACTTTTAGGTACTTCAACTCCAGGGTAATCTTTATTAATTTCCTTTAATTTGGAGGAATTGCTATTTGCATTATTATATTAACCTCTTCATATGTCCTCATCAGTTCCTCTTTTGTTGACGTCACACCCAGGAAATTGTCCTCACAAAATTGTTTTCTCATTACTTCACACAGTGGACTACCTGAACGTTTAAGGTGAGCATTTATCGCCGCGTGAAGTAGGAACGGCCTGGATGTAGCATCAAATAATACACTCCTAAAGCAAAAAGTTTTCAGAGGGCTAAGTGGGTCACTAGGATTCTCAGGCCACTAGAAAGACATACATCTGAGTCTGCTTCCTGGAAATCCACTAAAAGGAAAACTTTATTTTTGTCAGCCATAAAGGCATAATTCTAACCCTGAAATTCTAACAAATATATATTTCCTAAATTTTTCCGTCAACGGATGGACCAGTTATTAACCATCTTTTTTACATTTTTTACTACTAACACTACAATTATAAAACAATTCTTGGGGAGTGTTTTAGAATCCCTTTTCTTTAATCAATGATGTGGTAATTAATGACATAAAATGTTTTGCCTGCTCAGGAGAGTACTTCCTCTATGAATTTTTATTTAACTGATCATTAATTATCAGTACTTGTTAAGCAGTCACAAACTCTGGTGTGCCACTTAATTCGTGGAGCTGAGCCTTGAGTTGCCCATAGGCCATTCTATAATTTTGTAAGTAATTCTTA
>NC_069464.1:23411959-23421295 GCF_026875155.1 Cherax quadricarinatus | reverse complement strand
ATCTCATTATCATCTACACAGTTCACCAGCAGATCTCATTATCATCTACACAGTTCACCAGCAGATCTCATTATCATCTACACAGTTCACCAGCAGATCTCATTATCATCTACACAGTTCACCAGCAGATCACCTTCATATTCTGTGTAATACAATTTATAAGACACAGATATTTTCTAATGATTCCAGATATAATTCTAAATTATCCTTTTTCACAGTTTCTTATGCCACCAGTTCCAGGCATTTATTACACGGTCTGGTCACATAACATTTTTTTTGCATTTAATGAAGCCTTTGTACCCTTAATTCCCATAGATTTATCATCTCCATTAATTACATTATCACTCTCATATGTTCGACATAATTAATGAACACTTGTTATACGAACTGTACAATGAGAAATTGGTACAGTTATTTGCAATATGTACTAACAATCTTAGCCAAATATTTCCTGGCATAGCAAATTAATTATAATTATTATAATATACACCAAATATCATAGACAAATAATTCCTGGCATAGCATAATAATTATAATTATTATAATTAAATCAGAAAGAAAACAGTTATCATTCCAAGTCCTAACTGGGTTTAGCAAATTAACAAGTATTGTAATAATAATTCCAGCCTCACTTGTCTTAGCAATTAATTTATATAATTACACAAATGCTCTAACATTAAAAAAATATAAGAAATACAATTCCAACCTCACAGGGCATGCAAATCCAATTAACTGTGGCAAGTATAATCCACTACACAAGCACCATGAATTAATTAAGTAATGCGAATTATATGTGAATCTAGCAATCCATTACTTTCAATCAAATCACTAAATTTAATTAAATTTTCACTGATTACATATCCAGTTCATTAGGACCACAGGTTTATGGTGAATTATTATTATTATTATTATTATTATTATTATTATTATTATTATTATTATTATTATTATTATTATTATTATTATTATTATTATTATTATTATTATTATTATGCAAATTTCCTGCAGAGGTTTACTGGGTATCCCCTGAATTATTACCTGCAAGTAATTTGGATGAGGTAAATGGGACTTAGTCACAGCAGGTCGCCGAACTGTCACTCCCCCGATGCTCACTCCTTACAACTCTCACAAAAAAATAGACCTGACATTAAATTAATAATTATGTTAAAACCAGCTACTCTTGTAATTAAAGTTGTCGACTGAATATAAATAGCCTTACTGGGTACACAAAATATAATTGGTATTAACACTTACCATTTAATTACTGGAAGACACTTAATGCTGATTGAACACACCCTAATTGTACCCTAACAGCTAGGATTTACAATTGTCAATGCAAAAAGTACTGTACATTATGGGTAAGCGTCACTTAGCTAAGGTGTGTTGGTGGGAAGGATTCATTGAAGTCCTCTATGTTCTCCTCCTAGTTGCCTACTTCTATGGGTTTTCCATACTCTTAATCCCAATTCTTTAGCAGAAACATGTCAGCAACTTCCAAATTGCGAAATGAGGCTGAAAAAACCCAACTGACCTTCGAGAACGCCCGATCACATTGCAAAACTCAGTCCAGTGTTCACACATTAAGTTCAATATGGTGTCTCTCCCCGGCTTCACTCTGCAGCTTTTCTCAACTACCCCCTACCCCCCCATTTGAAATTTATCGAAAGAGTAAAATCAGAATTAAATTGTATTACTCAATTATTATATTATTCAATTATATGTTGTACATTTAGGAAATTACGTTAAAAAATTTAATTTATCATTTAAGTAAATTTCACGCTGGACACAACACTTATCATATTGTCCAACAGTAAATACTTAATTGCACAAAGGCTAATGGAGAAAAATATGGTGAAATTGCATGTTGAGCTCATTGTTTTATTTCGATTTATTGTTATTAATTCTTGCATTCTTGCAGCTAAACATTCTTAGCACAATCGGTGGTCACACATTTCAATTTATCTTCACTCAGGTTAATCTCACTCACAAATCCACCATTATGAATATTTCCAGCAGTATTAATATCTTTAATATTCTGCAATGAACATAACTCCGTAATTTCATAGTTATAATTTATTTACTTTGTGTAAATAAGTAGTCGATCAGTGTAGAGAGACGACACAGACTAACTTAGTGTAGAGAGACGACACAGACTAACTTAGTGTAGAGAGACGACACAGACTTAGTGTAGAGAGACGACACAGACTAATTGTTTTTGAGAGACGAAAACAAACTTTGTAGAGAGACGACACAGAAAATTAGTTAGGAGACGACACAGCTAATTAGTGTGAGAGACGACAAGACTAACTTAGTGTAGAGAGACGACACAGACTTAGTGTAGAGAGACGACACAGACTAACTTAGTGTAGAGAGACGACACAGACTAACTTAGTGTAGAGAGACGACACAGACTAACTTAGTGTAGAGAGACGACACAGACTAACTTAGTGTAGGAGACGAAAAGACAAATTTAGTGTAGAAGACGACACAGACTAACTTATATTCGTTCAAGTATTTTGTGGGGGGGACTTTTCCTACTTTCTATCCTCGTGCATTCTTCCATCTCTCATCAGATAATTCTCAGCCGCTCTCAGCATTACTCACAAGCAGAAAATTCTCAGCGCTCTAGCAATACTCAAAGCGAAAATTTCAGCCCTTAGCAATTACTCACAAGCAGAAATTCTCAGCGCTCTCGGCAACATACTCCCCACCAGATAATTCCAGCCCTTTCAGCAACTTTATTTCCCCATCAGAAAAATTCTCACCCGCTCTCAGAAATATCCCCATAGAAAATTAAAGTTGCTCTCGAAACTACTCTCCATCAGAAAATTCTCAGTTGCTCTCAGAATTTTCTCCCCATCAAAAATTTCTCCCCACTTCGAAAACATATTTCCCCACAGAAAATTATCAGTTGCTCTCGCAAAAATACTCCCCTTAGTAATTTCAGTTGCTTCGCAACATACTCTCCATCAGATATTCTCAGTTGCTCTCGCAACATACTCCCCCCAGATAATTCTCAGCCGCTTTCAGCAACATACCCCTCTCAGAAAATTTTTCACCCCCTCTCGGCAACTACCCCCCCTAGAAAGTCTCTCCCGTCTCGGAACTACCCCCCCTCGAGAATTCTCAGCCGCTTTAGCAAAATCCTCATCAGAGAATTTTCAGCCCCTCTCGGCAATACCCCCCCTCAGAAAAAGTCTTGCCGCTCTGGCAACTCTCCCCCCGAGAATTCTCAGTCGTTTTTGGGAAACATACCCCCCATCAGAAATTTTCTCAGCCGCTTCGGAACATACCCCCCATCAGTGAATTCTCAGTCCCCTTCGGAAAAATACCCCCCACAGGAATTTCAGTCTTTCGGAAAAATACCCCCCATCGAAATTCTCGCGTTTGGGAAAACTTTCTCCCATGAGAATTTCACCCGCCTTGGCAAATATCCCATCAGTGAATTTTATCGCTCTGGGAAAACATCTCCCATCAGAGAATTCTCGTCGTTCTCGGCAACTTCCCCTAGAGAATTCTCAGTCGTTCTGGGCAACATACCCCCCATCAGGAATTCTCAGCGCTTTGGAAACATACTCCCCATCGTGAATTTCGTCGCTCTCGGAAAAATACTCCCCATAGAGAAGTGTCAGCGTCTCAGCAACATACTTCCAGCAGATAGATCTCAGTCGCTCTCGGAACATACTCCCATCAGAGAAGTGTCACCCCCTCTCGGCAACTCCCCCCAAGAAAATTCTCACCCGCTCTTAGAAAACATACTTCCATCAGATAATTACCCTTTTGCTTCAGCAACCTCCCAGGGATAATTCTCAGCCGCTCTCGGCAACTCTCCCTTTAGATAATTCTCACCCGCTTCGAACATATTCCCCAGCAGAAAATTTCTCACCCGTTTCCGGCACATACTCCCCGTAGATAATTTCACCCGTTTTCAGAAACATATCCCCATCAGGAATTTCAGTCTTTCCCGGGCCATACTCCCCATCAGGAATTCTCCCCCCCCCCTTTTGGAAAACTATCCCCATCAGTGAATTCTCAGTGCTCTCGGCAAATACCCCCCCCTCGAGAAGGTCAGCCCTCTCGGCAACATCCCCATCAGATAATTCTCACCCGCTCTAGCAACTTATCTCCATCAGTAATTATCCGTTGCTCTCGAAAACATATTTCCCCAGCGGATAATTCTCGCCGCCTCGGAAACTCCCCCCGTTAGAAAATTCTCGCCGCTTCACAACATACTCTCCAGCGAAAATTCTCAGCCGCTCTCGGAACATACTCCGTCAGAAAATTTACCCTTTTCAGCCATATCTCCATCAGATAATTCTCAGCGCTCTCAGCAACTACCCCTCATCAGAAAGTGTCAGTGCTTCAGAAATACTCTAAAGCAGAAAATTTCAGCCGCTTCGGAAAAATACTCCCATCAGAGAAGTGTCAGTGCTCTCGAACATTCCCCCAGCGATAGTTCTCATCGCTTGGGCAAATACCCCCCCATCAGAGAAGTGTCAGCCCCTCTCGGAAAACTACCCCCCATAGAGAAGTGTCAGCTGCTCTCGCAACATTCTAAAGCGATTTCTCAGTCGCTCTCAGAAAACATTCCTTCAAGAAGTGTCACCCACTCTCGAACTTACTCCCCATCAGAGAAGTGTCAGCCACTCTCAGCAACATACCCCCCCCATCAGAGAAGTTCAGCCACTTCAGCAACTACCCCCCATCAGGAAGTGTCCCCACTCTCGCAACTTAACTACATTATACTAAAGCCCCCCCCCACTACATTATACTAAAGCTTGCCCCCCTACATTTACTAAAGTTCCCCCCCCACTACATTATACTAAAGCTTGCCCCCCTAATTTACTAAAGCTTGCCCCCCACTACTTATACTAAAAGCTTCCCCCCACTACTTTTAAACTAAAGCTTGCCCCCCTACTTTATACTAAAGCTTGCCCCCACTACTTATCAAAAAGCTTGCCCCCCTACTTTAAAAAGCTTGCCCCCACTACTTATACTAAAGTTTCCCCCCCCACTACTTTACTAAAGTTCCCCCCACACATTAATAAGCTTCCCCCCCATCATTTACAAAGTTGCCCCACTACTTTATACAAAAGCTTGCCCCCCATACATTATACAAAAGCTTGCCCCCCACTACATTATACTAAGCTTGCCCCCCTACATTTTATAAAGCTTCCCTCACTACATTTTCTAAAAGTTCCCCCCCTACATTATACAAAAACTTGCCCCCATACTTTATACTAAGCTTCCCCCCCCAAAATTTTATCTAAAGCTTGCCCCCACTCATTATACAAAAGCTTGCCCCCCTACATTTATAAAGCTTGCCCCCCATACATTATACTAAGTTGCCCCCATACTTTATATAAAGTTTGCCCCCCACTACATTATTAAGCTTGCCCCCCCTACATTTATAAAGCTTCCCCCCATACATATACTAAGCTTGCCCCCCTACATTATCTAAGCTTGCCCCATTTATTAACAAAAGCTTGCCCCCCTAATTATCTAAAGCTTCCCCCCCCCACTACTTATACTAAAGCTTCCCCCCCACTACATTATACTAAAGCTTGCCCCCATCTTATACTAAAGTTGCCCCACTACTTTATACTAAAGCTTGCCCCCCACATTATAAAAAGCTTGCCCCCACTACATTATACTAAAGCTTGCCCCACTCATTATACAAAAGCTTGCCCCCACTCTTATACAAAAGCTTGCCCCCCACACATTATCTAAAGCTTGTCCCCCCTACATTTTTTAAAAGCTTGCCCCCCACACATTTACTAAAGCTTGCCCCCTAATTTATATAAAGCTTGCCCCCACTACTTATTTAAAGTTTGCCCCCACTACTTTATATAAGCTTGCCCCCACTACTTATCTAAAGTTTGCCCCCCACTAATTATACTAAAGCTTGCCCCCCACTCATTTACAAAAGCTTCCCCCCCATCTTTTTCAAAAGCTTGCCCCCAAATACATTATATAAGCTTGCCCCCACTAATTTTTCAAAAGCTTCCCCCCCAAAATTTATACAAAAGTTTGCCCCCATACATTATCAAAAGCTTGCCCCCACTACATTTACTAAAGCTTCCCCCCCCCATAATTATACTAAAGCTTGCCCCCACAAATTATACTAAAGCTTGCCCCCATACATTATCTAAAGTTGCCCCCCACTACATTTTCTAAAGCTTCCCCCCCATACATTTATAAAGCTTGCCCCCCATACATTATACTAAAGCTTGCCCCCCACTACTTTTAAAGCTTCCCCCATAATTTTAAAGCTTCCCCCATACTTATCTAAAGCTTCCCCCCCACTAATATATTTTTTACTATTACTTTTTTAAGATTTAAAATATCGGGTTCCTCAGCTAAAAAAAGGTAGAGTAATATTAATGTAAAAAAATTTTTTACTCCTTCCCCAATTCCCCTTGTTACAACACTACTTGTGTGGGAACATATAACTTACCAATCATCGCCTTGTTACAACACTACTTGTGGGGAACTTTTTTAAACTCCCCAATCTCCCCCTTGTTAAAAAACAAAAAAAAAACTTCTTGTGTGGGAAACATTTAATCACCAATAAATCGCCTCTGTTACCATACTTTGTGGGACTAAACTTACCAATCATCGCCCGTTACAACACTTTGTTTTAGGAAATTAATTACCAATCTTCCTTTGTTCAACATATTGTTAAATAAAAACTTCCCCCCCTTCATCGTCTTTAAAAACACTACTGGGGGGGGAAAAAAACTTACCAATCATCCTCTGTTAAACCCTATTGTGGGGAACAAAAAAATTTACCAATATGCCTCTGTTCAACACTACTTGTGTGGGGAAATAAAAATTACCAATCATCGCCTCTGTTTCAACATAACTTTTGTGGGAAAAATATAACTTCCAATCATCGCCTCTGTTCAACCTACTTGTGTAGGAACATATAACTTACCAATCATCGCCTCTGTTACAACACTACTTGTGTGGGAACATATAACTTACCAATCATCGCCTCTGTTACAACACTACTTGTGTGGGAACATATAACTTACCAATCATCGCCTCTGTTACAACACTACTTGTGTGGGAACATATAACTTACCAATCATCGCCTCTGTTACAACACTACTTGTGTGGGAACATATAACTTACCAATCATCGCCTCTGTTACAACACTACTTGTGTGGGAACATATACACTCACCAATAGCCTCTTTTAAAAACATTTTGGGGGGAAACATATAACTTCCCAATCATCGCTCTTTTTACAACTACTTGTGTGGGAACATATAACTTACCAATCATCGCCTCTGTTACAACACTACTTGTGTGGGAACATATTCATTCATAAATACTCTTTACTACTTTAAGTAGTTATCACATGTCTCCTTCGACCCCAGTTCGTCTCATCTTCCATGTTCAGCTGTACATTAGTTAGGCGCTTCACGTCTTTTATACTGACTTTTAAAAGCTTGTAAAAGAAGCGAAACTGTCATTTATGAATTTTTTATACTTCATTAAAGTGTAGAATTAGGCGTAGAATTAAAGGGGATATGTCTGAGGTGTATGAATGGAAAGCAGGAATAAATAAAGGGGATGTAAATAGCGTGCTGAAAATTTCCAGCCATGACAGGGCTCACAGCAATGGTTTCAAGTTGGAAAAATTCAGATTCAGGAAGGATATAGGAATGCACTGGTTTTGGGAAAGAGTTGTGGATGAGTGGAAAAAAATCCCCAGTACCTTATAGAGGCTAAAACGTTGTGCAGTTTTAAAAAAGGGTTAGATAAGTCTGAGTGGGGTGGGGGGTGTGTGTTGGGCCGAGTAGCTTGTGTACTAGGTCTGAGCCTTTCTCCTTCTTAGTGGGGTGACCTGACTAGGTGGGTCATTGTGCTATCCGGGGGGGGGGGGGGTACTGGGCCCTTTTTACATGCTGCAGTGTTCTTCTTTCTTTGTTTTTATGTTCTTAAATGTGAATGTAGTAGTTGGCTGTAGACGAAAATGACAGTATATATGGTACAATATAGATATAGAATGTTATGGTACAGTTAAAGAGTAGACTATATTTTGTACGTTAAATAGGGTATATTGGTACGTAGTTAGCTGTGTATAAGGTACAGAATAGTAGAGTGCATATGAAATGTTAATTTTAGAAAATAGATCGAATGTGGTGTTAAATTTAAAATGAAAATGGTGATGGTACGGTGAAAAGATAAATGGGGATTACATAAAGTGGAGTGAGGATTAAATTTGCAGGTATAGGTCAGCAAATTTAAATAATTGGAAGAAGGGGGGGAACCCCGTATATGTGGGATTTTTCCCAAAGGGGAGGAGTTGGAAAAGATGGTTGTCCCGGGCAATTGGTTTTTCAATTGCTGGCTGGACAAAAAAGTGTATGGAAAATGTTGTAAAATTCATTTACGACTGGGACCCTTTTAAGGGCAGAATGACTGTATGCCAGGCATTCGGGCACTTATCTAGGTTTGGGGGGGGGCACTGGGGAAATTCAGTGAAGGGAGCTGTTGGACTTTAAAGTAGGAATAGTTAGTGGTAAAGGGTTTTGGCTGGAAAAAGTGAGCACGTGTAGTAATATTTGGTATAGGGGAAAATTTGAATGGGGGAACGAGGGGGTATTGGAAAAGATGGCATACGTGACAAGGCATATAGAAATTTGTAAAAAGCAGAAATGAGAGGAAGGGGAAAGAAAAAAAGGGGGGTCTTTCATGTATTTTTTCTAAAAGCGTTTTTTTTTAGAATAAGATGAGAATGAGATTAGTTGCTAGTGCAGGGAAATTTAAGATTGCCATAACTTAACCCTTGGTTTAATTCAGAAAGTGAGCATGCCTGCAGAATGTCCTTTCAGGGTTTTAAATTATTCAAGTAGTTAGAGTATCGGGAAGGGGGTGAGGTGGCATTGTATGTCCCAGATCACTTGAAATGCTGCTAAAAAAACGGGTATTGAATCTATGTAACACATACAGAGTCTGGATAGAATTTTCAGAGGGGGATGAAAATTTGATTTTTAGGGTAATATTAGTCTCCCCAAACTTAGAAGAGGCCAAAGGGGGACTACTAGGGAGGAAATTGGTAAGACCACAAAAACAGATAAAGTAGTAAAAGAAACTTTAATTTAGTTATATTTTTTGGGTTTCTTGACTGGAAAAATTTGAATCAAACGATTCTTAGAAATAGTTCAGGATTGGTTTTTTAGCGTTTGTGACATAACCTACAAAGGGGGAAAAAACCTGCTTGATTGTTCTGCAAAAAATGAATCCCTTGTTTAATAATTTAGAAATTTTAGAGGAACTGGGTGCTAGCGACCACAAATCAATTAATTTGCATTGAATGGAAGTA
>NC_069464.1:23379459-23406959 GCF_026875155.1 Cherax quadricarinatus | reverse complement strand
AACGACATACAAAATACTGAGAGGAATTGACAAGGTGGGCAAAGGCAGGATGTTCCAGAGATTGGACACAGTAACAAGGGGACACAGTTGGAAGTTGAAGACACAGATGAATCACAGGGATGTTAGGAAGTATTTCTTCAGCCACAGAGTAGTCAGTAAGTGGAATAGTTTGGGAAGCGATGTAGTGGAGGCAGGACCCATATATAGCTTTAAGCAGAGGTATGATAAAGCTCACGGCTCAGGGAGAGTGACCTACTAGCGATCAGTGAAGAGGCGGGGCCAGGATCTCGGACTCGACCCCGCAACCTCAACTAGGTGAGTACAACTAGGTGAGTACACACACATGTGTATAATATATATATATAATATATTTATATATATATATATATATATATATATTATATATATATATATATTTATAATATAATATATATATGTAGGTTGGTAGACAGCAACCACCCAGGGAAGTACTACCGTCCTGCCAGATGACTGTGAAACAGAAACCTGTAACTGTTTTGCATGGTGGTAGGATTGCTGGTGTCTTTTTCAGTCTCATAAACACGCTAGATAACAGGGATATCTTGCTACTCCAACTTACACTTTGGTCACACTTCAAAGACACGCACATGCATATATATATACATACATCTAGGTTTTTCTCCTTTTTCTACATAGCTCTTGTTCTTCTTTATTTCTTCTATTGTCCATGGGGAAGTAGAAAAGAATCTTTCCTCCATAAGCCATGCGTGTCGTATGAGGCGACTAAAATGCCGGGAGCAATGGGCTAGTAACCCCTTCTCCTGTAGACATTTACTAAAAAAGAGAAGAACAAAAACTTTATAAAACTGGGATGCTTGAATGTGCGTGGATGTAGTGCAGATGACAAGAAACAGATGATTGCTGATGTTATGAATGAAAAGAAGTTGGATGTCCTGGCCCTAAGTGAAACAAAGCTGAAGGGGGTAGGAGAGTTTCGGTGGGGGGAAATAAATGGGATTAAATGTGGAGTATCTGAGAGAGATAGAGCAAAGGAAGGGGTAGCAGTAATGTTGAATGATCAGTTATGGAACGAGAAAAGAGAATATGAATGTGTAAATGCAAGAATTATGTGGATTAAAGTAAAGGTTGGATGCGAGAAGTGGGTCATAATAAACGTGTATGCACCTGGAGAAAAGAGGAATGCAGAGGAGAGAGAGAGATTTTGGGAGATGTTAAGTGAATGTATAGGAGCCTTTGAACCAAGTGAGAGAGTAATTGTGGTAGGGGACCTGAATGCTAAAGTAGGAGAAACTTTCAGAGAGGGTGTGGTAGGTAAGTTTGGGGTGCCAGGTGTAAATGATAATGGGAGCCCTTTGATTGAACTTTGTATAGAAAGGTGTTTAGTTATAGGTAATACATATTTTAAGAAAAAGAGGATAAATAAGTATACAAGATATGATGTAGGGCTAAATGACAGTAATTTGTTGGATTATGTATTGGTAGATAAAGGACTGTTGAGTAGACTTCAGGATGTACATGTTTACAGAGGGGCCACAGATATATCAGATCACTTTCTAGTTGTAGCTTCATAGAGAGTAAAAGGTAGATGGGATACAAGGAGAATAGAAGCATCAGGGAAGAGAGAGGTGAAGGCTTATAAACTAAGAGAGGAGGCAGTTAGGGAAAGATATAAACAGCTATTGGAGGATAGATGGGCTAATGAGAGCATAGGCAATGGGGTCGAAGAGGTATGGGGTAGGTTTAAAAATGTATGTGTTAGAGTGTTCAGCAGAAGTTTGTGGTTACAGGGAAAGTGGGTGGGGAGGGAAGAGGAGCGATTGGTGGAATGATGATGTAAAGAGAGTAGTAAGGGTGAAAAAGTTAGCATATGAGAGGTTTTTACAAAGTAGAAGTGATGCAAGGAGGGAAGAGTATATGGAGAAAAAGAGAGAGGTTAAGAGAGTGGTGAAGCAATGTAAAAAGAGAGCAAATGAGAGAGTGGGTGAGATGTTATCAACAAAATTTTGTTGTAAATAAGAAAAAGTTTTGGAGTGAGATTAACAAGTTAAGGAAGACTAGAGAACAAATGGATTTGTCAGTTAAAAATAGGAGAGTAGAGTTATTAAATGGAGAGTTAGAGGTATTGGGAAGATGGAGGGAATATTTTGAGGAATTGTTAAATGTTGATGAAGATAGGGAAGCTGTGATTTCGTGTATAGGTCAAGGAGGAATAACATCTTGTAGGGGTGAGGAAGAGCCAGTTGTGAGTGTAGGGGAAGTTCATAAGGCAGTGGGTTTAAAATGAAAGGGGGTAAGGCAGCCGGGATTGATGGGATAAAGACAGAAATGATAAAAGCGGTGGGGATATAGTTTTGGAGTGGTTGGTGCAATTATTTAATAAATGTATGGAAGAGGGTAAGGTACCTAGGGATTGGCAGAGAGCATGCATAGTTCCTTTGTATAAAGGCAAAGGGGACAAAAGAGAGTGCAAAAATTATAGGGGGATAAGTCTGTTGAGTATACCTGGTAAAGTGAATGGTAGAATTATTATTGAAAGAATTAAAAATAAGATGGAGAATAGGATAGCAGATGAACAAGGAGGCTTTAGGAAAGGTAGGGGGTGTGTGGACCAGGTGTTTACAGTGAAACATATAAGTGAACAGTATTTAGATAAGGCTAAAGAGGTCTTTGTAGCATTTATGGATTTGGAAAAGGCGTATGACAGGGTGGATAGGGGGGCAATGTGGCAGATGTTGCAGGTGTATGGTGTAGGAGGTAGGTTACTGAAAGCAGTGAAGAGTTTTTACGAGGATAGTGAGGCTCAAGTTAGAGTACATAGGAAAAAGGGAAATTATTTCCCAGTAAAAGTAGGCCTTAGACAAAGATGTGTGATGTCACCGTGGTTGTTTAATATATTTATAGATGGGGTTGTAAGAGAAGTAAATGCGAGACAAGAGGCGTGGAGTTAAAAGATAAAGAATCACACATAAAGTGGGAGTTGTCACAGTTGCTCTTTGCTGATGACACTGTGCTCTTGGGATATTCTGAAGAGAAGTTGCAGAGATTGGTGGATGAATTTGGTAGGGTGTGCAAAAGAAGAAAATTAAAAGTGAATACAGGAAAGAGTAAGGTTATGAGGATAACAAAAAGATTAGGTGATGAAAGATTGGATATCAGATTGGATGGAGAGAGTATGGAGGAGGTGAACGTAATCAGATATTTGGGAGTGGACGTGTCAGTGGATGGGTCTGTGAAAGATGAGGTGAATCATAGAATTGATGAGGGAAAAAGAGTGAGTAGTGCACTTAGGAATCTGTGAAGACAAAGAACTTTGTCCTTGGAGGCAAAGAGGGGAATGTTATGAGAGTATAGTTTTACCAACACTCTTATATGGGTGTGAAGCATGGGTGATGAATGTTGCGCGAGGAGAAGGCTGGAGGCAGTGAGATGTCATGTCTGAGGGCAATGTGTGGTGTGAATTATAATGCAGAGAATTCGTAGTTTGGAAGTTAGGAGGAGGGTGCAGGATTACCAAAACTGTTGTCCAGAGGGCTGAGGGAAGGGTTGTTGAGGAGGTTCGGACATGTAGAGAGAATGGAGCGAAACAGAATGACTTCAAGAGTGTATCAGTCTGTAGAGGAAGGAAGGCGGGGTAGGGGTCGACCTAGGAAAGGTTGGAGGGAGGGGGTAAAGGAGGTTTTGTGTGCGAGGGGCTTGGACTTCCAGCAGGCGTGCGTGAGCGTGTTTGATAGGAGTGAATGGAGACGAATGGTTTTTAATGCTTGACGTGCTGTTGGAGTGTGAGCAAAGTAACATTTATGAAGGGGTTCAGGGAAACCGGCAGGCCCGATTTGAGTCCTGGAGATGGGAAGTACAGTGCCTGCACTGTGAAGGAGGGGTGTTAATGTTGCAGTTTAAAAACTGTAGTGTAAAGCACCCTACTGGCAAGACAGTGATGGTGTGAATGATGGTGAAAGTTTTTTTTTCGGGCCACCCTGCCTTGTGGGAATCGGCCAGTGTGATAATAAATAATAATATATATATATATATATATATATATATATATATATATATATTATATATATATATATATATATTTATTATATATATATATATATATATATATATATTTATATATATTTATATATATATATATATATACATATAATATATATATATATATATATATATATATATATATATATATATATATTATATATATTATAATATATATATATATAATATATATATTAATATATATATTCCGAAACTGTCCTAGGGACCCTCATCCTCAGAGAAAAGAATAAACTTGCTTCAGGGAAAACTCAACGTTCTCCCTGGGGATGTTTGAGAATTTTCTCCTACTAACCCATATATTTAAAGTATATTTTATTTAAAGACAAAATACATTGACAAAACATTCACAAAAATACAACAGAAAGTGAAACAACATAGGTAACTCAGAGCTACATCTCGAATACTTCGTCCAGCTCCCTGGCGGTGGGCCGTGTGCCTAGAATGCTGCAGGCATTTCCTCTCTGGATCGCAACACTGAGTCTCTGAAAGAGGAAGCTGGTCGCCCTGTGGTCCTCGGTTTCTATGATGAGCTTTTCAACCAGCTTTTTGGGGAACTTTAGAGCACACTTGCCCCATGCCAGAAGGGACTCCGACCCTATTGGCATGAAGTTATAGCAAGGGGGAAGGTCTTCATATTTGTGGATCTTCTGGGTCACCCTGTAGCTGGCAGCTCCACCCCCTTCCCCTACGAAGTATGGCAAGTAGGTATTTGCCAATGTGGCAGCAAAGGTGTAGTCCCAGGCAATCTGCTTTCCATCCTTCCAGAGTAGCATAGTGGCTCCATCAGGACGCTTTTGACTTCCATCAGACCTCTGTACTTGGGGTTCCCGTTGAGCTGGGCAACGGGCTGTGGCGAGGCTTCTCTTTATGATGTCATTGACCTCCTCATGTCTGGCATACTTCCCTTCTGCTGTGTGACACACGAGACCATGAAGTCCGAATTAATCAGCTGTCGCCCTGTCGCAAATACACATATGTTCGAAAAGGATGGGGGCGGCTAGGCGAAGAGCAACACCAATACGAATGGTCTGTGGGTCGAGACGGGTGCCCAGGAAGGAACTGGGAACAGCTAAGAGGAAATCTCCTGAGTGTTGTGCCTTCACTGCCAAGAGACGAGCTTTGTCCTTTCCTGAAGCTTTGAAGATCATTGTATTGGCGATTATTTCCATGATCGGTTTGTCCCAGTGGGACTGTTTGTGCTCTTTCAAAGGAGCTGGTCTACTGGAGGAGTCTGTGAGGGTGTCCCACTGAATCACTGCTTCAGTAAACCTGGGGTTGTGAGTTCCCCTCAAGTGTTTACACTTTTCCACTGGCAACTTCAGTTCTTTTCTTATATGTAACACACAGCCTGACTACGGCAGTACCATTTCCTGGAGGACTACTGATATACCAACCTTCACTGACTATGGCAGTGCCACTTCCTGGAGGACTAGCGATATGCCAACCTTCACTGACTATGGCAGTGCCACTTTCTGGAGGACTAGCGATATGCCAACCTTCACTGACTATGGCAGTATCACTTCCTGAAGGACTAGCGAAATACCAACCTTCACGACATACATTCCATTCCGGGAGGACTTCAATATCCCAACCTTAAAGACTTGGCATATCACTTCCCGGGAGGACTACGATATCCCAACCCTTCACTGACTAGACAGGGGGCCATTCCCGGGAGGACTACGATATGCCCCCCTTCACTGACTATGCGTACCCTTCCGGGAGGACAAGCAAATACCAATTTCACTGCTATGACAGTGCCATTCCTGGAAGACTAGGATATAAACCATCACCGACTATGGCGTATCACTTCCTGGGGGACTAGCGATATCCCAACCTTCCTGCTATGAAGTGCCCTTCCTGGGGGACTTGCGATACCCAAACCCTTTTCACTGCTATGGCATTACCCTTTCCCTGGGACTAGCGATAACCCAACCTTTCACTGACTATGACAGTGCCACTTCGGGAGGATAGGAATGTCCCAAACCCTTTCCCTGCTATTGCATTTTCACTTCCTGGGGACACGATATACCAACCTTCACAGACTAGGGCATATCATTCCTGGGGAACGATGTACCAAACCTTTCACTAACAGGGCATATCGTTACTGGGGGCTAGAAATATACCAACCTTTCATTGACTATACATGCACTTCGGAGGACTAGGGGTTTCCCAAACCCTTTCACAATAGGCAGTATCACTTCCGGGGACTAGCAATACAAAATTCACTGACTTGGCAGATACTTCCGGGAGGACTACGATATACAAACCTTTCACTGACTAGACAGTATCACTTCCTGGGGGACTAGCGATACCCAACTCCTGCTAGGGCAGGTCATTTCCGGAGGACAGCGATATACTAACCTTCCTGCCTATGACAGTGCCCTTTGGAGGACTAGCGACCCCAACCTTCACTGACTAGGGCATGTCATTTCCTGGAGGAAATATATACCAACCCCTCACTGACTGGGGCAGTGTCATTCCGGGAGGACAAGCGTATACCAACCTTCACTCTATGGCAGATCACTTCCGGGGAGGACTAGCGATACCCCAACCTTCACTGACAAGACGTGCCATTTCCTGGGGGACTAGCGATTTCCCCAACCCTTTCACTGACATGACAGGCCACTTCCGGGAATACGTTTCCCCAACCTTCCTGACATGAATCCCCACTTCCTGGGGGACTAGCGATGTCCCAACCTTCACGACTAAACATGCCATTTTTGAGGACAGCGATGTACCAACCTTCACTGACTTGACACCCACCCCCCTGGGGACTAAGATTACCAACCTTCATACTAACATGCCACTTCCGGAGGACTAGCGATTACCAACCTTCACTGACTATACATGCCACTTCCTGGGGACTAGCGATGTCCAAACCTTCAGACATAAAGGGCCCATTCCTGGGGACTGCGATGTCCAAACCTTTCACTGACTATGACAGTGCCACTTCATGGGGGGATAGCGATGTACCAACCTTCACGACTATACATGCCCCGGGAGGACTACGTTTCCAACCTTTCACTGATTTGACGTGCCATTTCCCGGGAAACTACGATACCAATTTTTCATGACAACATCCCCCTTTCCGGGAGGGACTCCCGATATCCCAAACCCTTTCACTGATAGACATGCCACTTCCGGGGAGGATAGCGAAAACCCAACCTTCCGACATGGCTTTTCATTTCCCCGGAGACTCGAAAACCCAACTTCACGACTATACAGTGCCATTTCCCCTGGAGGACAGCGTTTACCCCCCTTCACTGACTAGACAGTGTCACCCCTGGAGGATAGCATTACCAACCTTAACGACTATGACAGTATACTTCCTGGAGGACTAGCGTATACCAATCTCACTGACTAACATATCATTTCCCTGGGGACTAGCGATATACCAACCTTCACTACTATGGCGTACACTTCCTGGAGGACTGGAAACCAACCTTCACTGACTATGACGTTCACTTCCGGGTACTACGATATACCAACCTTACTGACTAGGGGAAAAATCACTTCCTGGGGGATAGCTATATCCCAACCTTTTCAAACTATGGAGTACATTTCCGGAGGACTAGCGATATAAAACCCTTTCAAACTATGGCAGACATTTCCCGGGAGGCCGATTACCAACCTTCACAACTATGACTATCACTTCTGGAGGACTAGCGATAACCAACCTCACTGACTATGCAGATCACTTCCCTGGAGAATACGTATACCAACCTTCACTGATAGACGTGCCACTTTTATGGGGACACGTATCCCCAACCCTTTCCCTGACTTGGGCATATCCTTCTTGGGGGACTAGCATATACAACTTCACAGATAGGGCAGAAACACTCCGGGAGGACTGCGATATACAAACCTTCACTAACTAGGATATCTTACGGGAGGACTACAAATCCCAACCTTCTTTGACATGACAGGTACTTATGGGACTAGGAATCCCAACCCTTCACTAATATGGCGTTCATTCCCGGGGGCAGCGTATACAAACCCTTTAAAGTTTAGGCAGTATCATTTTCCGGGAGATACGAATACTAACCTTCACTGATATGCAGACACTTCCTGGAGGACTACGATACCCCAAACCTTCACTGACATGGCGTGTCACCCCCGGAGGATAGCGATATAAAACCTTTCCTGACTATGACGGCCCTTCCTGGAGGACACGTACCCCAACCCCTTACTGACTTGGCGTGTCACTTCCTGGCAAATACCCAACCCTTCATGACTATGGCAGTATCATTTCCCTGGAGGACTAGCGTTAAACCAACCTTCATGACTAGGAGTGCCATTTCCGGGAGGAAAGCGAAAACCCAAACCCTCACTGGCTAGGGCAGTATCATTCCCCTTTGGGGGGGACGGGTCCCCAAACCTTTCACTGAAAAGACGTGCCATTTTTGGGGGGACAGCGAGTACCCCTTCACTGACAGATTTTCCCACTTCCGGGGGGGGACTACGAGCCAACCTTCACTGACTATGCAGTGCCACTTCCTGGGGCCCTACGATGTACCAAACCTTTTCACTGACTTACAGGCCATTTTTTGGGAAACACGTTACCAACCTTAACTGATTTAAACATGCCACTCCGGGAGGACTACGATGTAAAAACCTTTCACTACTATGACGTGCCATTTCCCTGGGGGACTCGATTCCAACCCTTTCACTGACTATGCAGTGACTTCCGGGAGGACTCGTGTCCCAAACCTTCACGACTATGCAGTGCCACTTCCGGAGGACTACGATGTCCAACCTTTCACTGACTAGACAGTGCCATTCCTGAGGACTAGCGATATCCCAAACCCACTGCTAGACAGTGCCACTTCCGGAGGAATAGCGATAGCCAACCCTTCACGACTATGACATGCCACTTCCTGGAGGACTAGCGATATACCAACCATCACCGACTATGGCAGTATCACTTCCTGGAGGACTAGCGATATACCAACCTTCACTGGCTATGACAGTGCCACTTCCTGGAGGACTAGCGATATACCAACCTTCACTGACTATGGCAGTATCACTTCCTGGAGGACTAGCGATATACCAACCTTCACTGACTATGACAGTGCCACTTCCTGGAGGACTAGCGATATACCAACCTTCACTGACTATGGCAGTATCACTTCCTGGAAGGCTTTACTAAAATCTAAGTAAATAATATCAAATTCTTTATCGTGGTCAACAGCCTCAAAAGCTTTACTTTACTTCAAGCATCTTCTGCTTCTATCAACTTTTCTGTACTTGACTGAAGAAGCCTACTGTGTAGGGGAAACGTTTCATAATAAAGATACCTAACTGTTGCATATGTGTCTTACCTAACAACCTGTCGGTATTTTATACCATTTTAATGTTCAATCTGTCAGACACTGCAACACAAGGGTATCTTGGTACAGACCTGCAATCAACTTCGACAACTTCCACTAGTGAGAGCGGCTGGATTTGAGAGGGACCTGACATTTCAACATCTGAGTTCTTACCTCTGCTAGTGGCCTACGTCTCACCTCTTGGCGCTATAAAAAGCTCCATTCTGTCACTTCATCTCCATATTGTTTCATACTATGGAACAATGCTCTTCTCCAGACTGAGGGACTGACCACCTCAAAACTTTAAGGGTGATGGACTGATTACATCGTCTTTAAGTATCTTCTGCTTCTATCAACTTTTCTGTACTTGACTGAAGAAGCCTACTGTGTAGGCGAAACGTTTCATAATAAAGTACCTAACTGTTGCATATGTGTCTTACCTAACAACCTGTCGGTATTTTATACCATTTTAATGTTCAATCTGTCAGACACTGCAACACAAGGGTATCTTGGTACAGACCTGCAATCAACTTCGACAACTTCCACTAGTGAGAGCGGCTGGATTTGAGAGGGACTGACCTTTCAACTCTGAGTTCTTACCTCTCTAGTGGCCTACGTCTCACCTCTTGGCGCCATAAAAAGCTCCATCCTGTCACTTCTTCTCCATATTGTTTCATACTATGGAACAAAGCTCTTCTCCAGCAGAGGGACCTGACCACTCAAAACTTTCAGGGTGATGAATGATGACATCGTCTTTCAAGTATCTTCTGCTTCTATCAAACTTTTCTGTACTTGACTGGATGTGAAGCCTACTGTGTAGGCGAAACGTTTCATAATAAAGATACCTACTGTTGCATATTGTGTCTTTAACCTAACAACCTGTCTGTACTTTATACCATTTATGGTTCAATCTGTCTGTAACTGCAACACAATGGGATCTTGGTAACAGACTGCAATCAACTTCGACAAACTTCCATAGTGAGAGCGGCCTGGATTTGAGAGGGACCTGACCTTTCAACATCTGAGTCTTACCTCTCTAGTTGGCCTAGTCTCACCTCTTGGCGCTTTAAAAGCACTTCTGTCACTTCATCTCCATATTGTTTCATTTACTATGGAAACAATGTCTTCTCCAGGACTGAGGGACCTGACACACCTCCAAAACTTTAGGTGTTGGACTCATTTACATCGTCCTTCAAGTATCTTTTGCTTCTATCAACTTCTGTACTTGACTGAAGAAGCTTTCTGTGTAGGCGAAACGTTTTCATAATACAAGATACCTAAGTTGCATATGTCTGTCTTAGAACATAAGAAGAGGAACATAAGAACGAAGGAACAATGCAGAAGACTACTGGCCCATGCGATGGCAGAGGTCCAAGTTCCTACGGCTTAAGCAATGCACCCATACCTAGTCAGGTTCAGGTCACTATTGACTTAAGGGAGGTGAACACGGCAAAAACCGGACCTGGTGCACCAAGCTATCAGGTCTAACTCACACCACCCACATATACTCTTGTTTTTATCCTAACCTTTTTTAAAAGCTTACACATCGTTCTGGCCTCTATAAACGGTACTTGGGAAGTTTGTTCCTACTCAATCCACAACTTATTACCCCAAACCAGTACTTCCTTTATCCCCTCTGAATCTGAATTTTTCCAAACTTAAAACTCATTGCCTTGCGAGTCCTGTTCGTAGGGCTTAGATATTTTCAGCACATATTTACATCCCTTTATGTTTTTCCTGTCTTACCATTTATAACCTCAGGTCATATCCCTAATTCTACGTCTTTCTAGATGAGTTGCAGTTTCTGGGCTTAGTCTATCTCTTTAGGGAGGTTTATGATACATGGGATCATCGCTTTGTCATCCTACTTTGTACATTTTCCAGAGAATTTAATATCCATTCTGTATACGGTGACCAAAACTGTGCAGCATAATCTAATTGAGGCCTAACCAAAGGGATTTTTTTTGTATTGAGTTGAAGAACACCTCGAGGACTCCTATTATTTATGCTTCTTGATATGAAGCCAAGGATTCTATTTGCTTTATTGCGAAACACTTATGCCACTGTTGTCTTGGTTTCATGAATTACTGCTAACAGCAATCCTAATCTTTTTCGCAATCCGTAAATACTTAGATCTACATTATTTAGTTTTTATGTGCTAGGTTTTTGTCCTGTCCAAACATTTAGAACTTTGCATTTGTCTATATTAAACTGCATTGCACTTCTCCGACAACTGCATCAGTATAATAAATCTTCCTGGAGTGCTCGAATGACCTCGTCAGATTGAATTCGAGGCCTATTTTGGTGTCATAGGCATAACTTGCCGATGTCGCTCTTTATGCCCTCATCTATGTCGTTTATGTAGATTGTGAACAGCAGGGGGCCCCAACACTGACCCCTGTGGAACACGCTTCGTGACGCTTCCCACTTGATTTCTCCCCATTTTTGCAAACTCTCTGCTGCCTATTTTGTCAAACATGCCTCTATCCAGGAAAAAATTTCTCCTTTGTTTATTTTTTCCATTCCATCGTGCTTTAATTTTCCTCCACAATAGGCTTCTGATTGTGGGACCATGTCAAAAGCCTTACTGAAGTCCATATAACAATATCTTTCATTACCATGATCTACCTCCTGCAATACTTAGTGAAAAAAGTTAATAATTCGTAAGGCAGGAAACTCCCTTTGTAAAACCATGCTGAGATTCGTTGATTAATTTTGCTTTTCAAGGTGGTACGGAATGAATCAGGCAATTATTGATTCATAAATTTTCCCACTTATGGAGGTTAGGCTTAATTTGGTCTATTGTTCGAAGCTAAGGACCTCGTCTACCATGTTTTGATAAATAGGTATCACATTTGCATTTTCATTATTCTGGCACCAGCAGTTTGTAGTGATATGATGAACAAGATTAGCCAAATGGATGTGCCTATAGCTCATCTTTACAATTCCTTTAGAACCTTGCAGACAGTTCTCAGGGCTGGGGATTTGTTAGGTTTTAATTTATTCTTTTTGCTAGGACCATGGTCCACTTATTGTGACCCTAATAGTGCACAGTTTTTTATCGTCCTGTTCTACATAATTTATCATTACTTACCTAACAAACCTGTCGGATTATTTATTACCTTTTTAATGTTAATCTGTCAGAACACTGCAAACACAAGGGTATCTAGAGTACAGAACTCGCAATCAAAATTCGACACTTCCACTAGTGAGAGCGGTGGAATTTGAGAGGGACCTGACTCATTCAAAATTGAGTTCTTACCTCTCACTAGTGGCTACGTTCACCTCTTGGCGCTATAAAAAGCTCCATTTCTGTACTCTCATCTTCCATATTGTTTCATAATATGAACAATGCTCTTCTCCAGATGAGGGAGGACCACCTCAAAACTTTATAGGGTGTTGGGGACTTATTAATCGTCTTCAAGTATCTTCTGTTCTATCAACTTTTCTGTACTTGACTGAAGGAAGCTACTGTGTAGGGCGAAACGTTTATAACATAGATACCTAACTGTTGCATATGTGCTCTTACCTAACCAAACTACTGTTCGGTATTTTATAACACATTTTAATGTTCAATCTTGTCAGACACTGCAACACATGGGTTTCTTGGCACAGATCTGCAATCAAACGTCGAAAATTCCACTACGTGAGAGCGGCTGGATTTGAGAGGGACCTGACCTTTCAACCATCTATTTTTACCTCTCCTAGTGGCCTAGTCTCACCTCTTGGCGCTATAAAAGCTCCACTGTCACGCACTCATATTGTTTCTTACTATGGAAAACAATGTCTTCTCCCAGATGAGGGACTGACCTCCTACAAAAACTGTAAGGGTGATGGACTGATTACATCGTCTTCAAGTATCTTCTGCTTCTATCAACTTTTCTGTACTTGACTGAAGAAGCCTACTGTGTAGGCGAACGTTTCATAATAAAGATACTAACTGTTGAATCATGTGTCTTATTCCTAAACATTCACATTAATGGAGGAATAGCGACCTTATACAACATTCACTGACTATGACAGTCGCCTACTTCTGGAGGACTAGCGAAAATACAACCTTCACTGACTATGGCAGTATCACTTCTGGGAGAAAGCGACTATGCCAACCTTCACTGACTATGGCAGTATCACTTCCAGGAGGGAAAGCGAAAATACCTACCTTCACTGATATGGTGTGCCACTTCCCTGGAGGCTTCTAGCAATATACAACCTTCACTTGACTTCATGGCAGTATCACTTCTGGAGGACTAGCGATATACCAACCCTTCACTGACTATGACAGTGCCACTCCTGGAGGGACAAGCGTTATGGCAACCTTCATGACTATGGCTGGTATCATTCCTGGAGGACGAGCAAAATACCAACCCTTCACTGACTATGACAAGTGCACTTCAGAGAGGACTCAGACACTATACCAAACCACTCACGACTATGGCTGTATCACTTCTGGAGGCACTAGCGATTATACAACTTCACTGGGCTATGCAGTGCCACTTCCTGGCGGACTTGCGAATATACCAACTTATGATCTATGGCAGTATCACTTCCGGGAGGACTAGCGATATTACCAACCTTCACTGGACTATGACCATGTGCCACTTCATGGAGGACTAGCGATGTGCCAACCTTCCGGACTATTGCCAGTATCACTTCATGGAGGGACTAGCGTTTACAAACTTTCACAGACTATGGCAGTATCACTTCCTGGAGGACTAGCGAATAGACATAACCTTCACTAAATGGCAGTATCAGTTAACTGTATGGATAAGCTATTATTCCAGCCTTCATTGACTATGACAGTGCTTATTCTGGAGGACTAGCGATATGCCAACCTTTCAATGAATTATGGCAGTATCACTCCTGGAGGACTAGCGATATACTAACTTTCATGACTATGGCAGTATCACTTCCTGGAGGATAGCGATATACTAACCTTCACTGACTATGACAGTTTCACTGTCAGGGAGGACTAGGCGATAACACCAACCTCACTGACTATGCAGTGTACTCTTCCTTGGGGACTAGCGATATACAACATTCCACTGACTATGACAGTGCCACTTCCAGGAGGAACTAGCGTACCACCAACCTTCTGCCTAGGCAGTGGTCACTTCCTGGTGGACAAGTGATATAACAACCTTCACTGACTATGGCAGTATCATCTTCCTGAGGACTTTGCGATACACCCCACACCTTCACTGACTAATGGGCAGTGGCACTTCTGGAGGACAAGCGATATACCAACCTCAATGGCTATGGCAGTATCACTTCTGGAGGACTCAGCGATACACAACCGTCACTGATAAGACAGTGCCACTTCTGGAGGATAGCGATGTACCAACCTATCACTGACTATGGACTGTGCCACTTCCTAGGAGGGACTAGCGAGTGTACTAACCTTCACTGACTATGACAGTGCCACTTCTGGAGGACTAGCGATTGTACAACGCTTCACTGACTATGACAGTGGACACTTCCTGGATGGGACTAGCGAATAGTACATATCTTCACTGACTTGACAGTGCCACTTCCTGGAGACTAGCGATGGACCAAACCTTCCTATTGACAGTGCCCAACTTCTGGAGGACTAGCGATCTGTACCAACTTTCACTGACTATGACAGATTGCCACTTCCTGGAGGACAGGCGGATGTCCCACATCCTTCACTGACTATGACAGTGCCACACATCTGGTGGACTAGCGATTTTGTACCAACCTTCACTGAACTATTGACAGTGCCCCTTGCCTGGAAGGGGAATAAGCGATATACAACTTCACTGACTATGACAGTGCCACTTCCTGGAGGCTAGCGTGTTCAACTTCACTGACTAGGACAGGGCCACTTCTGGAGGACTAGCCCGATATACCAACATTCACTTGACTATGACAGGGGTTTTTGGCCCCAACTTTTTTTTTTTCCTGGAGGATATAGCGATATATCAACTTCACTGACTATGACAGTGCACTTCATTGGAGGACTTGGCGTTGTTCCAACCCTTCACTGTACCTATGACGTGCCATCCGGGAGGACTAGCGATTATGTTACCATCCTTCCACTGACTATGGACAGTGGCCACTTCCTGGAGGCCTAGCGATATACAACCTTCACTGACTATTGACAGTGCCAATTCCTGGAGCTGACTAGCGAATGTACCAACCTTCACTGACTATGTCAGTGCCACTACCCTGGAGGACTAGCGTATTTACCAATCCTTCACTGACTATGGCAGTATCGCTTCCTGGAGGACTAGCGATATACCAACTTCACTGACTATGACAGTATCACTTCTGGGGGAACTAGCGATATACCAACCTTCATGAATTTGGCAGTATCCATTCTGGAGGACTGCGATATACTACCTTCTCCAGACTTTGGCCAGTCATCATTACTGGAGGACTAGCGTTTATACCAACCTTCACAAGACTATGGCAGTAATCACACTTCCTGGAGGACTAGCGATTACCAACCTTCACAGAACTATGGAACTGTAATCACTTCCTGGAGGATTAGCGATATACCAACCTTCACTGACTAGACAGTGCCACTTAATGGAGGGACTAGCGATATGGCCAACCTTCCCTGGACTATGGCAGTATCACTTCCTGGAGGGTCTAGCGATATAAAACCTTCACAGACTATGGCAGTATCACTTTCCTGGAGGACTGCGATAACTCAACCTTCATAACTTTGCAGGTTTCAGTTACTGGAGGACTAGGCAAATATACCATACCTTCATTGCACTATGACAGTGCTACTTCTGGAGGACTAGCGATATGCCAACCTTCACTGGAAATATTGGCAGTATCACTTCCTGGCGGACTTGCATATATCTAACTTCACTGGATATGGCCGTATCACTTCTATGGAGGACTAGCGATTACTAACCTTCACATGACTATTGACAGTATCACTTCCCTGGAGGACTAGCGATACCACCAACCTGCACGACATATGGCAGTGTCACTTCCTGGAGGATGCGATATACTAACCTACACAGACTATGACAGTGCACTTCCTGGGAGGGATAGCGATACACCAACCTTCACTGACTAATGGCATGGGTCACTTCCTGGAGGACAGTGATATGCCAACCTTCACTGACTATGGCAGTATCACTTCCTGGAGGACTAGCGAATACACAAACCTTCCACTGGACTATGGCAGGTCACTTCCTGGAGGACAAAAGCGATATACCACCTTCTCCTGGCTATGGCAGTATGCACTTCATGGTGGACTAGCGATTCACCAACATTCACTGACTAAGACAGTGCCACTTCTGGGGGACTAGCAGATGTACCAACTTTCAACTGACTATGACAGTGCCATTCCTGGTGGACGAGCGATGTATCAACTCCTTCACTGCTATGACGTGCCACTTCCTGGAGGGCTAGCGATGTACAAACCTTCACTGACTATGAACAGTGCCACTTCCTTGGAGGAACTAGCGATTGTACCACCGTCATGACTATGGCAGTATCACTTCCTGGAGGATTAGCGATATACTCAACCTTCACTGACTATGAGACCGTTATCACTTGTCCTGGAGGACTAGCGATATACCAACCTTCACTGATAGTACAGTTCACTTCACTGGTGAATAGCGATATACCAACCTTACAGACCTATGGCAGTAACACTTCCTGGAGGACTAGCGAATACAAACTTCCAGGACTATGGCAGTATCACTTCCTGGCCTCCCCAGGACTAGCGATATTAAAACCTTCTCACCAGACTATGACAGTTTCACTTCCTGGAGGACTAGCGAATATACCAACTTCCGACTGACTATGGCAGTATCACTTCTGGAGGAATAGCGATATACCAACCTTCACTGACTATGACAGTGCCACTTCATGGAGGAACTAGCGATATGCCAAACTTCCCTGCGACTATGGCGTATCCTACTGGAGGACCTAGCGATATACCTACCTTTTTTTCCAAGACTTTGCCAGTATCACTTCTGGAGGAACTAGCGATTTACCAACCTTCATATATATGGCAGTATCAGTTACTGGAGGACTAGCAATATACAACCTTCATTGCGATGACAGTGCTACTTCCTGGAGGACTAGCGATTTTCCTAACCATCACAGACTATGGCAGTATCAATTCCTGGTGGACTGACGAAATTACCAACTGCACTGATATGACAGTGCACTTCCTTGGAGGTCTAGCGATTTACCAACCTTCACTGACTATGCAGTACTTCTGGAGGTCTAGCGAAATACAACCTTCACTGACTATGACAGTGCTGCACTTCCTGGAGGACTAGCGATATGCCATCCTTCATTGACTTATTGGCAGTATCAACTTCCTGGAGGACTAGCGATTACCAACTTCACTGTCTATGGCAGTATCACTTCTGGCAGGACAAGCGAATCATACTAAACTTTCACTGACTATGACTCAGTGCCACTTTCCTGGAGGAATTGGCGATTATACCAACTTCACTGGACTATGGCAGTATCACTTCTGGAAGGCTTTACTAAAATCTAAGTAAATAATATCAAATTCTTTATCGTGGTCAAACAGCCTCAAAGATTTACTTTACTTCAAGATCTTCTGTCTTTCTATCAACTTTTCTGTACTTGACTGAAAGAAGCCTACTGTGTGGCGATAGTTTCTTAATAAAGATAACCTAACTGTGCATATGTGTCTTACTAACAACCTGTCGGTATTTTATACAGTATATGTTTCAATTGTCAGACACTGCAACACAAGGATATCTTGGTACAGGACCTGCAATCAACTTTCGACAACTTCTATAGTGAGAGCGGCTGGATTTGAGGAGAGGACCTGATTTCAACATCTGAGTCTTACCTCTCTGTGGGCCTCGTCTACTCTTGGCGCTATCGCCGCACATTCAGTCACTTCATCTCCATATTGTTTCATACTATGGTACAATGCTCTTCTCAGACTGAGGGAGACACCTCAAACTTTAAGGGTGATGGATCATTACATCGTCTTCAAGTATCTTTCTGCTTTCTATCAACTTTTCTGTACTTGAGTGAGGATAGACCCCTACTGTGAGGTGAAGTTTTCATAATAAAAGATACCTAACTGTGCATATGGTGTCTTACCTACACAACCTGTTGTATTTTATACCTTTTTAATGTTCAATCTGGTTTAGACACTGCAACACAAGGGTATCTTGGTACAGACCTGCAATCAACTTCGACTACTTCCACTATTGAGAGTGGCTGGATTTGAGAGGGGACCTGACTTTCAACATCTGAGATCTTAACCTCTCCTAGTGGCCTACGTCTCACCTGTGGCGCTATAAATACGACATTCTGTCACCTTATCTCATATTGTTTTCATACTATGGAACAATGCTCTTCTCTAGACTGGGGACTGACCACATCAAAACCTTTTAAGGGTTTGGAATGAATTACATCGTCTTCAAGTATCTTCTGTTCTTTCAACTTTTCTGTTACTTGAGCTGAAGAAGCTACTTTGTTAGGCGAAAACGTTTAATAATAAGATACCTAACTGTTGCATATGTGTTTACCTAAAATAAACTTCCTGGAGGAATAGTGAAATACCAACCTTCACTGACTATGGCATGCCACTTCTGGAGAACTAGCGAATACCAACTTCACTGACTATGGCAGTATCACTTTGGAGGGACTAGCGATATACTCAACTTCACAGTCTATGACAGTCCACTTCCTGGAAGGACTTGCAGATTATGCAACCCGTTCCATGACTATGGCAGTATCACTTCTGGGAGGATAGCGGATATACCAACCTTTCACTGAGTATGACCGTGCCACTTCCTGGAGGACTAGCGATAGGCCAACCTTCTTTTCCCCCCAAATGACTATCAGGCAGTATCACTCTGATGGACAGCGAAATATCCAACTTCAACTGACTATGACAGTGCCATTCCTGGAAGGACTAGCGATATACCAACACATCTCCGACCTATGGCAGTATCACTTCCTGGAGGGACTAGCGATTTATACCAACCTTCACTGGCTATGAAAGTGCCACTTCCTGGATGACTTTGCGATATACCAAACCTTCATGTCTATGGCAGTATCACTCTGGGAGGACTAAGCGATTACTACATCCTTCACTGAATATGACAGTGCACTTCATGGAGGATAGCGATATGCCATACCTTCCCTGGACTATGGCAGTATCACCTCCTGGAGGACTAGCGATATCCAACCTTCACAGACTATGGCAGTATCACTTTGGAGGACTCAGCGAGTTACACCAAACCTTCCACTAACTATGGCAGTATCAGTTACTGGAGGACTAGCATTATACCAACATTCATTGACTATGACATTGTACTTCCTGGGGACTAGCGACTATGCCAACTCTCACTAGAATATGGCAGTGTCATTCCTGGAGGACTAGACGATATACTACCCTTCACTGACTATGGCAGTATCACTTCCTGGAGGACTATGCGATATACTAACTTCACTGGGGTGGGGGGACTATGACAGTATGACTTTGCGAGGACTAGCGATGCACCAACCTTCTCTGACTTTGGCAGTGGCCTTCTGGGCGGACTAGCGATTATACTAACCTTCCACTGACTATGGCAGTGCACTTCCTGGAGGGACTGCGATACCACCAACCTTCACTGGCTATGGCAGTGTCACTTCCTGGAGGACAAGTGATATACCAACTTTCACTGACTATGGCGTATCACTTCCTGGAGGACTAGCGAATACACCAACTTCACTGACTATGGGCAGTGTCACTTCCTGGGAGGACAAGCGAATTACTACTGCACTGGCTATGGCAATATCACTTCCTGGAGGACTAGCCGATACACCAACCTTCACTGACTAAGGACAATGCCACTTTACTGGAGGATAGCGAGTACACCGTCACTGACTATGGCACAGTATCATTCTGGAGACTAAACGACCGATACCACCTTCACTGACTATTTACAGTATCACTTCTGGAGTTCTAGCGATTTACCAACTTCACAGGACTATAGGCAGTATCACTTCTGGGGACTAGCGATATACCAACTTCAGAGACTATGGCTCAGTATCACTTCCTGGAGGACTAGCGATATACCTAACCTTCACTGACCTATGACAGTATCACTCCTGGTGGATAGGATATACAACCTTCACTGGACTTATGGCAGTATCACTTCCTGGTGTAATAGCGATATACCACCTTCACTGACTATGACGTGCCACTTCTGGAAGACTAGCGATATGCCAACTTCCCTGTCTATGGCAGTCAATTCCTGGAGGACTAGCGATATACAACCTTCACAGACTATGGCAGTATCACTTCTGGAGGAACTAGCGATATACCAACACTTCACTAAGCTATGGCAGTATCTGTTCTGGAGGACTTGCAATATACCAACTTCATTGACTTGACAGTGCTACTGCTGAGAGGACTAAGCGATATGCAACCTTCACTGAATATGCAGTATCTCTTACTGGAGGATAGCGATATACTAACCTTCACTGAACTATGGACCAGTATCACTTCCTGGATGGACTCTTGCGATATACTAACCATTCACTGACTATGACAGTGCCACTTCCTGGAGGACTACTATCCCAATTATATATAATATATTTGGTATAATTTTAAAAACCTTCATGATTTGACAGTATCATTTTCCTGGAGGACTAGCGATTTCCAACCTTCACTGACTATGACAGTATCACTTCTGGAAAAAAAAATAGGGGGGTTTTAAAAATTTTTTTAAACCTTCATGATAGGGCAGTATCACTTCCTGGAGGAAAGCGATATCCCAAACCCTTCAGGGGACTAGGGGCAGTATCACTTCCTGGAGGATGCGATTAATTATGATATTACATTAAATATTTAAAAATACTTTTTTACCAAAAACCCTTCAAGACATGCAGTTTTCACTTCCCTGGAGGACTAGGATTACCAACCTTCGGGGAACTATCAGTATATTCCTTTTGGGACGCGATATCAACCCCTTCACGATTGACAGTATCATTTGGGGACTAGCGTATACAACCTTCAGATATGGCAGTATCATTCTGGAGGAAAGGAAAAAAATTATGACAGAAAGGCCAAGGGGAGGATTAGCGATTTTCCAACCTTCCGATAGGGCGTTTCCTTCCGGAGGTTTTTGGCGTATACCAACCTTCAGATATGGCGTTCACTTCCTGGGGGGAAGGTAAAAAAAAAGGAAAAGAAATTAGGAGGATGAATATACCAATTCATGACTTGAAGTGCATTTCCCTGGAGGATGCGAATATAAACAATCCACCGATTGGCAGTATAAATTCCCTGGGGGGACTAGCGATATACCAACCCTTCACGGAATGCAGTCCACTTCCGGGAAGGATAGGTTTTACAACCCTTCACTACAGGCAGATCATTCCTGGGGGACTAGCATATCCCAAACCTTCATGACTATGACAGTCCCACTTCCTGGAGGAAGGATTATGATTTAGGGAAGGGAGAACTTTGGAGGGAAGGAAAAAAGGGACAGGGGAGTTATTCCTGGAGGAAAGGAAAAAAAAAGGGAAGAAAGGTTTTGGGACTAGCGATTTTTTTAAAAACCTTCACGACTTGGCAGTATCATTCCGGAAAGGTTTTACTTTTAAAAATTATCAAATCATCGGGTCAAACGCCTAAAAATTTTATTTAAAAAATTCTTCTGCTTCTATAAACTTTCGGATTGGAAGAAGGTAGGAGGGAAAACTTTTTATAAAAAAGATACCAAATTTGAAGTGCTTCTTAAAAACCTTGGTTTTATCCATTTTATTTAAGTAGACAAAGAAAAAAGGGAGGAAGACCTGAAAAGAAATTCCCTGGAGAGGGGGCGGGTTTTTGGAGGGACCGATTTAACATTCTAAATTTATCTCCTGGGCCACGTCCACCTTTCCTATAAAAAGCCCCATTCTGACTTCAATTCCAATTGTATCATATATGGAAAAAAGCTCTTCTCCAATAATAAATAAATTTAAAAGGGTAGGGCTGTTTAATTCTTAAGTTTTTCTTTGTTCTTAATTTTCTTTTAAATTGAGAAGGGGGCCTACTGTGTAGGCGAAAACGTTTCATAAAAAAGATACCTAATGTTGTATGTGTCTTACCTAAAAACCTTCGGTTTTTTTTATCCTTTTTTAAGTCAATTGTCAGCACTGCAACAAAAGGGTATCTTGGTACAACCTGCAATCAACTTCGAAAACTTCCACTGTGAGAGCGGGGGTTTTGAGAGGGCCCTAAATTTCAAATCTGGTTTTACCCTTAGGGCCTAGTTCACTTTGGCGCTAAAAAAAGCTCCATTCTGTCATTCATCCCTTTGTTTCATACTTTTTAAAAATGCTCTTCTCAAACTGAGGGACGACCCCCTCAAACTTTTAAGGGTGTGGATTTTTAATGTCTTAAAGTATTTCTGCTTCTATCAATTTTCTGTATTTTGACTAAAGAACCCTATGTGTAGGCGAAAGTTTCATAAAAAAAGTACCTAACTTTGCTTTGTGTTTACCTAAAAACCTGTCGGTATTTTTACCATTTTAATGTTAAATTGTCAGACACTAAAAACCCAAGGGTATTTTGGGTACAGCCTGCAATCAATTTCGAAAATTCCACTAGTGAGAGCGGCGGATTTGAGAGGGCCCTGCCCCTTTACTTCTGATTTTTACCTCTCAGTGGCCTAGTCTCCCCTCTTGGCGCTTAAAAAGCCCCTTTTTCTGTCATTTCATCTCCATATTGTTTATCTTTTAAAAATTGCTCTTCTCCAGATGAGGGACGCCCCCTAAAATTTAAGGGTGATGGACTGATTACTTTTGTTTTTAAGTTTTTTGCTTCTATCAGTTTTCTGTACTTGACTGAAGAAGCTATTTGTGTAGGCGAACGTTTCATAATTAAAGATATCTAACTGTTGCATATGTGTCTTACTAACAAGCTGTCGGTATTTTATACCATTTTAATGTTCAATCTGTCAGACACTGCAACACAAGGGTATCTTGGCACAGACCTGCAATCAACTTCGAAAACTTCCACTAGTGAGAGCTGCTGGATTTGAGAGGGACCTGACCTTTCAACATCTGAGTTCTTACCTCTCCTAGTGGCCTACGTCTCACCTCTTGGCGCTATAAAAAGCTCCATTCTGTCACTTCATCTCCATATTGTTTCATACTATGGAACAATGCTCTTCTCCAGACTGAGGGACTGACCACCTCAAAACTTTAAGGGTGATGGACTGATTACATCGTCTTCAAGTATCTTCTGCTTCTATCAACTTTTCTGTACTTGACTGAAGAAGCCTACTGTGTAGGCGAAACGTTTCATAATAAAGATACCTAACTGTTGCATATGTGTCTTACCTAACATCACTTCCTGGAGGACTAGCGATATACCAACCTTCACTGACTATGACAGTGCCACTTCCTGGAGGACTAGCGAAATACCAACCTTCACTGACTATGGCAGTATCACTTCCTGGAGAAATAGCGATATGCCAACCTTCACTGACTATGGCAGTATCACTTCCTGGAGGACAAGCAAAATACCAACCTTCACTGACTATGACAGTGCCACTTCCTGGAGGACTAGCAATATACCAACCTTCACTGACTATGGCAGTATCACTTCCTGGAGGACTAGCGATATACCAACCTTCACTGACTATGACAGTGCCACTTCCTGGAGGACTAGCGATATGCCAACCTTCACTGACTATGGCAGTATCACTTCCTGGAGGACAAGCGAAATACCAACCTTCACTGACTATGACAGTGCCACTTCCTGGAGGACTAGCGATATACCAACCATCACCGACTATGGCAGTATCACTTCCTGGAGGACTAGCAATATACCAACCTTCACTGGCTATGACAGTGCCACTTCCTGGAGGACTTGCGATATACCAACCTTCACTGACTATGGCAGTATCACTTCCTGGAGGACTAGCGATATACCAACCTTCACTGACTATGGCAGTATCACTTCCTGGAGGACTAGCGATATACTAACCTTCACTGACTATGGCAGTATCACTTCCTGGAGGACTAGCGATATACTAACCTTCACTGACTATGACAGTATCACTTCCTGGAGGACTAACGATACACCAACCTTCACTGACTATGGCAGTGTCACTTCCTGGAGGACTAGCGATATACTAACCTTCACTGACTATGACAGTGCCACTTCCTGGAGGACTAGCGATACACCAACCTTCACTGACTATGGCAGTGTCACTTCCTGGAGGACAAGTGATATACCAACCTTCACTGACTATGGCAGTATCACTTCCTGGAGGACTAGCGATACACCAACCTTCACTGACTATGGCAGTGTCACTTCCTGGAGGACAAGCGATATACCAACCTTCACTGGCTATGGCAGTATCACTTCCTGGAGGACTAGCGATGTACCAACCTTCACTGACTATGACAGTGCCACTTCCTGGAGGACTAGCGATGTACCAACCTTCACTGACTATGACAGTGCCACTTCCTGGAGGACTAGCGATGTACCAACCTTCACTGACTATGACAGTGCACTTCCTGGAGGACTAGCGATTGTACCAACCTTCACTGACTAGGACAGTGCCACTTCCTGGAGGACTAGCGATGTTCCAACCTTCACTGACTATGACAGTGCCACTTCCTGGAGGACTAGCGATATCCCAAACCCTTCACTGACTTGACAGTGCCACTTCTGGAGGACTAGCGATATACCAACCTTCACTGACTATGACAGTGCCACTTTCTGGAGGACTAGCGATATACCAACCTTCACTGACTATGGCAGTATCACTTCCTGGAGGACTAGCGATATACCAACATTCACTGACTATGACAGTGCCACTTCCTGGAGGACTAGCGATATACCAACCTTCACTGACTATGACAGTATCACTTCCTCGAGGACTAGCGATATACCAACCTTCACTGACTATGACAGTATCACTTCCTGGAGGACTAGCAATATACCAATCTTCACTGACTATGACAGTATCACTTCCTGGAGGAATAGCGATATACCAACCTTCACTGACTATGGCAGTATCACTTCCTGGAGGACTAGCGATATACCAACCATCACTGACTATGACAGTATCACTTCCTGGATGACTAGCGATATACCAACCTTCACAGACTATGGCAGTATCACTTCCTGGAGGACTAGCGATATACCAACCTTCAGAGACTATGGCAGTATCACTTCCTGGAGGACTAGCGATATACCAACCTTCACAGACTATGGACAGTATCACTTCCTGGAGGACTAGCGATATACCAACCTTCACTGACTATGGCAGTATCACTTCCTGGAGGAATAGCGATATACCAACCTTCACTGACTATGACAGTGCCACTTCATGGAGGACTAGCGATATGCCAACCTTCCCTGACTATGGCAGTATCACTTCCTGGAGGACTAGCGATATACCAACCTTCACAGACTATGGCAGTATCACTTCCTGGAGGACTAGCGATATACCAACCTTCACTAACTATGGCAGTATCAGTTACTGGAGGACTAGCAATATACCAACCTTCATTGACTATGACAGTGCTACTTCCTGGAGGACTAGCGATATGCCAACCTTCACTGAATATGGCAGTATCACTTCCTGGAGGACTAGCGATATACTAACCTTCACTGACTATGGCAGTATCACTTCCTGGAGGACTAGCGATATACTAACCTTCACTGACTATGACAGTATCACTTCCTGGAGGACTAGCGATACACCAACCTTCACTGACTATGGCAGTGTCACTTCCTGGAGGACTAGCGATATACTAACCTTCACTGACTATGAGAGTGCCACTTCTTGGAGGACTTGGGCGTTTACAGCACCTTCACTGACTATGGCAGTGTCACTTCCTGGAGGACAAGTGATATGCCAACCTTCACTGACTATGGCAGTATCACTTCCTGGAGGACTAGCGATACACCAACCTTCACTGACTATGGCAGTGTCACTTCCTGGAGGACAAGCGATATACCAACCTTCACTGGCTATGGCAGTATCACTTCCTGGAGGACTAGCGATACACCAACCTTCACTGACTAAGACAGTGCCACTTCCTGGAGGACTAGCGATGTAAAAACCTTCACTGACTATGACAGTGCCACTTCCTGGAGGACTAGCGATGTACCAACCTTCACTGACTATGACAGTGCCACTTCCTGGAGGACTAGCGATGTACCAACCTTCACTGACTATGACAGTGCCACTTCCTGGAGGACTAGCGATGTACCAACCTTCACTGACTATGACAGTGCCACTTCCTGGAGGACTAGCGATGTACCAACCTTCACTGACTATGACAGTGCCACTTCCTGGAGGACTAGCGATGTACCAACCTTCACTGACTAGGGACAGTGCCACTTCCTGGAGGACTAGCGATATACCAACCTTCACTGACTATGACAGTGCCACTTCCTGGAGGACTAGCGATATGCCAACCTTCACTGACTATGGCAGTATCACTTCCTGGAGGACAAGCGAAATACCAACCTTCACTGACTATGACAGTGCCACTTCCTGGAGGACTAGCGATATACCAACCATCACCGACTTTGGCAGTATCACTTCCTGGAGGACTAGCGATATACCAACCTTCACTGGCTATGACAGTGCCACTTCCTGGAGGACTAGCGATATACCAACCTTCACTGACTATGGCAGTATCAATTCCTGGAGGACTAGCGATATACCAACCTTCACTGACTATGACAGTGCCACTTCCTGGAGGACTAGCGATATGCCATCCTTCACTGACTATGGCAGTATCACTTCCTGGAGGACTAGCGATATACCAACCTTCACTGACTATGGCAGTATCACTTCCTGGAGGACAAGCGAAATACCAACCTTCACTGACTATGACAGTGCCACTTCCTGGAGGACTAGCGATATACCAACCTTCACTGACTATGGCAGTATCACTTCCTGGAAGGCTTTACTAAAATCTAAGTAAATAATATCAAATTCTTTATCGTGGTCAACAGCCTCAAAAGCTTTACTTTACTTCAAGCATCTTCTGCTTCTATCAACTTTTCTGTACTTGACTGAAGAAGCCTACTGTGTAGGCGAAACGTTTCATAATAAAGATACCTAACTGTTGCATATGTGTCTTACCTAACAACCTGTCGGTATTTTATACCATTTTAATGTTAATCTGTCAGAC
>NC_069464.1:23330868-23378959 GCF_026875155.1 Cherax quadricarinatus | reverse complement strand
TTTGGCAGATGATGAGAAGTATAATGAGAAGAATTAAATCGATCGAGGATCAGGCAGACTACAAAAGAGACCTGGACAGGCTACACCTGGTCCAGTCAACTGGCCTTCCCCCCTTGAATTTAACCCCTGCAAATGCAGTCATGAATATACGGGAAGGGCAAAGAAAGACCGCAGGACACATTATAGTCTAAGTGGCCAAGACTCAAACCTCACTCAAGGAAAATAGACTTGGCGAGAGTAAAACACCGAGCAGAGCTCCTGAGGCGCACATCAAATCAGATAACTGCTGCAGGCATACAGGGCGTTGTATGGCAAACCTAAGGATAGCGTTCCGAAACCTCAGTAAGGAATCGTTCAAGACTCTGTTAACAGCATTTACGTCAGGCCCATACTGGAATATGCAGCACCATTTGGAATCCACACCTGGTCAGGCCGTCCAAGAAATTAGAGAAAGTTCTCCAAAGGTTTGCAACAAGACTAGTCCCAGAGTTAAGGAGGTACTGTCCTACGAAGAAAGGGTAAGGGAAATTGGCCTACGACACTGAGAACATGAGGGTCAGGGAGACACGATAAACGACTATAAAATACTGCGCCAGAATAGACAAGGCTACAAAGACAAAGATGTTCCGAGATGTGACACAGAAAGCAATGGGTCACAATGGAAGATGAAGACTCAGATGAGTCAAAGGAATGTAGAAGTATTTCTTCAGTCATAGAGTTGTCCAGGCAGTGGAATAAATCTAGAAAGTGATGTAGTGAGGCGGAACCATACACAGTTTTAAGTACGGGTTTGGATAAAGCTCAATGGAGGTCAGGGAGAGAGAAGACCCAGTAGCAAACAGTGAAAGATGCGGGGACCAGGACTATGACGTCGACCCCTGCAAAAACCCACAAATGGTTATTACAAGATAGAAGAGTACACCACACAAACACCATACAGGGCCAGGAGGCTGATGTCTCGACCCCTGCAACTCACAATATGGTAAAGTACACTCACAGGTCAGGAGTGTGTAAGGGCCCACAATGCTCGCCCAAAATTTTAGTGTTTTCCAAGGCGAGTTTTTTTAGAAAATTAGCAAGAAGCCATTGACTGCAATGAGCAGTGAACCAATCCAGAAAGTGGACAACGAAGTCTGAAAAGATGGAATAAGCGAGAGAACGTATGACATTTCAGGCCTACAGGGCAACCTTCTGCCACAGAGCTACAAAAAACCCAACTTATAATGACAAGAAAAACCTTCCTTAAGTCAGAAAAGTCAAGTTGTAAGTTTGGTTAGTGAGTGAACTGTGAGGTAGCATATAGCAGTGCGAAAACTGTGAGCCAAGGTATTATTTATATAGCACGTGCGAAACTGTGAGGTAGCATAAAGCACGTGGCGAAACTGTGAGGTATCATATAGCACGTGCGAAACTGTGAGGTAGCATATAGCACGTGCGAAACTGTGAGGTAGCATACAGCACGTGCGAAACTGTGAGGTAGCATATAGCACGTGCGAAACTGTGAGGTAGTATATAGCACGTGCGAAACTGTGAGGTAGCATATAGCACGTGCGAAACTGTGAGGTAGTATATAGCACGTGCGAAACTGTGAGGTAGCATATAGCACGTGCGAAACTGTGAGCTAGCATATAGCACTTGCGAAACTGTGAGTAGCATATAGCACGTTTGCGAAACTGTGACAGGTAGTAAATAAGCACGTTCGAAACTGTGAGGTAGCATAACACGTGCGAGACTGTGAAGTAGCATTATAAGCAACGTGCGAAACTGTGAGGTTAGCATATATCACGTGCGAAACTGTGAGGTAGCATATAGCATGGGGGGTCACGTGCTAAATATGTGAGGTAGCATATAGCACGTGCGAAACTGTGAGGTAGCATATAGCACGTGCGAAACTGTGAGGTAGCATATAGCACGTGCGAAACTGTGAGGTAGCATATAGCACGTGCGAAACTGTGAGGCAGCATATAGCACGTGCGAAACTGTGAGGTAGCATATAGCACGTGCGAAACTGTGAGGTAGCATATAGCACGTGCGAAACTGTGAGGTAGCATATAGCACGTGCGAAACTGTGAGGTAGCATATAGCATGTGCGAACTGTGAGGCCAGCATATAGCAGTGGCGAACTGTAGGTAGCATACAGCAAGTGCAAAAACTGTGGAGGTAGCATATAGCCCGTTTGCGAAAACTGTGAGGCAGCATACAGCGACGTGCGAAACTGTGAGGTAGTTATATAGCCCTGCGAACCTGCGAGGTAGCATATAGCACGTGCAAAACTGTGAATTAGCATATAGCACGTGCGAAACTGTGAGGTAGCATATAGCACGTGCGAAACTGTGAGGTAGCATATAGCACGTGCGAAACTGTGAGGTAGCATATAGCACGTGCGAAACTGTGAGGTAGCATATAGCACGTGCGAAACTGTGAGTGTAGCAAATATAGCAACGTGCGAAAACTGTATGTAGCATATAGCACGTGCGAAACTGTGAGGTAGCATATAGCACGTGCGAAACTGTGAGGTAGCATATAGCACGTGCGAAACTGTGAGGTAGCATATAGCACGTGCGAAACTGTGAGGTAGCATATAGCACGTGCGAAACTGTGAGGTAGCATATAGCACGTGCGAAACTGTGAGGTAGGCTATAGCACTGATAGCGAAACTGTGAGGCAGTCATATTAGCACGTGCGAAACTGCGAGGTAGCATACAGCAAGTGCAAAACTGTGAGGTAGCATATAGCACGTGTGAAACTGTGAGGCAGCATATAGCACGTGCGAAACAGTGAGGTAGCATATAGCACGTGCGAAACTTTGAGGCAGCATATATCACGTGAGAAATTGTGAGGTAGCATATAGCACGTGCGAAACTGTGAGGTAGCATATAGCACGTGTGAAACTGTGAGGTAGCACATAGCAAGTGCGAAACTGGATGTAGCCTATAGCCGTGCACTGTGAGGTAAGAATATAAGCACGTCGAAACTTGTGAGGAAGCTAAAGCACGTGCGAAACTGTGAGGTAGCATATAGCACTTGCGAAACTGTGAGGCAGCATATAGCAAGTGCGAAACTGTGAGGTAGCATATAGCACGTGCGAAACTGTGAGGTAGCATATAGCACGTGCGAAACTGTGAGGAAGCATATAGCACGTGCGAAACTGTGAGGTAGCATAATGCACGTGCGAAACTGTGAGGTAGCATATAGCACGTGCGAACTGTAGAGTAAGTATATACACATGCGAAACTGGTGGAGTTAGCATAATGCACAATCGTGCGAAACAGTGAGGTAGCATATAGCAACTGCGAAACTGTGAGGTCACATATATGCAAGTGCGAACTGTGAGGTAGCATATAGCACGTGCGAAACTGTGAGGCAGTATATAGCAAGTGCGAAACTGTGAGGTAGCATATATCACGTGCGAAACTGTGAGGTAGCATATAGCACGTGCGAAACTGTGAGGTAGCATATATCACGTGCGAAACTGTGAGGTAGCATATAGCCACGTGCGAAACTGGTGATGCAGCAGTGTAGCGCGTGAGCGAAACTGTTGAGGAAGCATATAAAATGTGCGAAACTGTGATGCAGCATGTAGCGCGTGCGAAACTGTGAGGTAGCATGTAGCGCATGCGAAACTGTGAGGTAGCATGTAGCGCATGCGAAACTGTGAGGTAGCATGTAGCGCATGCGAAACTGTGAGTAGAACATGTAGTGCATGCGAAACTGTGAGGTAGCAAGTAGCGCATGCGAAACTGACTGTGAGAGCATGTAGCGCTTGCGAAACTTGAGAGGTAGCCTATAGCACGTGCGAAATTGTGAGGTAGCAAATAGCAACGTGCGTAACGTGAGTTTAGCTAGAGCACTGCGAAACTGTGAGTTAGCATAAACACTGCGAAAACTTTGAGGTACATATAGCACGTGCTGAAACTGTGAGGAGAATATTAAAACGAGCGAAACTGTGAGGTAGCATTAGCACGTGGCCAAACTGTTAGGTTGCATATAGCACGTGGCGAAAACTGTGGAGGTAGCAAATAGCACTTGCCGAAAACCTGTTGAGGTAGCAATAGCACTTGCGAAACAGTGAGTAGCCATAAGGCCGTGGCGAAACTGTGAGGTAGCATATAGCACGTGCGAAACTGTGAGGTAGCATATAGCACGTGCGAAACTGTGAGGTAGCATATAGCACGTGCGAAACTGTGAGGTAGCATATAGCACGTGCGAAACTGTGAGGTAGCATATAGCACGTGCGAAACTGTGAGGTAGCATATAGCACGTGCAAAAACAACGAACAAAAGAAAGAAAGTAAAAACAAAATAAAAACATCATGACGGTTTGTATATCGCTAAGTCCCACCAGAAGTGAACTGCCATAGTCATGAAGGTTGGTATATCGCCAAGTCCCTCCAGGAAGTGATACTGGCCATCGTCTGTGAAGTTTGTATAATCGGCTAGTCCTCCAGGATGTTGATAACTGGCCATAGTCATAGAAGGTTAGCGTATATCGCAAGCCCTCCCAGGAAGGTGATACTGTCATAGTCTGTGAAGGCTGGTAAATCGCTAGTCCTCCAGGAAGTGATACAGCCATAGGTCCAGTGGAAGTGGTATAACGCTAGTCCTCCAGAATGATAACTGCCATAGTCAGTGAAGTGTTGTTATATCGCCTAGTCCTCAGTAAGTGATACTGTCATAGCTGTGAAGGCTGGTATATCGCCTATTCCTCCAGTAATGATACTGTGCCATAGGTCAGTTGAAGGTTGGTATTCGCTAGTCCTCCAGAATTGATACTGCCATAGTCATGTGAAGTTGGTATAACGCTAGTCCTCCAGGCGAGTGAGTAGGCGTGTCATAGTCCGTGAAGGTTGTATAATCGCTAGTCCCGTAGCAAGGACGTGGGAGATACTGTGCCAAAGGGTGTAGGACTGTGAAGGGTTGGAATATCGTGCTAGTCCCTCCAGAAGTGAAACTGCCATAGTCTGTGAAGTTTGGAATATCGCTAGTCTCCAGGAAGTGAAACTGTCATAGTATCTTGAAGGTTGGTAATATCGCTATCCTCCATGGTGGAAGTGGTACAGCCATAGTCCGTGAAGGTTGGTATATCGCTGAGTTTCCTCCAGGAAGTGAAACTGCCATATCACTGAAGGTTGGTATATCGCTAGTCCTCAGGACGTGATACTGCCATATGACTATGAAGTTGGTATATCGCTATAGCCTCCAGAAGTGATACAGCCATAGTCCTGTGAAGGTTGGTATATATTCGCAATCCCTACCAGAAGTGAGATACTGCCATAGACAGGGAAGGTTGGTAAATCTCTAGTCCTCCAGGAAGTGATACTGCCATAGTCAGTGAAGGTTTGTATATCCCAGTCCTCCAGGAAGGATTACTGCCATAGTCATGGAAGGATGGAATATCGCTAGTCCCTCCAGGGAGGAAGTGATACTGCCCATAGGTCA
The DNA here is from genome assembly GCF_026875155.1 of Cherax quadricarinatus. Taxonomy (NCBI): domain Eukaryota; kingdom Metazoa; phylum Arthropoda; class Malacostraca; order Decapoda; family Parastacidae; genus Cherax; species Cherax quadricarinatus. Next base: position 23,373,521 of record NC_069464.1, on the reverse strand, counting down.
GTTGAAGGTTGTATATCGCTAGTCCTCCAGGAAGTGTACTGCCAAAGTCAGTGAAGGTTGGTATAACGCTAGTCCTCCAGGAATGATAACTGCCAAAGTCCTGAAGGTGTGTATTTCCGCTAGTCCTCCAGGAAGTGATACTTCCATAAGTCAGTGAAGGGTTTGGTATATCGCTAGTCCTCCAGGAAGTGATACTGCCATAGTCAGTGAAGGTTGGTATATCGCTAGTCCTCCAGGAAGTGATACTGTCATAGTCAGTAAAGGGTTTGGGTTTATATCGCTAGTCCTCCAGGAAGTGATACTGTCATAGTCAGTGAAGGTTGGTATATCGCTAGTCCTCCAGGAAGTGATACTGCCATAGTCAGTGAAGGTTGGTATATCGCTAGTCCTCCAGGAAGTGATACTGTCATAGTCAGTGAAGGTTGGTATATCGCTAGTCCTCCAGGAAGTGATACTGCCATAGTCAGTGAAGGTTGGTATATCGCTAGTCCTCCAGGAAGTGATACTGCCATAGTCAGTGAAGGTTGGTATATCGCTAGTCCTCCAGGAAGTGATACTGTCTTAGTCAGTGAATGTTGGTATATCGCTAGTCCTCCAGGAAGTGATACTGCCATAGTCAGTGAAGGTTGGTATATCGCTAGTCCTCCAGGAAGTGATACTGTCATAGTCAGTGAAGGTTGGTATATCGCTAGTCCTCCAGGAAGTGATACTGCCATAGTCAGTGAAGGTTGGTATATCGCTAGTCCTCCAGGAAGTGGCACTGTCATAGTCAGTGAAGGTTGGTATATCGCTAGTCCTCCAGGAAGTGATACTGCCATAGTCAGTGAAGGTTGGTATATCGCTAGTCCTCCAGGAAGTGATACTGCCATAGTCAGTGAAGGTTGGTATATCGCTAGTCCTCCAGGAAGTGATACTGTCATAGTCAGTGAGTTGGTGTATCGCTAGTCCTCCAGGAAGTGATACTGCCATAGTCAGTGAAGGTTGGTATATCGCTAGTCCTCCAGGAAGTGATACTGCCATAGTCAGTGAAGGTTGGTATATCGCTAGTCCTCCAGGAAGTGATACTGTCATAGTCAGTGAAGGTTGGTATATCGCTAGTCCTCCAGGAAGTGATACTGTCATAGTCAGTGAAGGTTGGTATATCGCTAGTCCTCCAGGAAGTGTACTGCCATAGTCGGAGTGAAGGTTGGTATATCGCTAGTCCTCCAGGAAGTGATACTGTCATAGTCAGTGAAGGTTGGTATATCGCTAGTCCTCCAGGAAGTGATACTGCCATAGTCAGTGAAGGTTGGTATATCGTAGTCTCCAGGAAGTGATACTCTTAGTCAGTGAAGGTTGGTATAATCGCTAGTCCTCCAGGAAGTGATACTGCCATAGTCGTGAAGGTTGGTATATCGCAAGCCCTCCAGAAGTGATACTGCCATAGTCATGAAGGTTGGTTACTCGCTAGTCTCCAGGAAGTGATACTGCCATAGTCGTGAAGGTTTGGTATATCGCTAGTCCTCCAGGAAGTGATACTGTCATAGTCGTGAAAGGAGTTGGTGTATATCGCTGTCTTCAGGAAGTGATACTGTATATCCAGTGAAGGTTGTATTAATCGCTATTTCCCCCGGAAGTGATACTGCATAGTCAGTGAAGGGTTTTGGTTTCGCTAGTCCTCCAGAAGTGATACTGTTATAGTCGGAAGGTTGTTTACGCTAGTCCTCCAGAAGTGATACTGCATAGTCAGTGAAGGTTGGTATATCGCTAGTCCTCCAGGAATGATACTGTCATAGTCATGAAGATTGGTATATGGCTAGTCCTCCAGGAAGTGATACTGCCATAGTCAGTGAAGGTTGGTAATCGTAGTCCTCCAGAAGGGGAATGCCATATTCAGTGAAGGTTGGTATTCGCTAGTCCCCAGGAAGTGATACTGCATAGTCAGTGAAGGTTGGTATATCGTAGTCCCCCAGGAAGTGATACTGCCATAGTCAGTGAAGGTTGGTATATACGCTAGTCCTCCAGGAAGTGATACTGCCATATCATGAAGGTTTGGTATATCGCTAGCCCTCCAGGAAGTGAAAAGCCAAAATTCAGTGAAGGTTGGATATCGCTAGTCCTCCGGGATGATACTCCCATAGTCAGTAAAGGGTTGGTAATATCGCTATCCCCAGGAAGTGATATGCATAGTCATAAAGGGTTTGGGTATATCGCTAGCCCTCCAGGAATGTGTACGCCATGTCTGTAAGGTTGGATATCGCTAGTCCTCCAGAGTGATACTGTCCATAGCCCAGTGAAGGTGGTATATCGCAAAGTTCCTCCAGGAAGTGATACTGCCATAGCGTAAGGTTGGTATATCGCTAGCCCTCCAGGAAGTGATACTGCCATAGTCAGTGAAGGTTGGTATATCGCTAGTCCCCGGAAGTGATACTGCCTCAGTGTGTGGGGTTGGGATAATCGCTAGTCCTCCAGGAAGTGATACCCCCTTTAGTCATAAATTTTTGGGTATCGCTAGTCCTCAAGGAGTGATACTGCATATTCAGGATGGTTGGTATATGCTAGTCCCCCCAGGAAGTGATACTGCCACTGTCAGTAAAGGTTGGATATCGCTAGGCTCCAGGAAGTGATACTGCCATTGTCATGAAGGTTGGTATACCGTTTGTCCTCCGGGGTGAATTCCATAGTCAGTGAAGGTTGGTATATCGCTAGCCCCTCCAGGAGTGAACTGTCATAGTCAGGGGAAGGGTTTGGGTTTAAATTTTCGCTAGTCCTCCAGGAAGTGATACGTCATAGTCAGTAAAGGTTGGTATATCGCTAGCCCTCCAAAAAGTGAACTGCTTGTCAGTAAAGGTTTGGGTTTATCGTAGCCCCTCCGGAAGTGTTTCTGTCATGTCGTGAAGGTTGTTTTATCGTGTCCCCGGAAGGATACTGTCTAGTCATAAAGGGTTTGGGTATATGAGTCTCCAAAAAATGATACTGCCATATCAGTGAAGGTTGGTATATGCTAGTCCTCCGGGAAGTGATACTGCATAGTCAGGAAGGTTGGTTATCGTAGTCCTCGGAATGATATGCCTAGTCTAAAGGTTGGTATATCGCTACCCTTGGGAAGTGATACTCCATGTCTGAAGGTTTGGGTTTTAAATCGCTAGTCCCCCAGGAAGTGATACTGCTGTCAGTGAAGGTTTGGTTTTATCCTTCTCCAGAAGTGATGGGCCATGTCAGTGAGGTTTGGTATATCGTGTCCCCCAGGAAGTGTTACGCATGTCAGTAAAGGGTTGGTTTTGCTAGCCCCCCAGGAAGTGATACTGCCTAGTCAGTGAAGGTTGGTTTATCGCTGTCCTCCAGGAAGTGATATGTCAAGCATGAGGTTGGTATATCGTAGTCCTCCAGGGTGATACTGCCATGAGTGAGGTTGGTATATCGTAGTCCCCCGGGAAGTGTATGTCTTTGTCATGAAGGTTGGTATTCGCTATTCCCCCGGGAAGTGATACTGTCTGTCAGTGAATTTTGGTATATCGTAGTCCTCCTGGATTTTGATACTGTCAAGCAGTGAAGGTTTGGTATAGTGCCCCTCCGGGAAAGGTACTGTCTATCAGTGAAGGTTGGTTTAAACCTAGGATTTAAAAGGGCCTGTTACCCAGGTGTAATGGGGAAAATCCAGTAGAAAAATTTTAGATTTATATTACCCTTCCCCAATTTTAAACGGGCAATTGTAATTGTACGTGTAAAAAAGTGCACCCCAGGTAAGCAAAGCAGAAATAAAAGCCACAAGATAGCAGCCCCGGTGCTTCCCCCAGCTCTAGAAGGGTGACAAGGGAGCAGGAGGCGGTATCCAAATTTAACCTCTGCGATTGCAACCCACCTTCTTATTGGTAGAACCTGGTCCTGTTAAAAGTGGGGCCCCATATCAACTTTGAAATTGGTTCGTGGTTGGGGGAGATACCTGTAAATGAGGTTGGCCCGCGCCGAAAAAAAGGTTACTTTACCTTTTGCATGCCACACCCCCCCCCCCGAGAAGGCTCAGGTTTAGGCTCCCACCTCCCAGTGGAACCGTGCCGCCAGGGCACAAAATAAGGGGGACCGCCTATCCTCTCACCATCCAACTTTAGATAGAGCTCGTTTTCCCTAGTGCCAAAGCCAAACCCCTAAATCAGAGTGAGAAGCATCGTAGGCCAACTAGGCCCCAAGTTCAGCGGACGGTAGCCGACCCCCTCACTAAAAAACCCCACTTCAGGGGTTTTAAAAAAAAGAGCTTTGAAAGGGGGGTTACCACAAATACATCCAAACCCAAATAAAATATTAAACTAGGACTCTTGACAAAGAGTCTGCCAAACATTTTCTTTCCCGGGAAAATTTTTAATTAATTTTTATTTAAATGGGGCTTAGCCTGGGTCCAACGCATAACCTTGTGTTGTGATTTTATGGCTTGGAGATAGACAAAAGGGGTTTTGATCACTTGGATTGTGACCCCCTGCGATGTCTGGCCCAAAAAAACATCGAAATGTTCCAAAAGCCATTTCCAGCGCGAGGGTTTCTTTTTCAAGGTAGAGTAAGCTCTCTGATGTGGCGGGAACTTTAGCTGAAAAAGTATGCGATTTTTTGAGCCCTTTTTCCCCGTTTTGTAATATACCGCCCAACCCGACTCACAAGCATCAACTGTAATGAAAAAGGGTTTGGGAGAAGTCTGGAGAAGGGAATGGGTGCAGGCAAAAATCTTTTTGCTTTTTAAAAGCAGGTTACAATCTGACGCCCAATTAAAGGGAATTTTAGACTGGTAAGAGAGGTAAGAGGGGCTACAATTTGAGAATTTCTTACAGAATTTTCTTTTTAAAATCCGATCATGCCTGGGAAAAAGTTGAAGAGTTTTCCCTTTCTGGGGAACTGGAATTTCTTTACCCGAAAAAAACTTTAGAAAGTTTGGGTGCAACATTACCATACCTATTTTCTGGCCTAGAAAAGTGACGTGGGCTGGCCCCAAAAGGAAATTTTAGAAAAATTAAACTGTTAATTGGGAATTCTTGGGTCTAAAAGAGTTTTAAGTTAATAGGTGTTGATCCCAGATCAGCCCCCCCCCCCAAATATATCTAGGTTGTGCGTCCCTTAAAGCCCTTTAATTCCCCGATGGAGGGTTTTTGGGAAAAAAGGGGGGGGAATTTTTCTTTCCGAAGGGGGTAGCTGTATATGTAATGACCCCCGGGAAATTCGAAGGCAGAGATTTCCTTGCCTTATCTGTCAAAGGTACCTGATATTTTCCCTTAAGGGATCAAATTTGGACAAAAAAGTAGCCTTACCACAAAGTCAATTACGTCATCCAGAGAGGAAGAGGGTAAGCATCTGAAATTGTGACCTCGTTCATTTTAGGGTGTCTGTGCACTTACGAAACCCTCCATCAGCCTTTTTTTTACAGGATGCCGGTGAAGCCCGGATGTGACCCCTCCACTAAACATGTTTAACAAGAAGTCTACTTCCTGCTGAAGTAGCCTTTGCTTTTCAGGATTTAGCTCTTTGGGGGAGAGTTTTAATTGGTTTAGATTTTCCCCACTTTTAATCATGGTAACCTAACGTACTTTTTTTTCGGCACACCCGAAAAAAATTGGGATATGACTGTAGAAGCTCAGTTAAATTTGTTGTTTTGTTTTTCAGTAATCCACCCATTAACGGGTGGATCCTTGAGGAGGACGTTTTGAAAGTTTGTTTAATTTCAGAGTAGAGTGCAAAAGGTCAGATCGTCTCAGAGGTAGAGGCAGAGTCATTAGGGGACTTTTCTGGGTTGAAAGGCCTTGTTTTGTTTTTAATGTGGAAAGTTTTTGTTTTTGGGGGTTTTTTCATGGGAGTCCAAAAATTTAATCAGATAATCTATTTTTCTATCTGCATGGCCCCGTAAATTAGCTTTAAAGGGTGTGGCCGGGGTATAGGTTCCTGCCCCAAACCTTTTCCCCTGGATGGGAAGGAGCGAATTGTGCATTCTCTGTCTCCCTCTGTTTCTCTTATTTGAGCTATCTTTGGGTTTAGCCGGGGCAACTCCGTCCCACCTGCAACCCTTAAAGACGGGTTGTAGGTGCTGAGCTTACGTTTCTCCCACCCATCCTTCTTTGGCCCCCGAAGAGGCCCTGTACTTTGTGCCCAAAAATCAGCTAAAGGATATCCGTAGACCTTGACCGTTTTTTCTTTGAGAACAGAAAAACGGTAGAGATTCTCCCAATCGTCGGGAAAAAGTGCATGCAAAAACTTCTCTCATTTTTTTAATTTTTTGGGGGAATTTTCCAAGGGCCTTTGGGCTGAGGGTGATAGGCGTGGTAGTTGTGAATTATCCCTAACTGTTAAAACTTCCCTAATGCTTTGGCAGTAGTTAGTACCTTGATATTTGTTAGTTTTGGGAAAGCCAAACAAGAAAAGAATTTTTTTTAAAACTTTGAGAATAGCTTTAGTATTGATAATACGCTTGGGATCGCTTCAGGATATTGGTTACTTTATCCCAAAATTTTAAATAAATACTGATTTTCCCCGTTTTTCTTTGTTGGACCCCAAATCTTAATTTTAAACTGCAAAGGTTCTCCCCTCGCAGGTTTTGGGTTGGAGAGGGTGCAGGTTTAAAGGATGCCAGGTTTTCCCAAATTGTGAATTCTCGGCAAAAAAACCCAATTTTTATTCTTCCATCTTTTTTTTAATTTTGGCCAATTTAAAAATTTTTTGTGATTCTATACAAGGTTTTTGTAATTCCCTAAGTGCCTCCCAAGAGTATTATGAGTATATTTAAAATTGGAGGTCTTACTTGGTTGGAAACCACTAACCTGTGTTTAATTGCCGGGGCCCCCTTTTTCCTTACCAGTACAGTGCCCAAAACCCAAACATTATTTTTAACTTCATATTGACTGGAGACCCCAAAAAGGTTTACCCTGGCTGCGAAAAAGCGAATTTTAAAGAAGGGGCCTTTCGTTTGTTCCCCCGGAAAGGACGTCCCTCGGGCATGGGAAAAAGGCATCTGGCAACCTGCCCTGGGAATAGGAAAGGGTTGATCGGGGTTGTTACTTGATTTCGGCTCGGCCCGGGTTTTGTTTTAAACAACGTGGCTATTCCGAGATCGGAGTCTTTCCCAAAGGGTTGGTCAAATTCTCCCAGACAACCCCTTTGGGTGTTCCCCTTATGGCCAACACTGGAGAGCATTAATCATTATAGGGTTTAGGCCGAAAATAACAGTAGTATGTTTTACCCTAATAACATGGTTTTTATGGGAAATCCTTTTGAGACACCTCAGTCAAGTACCCAGTGTATTTTTGCCTGTACATAAATTTTATGAAAAAGGAAGAAATATAGCTCCCCCATAGGCTTCCAATAAAATGGGAAATTTAAGGGAAGTATTCTCTGAAAGGGGGAATATTTTTCTCTGACAAGTGAGAAAAATGCTCCCCGATTCTAAAGGTTTTATTTAGTTGTTCTGAGTTTTCCCGAAGGGGAAAAAGACTTTCCCTAATAAGGGGCATACCTTTTTTTTACTTTTCTAGGGGACATGTTCTGGGTATTAAGATTTTTTCCCCTGGGTTTGAGGTTTTTTGGGGGAGTTGGGAATGATGTGGAAACCCTTTATTACCCTGAAGCAGACGACGGTTGCCCTTTACTCCCTGATGACGTTGCAAGTGGTGTGTTTGGTGGTGCCTCTCTGGATATTTTTGTCGAGATGCTCCATAAGTAGTTTGTCTCCGCAGGGGGACCTTTGTTGAGAGCGTGGCTCACCAGGTGATTAGTTGGAGTCGTAGCGCTCTCCCTGGCTGGCACTTATTTTCCAAGTTGTCGATCTTGTCACGCAGATGTTGAAAAGAGAGGGCGGGGCCGCTCGGGCAAGGACGGTTCGTTTCGAAGGTATCAGCCCCCCCTGGCTGCCTCCAATCAGGGTTAATCACGATCCTGCGAAAGACACGAACCTTGGGCCCCCAGACTCCAGAGGTTATCAATCAGAATAAGCTGCACCCGCTCCTCAAAGTTGAGACACCCCTCGCTTTATACCAGCTGGTAAAAAAGCTTTGGTTTGCTGTTCACAAAGTCCACGGGGTTTACCAAGCTGCCGCCCGTTCAATTTGAAGGGCTTACGTTTTTTTTACTGGGTTTTATGTATTTGCTCCCCCAAAACTTGGTCTTCATATTTGATAATCAGAGAAATTTAGCGTCAGTTAATACCCAGTAAATTCCTGTGCCTTACCCTTTTATTTGAAACCAAAGCTGCCCCGTGCTGTTCGGCCACCTCAAGGCTCGAGCCTGATTTTCGAAGTTTCGAAAAATTTTTCGTTGGCCCCTTGAAGCGGGGGAAAAAGCTGTATGTTTTTTGTAAACCCGAAAATCGTTTACAGAATGCGAAAAACTGCCCTTTTTCTTTCCCTATCAAATTTTCCCCTTTCGAATGCTCTCGTTCCCTGTTTGCCCGGGTAATTTTTTTCACTCAAGTGCCAACGCGTTGGGTTCACCTCGAGAAACCCAGCTGCACCATAGACCCTTTTGTCCGTAGGTGTTATCTTCCTCATGCGAAAAAATAAGGTTTTGCCCCCGCTCCCGTTTTGAGGGGAAGGGTTTATGTCCATCTTTCTTTCAATAAGTTTGTCAGCAATAAGTGAACGCAGTTGCGCGCTGTGAGAGTGCTTTTTTAGGGAAAGCCCAAAGGAACGAGCAAATTTTCCAACAACGTGTAGGGGGAAAATTTTGGTAGGTTATGCAAAGTATATGCCACACAGGCGTCTGATCGTCTAGGGGCATAAGTTATTCGTAGCCAGTACGAATACCCCAAAGTAACTGTAAATTTGCGAAAACGCTTTGGGTATGCAAAACGATTGCAGAAACGCATACAAGCAAAAACCCATGCACACAGATTTGCCGTAGCGGGAAACGAGCACACGAAAAGTAGTGCGTGCTGTTGAACGATACACAATAGCAAGGCTGTCATAAACAATGACCGCAAAAATTTTTTAAAGCGGGAAACAGCAACTACACAATGTTCCCTACAAATTCCCCCAAGTAACCGTTTCTCTAAGTCCGCTCTGGAAGGTCCCCATTACAACCCAGGATTTCAAATGGCTGTTATCCCCGGGGGGAAGGGGCAAAATAAAACCCGTAGAAAAGTTTAGACTTATATTTTCCTTCCCAATTTAAACGCAAAATGTACACTATGTACGTGATAAAAATTGTGATCCCGGTTAAGCTGAGAAATAGAAGCCACAAGATAGAGACCCTGCTTTAAACCCGCTCTAGAATGGGAAGACAAGGGGAGAAGGAGAGCGGTATCCACTTTAAACCCTTCGTTGTCAATCCCACCTTTTATTGGCTAGAACCTGGTTTACTAGTTGAACGTTGGGGCCCCCTCATCAAAATCTTAGCAACCGGTTCGCTGGTTGGGGGAGTGCCGTAATGAGGGGGGTGCCATGCGCCGAATAAAGGTTACGTATCTTTGCATGCCAAGTTGGTTTATCGCTGTCCTCCAGGAAAATGATATGCCATAGTCAGTGAAGGGTTTGGGATATCGTAGTCCCTCCAGGGAAAATGATCGTCTAGTCAGTGAAGGTTGGTATATCGCTAGCCTCGGGTGTACTGCCTAGTCATGAAGGTTGGAAAATTCGCTATCCTCCAGGAAAGTGTACTGATAGTCTAAAGGTTTGGTATACGCTAGTCCTCCGGAATGATTGGTTTTTGTCTGAAGGGGGTTTATACCCCCTAGTCCCCCAGGAAGTGTATGTCTTAGTCGTGAAGTTGGTATATCGCTGCCCTCAGGAAGTGATATGCTAGTCATAAAGGTTTGTTTTTTCGCTAGTCCTCCGGGAAAAGTGAACTGCCATAGTCATGAAGGTTGGTATATCTAGCCCTCAGGAATGTCTGCCTTAGTCATAAAGGGTTTGGGTATACCCCTAGCCCTCGGAAGTGATACTGTTTTTAGTCTAAAAGGTTGGTATATCGCTGTCTCCAGGAAAACGTGATTACTGCATGGTCACTAAAGGGTTTGGGTTTTTATCGTTTAGTCCCCAGGAAGTGATCTGTATGTCTGAAGGTTGGTAATCGCTAGTTCAGGAAGGAACTGCCTAGCAAAAGGGTTGGTATTCGCTAGTCCCCCAGGAAGTGATACTGTCTAGTCATGAAGGGTTTGGGTATCTTTTGCCCTCCAGGAAGTGATACTGCATAGTCACTGAAGGTTGGTATTTCGCTAGCCCCCAGGAAGTGTATGTATAGTTAAAGGGTTTGGGTATATCGCTTTTCCTCGGAAGTGATATGCCTTAGTCATGAAGGTTGGATATCGATCTCCAGGAAGTGATCTGCATAGTCACTGAAGGTTGGTTTACGTGTCTCGGGAAAGTGATTTGTTGGGTTTTTGGAAGGTTGGTTATCGCTAGTCCCCCGGGTGATATGCATGTCGTAAAATTTGGTATATCGCTAGCCTCCAGGAAGTGATATGCAGTCATAAAGGGTTGGTATATCGCTGCCCTCCAGGAAGTGATACGCATAGTCACTGAAGGGTTTGGTATATCGTAGTCCCCCGGGAAAAGTGATACTGCATAGCATGAGGTTTTGGATTCGCTAGTCCCCCAGGAAGTGTTGATTCATAAAATTTGGGTATATCGCTGCCCCTCCGGGAAAAGTGATTCCTAGCCCTGAGGTTGGTATATCGTAGTCCTCCGGGAAAGTGTTTCTGCTTTTCCTAAAAGGTTGGTAATCGTTAGTCCCCCGAAGTGATATCCCATGTCATAAAGGTTTGGGTATATCGTTTCCCCCGGGAAAGTGATACTGCTAGTCATAAAGGGTTTGGGGTATATCGCTGTCCCCCAGAAGTGATATGCCATAGTTAAAGGGTTGGTATTCGTAGTCTTCCAGGAGTGTACTGATAGTCAGTGAAGGTTTTTTATCGTATCCCCAAAAGTGTACTGCAAGTCTAAAGGTTGGTATTCGATTCCCCCCAGGAAGTGTACTGCCTGTCACTAAAGGTTGGGTATATCGCTGCCTCCAGGAAAGTGATACTGTATAGTCGGAAGGTTGGTATATCGAAATCCTCCGGGAAGGTCTGCCATGTCATGAAGGTTGGTATATGCAGTCCCCAGGAAGTGATAGTCTTAGTCTGAAGGTTGGTATATCGTTTATCCTCCAGGAAGTGATATGCCTAGTACTAAAAGGTTGGTAATGTAGTCCCCGGGAAAGTGTACGCATAGTCAAAAGGGTTTTGGTATATCGCATCTCCAGGAAGTGTCGCCTAGCCTGAAGGTTGGTTTTTTAGAGTCCCCCAGGAAGTGTACTGCATGTCAGTGAAGGTTGGTTACGCTAGTCTCCAGGAAGTGATTGTTTAGTCATGAAGGTTGGTTATCGCTGTCCCCCGGAAAAGTGATTGCCTAGTCGTGGGGGGGGGGATATCGCTAGTCCTCCAGGAAGTGATACTGCATAGTCAAAAGGGTTTGGTATATCGTGCTCCGGGAAGTGTACTAATAGTCGGGAAGGTGGTAATCGTATCCCCCGGGAAAGTGATACTGCATAGTCATGAAGGTTTGGGTTTATTCTTTTTCCCTCCAGGAAGTGATCTGCCTAGTCTGAAGGTTGGTATTCGCTAGTCCCCGGGGGAGGGGTATGCCATGTACTGAAGGTTGGTTATGCATTCCCCCGGGAAAAAGTGATGACTGTCATAGTCGGGGAAGGTTGGTATATCGCTTATGTCTCAGGAAGGGGTACGGGGTCATAGTCAGTAATTTGGGTATATCGCTGTCCCCCAGGAAGTGATATGTCTAGCCCTGAAGGTTGGTATTCGTATTCCTCCGGGAAAAGTGATTGTCTTGTCATAAAGGTTGGTATTCGTACCCCCGGGGGAAGTGATATTCATAGTCGTGAAGGTTGGTATATCTTTAGTCCCCCGGGAAATTGAACTGTTAGTCATGGGGGTTGGTATTCCTATCCCCAGGAAGTGATATCTAGTCAGTAAAGGGTTTGGGTTTTATCGCTGCCCTCGGGGAAAGTGATACTGTCAATAGTCATGAAGGTTGGGTATATCGCTGTCCTCCAAAAAAAGAAATGCTAGTCACGGAAGGTTGTATAGCTAGTCCTCGGAAAGTGATTGCCTGTCATAAAGGTTTGGTTATCGTAGCCCTCCAGGAGTGTCTGCATGTCGGAAGGTTTGGGTTTATTCCTAGTCCTGGGGTTTTTGTATGCTAGTCAGTAAAGGGTTTGGGTTATATCGCTAGTCCCCCCGGGAAGTGATTTCCCATAGTCATAAAGGTTGGTTAAGTAGCCCCTCGGGAAAATGATACGCCATGGGTCAGTAAAGGTTTGGATATCGTAGTCCTCCAGGAAGTGTATGCCATAGTCGTGAAGGTTGGTAATCGCTAGCCCCTCCAAAAAAGTGTATCCCATGTCATGAAGGTTGGTATTCGTGTCCCCAGGAAGTTTACTGCCATGTCATGAAGGGTTTGGGTTATACCTATCCCCAGGAAGTGATATGCCATAGTCTTTAAAGGGTTTTGGTATACGCTAGTCTCCGGGAAGTGATCTGCCATAGTCATGAAGGTTGGTATATCCCCTTTCCCCCAGGAAGTGTCTGCCATGTCACTGGGTTGGTATATCGCTAGTCCCCCAGGGGTGATACTGTAGTCATGAGGTTGGTATATGCTACCTCCAGGAAGGGATACCTTTTTTTTCCTTTTTTTTTCCCTGAAGGTTGGTATATGCTTCCCCCAGGAAGTGTTACTGCATTTTAGGAAGGTTTGGGTATATCGTATTCTCCGGGAAAGTGTACTGCATAGTCTAAAGGTTTGGGTAACGAGTCCCCTGGAAGTGATACGCCAAGTCATGAAGGTTTGGGTTTTCGCTAGCCCCCGGAAAAGTGTACTGCCATAGTCTGAAGGTTGGTATATCGTGTCCTCAGGGGTGTACTGCCATAGTATAAAGGTTTTGGTATATCGCTAGTCCTCCAGGAAGTGATACTGCCATGCCCTGAAGGTTGGTATATCGCAGTCCCCCAGGAAGTGTACTTTTTATAGTCAGTGAAGGTTTTTTATATGCAAAGTCCTCCAGGAAGTGATACTGCATGTCATGAAGGTTGGTTATCGTAGTCCCAGGAAGTGTACTGCCTTTGTCTGTGAAGGTTGGTAATCGCTAGTCCCCCAAAAGTGTTACGCCATGTCGTAAAGGTTTGGTTTATCGCTGTCCCCCGGGAAGTGATACTCCCTTTTGTTTTGAAGGTGGTTTTAACGTGTCCTCCGGGAAGTGTACGCCCATAGTCGTGAAGGTTGTTATCGCTGTCCCCAAAAGTGATATCCCTTAGTTTGAAGGTTGTTTTATGTAGTCCTCCGGAAGTGTTACTGCAAGTCATGAAGGTTGGTTATCGCTATCCTCCAGGAAGTGTATCCCCTAGTCTTTGAAGGGTTTGGTATATCGCTAGCCTCCAGGAAATGATATGCCTAGTCAGTGAAGGGGGTATTCGCTAGCCCTCAGGAAGTGACTGCATATTTGTAAAATTTTTGGTATATCGTAGTCCTCCGGGGAGTGATACTGCCTGGTCATAAAGGTTGGTATATCGCTAGCCCTCCGGAAGTGTTACTGCCATAGTCCTAAAAGGTTTTTGGTATATCGTATTCCCCCGGGAAAGGGGATGCCTATTTGTAAAGGTTGGTTTCGTAGTCCCCGGAAGTGATACTCCCATAGTCAGTGGGTTTGGTATTCGCTATTCCTCCAAAAAAAGGGGGTTGCCATGTCGTAAAGGGTTGGTAATCGAGTCATCCGGAAGGGTATGCCCATAGTCTTAAAGGTTGGTATATCGCTAGTCCTCCGGGAAAGTGATCTGCATAGTCTGTGAAGGTTGGTAAATCGCTAGTCCTCAGGAAGTGTATGCCATAGTCAGGAAGGTTGGTATACGCTGCCCTCCAGAAGGAACTGCTATCATGAAGGTTGGTATATCGCTAGTCCCCGGAAAGTGATACTGTCTTAGTATTGAAGGTTGGTATATCGCTAGTCTCAGGAATGATTGCATAGTCATGGAAGGTTGGATATCGCTATTTCCTCCGGAAGGATACTGCATGTCATAAAGGGTTGGTATATCGCAGTCCCCGGGAAGTGGTTTACTGTCCTTAGTCAGTGAAGGTTGGTATATCGTAGTCCCCCAGGAAGTTTACTGTCATAGTCAGTGAAGGTTGGTTATCGCTGTCCCCCAGGAAGTGATACTGCATAGTCAGTGAAGGTTGGTATATCGCATGTCCTCCAGGAAGTGATACTGCCATAGTCATGAAGGTTGGTTTATATCGCTAGTCCTCCAGGAAGTGTACTGCCATAGTCAGTGAAGGTTGGTATATCGCAGCCCTCCGGATTGATACTGCATGTCATAAAGGGTTTGGTATATCGCTAGTCCTCCAGGGAGTGATACTGCCATAGTCATAAAGGGTTTGGGTATATCGCTATTCCTCAGGAAGTGATACTGCATAGTCACTGAAGGTTGGTATATCGCTATTCCTCCAGGAAGTGATACTGTTAGTCATGAAGGTTGGTATATCGCAAATTCCTCCAGGAAGTGATACTGCCATAGTCACTAAAGGGGTTGGTTTATCGCTAGTCCTCCAAGTCCCCCCAGGAAGTGATACTGCCATAGTCTAAAGGTTTTGGTTTATATCGTTTCCTCCAGGAAGTGTACTGCATAGTCTAAAGGTGGTAAAATCGTAGTCCCCAGGAATGAAATTGAATCGTGAAGGTTGGTAATCGCTGCCAGGAAGTGATACTGCCATAGTCAGTGAAGGTTGGTATATCGCCAGTCCTCCAGGAAGTGATACTGCCATAGTCAGTGAAGGTTGGTATATCGCTAGTCCTCCAGGAAGTGATACTGCCATAGTCAGTGAAGGTTGGTATATCGCTAGTCCTCCAGGAAGTGGCAGTGCCATAGTCAGTGAAGGTTGGTATATCGCTAGTCCTCCAGGAAGTGATACTGCCATAGTCAGTGAAGGTTGGTATATCGCTAGTCCTCCAGGAAGTGATACTGCCATAGTCAGTGAAGGTTGGTATATCGCTAGTCCTACAGGAAATGGCACTGTCATAGTGAAGGTTGGTATACTGCTAGTCCTCCAGGAAGTGGCTCTGTCATAGTCAGTGAAGGCTGGCATGTCGCTAGTCCTCCAAGAAGTGGCACTGTCATAGTCAGTGAAGGTTGGTATATCAGTAGTCCTCCTGGAAATGGTACTGCCGTAGTCAGGCTGTGTGTTACATATAAGAAAAGAAATGAAGTTACCAGTGGAAAAGTGTAAACACTTGAGGGGAACTCAGAACCCCAGGTTTACTGAAGCAGCGATTCAGTGGGACACCCTCACAGACTCCTCCAGTAGACCAGCTCCTCCGAAAGAGCGCAAACAGTCCCACTGGGACAAACCGATTATGGGAAAAATCGCCAATACAATGATCTTCAACGCTTCAGGAAAGGACAAAGCTCGTCTCTTGGCAGTGAAGGCACAACACTCAGGAGATTTCCTCTTAGCTGTTTCCAGTTCCTTCCTGGGCACCCGTCTCGACCCACAGACCTTTCGTATTGGTGTTGCTCTTCGCCTAGCCGCCCCCATCCTTATCGAACATAGGTGTATTTGCGACAGGTCGACAGCTGATTAATTCGGACTTCATGGTCTCGTGTGTCACACAGCAGAAGGGAAGAATGCCAGACATGAGGAGGTCAGTGACATCATAAAGAGAAGCCTCGCCACAGCCCGTTGCCCAGCTCAACGGGAACCCCAAGTACAGAGGTCTCATAGAAGTCAAAAGCGTCCTGATGGAGCCACTATGCTACTCTGGAAGGATGGAAAGCAGATTGCCTGGGACTACACCTGTGCTGCCACATTGGCAGACACCTACTTGCCATAGTTCGTAGGGGATGGGGGTGGAGCTGCCAGCCACAGGGTGACCCAGAAGATCCACAAATATGAAGACCTTCCCCCTTGCTATAACTTCATGCCAATAGGGTTGGAGACCCTTCTGGCATGGGGCAAGTTTGCTCTAAAGTTCCTCAAAGAGCTGGTTGAAAAGCTCATCGTAGAAACCGAGGACCACAGGGCGACCAGCTTCCTCTTTCAGAGACTCAGTGTTGCGATCCAGAGAGGAAATGCCTGCAGCATTCTAGGCACACGGCCCACCGCCGGGGAGCTGGATGAAGTATTCGAGATGTAGCTCTGAGTTACCTATGTTGTTTCACTTTCTATTGTATTTTTGTGAATGTTTTGTCAATGTATTTTGTCTTTAAATAAAATATACTTTAAACGTAGGGGTTGGTACGAGAAAATTCTCAAACAGCCCCAGGGAGAACGTTGAGTTTTCCCTGAAGCAAGTTTATTCTTTTCTCTGAGGATGAGGGTCCCTAGGACAGTTCTAGGAATATATATATATATATATATATATATTATATATATATATATATATATATATATATATATATATTATATATATATATATATATAAATATATAAATATATATATATATATATATATATATATATATATATATTATATATATATATATATAATATATATATATATATAGATGGGGTCCACCTCTGGTGTAAATTGTGGGACCCATAGCCTCGGAGAAGTGGATAAAAAGGCTTCAAGGAAGAATATTTGGATTTCTTCCTGAAGCCGTTTGAATATTCCACTTCCCCTACCACCCCATCTTTTAATATATATTTTTTTTACCAATAGGAATATTTTATTACATAATATGGTACAGAAAATTTAAGAGATACATTGTTGATATAAAGGTGGCATACAAGGTACATGTTGTTACGTGTGTATCACCGATTATAAGGCGAAAATCTCATCCAGCTCCTCAGAGCTGGGGCGTGTGCATAAAAAACAGCAGGCATTACCCCTTTGAACAGCCGCACTGAGCAGCTGGAACAGAAAACTAGCTGCCCTGGGATCCCTAGTTACCCTGATGAGTCTTTTTCCCAGCTCCTTAAGGAATTTAGATGCACACTTTCCCCATGAGCCAAGGGTCTCTGAGCCTATGGGAACAAACATATAATGATGGGCAAGTTCTCCATATTTTCTAGACTTTTGGGACTCCCTGAAGCTGGCAGCTTCCCCTCCTTCCTCCCTGGTGTATTGGAGATAGGTATCAGCTAAGGTAGATGCACATGTATAGTCCCACACCACCTGCTTCCCATCTGTCCAGGCTTGAAGGGTGATACCATCTGGACGCTTCTGGCTACCATCAGATCTGCATAGTTGGGGTGGCTCCCTTGCTGCTGGGCATCCAGCTGTTGTGAGGCTCCTCCTGATAATGTTATTAACCTCCTCATGTCTTGCAATCTTTCCCTCGGATTTACGGCACACAAGACCATGGTACTCGAATCGGTCTGCTGTTTCACTGCCACAAATACACCTGTGTTCGGCGAGAATAGGGGCGGCAAGTCGAAGGGCAACACCGATGCGGATGGTCTGTGGGTCGAGGCGTGTGCCATGGCTGGAGTTGGGAACAGCCAACAGAAAGTCCCCAGCATGTGGGGCTCTCACTGCCAGGAGGCGGGCTCTATCCTTCCCTGACACACTCTGAAGCATTGTTTAGGCTATATTTTCCACTATTGGACCATCCCAGTGCGATTGTTTGTAGTTGTTGGGGGGAGCAGGTCTGGCTTCAGAGCCCGTTAGATTATCCCAGATCATTGCTCCGTCAATGAATTTTTGGTCCTGGACTCCAATCTTGTCCCTAAGATGTTCAGGGAGAATCGGTGCTGCAAGCTCTCTGGATGCAATACACGAGGACAGAAAAGCAGGTAACACAATCTGTGATGACTTGCGGACACCAATGCCTCCTAGTCTGACTGGAAGTGTAGCTTGGTTCCACTGCCCGTCATCTAGAGTAAGGTTAAGTACTTCGTAAAAATCTGCCTCAGAATACTGTCATATTCGTGCAGTATAGGGTTATCATATGAAGGTGCACATCTTAGGAAATATGTCAACCTGGGCAGACTCAAGCACTTTGTGAGAAGGTACAAGGCATCGTTGGTGTCCAGCTTGCCTATTCGTTGTTCCATTCTCCTTAACTCTTCCAATTTCTTCCTGAGAATTGTGTTAATGGCATTGCTTCGCAGAGGTGCTCCTAGCAAGACACTATTTGTGGGGGCAATGAGTGCTGCTCCTGGTAGTTTTGATCTCACTGCATTTATCACTTGTTGACTGACTGAGATGACTTCACATTTGGATGGATTCAGGACGAGACCCATTTCCTGTCCCCGTGTCATTACCTGTGTAAGGTCATGTAGGAGGGACTCCTTTGTACCTGCAAGTGTGCCATTATCTAGGAACCAGATGTTTAGCTCGCTGGTCAGTCTGACTGTGATTTCCCTAACTGCTATACAGAAGAGAAATGGTGCAAGAGGATCTCCTTGTTGGACACCCTCCGATGATGTGATTTCATGCTCTCCAAAGAGAAGCATTGATTCCTTGCTATACCCAGCTGAAACAAAAGGGAAGAGACCAGGGAAATGTTTTTGTACTGCTGCTAATACCACGTCTCTTTTCAGGAGATTGAACGCATTCTTGAAATCTAATTTTACCACTGCATTGTCCTCAGGCAGGTTGTTGATATACGCCCTTGTTGCATGAACCGCTGCTTCACTTCCTTGAGGACCCCAAAGCCAAGCTGGTTTGGTTGAAGCATCATGGCTGCCTGTGCACGAATACTTCGGACAGCAGCTTTGGATACGAGGCGGCGTAACGTGTTGCCTACTGCAATTGGCCGAATTCCTCCATCCTTCTTTTTAAGTGCACAAAGTGTTGCACCAAAAAAGAAAGGTCTAATTTCATCAGGGATCAGACCAGCCAAGGAATTGTTGACGAACCTTGTGATCTCTGCAATTTCCCCAATAACTGGATTAACCATTTCCTTTAAATGCTGTGGCCTTATTCCAGTGTAACCCCCAGCAGAACCAGATGGGAACGACATTATTGCTTTGTAGGTAGTAGGTTGGTAGACAGCAGCCACCCAGGGAAGTACTACCGTCCTGCCAGATGACTGTGAAACAGAAACCTGTAACTGTTTTGCATGATGGTAGGATTGCTGTTTTTTTTTTGTCTCATAAACACGCTAGATAACAGGGATATCTTGCTACTCCTACTTACACTTTGGTCACACTTCACAGACACGCACATGCATATATATAAACATACATCTAGGTTTGTCTCCTTGTCCTAAATAGCTCTTGTTCTTCTTTATTTCTTCTATTGTCCATGGGGAAGTGGAAAAGAATCTTTCCTCCATAAGCCATGCTTGTCGTATGAGGCGACTAAAATGCAGGGAGCAATGGGCTAGTAACCCCTTCTCCTGTAGATATTTACTAAAAAGCAGAAGAAGAAAAACTTCATAATATATATATATATATATATATATATATATATATATATATATATATATATATATATATATATATATATATATATTATATATATATATATGTCGTGCCGAATGTGTAAAACTGGTCAATTAGCAAAACTCATTTAAAATTAAGTTCTTTCTAAAATTTTCTCTTATACGTTTAAAGATATATTTTTTTCATTAATGTTGATTTAAAAATTTATAATTTTGCACCAAAAGTAACTTAGAAAACTTACGTAACCTTATTATAACAAGAACAAATAATTTTAGCCTAACCCAAATAAATATATTTTAGATTTGTTTACAGTAATTTAATACTAAACAAACACAGTGAAATATATTTTTTTCGTTAGGTTCAGAATGATTTTGGCGAAATTATTGCATACACAAATTTTCACTTGTCTTATATGGCAAGATAAGCGTTGCTATTTAAGCCAAGATCGCAAGTTCTGCCTATTCGGCACGACATATATATATATATGTATATATAATATATATATATATATATATATATATATATATATATATATATATATATATATATTATATATATATGTATATATATATATATATATATATATATATATATATATATATATATATATATATGTGTGTTGGTGTGTGTGTGTGTGTGTGTGTGTGTGTGTGTGTGTGTGTGTGTGGTGTGTGATGTGTGTGTGTGTGTGTGTGTGTGTGTGTGTGTGTGTGTGTGTGTGTGGGTGTGTGCGTGTGTGTGTGTGTGTGTGTGTGTGTGTGTGTGTATATGTTATAACCAGGACGAGTGGTATTCAATCAATAACAACACTGCGACTAGCCGAGTACTAGAACCATGTCGTTTTGACCCGCCTCATGTTGAAGGAGAATCGCATGATGCTCTAACCCACAGGATCACTCAATCCTACAAGAAACACGCACCCAGCAGAGCTATGTGTTTTTATCATGTGGGATTCGAACACGTGGATAGGGTAAAGTAATACTCACGTAGGCTGGTAGTACGTATAATTACGGATAATGTGGGTAGCGCCCAAACAGCCGTACCTATCTCCTTGCTCACTCTCGTCAGACTGGCTTAACCCACAAGAATGGCTGACTGGAAGACGTGTAACGATGCACACAGCACGGAGGAGCAGGTGGATGACAGGAGACAGGCTGGATGATAGGCTGACTGGCATGCACTTCCACAGTCTGGCTTACTGACTGGCTTAATTGCAAAATCCGGGTCAACCCCTCGGAGATTCCAGCAGAGCTAGGTGTTTTACCGTGATCCAAGGAGGTACGGTGGTGTGGGTCAGCAATTCCCCAAGAAATTCTGTAATATAAGCTTAGCGACCTTGGTGAACAGTTGTGACTGAGCTGTTCTTCTTTACTCTCATATCTTGTGGAAGGTTACAGTGTATGACTGAGGGACAGTGGCAGTCTGAGAGCTGTTTCATCTCTACCGACTTATCACCCGCGACACTCCTGCCAGCTTGCTTTACTGCATCATGGTAGAGTTTCCTTAAGTTTACGTGTTGAACTACACTAAGCCGTGATGATTCCCATGCACCTCTCATTAGGGATTAGACCTGTTATACAGTGGAAGTCTGTTATTAAGTTTATAGTGGAGACTGAATCTTCCGCTCCTATCGTGAAAATTCTACTGAATATATTGAATATTCCGAAAATATTCACCATGGATCAACATCATCAACATCCTGGGTGGATCATTGCCTCTAGCTTGATTCTTTCGTACATTTTATAAATTCGGTTTTATGTTTAATTCCCTACTTGTCTATATTTTCGTCTTTTTTGTATGGTACACTCTACAGTTTTCCTAAGAATAGATAAGGAGCCTCTGGAACAATGAAGAGGCTTCGTTCCAGTCACACAAGAGTGTATGATAACAGAGGTACTCACTAGAGTGAGCAGATGTTAGCGTGCAGCAGAGAACTACCACCAGCACCACCACCGCCAACATATTGTGATAGACAGCCATCATTGTGTCCTGGAAGATAAAATAGTCATGTCAGATATACAATTATCACTCTTAGTGTCCTGAAAAATAAAGTAACCAGATCAGGTAATAAGCTATCAAACTATATGTGCCATAGAAGATAAAACTGCTGTCTGTCAAACTTAGTGTATTCTATAAGAATAGACTATGTACTGGTGGGTACAGTTACTAGCATATATAGGTACAATTACTGGCATAAAAACTGGAAATCAAACTATCTTCACTATACCATCAACACTCTACTACATACACTTTATCACAAATGCTATGTCACCTTCACTTTAAAAAGAGACTACTATCTACATTCATAAGAACATAAGAAAGAAGGAACACTGCAGAAGGCCTGTTGGCCTATACTAGGCAGGACCTTCACAATTCTTTCCACCACCAAAATATTTGCCAACCCAATTTCCAATGCTAACCAAGGAATAAGTTTTGATGATTTTATTTACTCATTATGCAAGTCTCACTCAAATCCAAACCCTCTCAGTCATGTATTTATCTGATCTAAATTTGAAACTACCCAATGTTTTAGCTTCAATTATCCTACTAGGCAGACTGCACCACTCATCAACTGCCCTATTTCCAAACCAATACTTTCTTATATTCTTTCGAAATCTAAACTTATCTAATTTGAAACCATTATTGCAGGTTCTTTCTTGAAGGGATATCTTCAAAACCTTATTTATATCCGGAATGACACGATTGCAAACAAACCTAACCACGGGCGGGGATAGAACCCGCGATCAGAGAGTCTCAAAACTCCAGACCGTCGCGTTAGCCACTGGACCAGCTAGCCACAATAAGATTCGTCCAACTAGGTATATTTCTACACTATAGGAAGGTTAGCATAGGCACCACTGTGTAGAAATATACCTAGTTGGACGAATCTTATTGTGGCTAGCTTGTCCAGTGGCTAACTCGACTGTCTGGAGTTTTGAGACTCTGATCGCGGGTTTTATCCCCGCCCGTGATATGGTTTGTTTGCAGTCGTGTCATTGCGATTTCGTGAGTCATGTTAACGACTTTGAGGGGACTTGACAGAACTTTTCCCCCAATCCCATGAGCTGCCACTTTCTTTAACAGTGGTGCGGTACTCTATCAAAAGCCTTACTAAAATCTAAATAAACAATATCGAATTCTTTATCGTGGCCAACGGCCTCAAAAGCTTTACTGAAGAAGGTTAATAAAAAAGTTAGGCAGGAACGGTCCCTTGTGAATCCATACTGAGTATCATTAATCAAACTATGCTTATCGAGATGGCTTCTTATATTCTCAGCAATAATTGACTCTAGTAATTTACCTATAATTGAGGTTAGGCTTATTGGGCGGTAATTTGATGGTAACGACTTGTTCTCTGCTTTAAAAACAGGAATTACATTAGACATCTTCCACATATCAGACACTACACTTGTTTGAAGAGAAATATTAAAAATTTTAGTCAATGTTTCACAAAGTTCCATTTTACACTCTTTTAGAACCCTTGAAAAAGTTCATCAGGGCCCAGGGATTTATTTTGCTTTAATCGGTCTAACTGTTTGATAACCATTTCACCTGCATAATTTATCATCATCAGGCTCACTATAAAAATTAATTACTGGGATATTGTTAGTATCTTCCTGAGTGAAAACCGAGAGAAAATAATTAAGAATAGAACACATTTCATTCCCCTTGTCAGTAAGGTGCCCAGAGTTATTTTTAAGGGGACCTATCTTATCTCTAACTTTTGTTCTATAGACCTGGAAAAAACTTTTTGGGTTAGTTTTAGAATCCCTAGCAACTTTAATTTCATAGTCCCTTTTAGCTTTTCTTATCCCCTTTTTAACGTCCCTCTTAATGTCAATATACTGATTCATAAGATGGCCCTCACCTTTTTTGATGCGCCTAAAAATTCCTTTTTCTGTCCTAAAAGATATTTGAGCCTATTATTCATCCATGTTGGGTCATTTCTATCCTATCTAATTTCCTTATATGGGATAAATGTCCTTTGGGCAGCATGTATTGTGTTAAAAAAGCTGTCATACTGATAGCTCTCTTCGTTACCCCAGTCCACAGATGATAAGTGTTCTCTAAGCCCACCGTAATCTGCTAAGAGAAAATCTGGGACTGTTGCTGAGTTATCCCTACTATCGTACTTCCATTCAATGCTAAATGTAATTTATTTGTGGTCGCTAGCACCCAGTTCCTCTGAAATTTCTAAATTATTAACAAGGGATTCATTGTTTGCCAGAACTAAGTCAAGAAGGTTATTTCCCCTTGTAAGTTATGTCACAAACTGCTTCAAAAAACAATCCTGAACTACTTCTAAGAAGTCGTTTGATTCTAAATTCCCAGTCAAGAAATTCCAATCAATATGACTAAAGTTAAAGTTTCTTAGAATTACTACATTATCGTGTCTTGTGGTCTTAACAATTTCCTCCCATAGTAGTCTCCCTTGGCCCCTATCTAAGCTTTGGAGACGGTATATTACTCCTAAAATAAAATTTTCATGCCCCTCTGAAAATTCTATCCAAACAGACTCTGTGTGTGATACATTAGATTCAATACCCGTTTTTATGCAGCAGTTCAAGTGATCTCGGACATACAATGCCACCTCACCCCATTTCCCGATACTTCTACCTACTTGAATAATTTAAAACCCTGAAAGTGACATTCTGCAGGCATGTCCCGACTTTCTGAATTAAACCACGTCTAAGTTATGGCAAATACTTCAATGTTACGTGTACTAGCAACTAATCTCAACTCGTCTATCTTATTCCTAACACTACGGCTATTAGTATAATATACATTGAAAGACCCTCCTTTTTCTTTACCCTTCCTGCTAATTTCTGTTTTTTTACTAATTCTATTACTGTCCTTGTCACGTAGTGCCACTGGCTTTCCAATATCCACCTCGTTCTCCTTATTACTAATTTCCCTAGAACTCATAATATTACTACACTGTGACTTCACTGTTTTCCAGCCAAAACCCTTACGACTAACTATTCCTAGTTTAAAGTCCTAACAGCTCCCTTCACTGAAGGTGCCAGTGCCCCACCCCAGACCTAGTTAAGTGTACCGAATCCCTAGCATACATGTCATTTCTGCCCTGGAAGAGGTCCCAGTCGTCAATGAATGTTACCGCATTTTCCTTACACTATTTGTCCAGCCAGCAATTGACACCATTTGCCCTGGACAACCATTCGTTTCCAACTCCTCTCCTTGGCAAAATACCACATATGACAGGGTTCCCACCCTTCTTCCTAATTATTTCTATTGCTGACCTATACCTGCTAATCAGATCCTCACTCCTACTTTATGTAATCTACCATTTATGCTTTTCACCGTACCATCTACCATCTTCACTTTAATTAACATCCACATTCTGCTATCTATGTTCTACAATTAACATTACTATATGCACTCTACTATTCTGTACCTTATACACAGCTATGCATACTGTACCATATATACCCTATTTATACTGTACAAAATATAGTCTACTCTTTATACTGTACCATATACATTCTGCTATCTACATTGTACCATATATACTGTAGCATATTCGATCTACAGCCAACTATCTACATTCCGACATTTAAGAACATAAGAACATAAGAAAGAAGGAACACTGCAGCATGTGAACTAGGTCCATGTACCCCCACCCCCCAGGATTAGCACAATGACCCACCTAGTCAGGTCACTTCCACTTAAGGAAGGAGCAAGGCATCAGACCTAGTAGCAAAAGCTAGTCAGGTCCAACACACACCCACTCACACCCACTCATGTACTTATCTAACCTATTTTTTAAAACTGCACAACGTTTTAGCCTCTATAACGGTACTCGGGAGTTTGTTCCACTCATCTACAACTCTATTACCAAACCAGTGCTTTCCTATATCCTTCCTGAATCTGAATTTTTCCAACTTGAAACCATTGCTGTGAGTCCTGTCATGGCTGGAAATTTTCAGCACGCTATTTACATCCCCTTTATTTATTCCTGCTTTCCATTCATACACCTCAGACATATCCCCTTTAATTCTACGCCTAATTCTACACTTTAATGAAGTATACAAAATTCATAAATGACAGTTTCGCTTCTTTTACAAGCTTTTAAAAGTCAGTATAAAAGACGTGAAGCGCCTAACTAATGAACCCGCTGAACATGAAGAGGAAAAACGAACTGGGGTCGAAGGAGACATTGATAACTTCTTTAAAAATAGTAAAAGGGGGTAATTTTTGAATGAATTTTTTTCCCCACAAGTAGTTTGTAACAGAGGGGATGATTGGTAAGTTTATGTTCCCAACAAGAAATGTTTAACAGAGGCGATTATTGGTAATTAATTTTTTTTTGTTTTCCCCCCAAGTAGTGTTTTAACAGAGGCCCATGATTTGGGAAGTTTTTGTTTCCCACCAAAAAAGGGGGGAGTTTGTAACAGAGGGGATGAAATTTAAAATTATTGTTCCCACACAATAGTGTTGTAAAAGGCGATATTGGAAAATTATATGGGTTTCCCAACCCCAAGTATGTTTTTAACAGAGGCGAAGATTGGTTTAAATTATATGTTCCCCCCACAAGAAAATGTTGTAAAAGAGGGGAAGAAAGGAAATTAAAATGTTTTCCCCACAAGTTAGGGTTTTAACAGAGGCGATGATTGGTAATTATATGTTTTTTCCCAAAAAACAAGTAGTGTTTTAACAAAAGGCGATGATTGGGGAAGTTATATGTTCCCACCAAAGTGTTTGAAAAAGAGGGGGATGAATTTGGGAAGTTTTATGTTCCCAAAAAAAGTAGTGTTGTAAAAGAGGGGATGATTGGGAAATTTTTATGTTCCCACACAAGTAGTTTTTTAAAAAAGAGGCGATGATTGGGTTTTTATATGGGTTCCCCACCCCAAGGGGAGTGTTTTTAAAAGAGGGCAAGATTGGTAAGTTATATGTTCCCACAAAGGTAGTGGGTTTTAACACAAGGCGAAAGATGGAAGTTATATTTTTCCCACACAAGTAGTGTTGTAACCCGAGGCCCATTATTGGTAAGAAAAGTTCCCACACAAGTGTGTTGTAAAAAAGAGGCTAGATTGGTAAGTTATATGTTCCCACACAAGTTGTGTTTAACAGGGCGATGAAGGTTTAAATTTTTGTTCCCCACAAGTAAAGGTTTTAAACAAAGGCGATGATTGGTAAAGGGTTTTATGTTCCCCCCAAGTAGTGTTGTTAAAAAGGGCGAGATTGGTTTAGTTATATGTTCCCCCACAAGTAGGTTGTAAAAAGAGGCATGGGTTGGTAAGTTAAAGGGTTTTTTTACATTTAAAATTTTCTCTAAACCTTTTAAATTTTGCTGAGGACCGATATTAAAATCATTTAAGAACCCCAATTTTGTAAAAATATATCTGTAGTGGGGGGCAAGCTTTAGTTAAAAGTAAATGGGGGGCCAAACTTTAAAAATAAATGAGTGGGGGGCAAAACTTTGTATAAAGTAGTGGGGGGGAAGCTTTTAGTTTTAATGTATTGGGGAAAGCTTTAGTTTAAAGTTTGGGGGAAGTTTTGTATAAGTAGTGGGGGGAAGCTTTAGTATAAAGTAGGGGGAAAACTTTATATTAAAAGTATGGGGCAAGCTTTTGTATTTAAAGTAGTGGGGGGGAAGCTTTTGTATAAAGTAGTGGGGGAAGCCCTTTTGTTTAATGAAGTGGGGGCAAGCTTTAAATATAATTTTTAGTGGGGGGCAAGCTTTAGTTAATGTAATGGGGGCCCAAACTTAGTAAATGGTGGGGGCAACTTTTGTTTTTTAAAAAAGTTTGGGGGAAACTTTAGTATAATGTAGTGGGGGGGAAAGTTTTAGTATAATGTAGGGGGGGGGCAAGTTTTTCTATAATGTAGGGGGGGGAAAGCTTTGTAAAATTTGGTAGTGGGGGAAAGCTTTAGTAAAAAATGTAGGGGGGGGCATGTTTTTGGGTTTTAATGTAGTGGGGGAAAGCTTTAGTTTTTTGTAGGGGGGGGCAAGCTTTGTAAAATGTAGTGGGGGGCAAGCTTTAGTATAAGGTAAAGTTCCCCGAGAGTGGCTGACACTTCTTGATGGGGAGTATGTTGCGGAGAGTGGTGACACTTCTCTGAGGGGG
This sequence comes from Cherax quadricarinatus, assembly GCF_026875155.1. Taxonomy (NCBI): domain Eukaryota; kingdom Metazoa; phylum Arthropoda; class Malacostraca; order Decapoda; family Parastacidae; genus Cherax; species Cherax quadricarinatus. The sequence continues at coordinate 23,346,109 of NC_069464.1, read as the reverse complement.
AGTAGGGTTGCTGAGAGTGGCTGAACTTTTTGGTGGGGAGTATGTTGCTGAGAGTGGGGGGACACTTCTCTGAGGGGGTTTGTTTGAGAGTGGCGGGACACTTCTTTGATGGGGAGTTTTTTTGCGGGAGGTGGCTGCCCCATTTCCCTCTGATGGGGAGTATGTTCCTAGAGGGGCGGGCACTTCTCTGTTGGGGAGTTGTTGCTGAGACGATGAAAATTTAATCTGCTTTGGGGAATGTTGCTGAGGTCCCGGCCCACTTCTCGATGGGGATTTTGGGTTGTGAGGGCAGTGAAAACTTATCTGTGGGGATTTATGTTGCGGGAGAGCAGCGGCCTTTCTTGATGGGGGTATTTTGCGGAGCGACTGGAATTATCTGCTTGAGAGTTGTTGCTGAGAGAAAACTGGGGAATTTTCTGCTTGGAGTATGTTGTGAGAGCAAGGGGGAATTTATCTGCTTGAGAGTTGTTGCTGAGAGCAGCTGACACTTTTTCTGATGAGGATTTTTGTTGCTGGGCGACTGGAATTTATCTGCTTTTGAGTATTTTGCGGGAAAAGGCAGCTGACACTTCCTGATGAGGGGGGATTTTGGGCTGGGGGCGACTGAGAATTTTTGCTTGAGAGTATGTTGCCGGGGAAGGGGGCGGGACACTTTCTAAATGAGGAGTATTTTAAATGAGAGCGATGAAAATTATTGCTTGAGGTTGTTGCTGGGGAGCAGTGAAAATTTCCTCTGATGAGGAGTTTTGTTGCTGAGAGGGGCGGGCCCATTTTCTCGGAGGGGGAAGTATGTTGCTGGAGCGTTGGAATTTTTCTGCTTGGGGTATTTTTGCTGAGAGCAGCTGACACTTCTTGATGGGGAGATTTTTCCGGGCGACTGAAAATTTATCTGCTGGAGAGTATTTTTGTGAGAGCGCTGCACTTCTCTGATGGGGAGTTGTTGTGGGGACGGCTGAAAATTTTCTGATGGGGGTTTTATGTTGCTAAAAGCGGCTGAGAATTTTGGAGGGGGGAGTTTGTTGCCGAGAGCGGCTGAGAATTATCTGCTGGAGGGTATGTTGCTGAGAGCAATGGGGAATTATCTGCTGGAGAGTATGTTGCTGAGGGGGCGGACATTCCTGATGGGGAGTATGTAGCCGGAGGACTGAGAATTTTTGATGGGGGTATTTTTGCGAGAGGGGGGGACACTTCTTGAGGGAGTATTTTCCCGAGAGCAAATGAGATCTCCTGCTGGAGGTAGGGTTGCTGAGAGAGTGAACTTCTTGATGGGGAGATGTTGCCGAGAGGGGACTGAAAAATTCTCTGATGGGGAGTTGTTGCCAAGGCGGCTGAAAATTCTTTTGGGGGGGGGAGTATTTTGCCGAGAGCGGTGAAAATTTCCCTGTTGGGGGGGTATGTTGCCGAGAACGACTGAAAATTTCCCCTTGATGGGGGTATGTTGCCGAGAGCGGCAAGACTTCTCTGAGGGGGGTATGTTGCCGGAGGGGTAAAAAATTCTCTGTGAGGGGTAGGGTTGAAAGGAGGGGCTGTTTTTTCTCTATGGGGAGTTTTTTGGGCTGAGAGGGGGGAGGAAAAATTATCGGGATGGGGAGTATGTTGCGGAAAGCGGTTTGAAAATTTTTTTGGGGGGGGGGGAAGGTATTTTTCCAAAGAGCGGCGGGAGTTTTTATCTGCGGGGAGAGTATGTTGCTAAAGAGGGGCTGGGGAATTATCTGCTGGAGAGTATGTTGCTGAGAGCTACGGAAAAATTATTGATGGAGAGTTTGTTGCTGGAGCGGCTGGGGGAATGATCTCCTGGAGAGTTTGTTCCCCGAGAGGGGACGAAAATTTATCTCTGAAAGGTATGTTGCGGGAGAGTGGCTGGGGAATTGTCTGCTGGAGAGTATGTTTCCGAGATTTGGTGAAAATTTTATCTGTGGAGAGAAATTTTTGTGAGAGTGGCTGAAAATTTTTTTTCTGAGGGGGAGTATGTTCCCGAGAGCGGTGAGAATTATCTGTTGGGATTATATTGTGAAAAGCGGCTGAGAATTATTGCTTGTGATTTAAAATTGCTGAGAGCGGGGGGGGGAGAAAATTATCTGTTGGGGAGTTTATTGGATAGCGGCTGAAAATTTATCGATTTTAGAGTATGTAAAGAAGTGCACGAGGTTTGAAATGTGGGAAAAAGGGTCCCCCTGAAAAAAGAACTTGTATACAGGAATATAAGTTAGTCTGTGTCGTCTCTCTACCAAATTTATTTGGTTGTCGTCTTTCTACACTAGTTGTCTGTTTTCGTCTCTTTTCACTAAGTTAGTCTGTTCGTTCTCTACACAAATTTTGCCCTGTGTCGTCTCTCTACCTAATTTAGTCTGTGTCGCCCTTTTCCTACAAAAATTTTAGTCGGTGTCGTCCCTACTCTAAGTTAGTCTGTGTCGTCTCTCTACATAAGTTAGTCTGTTTTTGTCTCTCTCCTAAGTTAGTCGGGTGTGGGTCTTTTCACACTAAGTTATTTTTGTGTCGTCTCTCACACTAAGTTGTCTGTGTCACTCTCTACACTAAGTTAGTCTGTTTCGTTCTCTACACAAAGTTAGTCGGGTTTTCGTCTCTCTAATTTAGTCTGTGTCGTCTTTTCTACAAAAAGTTAGTCTGTGTGTTCTTTTCACAAATTTGGTCTGTGTCGTCTCTTTATTTAAAATTTTAGTCTGTGTCGTCTCTCTACCAAGTTGGGCGGTGTGTCTCTCAAACCCAAAATTTGTTGTTTTCGTTTTCTTCATAATTTAGTCGTGTCGTCTCTTAAAACAAAGGGTGTCTTTTGTCGTCTTTTACATAAGTTAGTCTGTGCCCTTTCCCCTCTACAAAAGTTAGTCTGTTTTGTCTCTCTAACAAATTTAGTCTGTGTCGTTCCTTCCAAAGTTAGTCTGTGTCTCTCCTACCAAAGTTAGTCTGGGGCGTCTCTCTACCTAAGTTACCCTGTGTGGGCCCCTCTTACACTAAGTTAGTCGTGTGTCTCTCTACACAAAGTTAGTCTGGGTGTCTCTCTAAAACTAATTTTAGTTGGGGTCGTCTCTTACACTAAGTTAGTCTGTGTCGTCTCCTCCCAAGTTAGTCTGGTCTTTCTATTCACTAATTTAGTCTGTGTGTTTTCTACATTTAATTTTTGGTTTTTGTGTTCTTTTACACTAATTTAGTCTGGGGGGCGTCCTCTACCCCAATTTTTGGGTCTGTGCGTCTTTTCTACACAAAGTTATTTTGTGTCGTCTCTCTAAAATTAAGTTAGTCTGTGGGTTTCTCTACATTTAAGTTAGTTCTGTGTGTCTCTTTTACACAAAGTTAGTCTGGGGTCGTCTTTTACACAATTTTAGTCTGGGTGTCTTCTACCTTTTTTTGTCTGTTTTGGTCTCTCTACACTAATTTTGGGCTGTGTGGGTCTCTCTACCCTAATTTTGTCTGTGTCATCATTTAACAAGTTAGTCTGTGTGTTCTTTTCACAAAAGTGGGGGGTGTAATAACTTTTCACTATTTTAGTTTTGGGGGGTCGTCTCTTACCTAAGTTAGTCTGGGTCTCCTTTTTCACAACTTAGGTGTGTGTCTTTACACAAAGTTTTTCTGTGTCTTAAATCTACACTTCTTAGTCTGTGTGGGTTTTCTACACTAATTTTGGTCTTTTGTCTTCACATACATAACTTGGTCTGGTCGTTTCTTTAACTAAGTTGTCTGGGTCGTCTCTTTTAAAATGTTCGTTTCTTTTTTTCCAAAGTAAAAAAAATTATAATTTTGGGAAAATTCGGGTTAGGGCATTGCATTTTTTTAAAAGATATTTTTTCTGCGGGGAAATTTTTCATAATGGGGGAAATTTGGGGTGGTGAGTTTAAAAATGAGTGAAGAAAAATTTGGGAAAGGTGTGCCCAAACGTTTGTGCAAAAGAATTTTTATTTGGCAAAAATTGCAAGTTTTCCTTTTAACGTTTTTAAAAAAAATTTTTTAAGTTCTAAACAGGAAATTTTTCCTTTATTTTTCTAAATTAGCCTTTGTGCTTTTAAAAGAAATTACTGTTGGAAAATTATGATAAGTTTTTGGGTCCATTTTTAAAATTTTTACTTAAATGAAAAATTAAAATTTTTTCCCCAAAATTCCCCTAAAAATTTTAAAACCCCCCCCCCCCCATATAATTTAAAAAATATAATAATTGAGTAATCAATTTAATTCTGATTTTACTCTTTCAAAAAAAATTTCCCCCAAAATGGGGGGGGGGGGTATTTGAAAAAAGCTGCGAGGGGAACCCGGGGGGGAGAGCACCATATTGAATTTTAAAATGGGGTGAACAGGGACTGAGTTTTGCAGTTGTGACCCGGGCGTTCTCGAAGGTATTTGGGGGTTTTTTAAACCCCTCTTTTGGAAATTTTGGGGAAAGTTGCTGACATGTTTCTGCTAAAGAATTGGGTTTAAAAGGAGTAAAAAAAAACCCTTTGAAGTAGGAAACTAGGAGGAGAACATAGGGGAAATTCAATGAATCCTTCCCCCAACACCCTTTGCTAAGTGACGTTTTCCCCTTTAAAGTACAGTCTTTTTTTTTTGGGGACAATTGTAAACCCTTGCTTTTTAAGGGTAAAATTAGGGTGTTTTCAATCAGCATTAAGTGTTTCAGAAATTTAAAATGGAAAGTTTTAAACCCCCAATTATTTTTTGTCCCCAAAGTAAGGTATTTATATTCAGTCGACAATTTTTAAAATACAAGAGTAGTGGTTTTAACATAATTTTTTAATTTAATGTCAGGTCTATTTTTTTGTGAGGTTGTAAGGAGTGGCTTTGGGGGGAGGGGCATTTCCCGGCGCCAAACTTTTGAAAAGCCCCATTTCCCTCATCCAAATTACTTGAAAGGTAAAAATTTTCCGGGATACCGAAAAACCCTGGGGAAAATTTTGCATAAAAAAAAATAATAGTAATAAAAAATTAAGGAAAATAATAATTTTAATAAAAATAAAAAAATAATAATAAAAAATAAAAATTTAATAATAATAATAATAAAAAAAATTTCACCATAAAACCTGTGGTCCTAATAAACCCTGGATATGTAATCAGTGAAAATTTAATCAATTTAGTGATTTGATTAAAAAGTAATGGATTGCTGGATTCACATTTTAATTCTTATTTAAATTAAATTAGGGTGTTGTGTAGGGATTTTACTTTCCACAGTTAATTGGTTTTGATCCCCTGTGAGGTTGGAATTGTTTTTTTATATTTTTTTAATGTTGAGCTTTGTGTAATTATAAAAATTAAATTTCCCAGGGACAAGTAAAGGGGGAAATTATTTTAAAATATTTGGTTAATTTGGAAAACCCAGTTAGGAGGGAAATTGAAAACTTTTTTTCTTTTGTTTTTAATTTTTAATAATTTAATTATTATGCTATGCCAGGAATTATTTTCATGATTTTGGTTATTTTATAATAATTAAAATTTAAATTTGCTATGCCAGGAATTTTTTGGGTCTATGATTTTTGGGGGATATTATAAAATTTTAATTAATTTGCTATCCCCGGGAAAAATTTTTGGGGCTAAGATTGTTAGAAAAATATTGAAAAATAACGGGCCCAATTTCTCTTTTGTACGGGTTCTTTAAAAACAAGTTTTCCCTTTAATTAGGTCGAACATTTTGGAGTGATAAGTAAATTAAGGGGAGATGATAAAAAATGGGAATTAAGGGTACAAAGGCTTATTTAAAAGCAAAAAAAATTTTTAAAGTGCCCCGATGTGTAATTAAAAGCCTGGAAATGGTGGCATAAGAAACTGTGAAAAAAAGGGTTTAAATTTTGAATTTATCTGAAATCATTAGAAAAAATCTGTGTCATATAAATTGTTTAAAACAGAATATGAAGGTGATCTGTGGTGAAAAAGTGTAGATGATAATGAGATCTGCTGGTGAACTGTGTAGAGATAATGAGATTGCTGGTGAATGTGTAGATGATAATGAGATCTTGTGGTGAACTGTGTAGATGAAAAATTTAAGGGTTGCTGGTGAACTGTGTAGAGATAATGAGATTGTGGTGAACTGTGTAGATGATAATGAGATTGCTGGGGGAAAATTTGTAGATTTATAATGAGATTGCTGGTGGACTGGGGTTTTTGATTTTAAAGAAAATCTGCGGTGAACTGTGTAGATGATAATGAGATCTGCTTTGGGGGGCCCGTGTAGATGATAATGAGATCTGCTGGTGAACTGTGTAGATGATAATGAGATTGCTGGTGAACTGTGTAGATGATTAAGAGATCTGCTGGTGAATGGTTTGATGATATGAGTCTTTCTGGGAACTGGGTTGATGGGTAATGAGATCTGCTGGGAACTGTGTAGTGATAATTTTTAGGAAATTTTTTCTTGGTGAACTTTGAGTTATAATGAGGGTCTGCTGGTGAATGTGTGAGGGTAATGAGATTGTTGGGGGAAATGGTAAAATTTATAAAAGAGATTGCTGGTGAAAAATGTGTAGGGTAAATGAGTTGCTGGTGAAAATGGTAGATGATAATGAGAAATTTCTGGGGAACTGTGTAGATGATAATGAGATTTCTGGTGAAAATGGTAGTTTTAATGGGGATCTGTGGTGAATGTTAGATGATAATGGAAAAAAAAATCTGCTGGTGAACTGTTTTAGATGATTTAAAGAGATCTGCTGGTGAACTGTGGGAGATGATAAAGAGATTGTGGTGAACTGTGTAGATGATAATGAGATCTGTGGTGAAAATGTGTTTGATTTAAAGGATCTGTGGTGGGCTGTGTGATGATAATGAGATTGCTGGTGTACTGTGTAGAAAGATAATGAGGGTCTTTCGGTGAACTGGGTAGATGATAATGAGATCTGGGGTGGTAAACTGGGTAGATGATAAAGAGATCTGCTGGGGAAATGTTTTAGAGTAAAGAGATTGCGGTGAAAAAATGTAGATGATTTAAAGGGATCTGCTGGTGAACTGTGTAGATGTAATGGGGATTGTGGTGAACTGTGTAGTTTATTTAAAGAGATCTGCTGGTGAAAATGTGTAGATGATAATGAGATCTGTGGTGAACTGTGTTTGGGTGATAATGGATTTTGCTGGTGAATGTGTAGATGTTTAAAGAGATCTGTGGTGAAATGTGGAGATGATAATGAGATTTGCAGGTGAAACCCGTGTTTGGGTGATAATGAGATTGCTGGTGAACTGGTAGTGATAATGGATTGATGGTGAACTGTGTTGTTGATAAAAGGGATTGCCGGTTTTAAATTTTGTAGTGATAAAGAGATTGTGGTGAAAATGTGTAGATGATAATGAGATTGTAGGGAACTGTGTAGTTGATAATGAGATTGCTTTTTTTGGAAAATTGTAAAATGATAATGAGGGTCTGCAGGTGAACTGTGGGAGATGATAATGAGTTGGGTGGTGAACTGTGTAGATGATAATGAGATCTGCAGGTGAAATGTGTTGATGATAATGAGTCTGCGGTTTAACTGTGTAGATGATTTTGAGTTTTGCGGGGGGGGGCTGGGGTAGATGTAATGAGATTGCGGTGAACTGTGTAGGGTGATTTAAAGAGATCTGTGGGGAAATGTGTAGATGATAAAGAGATTGCTGGTGAAAATGTGTAGAAAGTTTAAGAGATCTGAGGGGTGAAACTTTTGTGATGATAATGAGACTGCTGGTGGAAAATGTTTTAGAGATAATGAGACTGCAGGGTTTAAAATGTGTAGATGATAATGGATCTGAAAGGGGAACTGTGTAGATGTAATGAGATCTGCTGGTGAACTGTGTAGATGGTTTAAAGAGGAAACTGCTGGTGAACTGTGTAGATTTTAATGAATCTGCTGGTGAACCCGTGTAGATTATAATGAGGGTTGCAGGTGAACTGTTTAGATGATAATGAAAATCTGCTGGTGAACTGTGTAGATGATAATGAATCTGCTGGTGAAAGTGTAGATGGGTAATAGATCTGCTGGTGGGGAAATGTGTAGATGGGTAATGAGTTGCAGGTGAACTGGGTAGAAAGATAATGAACTGCTGGTGAATGTGTAGATGATAATGAAAAATCTGCAGGGGGAATGTGTGATGATAATGAGATCTGTGGGGAAAATGTTTAGATGATAATGGGGATTGAAAAGGGGAAACCTTTTTGGGAGATGATAAAGAGTCTGCAGGTGAACTGTGTAGATGATAATGAGATCTGCTGGTGAAAATGTGTAGATGATAATGAGATTTTGTGGGGAAAAAATTTTTTGGGTTTTGTTTATTTAAAGAGATCTGCTGGTGAACTGTGTAGTGATAATGAAAATCTGCTGGGGGAATGTGTAGTGATAATGTATCTGCTGGTGAAATGTGTTGGGTGATAAAGAGATCTGCAGGTGAAATGTGTAAAAGATAAAAGAGATCGGGGGTGAACCCGTGTAGTGATTAAAGAGGGTCTGCTGGGAACTGTGTAGATGATAATGAGATCTGCTGGTGAATGTGTAGTGTTTAAAGAAAATCTGAGGTGAAAATGTGTAGATGAAAAATGGATTGCTGGTGAACTGTGGGAGATGATAATGGATTGTGGTGAAAATGTTTTGATGATAATGGATCTGATGGTGAACTGTGTAGATGATAAGGGGATCTGCTGGTGAATGTGTTTGTTTATAATGGTTTTGCTGGGAACTGTGTAGGGTGATAATGAAAATCTGCAGGTGAAAATGTGTGATGAAATGAGATCTGCTGGTGAACTGTGTAGATGTAATTTTAGATTGGGTTTAATGTGTTTGATGATAATGGGGTCTGGAAAGGGGAACTGTTTTAGGATAATGAGATTGCCGGTAACTGTGTAGATGATAATGAGAAAAAAAAACTGTGGGAAATGTGTAGATGTTTTAAGAGATCTGTGGTGAACGTTTTAGTTTATAAAGAGATTGTGGTGAACTGTGTAATGATAAAAGAGAAACTGTGGTGAACTGTGTAGATGATAATGAGACTGCTGGTTTTAAAATGTGTTTGTTTATAATGAATCTGTGGTGAAAATGTGTAGATGATAATGAGATTGTGGGGGAAAATGGGTAGATGATAATGGATCTGCTGGTGAAAGTGAAAATGATTTAAAGAGATCTGCCCGGGAACTGTGTAGATGATAATGAGATCTTTCTGGTGAAAATGTGTAGATGATAATGAGATCTGCTGGTGAAAGGGGTAGATTTATTAAAAGGATCTGCTGGGGAACTGTTTTTAGATGATAATGAGATTGCAGGTGAACTGTGTAATGATAAAGAGATTGCTGGTGAACTGTGTAGGGTGATAATGGAAATTTAAAGGGGAACTGTGTAGTGATAATTTAGATCTGCTGGTGAACTGTGTAGATGTAATGAGATCTGCAGGTGAACTGTGTAGATGATTTAAAGAGTCTGAGGTGAACTGTGTTGTTTATAAAGAGATCTGGGTGGTGGGAAATGTGTAGAGATAATGAGATTTTCTGGTGAACTTTTTTTAGATGATAATGAGATTTTGTGGTGAAAATGGTTAGATGATAAAGAGATTGTGGTGAAAATTGTAGATGATAATGAGGGTTGTGGTGAAACTGTGTAGGGGATAAAAGAGATCTGCAGGGGGAAATGTGTAGATGTTTAAAGAGATCTGCAGGTGAAAATGGTAGATGATAATTTAGAAACTGCTGGTGAAAAGGGTAGTTTATAAAGAGTTTTGCTGGTTTAACTGTGTAGTGATAATGGGGTTGCAGGGGAACTGTGTGAGATAATGAGATCTGCTGGGGGAAATGTGTAGGGTGATTAAAGAGATTTGGTGGTGAAAAATGTGTAGGGATAATTGGGGATTGTGGGGGAAATGTGTAGAGGGTAAAGAGATCTGGGTGAAATGTTTTTAGTTTATAATGAGATCTGTGGTGAATGTGTAGATGATAATGGATCTGCAGGTGAACTGTTTTAGATGTTTTTGAGACTGCTTTGGGGAACTGTGTAGATGATAATGAGATCTGTGGTGAACGGGGTGTTGATAAGGGGACGGGTGAAATGTGTAGATGTTTAAAGGGGATCTGCTGGGGAATGTGTAGATGTTAATTTTGGGGCTGCTGGTGAACTGTGTAGATGATAATGAGTCTGTGGTGAAAAATGTGTAGAGATAATGAGGGTCTGGTTTGGGGAACTGTGTAGGGTGATAATGGAAACTGCTGGTGGAAAATGTGTAGGGTGATAATGAGATTGCTGGGGGAAACTGTGTAGATGATAAAGAGATCTGCTGGTTTAATGTGTAGGAAAGATAATGAGTTGCTGGTGAACTGTGTGGGTGATAATGAGATTCTGTTGGGGAACTGGGTAAAATGATAATGAGAAACTGCTGGTAAATGTGTAGTATAATGAGATCTGCTGGTGAATGTGTAGATGGAAAAGGATCTGGGTGGTGAAATGTTTAGATGTTTAAAGAGTTTTGTGGTGAAAATGTGTAGATGATAAAGGATTTTGTGGTGAACTGTGTAGATTTATAAAGAGATTTTGCTTTGGGGAAATGTGTAGGTGATTTTTGAGTTCTGTGGTGAACTGTGTAGATGATAATTAGTTTTGCTGGTTTAACTGTGTAGATGATAATGAGATCTGTGGTGAACTGTTTTTGATGATAATGAGATTGGGTGGTGAAAATGTGTAGATGATAATGAGATTGCTGGTGAAAATGTGTAGATGATAATGAGATTGCAGGTTTAAAATGTGGAGTTTTTAAAGAGATTGGGTGGTGAACTGTGTAGATGATAAAGGATCTGCTGGTGAAGTGTAGTTTATAATGAGATCTGCAGGGTGAACTGTTTAGATTTATAATTTAGATTGCCCGTGGAAAATTTTGTAGATGATAAAGAAAATCTGCGGTGAAATGTGTAGATGATAATGAGATTGTGGTTTAAAATGTGAGATGATAATGAGATCTGCTAGGAAAATGTGTAGTTTTTAATTTAGATCTGCGGTGAACTGTGTAGTGTTTAAAGAGATTGCTGGGGGAAATGTGTAGAAAGTTTTTGGGGATTGCGGGGGAATGTGTAGGGTGAAATGAGATTGCTGGTTTAACTGTGTAGATGATAAAAAGACTGGCCCGGTTTAATGGGAGATGATAATGAGATTTTGCAGGTGAATGTGTAGTGATTAAGAGATTTTGCTGGTGAACTGTGTAGATGATAATGGATTGTGGGAAAATGGGGTAGATGAAATAGATCTGCAGGTGAACTGTGTAGGGTGTTTAAGAGACTGTGGTGAAATGTGTGATGTAATGAGATTGCAGGTGAAACTGTGAGTTTTATAAGAGATCTGGGTGAACTGTTAGATGATAATGAGAAACTGCTGGTGAAAAGTGTTAAAGATAATGAGATTGCTGGTGAACTGTTTAGATGATAATTTTGGTCTGCTGGTGAAATGTTTAGTTTTATAATGAGATCTGCAGGGGGAACTGTGTTAAAGATAATGAGTTTGCTGGTGAACTGTGGAGTGATAATGGATCTGCTGGTGAAAAATGTTTTAGATGATAAAGAGATCTGCGGGGTGTAAAAATGGTAGTTTATAATGAGATTGCAGGGGAAAATGTGTAATGATAATGAGATCTGGGGTGAATGTGTAGATGATAAAGAGGGTCGCGGTGAACCCGTGTAGTTTATAATGAGATCTGTGGTGAACTGTTTTAGGGTGATAATGAAAATTTTGCAGGTGAACTGTGTAGATGTAATGAGATCTGCAGGTGAAAAATGTGTAGTGATAAAAGAGATTGTGGTGAACTGTGTAGTGATAATGAGATCTTTCTGGTGAAATGTGTAGATTTATAATTTAGAAACTGTGGTGAATGTGTAGTGATATGAGATTTTTGCTGGTGAAAATTTTGAGATGATTTAAAGGAAACTGCAGGGGAACTGTGTAGATGATTGAGATCTGCAGGTGAAAATGTGTAGATGATAAATTTAGATTGCTGGTGAACTGTGTAGATGATAAAAGAGGTCTGCTGGTAAAATGTGTGATGATAATGAGTCTGAGGTGAAACTGTGTTGATGGGTAATGAGATCTGTGGTGAAAATGTGAGATTTATAATGAGATCTGCTGGTGAACTGTGTAGATGATAATGAGATTTTGCTGGGAAAATGTGAGGGTGATAATTTAGATCTGCTGGTGAACTGGGGTAGATGATAAGGAACTGCCGGTGAAATGTGTAGATGATAATGAGATCTGCAGGTGAAACTGTGTAGATGATAATGAGATTCGCTGGTGAACGGTAGATTTATAAAGAGATTGCTTGGGAAATTTTGTAGATGATAATGGGTCTGTGGTGAACTGTGTAGTGATAATTTAGATCTGCTGGTGAACTGTGTTTGAGGTTAAAGGATCTGCTGGGGGAACGTGTAGATTTATAAGAGATCGCAGGTGGAAATTTGTAGAGATAATGGGAAACTGCAGGTGAACTGTGTTGATGATAAAGAGATTGCTGGTGAACTGTGTAATGATAATGAAAATCTGCTGGTGAACTGTGTAGTTTATAAAAGATCTGCTGGTGAACGGGGTAGATGTAAAGAGATTGTGGGGAACGTGTAGATGATAATGAGATCTGTGGTGAAATGTGTAGATGATAATGAGATTGCAGGTGAAATGTGTAGATGATAATGAAAATCTGCAGGGAAAATGTGTAGATGATAAAGAGATCTGCTGGTTTAACTGTGTAGATTTATTAAAAGATCTGTGGTGAAATGTGTAGATGATAATGAGATTGCTGGTGAACTGTGTAGATGATAATTAGGGTTGCTGGTGAATGTGTGATGATAATGAGGGTTGCTGGTGGGAAAAGTGTAGATGATTTAAAGGATTGCTGGTGAACTGTGTAGATGATAAAGAGATCTGCTGGTGAAATGTGAAGATGATAATTGGGGATCTGTGGTGAACTGTGTAGTGATAATGGATTTTCAGGTGAACCCGTGTAGATATTAAAGAGATTGCGGTGGGAAATGTGTAGTTTATAAAAGGGGTTTTGCAGGTGAACTGTGTAGATGTAATGAGATCTGTGGTGAAAAGTGTAAAATGTTAAAGAGAAACTGCTGGTGAAAGTGTAGATGATAATGAGTCTGTGGTGAACTGTTTTAGATGTTTAAAGAGATCTGTGGTGAAAAGTGTAGATGGTTAAAGAGGGTCTGCTGGTGAAATGGGTAGATGATAATGAGGTCTGCTGGTGAACTGTGTAGATGATTTAATTTAGATCTGTGGTGAACTGTGTGATGATATTTAGATTGCTGGTGAACTGTGTAGAGGGTAAAGAGATCTGCAGGTGAATGTGTAGATGATAAAGAGATCTGTGGTGAACTGTGTAGATGTAATGAGTTGCAGGTGAACTGTTTTTGATTTATAAAAGGGTCTGCTGGTGAACTTTGTAGATGATTTAAAGAGATCTGCTGGTGAAAATGTGTAGATGATAATGGATCGTTTGGGGAAATGTGTAGATGATAATGAGATCTGCTGGTGAACTGTGTAGATGATAATGAGATCTGCAGGTGAACTGTGTAGATGAATTTTTGAGATCTGCAGGTGGGAAATGTGTAGATGGTAATGAGATTGCTGGTGAACTGTGGGAGATGATAATGAGTCTGCTGGTGAACTGTTTTTAGATGATAATGAGATCTGCTGGTGAACTGTGTAGATGGGTTAAAGGATTGCTGGTGAACTGGTAGATTTATAATGAAAATTGCTGGTGAACGTGTAGATGATAATGAGTCTGCGGTGAAAAAATGGGAGATGAAATTTAGATCTGTGGTGATCTGTGTAGTGATAATGAGATTGCTGGTGACTGTGTAGATGATAATGAGATTGCTGGTGAACTGTGTAGATGATAATGGGGTTGTGGGGAACTGTGGGAGTGAAAAATGAGATTGCTGGTGAAAATGTGTAGATATAAAGAGATCTTTCTGGTGAATTTTGTGATGATAATGAGATCTGCTGGTGAACTGTGTAGAGATAAGGGGATTGTGGTGAACTGGTAGATTTATAATGGATCTGCTGGGGGAACTGTGTAGATGATAATGAGGGTTGCAGGTGAACTGTGTTGATGATAAAGGTCTGGTGGTGAAAATGTGTAGATGATAATGAGTTGCTGGGAACTGTGAAAATGATAAAGAGAATGCTGGTGAACTGTGTAGATGATAATGGGGATCTGCTGGTGAAACTGTGTAGATATAATGAGATCTGTGGTGAACTGTGTAGATTTATAATGAGATCTGCTGGTGAACTGTGGATGTTTAAAGAGGGTTTGCTGGTGAACTGTGTGATGATTTTTGAGATCTGCGGTGGGAAATGTGTAGGTGATAAAGAGGGGGGGGCTGTGGGGAACTGTGTAGATGATTAAAGAGATCTGCAGGTGAACGTGTATGATTAAAGAGATCTGTGGTGGCTTTTGTAGATGAAAAATGAGATCTGCTGGTGAACTGTGAGATGAAAATGAGATCGGGGGGTGAAAATGTGTAGTTTATTTAAAGAGAGGCAATTATTAATTAATCCCAAAATTTTAAGGGGGAAGAGAAAATTTTATCTGTGAAAGGAAGTATTAAAAAAAGTTATTTTGTGTACCCTACTTTAGTTGGGCCAATCTTTTTAATGTAAATTTCCAGGTCTTTGTCAAAAACCCCCGAGAATTCTACCCAAAATTTTAAAAGAGGGAAATAGCTGAGGGGAATTTGGTCAGCATTTAGGTGCTGTACAGTGAGGAAAAACCTAGTAGATGCACAAAAAAAATTTATCTCCCGGGCGGGCCCAAAAGGGAAAATGCAAAAGCCCAATTAAAGGGAAATTCCCAAAATACTGACTCTATTTCCCTTTGGGAGGCAAGGGGACTTTTTGGAGGTGCCCTAGGGTAATGGGAAATCAAATTTGGTTTGACCTAGAAAATACTGGAAAAAATTTAAAAGAGCCCCCAAAAAACAATTCCCAAAAATTTGAAAAATTTGGGTAAAAATTAGAAAGCACTTTTAAAGGGCCCCCCTGAGTAATGGGTTTTTAATTTTGGGGTAAACCCCAAAGGGAAATTTAGTGCGTTTTTACGAAAAAATTTTGACTGTAAAAACTAAAAATTTAAATTGTCTAAAAAAAAACCAAAAAGGGTTTTATTTATCTCGGAGGAATTAAGATTGGGTCTACAAAAAATTAATTGTTCAGTTACAGAAAAACCCAAACCAAAAAATTCAAGAATTAAAACCTAAAGCCTATTGTGTATCGCCCGGTTTTAGAAATAGAAAAAAATATCCAAAAGAAAATTTTTCATCATAATT
>NC_069464.1:23308307-23330368 GCF_026875155.1 Cherax quadricarinatus | reverse complement strand
CTGCTCATGAGCTTTATCATACCTCGCCCTTAAAACTATGTAGTTCCCCCCCGCCTCCACTACTTCACTTTCTAGACTATTTCCACGGACTTGACTACACTATGTGAACTGAAGAAATACTTCCTAATATCCCCCATCGATTCATCGAGTCTTCAACTTCAATTGAACCTCCTTGTGTCGTGTCCCATCTCGGAACATCCTGTCTTTGTCCACCTTGTCTATTCCGCACAGTATTTTATATGTCGTATATCATGTCTCCCCTGGATTCTCCTGTCCTCCAGTGTCGTAATATCGGACGATCATTGTGTGAGTGTTTGTGGTGTGTGTGTGTTGTGTGTGGTGTGTGTTGTGTGTGTGTGTGTGTGTGTGGTGTGTGTGTGTGTGTGTGTGTGTGTGTGTGTGTGTGTGTGTGAGTGTGTGTGTGTGGTTGTTACAAAACAATAATGGAACAAGCACACAGTCGCTTGTCCTAGTTATTGTTTTACGTCACAAATTCATGGGAGACGGAAATGTTCCCACAATAAAATTAAAATATCACATTAGTTTGCACAGTGTTCGTGTAACATATAGTGGTAATGTTTCCATCATATTACATTATTTCCATTAAATGAAAATAAAAAACCATAAAGTGTCAATTTACCTCTAAACCTCTCCCATCCCTAATTTTGCATATTCCTTCTGAAACCTAGTAAGAAATGGGCCTTAAATGTCCTCAGAAAATGAATTTAAAAAGAATTTCAGCACACGTATGATCTGTTGCTCGTATGTAAAAATTATTGTCAAAGTTCTTTGTTTTTACTTATGGCATAACTGGATTCATCTGTAATGTCTGCTCTCTCCAATGCTGTTCAAATGTTCTTCTCTGCTATTTTCCGAGAGACACAATGGGATATCATACAGAGTGGTATGAAATCTATATTTATGGTCATGTCAGTGTGTGTGGGAATGACGACGCGTTATTAGAGAATTAATCGTAGACGTTGCTGTTTGTTTTCATATGTGGCGAGAAGTAAACCATGAGAATGATTGTTGATAACTTAATGCTGGTTATATATTTTTATATAACAGTGTTAAATAATTCCTTCTGTTCTACGATCATTATCCCCCCACACCATCCTTCCTTCTAAAAAAAACGATCATTTATCCCACCACACCATCCTTCTACGATCAGTTAATCCCCCTCCCCCCACACAAGTAGACACCGTCCTTCTACGAACGTTTAATCCCCCCACACACCATCCTTCCTTCTACATCCATTATCCCCCCACCATCCTTCTACGATCAGTTATCCCACCACCACACACACCCATCCTTCTAACGATCAGTTATCCCCCCCCCAGGGACCATCCTTTCCTTCTACTACGATCAGTTATCCCCCCACCCACAACTCCACCTTCCTTCTACGATCAGTTATCCCCCCACACCAACCTTCCTTCTAAGGATGCAGTTATCCCCCACCACACCATCCTTCCTTTCTAAGCGATCAGTTATCCCCCACACCATCCTTCTACGATCAGTTTATCCCCCTCACACCATCCTTCTACTATACGACATTATCCCCCCACCACACATCCTTCTGGTTCCTTACCTTCTATACGATCAGGTTATCCCCCACACCATCCTTCTACGATCAGTTATCCCCATCATCCCCCCCCCACACCTCCCCCCACAACCATCCTTCTACCTTCTACGTTCAGTTATTCCCCCACCACACTATCCTTCCTTCTAACTATCAGTTTATCCCGCCCACAACAATCCTTCTACGATCAGATATCTATTCCCCCCCACAACCATCCTGTCTAACGATCAGTTATATATCCGCCCACCGCATCAGCCACCTTCCTTCTATGATCAGTTATCCCCCCCCAAACACCATCATTCCTTCTACGATCAGTTTTCCTCCACCACACCATCCTTTCCCTTTCACGATCAGTTATCCCCCACCCAACCATCCTTCCTCTTGATCAGTTTATCCCCCACCACACCATCATTCCTTCTTCGATCAATTATTCCACCCTTCACCACACCATCCTTCTTCGATCAGTTATCCCCCACCACACCATCATTCCTTCTACGATCAATTATTCCACCCTTCACCACACCATCCTTCTTCGATCAGTTATCCCCCACCACACCATCCTTCCCTCTACGATCAGTTATCTCCCCACCGCACCATCCTTCCTTCTACGATCAGTTATCCCCCCACCACACCATCGTTCTTTCTATGATCAATTATTCCACCCCACACCACACCATCCTTCTACGATCAGTTATGCTCCCTACCACACCATCCTTCTACGATCAGCTATGCCCCTACCACACCATCCTTCTACGATCAGTTATGCCCCTTACCACACCATCCTTCCTTTTACGATCAATTATTCCACCCCCACCACACCATCCCTCCTTCTACGATCAATTATGCCACCCTCAGCACACCATAAGAACATAAGAACATAAGAATGTAGGAACACTGCAGAAGACCTACTGGCCCATACGAGGCAGGTCCTTATCAAAACGGCCTCTACCTAAAGCTACCCAAGAAATAACTCCCGTACCCAATGACACCAATCAAACCCAGCCCCTCCCACTCATATATTTGTCCAGTCTCTTGTTAAAGCTACCCAAGGTTCTAGCCTCTATCACCCCACTGGGAAGACTGTTCCACGCATCTACAACTCTGTTAGAAAACCAGTACTTACCTATGTCCTTTCTAAATCTAAATTTATCCAACTTATATCCATTATTTCTGGTTCTTACCTGGTTCGACACCCTGGTTCTCCCTTGTTTATGCCTGTCATCCACTTATACACTTCAATGATATCTCCCCTCATTCTACGTCTCTTCAGAGAGTGTAGATTTAAGGCTTTAAGTCTATCTTCATACGGGAGGTTTCTTACACAGTAAATCATTTTAGTCATTCTTCTCTGTATGTTCTCTAATGAGTCTATGTCTATCCTGTAGTAAGGGGACCAAAACTGAGCAGCATAATCTAAATGAGGCCTCACTAGTGAGGCCTTCTACGATCAATTATCCAACCCTCACCACACCATCCTTCCTTCTATGATCAATTGTCCCACCCTCACCACACCATCCTTCTACGATCAATTATCCCACCCTCACCACACCATTCTTACTTCTACGATCAATTCCCCCCCCTCACACCACCATCCTTCCTCTAGCAATAAAATACAGGACTCCTACTCTTGGGGTCATTTAGTGTTCATAAGTCCTATTCAAATTCATCATTTCATATTCAGATTTTTGTCTATACAACGAAAAATCATCAATTACCCAAATGATCTATTTTAAGAGAAGGTTAACGTAGAATATTCTTTAGAGATTTAAACTCTTAAACTACTTGTTTCTCAGGTGTTAGTCCATAACCCAAATTGAAAGTTAAAAACATGCCTATCATTCCTTTGAATGCATCCATCTGTACTTCCTACTCATTTCTGCAACACTGCAAGCTCCTGATGCGTTGATTACAACACATATTAAGGTAATAGCAGAACAGTGGCTATAATCTTGGAGTTTCGATAAGCAAAATCATTACACAAGGAAAATATCGTAAGGTTAGGATCAAACTTAGCAGGAGAGTGAGGCAGGTGAGGTATACAATGGACCTCAGTCAGTGTGTGGGTAGTGGCTTGGAAAGTGAGGCAGGTGAGGTATACAATGGACCTCAGTCAGTGTGTGGGTAGCTACTGGGAGAGTGAGACAGGTGAGGTTTACAATGGACCTCAGTCAGTGTGTGGGTAGCGACTGGGAGAGTGAGACAGGTGAGGTTTACAATGGACCTCAATCAGTGTGTGGGTAGCTACTGGGAGAGTGAGAAATGTGAGGTATACAATGGACCTCAGTCAGTATGTGGGTAGCTACTGGGAGAGTGAGACAGGTGAGGTATACAATGGACCTCAGTCAGTGTGTGGGTAGCGGCTGGGAGAGTGAGAAATGTGAGGTATACAATGGACCTCAATCAGTGTGTGGGTAGCGACTGGGAGAGTGAGACAGGTGAGGTATACAATGGACCTCAATCAGTGTGTGGGTAGCGACTGGGAGAGTGAGACAGGTGAGGTATTCAATGGACCTCAGTGTGTGGGTAGTGGCTGGGAAAGTGAGACAGGTGAGGTATACAATGGACCTCAGTCAGTGTGTGGGTAGCGACTGGGAGAGTGAGACAGGTGAGGTATGCAATGGACCTCAGTCAGTGTGTGGGTAGTGGCTGGGAAAGTGAGACAGGTGAGGTATACAATGGACCTCAGTCAGTGTGTGGGTAGCTACTGGGAGAGTGAGACAGGTGAGGTATTCGATGGACCTCAGTCAGTGTGTGGGTAGCTACTGGGAGAGTGAGACAGGTGAGGTATACAATGGACCTCAGTCAGTGTGTGGGTAGCTACTGGGAGAGTGAGACAGGTGAGGTATACAATGGACCTCAGTCAGTGTGTGGGTAGCTACTGGGAGAGTGAGACAGGTGAGGTATTCGATGGACCTCAGTCAGTGTGTGGGTAGCTACGGGGAGGGGTGAGCCAGGTGAGGTATACAATGGACCCAGTCAGTGTGGGGGTAGCGACTGGGAGAGTGAGACAGGTGAGGTATTCAATGGACCTCAATCAGTGTGTGGGTAGCGACTGGGAGAGTGAGACAGGTGAGGTATGCAATGGACCTCAGTCAGTGTGTGGGTAGTGGCTGGGAAAGTGAGACAGGTGAGGTATACAATGGACCTCAGTCAGTGTGTGGGTAGCTACTGGGAGAGTGAGACAGGTGAGGTATTCGATGGACCTCAGTCAGTGTGTGGGTAGCTACTGGGAGAGTGAGACAGGTGAGGTATACAATGGACCTCAGTCAGTGTGTGGGTAGCTACTGGGAGAGTGAGACAGGTGAGGTATACAATGGACCTCAGTCAGTGTGTGGGTAGCTACTGAGAGAGTGAGACAGGTGAGGTATACAATGGACCTCAGTCAGTGTGTGGGTAGCGGCTGGGAAACGAGTGATAGCTTCAAGAAGCACTGAACGATTGATAATTCCAGTTTGTGTGTAATCTATTCGCTACCAACCTAATAAAAGATAAGACGAACCATGATGCATTGCTGATCACAGTCACGTTATTTTATAGCATCAAGGAACAAATATGTGAGTATATAATGGATGCGTGACTGTCTAGCTTAACATTATTAAAAAAAACATATAGCACACAGATTTATTGTAATTCGTTAAAAAGTTTAAGACATTCGCTGAGAAGGTAATATGTTCTGTTGTTCACCATAACAAACAAAGTTCATCTCCGTGAAGGTACTGACTCACTTTTACGGGCGTTCTCTTGGAAGACCTATTTTTCTAAACAGCTAAGTAATAATATAGTTTATGGACCACACTAAAACACACACACACACACGCACACACACACACACACACACACACACACACACACACACACACACACACACACACACACACACACACACACAGAAATCTTGTGTCACAAACCTACGAGAGTTTTATAACAAGGTAACTTAATTCAGTAAGAAATGAGAGGGAGGGGTGGGTTGATTACATTTTCTTGGACTGCAAGAATGCCTTCGACACAGTTTCTCACAAGAGATTAGTACAGAAGCTAGAGGAACAGGCAAATATAGCAGGAAGGGCACTGCAGTGGATCATAGAATACCTAACAGGGAGGCAACAGCAAGTCATAGTCCGTGATGAGGTATGTCAGTGGGCGCCTGTGACGAGCGGGGTCCCAGAGAGGTCTGTCCTGGGACCAGTGCTATTCTTGGTATATATGAACGACATGACGGACGGGATAGACTGAGAAGTGTCCCTGTTTCCAGATGATGTGAAGTTAATGAGGAGAATTAAATAAGATGCGGATCAGACAGGGCTACAAAGAGACCTGGACAGGCTTAGTGCGTGGTCCAGCAACTAGCTCCTAGAATTTAAACCCGCCAAATGCAAAGTCATGAAGATCGGAGTTGGGCAAAAACGACCACAGACATAGTATAGGCTAGGCGGCCAAAGGCCACAAACCTTAGTCAAGGAGAAAGATCTAAGGGTGAGTATAATACCGAGTACGTCGCCAGGAGCACACATTAACCAGATAACTGCTGCGGCATATGGTCGCCTGGCAAACCTGAGAAAAGCATTTCGGTACCTCAGTAAGGAATCGTTCAAGACTTTATATACTGTGTACGTCAGGCCCATACTGGAGTACGCAACACCAGTCTGGAACCCACACCTGGTCAAACACGTCAAGAAACTAGAGAAAGTGCAACGGTTTGCAACAAGGCTAGTTCCAGAGCTAAGGGGAATGTCTTATGAAAAAAGGTTAAGGAAAATCGGTCTGACAACACTGGAGGACAGGAAGGTCAGGGGAGACATGATAACGACATACAAAATACTGTGTTGAATAGACAAGGTGGACAGACACAGGATGTTTTAGTGATGGAACACGGAAACAAAGGGCCACAAGTGGAAGCTGAAGACTCATATGAGTCAAAGGGATGTTAGGAAGTATTCCTTCAGCCACAGAGTTCTTAGGAAGTGGAATAGTCTGGCAAGTGACGTAGTGGAGGCAGGAACCATACATAGTTTCAAGACAATGTATGATAAAGCTCATGGAGCAGGGAGAGAGAGGACCCAGTAGCAGTCAGTAAAGAGGCGGTGCCAAGAGCTGAATCTCGACCCGTGCAACCACATTAGGTGAGTACACACACACACGGTTACTGGGAGGGACATTCCTATATCAGAAACCTACTGGTGTTTTATGACAAGGAGACAGAAGTAAGCTTGGAGAGAGACGGTTGGGCAGACTGACAAGGAGACAGAAGTAAGCTTGGAGAGAGACGGGTGAGCAGACTGACAAGGAGACAGAAGTAAGCTTGGAGAGAGACGGGTGAGCAGACTGACAAGGAGACAGAAGTAAGCTTGGAGAGAGACGGGTGAGCAGACTGACAAGGAGACAGAAGTAAGCTTAGAGAGAGACGGTTGGGCAGACTGACAAGGAGACAGAAGTAAGCTTGGAGAGAGACGGGTGAGCAGA
This sequence comes from Cherax quadricarinatus, assembly GCF_026875155.1. Taxonomy (NCBI): domain Eukaryota; kingdom Metazoa; phylum Arthropoda; class Malacostraca; order Decapoda; family Parastacidae; genus Cherax; species Cherax quadricarinatus. Next base: position 23,323,329 of record NC_069464.1, on the reverse strand, counting down.
CTGACAAGGAGACAGAAGTAAGCTTGGAGAGAGACGGTTGGGCAGACTGACAAGGAGACAGAAGTAAGCTTGGAGAGAGACGGTTGGGCAGACTGCCTTTAGTTGGACTGTAAGAAGGTTTCCACACATTTCTGCAAAATAAATTAGTGCAAAAGCTACAGGATCAGGCAGGAATAATAGGAAAGACACTGCTATGGATTAGTGAATACCTGACAGAAAGGAAGCAACATGTGCTTTTACATGACAAGGTTTCAGAGTGTGCACCTGTGACGAGCAGGGTGCTGTTTCTAGTGTATGTGAATAACATTACGGAAGGGATAGATTCAGACTTGTCCCTCTTTGCAGACGATGTGAAGCTAATGAGGAGAATTCAAACTGATGAGGAGTAGGTAGGACTATATAGGAACCTGGACAGCTTGCAAGCCAGGTCCAACAACTGGCTCCATTTGCAGACGATGTGAAGCTAATGAGGAGAATTCAAACTGATGAGGAGTAGGTAGGACTATATAGGAACCTGGACAGCTTGCAAGCCAGGTCCAACAACTGGCTCCAAGAGCTTATCTCCACCAAGTGCAAAGTCATTAAGATTGGGGAATGTCAAAGAAAACCATAAGTGGAGTACAGGTTAGGGAGCCAAAGACTGCAAACCTCATTCAAGGAAAAGGATCCTGGGTTGAGTATAATACCGAGCACATCTACCGCAGGATATGAGCACCTCCCAAATCTAAGAATAGCGTTTGTGGAGAAAAATCTCCAGTTTCAAATTGGAATGGGTATCTCTCAGCCTCCTCATTTCCCTGCGGAGCTTAGCCCCCTCGGAAGGGGCTAGTGAATTCTTGAACTTCCTTGTTCCCACAACAGCTATATTAAAACCATAAGTGTACAATGTGTCACCAGGCACACTTCTCTCCTTATTAGAATTTCTGAGCAACTGAGTGTAAACTTAGAGTAATTGATCTTTCCCTATAGCAGGAAAAATACGTGGAAACCTGTGCCCCACTTGATCTACACATCAGAGGTATTATGGCTATCAGCCCTCAGCTAAACAACATGAAAACAGCCCTCGTCTGTTAAACTCTGTTGCAAAACGTAGCAATGAATGTCTATTAAGCTGAGGTCAGCATTTCCTTTGTGGGATGAGGAACGAAGGGGCGCTACACGAGGCCAACAAGCCAGATTGACCTAGGTACTCACAGCGAATATGTCACGAAATCTTTTGCTGAGAACGAAGACAACAGTGAATTTGTGCGAGAGACTAAAATAATAGCAATATCCCCTACGAAATTTAACTAGTGCAAACATTACAAATATAAGTGCAGTAGTCTGAGATAAAGTGTAAAGTGTGTTTTTACGGCATGCTCTCAGGTGAAAGGGAGAATTGGCCTTAATTTCTCCATACCGTGGACAGAGAATAATGGTACTGAAGTGACTGTACAATGCATTGCGAGTGATAGGACGTTATAGTGATGTATGGAGATTAGCATCACTCAAGACATCATTCCTGGCCTTAAATAGCGCTATCAAAACCATAAACTTCCATTACACGAGCAAGGTAGGTCAAATTCTCACATGTATGCATTTAAAGTTAAACAAAAATTTAAAGTACCTGTAGAGATATAACTGGCACACTGGATCGTGGAAATCAAATAACCTGCCACATACTCACAACTGTTGTATTTAGTACATCAGTAAAACCATTCAGCCTTTGTTATGAAATTTACTTTGCGGCAGTCAGTGAACATGCTGAGAGTGTCATCTAGTGTGAAAACCTTGAAAGACAATATCCCTGACGCCCTGAGTACAGTGAATATATATATATATATATATATATATATATATATATATATATATATATATATATATATATATATTATATTATATAATATATATATATATATATAAAGAATTTACAAAGAATCACACATAAAGTGGGAGTTGTCACAGTTGCTCTTTGCTGATGACTCTGTGCTCTTGGGAGATTCTGAAGAGAAGTTGCAGAGGTTGGTGGATGAATTTGGTAGAGTATGTAAAAGAAGAAAATTAAAAGTGAATACAGGAAAGAGTAAGGTTATAAAGATAACAAAAAGATTAGGTGATGAAAGATTGGATATCAGATTGGAGGGAGAGAGTATGGAGGAGGTGAATGTATTCAGATATTTGGGAGTGGATGTGTCAGCGGATGGGTCTATGAAAGATGAGGTGAATCATAGAATTGATGAGGGAAAAAGGGTGAGCGGTGCACTTAGGAGTCTGTGGAGACAAAGAACTTTGTCCTTGGAGGCAAAGAGGGGAATGTATGAGAGTATAGTTTTACCAACGCTCTTACATCGTTGTGAAGCATGGGTGATGAATGTTGCAGCGAGGAGAAGGCTGGAGGCAGTGGAGATGTCATGTCTGAGGGCAATGTGTGGTGTGAATATAATGCAGAGAATTCGTAGTTTGGAAGTTAGGAGGAGGTGTGGGATTGCCAAAACTGTTGTTCAGAGGGCTGAGGAAGGGTTGTTGAGGTGGTTCGGACATGTAGAGAGAATGGAGCGAAACAGAATGACTTCAAGAGTGTATCATTCTGTAGTGGAAGAAAGGCGAGGTAGGGGTCGACCTAGGAAAGGTTGGAGGGAGGGGGTAAAGGAGGTTTTGTGTGCGAGGGGCTTGGACTTCCAGCAGGCATGCATGAGCGTGTTTGATAGGAGTGAATGGAGACAAATGGTTTTTAATACTTGACGTGCTGTTGGAGTGTGAGCAATGTAACATTTATGAAGGGATTCAGGGAAACCGGCAGGCCGGACTTGAGTCCTGGAGATGGGAAGTACAGTGCCTGCACTCTGAAGGAGGGGTGTTAATGTTGCAGTTTAAAAACTGTAGTGTAAAGCACCCTTCTGGCAACACAGTGATGGAGTGAATGATGGTGAAAGTTTTTCTTTTTCGAGCCACCCTGCTTTGGTGGGAATCGGCCAGTGTGCTAATAGAAAAAATATTATGTTATATATATTATATATATATATATTTATATATATATTATATATATATATATATAATATATATATATATATATATATTTATTTATAGGATGGGTCCACCTCTGGTGTAAATTGTGGGACCCATAGCCTCGGAGAAGTGGATAAAAAGGCTTCAAGGAAAAATATTTGGATTTCTTCCTGAAGCCGTTTGAATATTCCACTTCCCCTACCACCCCATCTTTTCATTTTATTTTTTTTTTTACTAATAGGAATATTTTATTACATAATATGGTACAGAAGATTTAAGAGATACACTATTGATATAAAGGTGGCACATACGGTACATGTTGATACGTGTGTATCACCGATTATAAGGCGAAAATCTCATCCAGCTCCTCAGAGCTGGGGCATGTGCCCAAAATACAGCAGGCATTACCCCTTTGAACAGCCGCACTGAGCCGCTGGAACAGAAAACTAGCTGCCCTGGGATCCCTAGTTACCCTGATGAGTCTTTTTCCCAGCTCCTTAAGGAATTTAGATGCACTCTTTCCCCATGAGCCAAGGGTCTCTGAGCCTATGGGAACAAACATATAATGATGGGCAAGTTCTCCATATTTTCTAGACTTTTGGGACTCCCTGAAGCTGGCAGCTGCCCCTCCCCCATATATATATATATATTATATATATATATATATATATAATATATATATATATATATATATATTATATATATAATATATAATATAAACTTCACCTATTCCATCATATTCATCTCTTCCCACAACTTTATACACCACTTTTCAGTTACGTTTATTCTACCCAAAACATGCTGAATGTACCAGCTTTATTTTAGTGCCAGCCTCTCATTTAGAGGCGGCTCACTTTTGAACTTCACCCACATGCCTACAGGTTTGCTTGTGCAGGTTCTTGTTACAGGTAGTGGGATGTGTCTTATACCTTCTCCAAGTTTTGTACTTAGCAGTAGGAGTCTCTCTACAACGATAGCCGAACTAAGGCTGATCTGTAGACTTCGTCACATACTGCCGACGATGAATATGTTTTTGTTGTAGATCCCGTCCAGTAAAGGCATTTAATTGGTTGTCAACATCAGCTTGGAGAAGAGCAATCCAATCAGAGGTGGAGAGCTCAGAACAAAGAGCTGACCAGTCTCCTGTTTTTCCACAGCCAAGTTGTACGTGTGGATTCCTCACCTCGTTTTGATGGGATATTCAGTATCCTAAAAGATAAGTTAAGGAACTTTATTTCTCTCTCTCTCTCTCTCTCTCTCTCTCTCTCTCTCTCTCTCTCTCTCTCTCTCTCTCCTCTCTCTCCCTCTCCCTCTAGACTAGATAGTCACTCATTTTGGGTGGGTACACGATTCTAAGCAATAGAATGTTACAGTAAGGGAATACCTTACATAAATCATATGTAATATAATGTGACTAAATTTAGTTAATGTGATAGGTGTGAGTAAGACATATACGACACTAGCAGACTGAACCAACTGTCTCGGGAAAACCCTCTGATTACAGTACGTCACATCCGTCTGCTCTCCATATAATTACTTGATACTGTCTATTTAATAAATATAATAATTATTAAGTAAAGTATTCAGAGAGAATGAGTACCAAGAATGAAGAAAAATATAACGTAACATATCATAAATGTGTGTGATCACCTATTTTTTCTCACCAATTTATAGTTGAAGGTCAATTCAAAGCTCCTGGCCCTGCTTCATCGCATGTCCCTAGTAGGTTCTCTTTATCCCGGCTCCAAGAGCCTTATTGTACCTCTTCCTAAACTTGTGTATGGATCCTGCCTCAACTACATCACTACAGATAATTCCAATTCTTGACAGCTCTAGAGCTGAAGAAATACTTCTTAACATCCCCATGAATAATCTGACTTTTCAACTTCCAGCTGTAGGCCCTTCTTTTTGTGTCCCATCTCTGTATCACTCTGTTTGTGTATTTTATACGTCGTTATTATGTCCCGTCTGCATCTCCAGAATTGAAAGGTTGAGTTCCCATGGCCTCTTCCCTTATCTCTGGGACTAATCTTGTTGCGAACCTTAGTACTTTCTCTAATTTCTTGATGTGCTTGACCAGGTGTGGGTTCCATATTGGTGCTGCATACTTCAGCATGGGCCTGACGTACACGACGTACAATGTCTGGAATGACTCCTTACTCAGGTGTGGAAATCCTATTATTAGGTATGCCAGGCACCTGGAGACTGCAGCAGTTATTTGGTTGATGTGCACTTCAAGGGATGTGATCAGTGTGATGTGAGTGTGCGAGTGTGTGTATCTGTGTATTTCTGTGTGTGCGTGTGCATGTGTGTGAGTGTGTGTGAGTGTACTCACACACACTCACTTATTGTGGTTGCAGGGGTCGAGACTCAGCTCCTGACCCCGCCTCTTCACTGATCACTAATAGGTCCTCTCTTTCTCTCTGCTTCCTGAGCTTTGTCATACCTCGTCTTAAAACTATCTATGGTTCCTGCCTCCACTACGTCACTTGTTAGGCTATTCCACTTCCTGACGACTCTATGACTGTAGAAATACTTCCTAACATCCCTGTGACTCGTCTGAGTCTTCAGCTTCTAATTGTGACCCCTTGTTTCTGTGTCCCCTCTCTGGAACATCCTGTTTCTGCCCACCTTTTCTATTCCCCTCAGTATCTTGTATGTCGTTATCATGTCTGCCCTGGCCCTCATGTCGTCCAGTGTCGTCAGACCGATTTCCCTTTACCTTCATAGGACATTCCGCTTAGGTCTGGAACTAGTCTTGTTGCAAACCTTTGCACTTTCTCTAATTTCTTCACGTGTTTGACCAGGTGTGGATTCCAAACTGGTGCTGCGTACTCCAGTATGGGCCTAACATACACAGAGTATAAAGTCTTGAACGATTCCTTACAACTCTGCCGGAACGCTATTCTCAGGTTTGCCAAGCGCCCATATGCTGCAGCAGTTATATGATTAATGTGTGCTTCTGGCGATGTACTCGGTATTATACTCACTCCTAGGTTCTTTCCTCCTTGAGTAAGGTTTGCAGCCTTTGCCTCCTACCTATACCCTGTCCTGCGGTTTTCTTTGCCCCTCCGATCTTCATGACTTTGCATTTGCGGGTTAAATTCTAGGAGCCGTTTCTGGACCGCGCATCCAGTCCTGTTTCCAGGTCTCTTTGTAGCCCCTGTCTGGTCGCATCTGATTTAATTCCTAATTAACTTACACCACTGCAAACAGGGACACTTCTGAGGTCTAATACCTTCTGTTTAGTCGTTCCACATATACCAAGAATACACTGCCCCCAGGACTGACCCCTGTGGAACCCCGCTCGTCTCCTAGGCAACCACTGTGATACCTCATCACGAACATGACTCCCTTTTGCCTCCTGTTAGATATTCTCTGAATCATTGCAGTGCCTTTCCTGTTATACGTGCCCTGTTCTGTACTTCTGTTACTAATCACTTGTTGAGGAACTGTGTCGAAGGCCTTCTTTCAGCACACGAAAATGCAATCCTCCCACCCCTCCCTCTCATGTTCTTACTTAAGTTAAAATTGTCATTAAACTCTAGTAGTTTGACACCGGATTTCGCCTTCCATAAATCCGTGCTGGCTGTCGTTTATAATCTTGTTCCGCTCCAGGTGCTTCACCACTCTTCTCCTGAAAATCTTTTCCAAGACTTTCCATACTATACACGTCAGTGACACTGGTCTATAATTTAGTGCTTCATTTCTGTCTCCTTTCTTAAAGATGGGGACTATATTTGCCTTCTTCTATACTTCAGGCAGTTTCCCAGTTTCAAGGGAAGTGTTGAAGATTTTGGTCAGCGGCACACGTAGTGTGTGTGTTTGTGTGTGTGCGTGTGTGTGTTTCCATGTATACATATTAATAAACTGTTGTCCTGTACAGAAAACACAGAAGTCAGTGTCGAGGGCGGACGAAACAAGAGACAAAGCCTCACCGGGATCGATCACTTCATTGTCGGAGGACAAGACTCTAGCAAAGGAGGAGTGGTACTGTATTCTGTTTGTATTTATGAAATTTCTCTTCTATATTACTTATAGTGTTTAAAATACTGACGAACAGTAGTAAAGAACTGACTTTTGTATTATTAATTCTGATTGATGATAAACAACACAAGTGACGCTTATAGCTTTTTGATCAGAGATTCCATCCATTAAACTACTGGAAGGTCTCCTTACACATGCTGCATCTCCTATCAGTAAACTGGTGCTTGGATGCACACACACACACTCTAGTGAAGAGGCGGTGCCAGGAGCTTGGACTCGACACCTGCAACCTCAAGTAGGTGAGTACAACTAGGTGAGTACTCACACCACACACACACACACACACACACAAGTAACCGTGCACGCGCCAGTAACCATGAATACACACACACTCTAGTGAAGAGGCAGTGCCAGGAGCTTGGACTCGACACCTGCAACCTCAAGTAGGTGAGTACAACTAGGTGAGATACACCCACACACACACACACACACACACAACACAAGTAACCGTGCACGCGCCAATAAACCATGAAGCACCACGCACACACACAAACACAGCACACCTGTTTTTCAAAAGCACTTGCAGAAGTTAAGTAGACTTAGTAGAGAACACAGGGAATGGTGAGGTGCAGTTAGTGAAGAGGATTATTTTTCTGAGTAACACACATAAACACCCATTCCGCAACAAACATTCACCACCACACACATACACACATGCACACATACATACATACACACATACACACACACACGTACACACACACACACCCACACACAAACACACACCCCACACACACACACACAGCGACAGTATGAAAATGAAAAAGCATCGAGAATCAAGACAGACCCGAAACTGTTGTATAGCCACATCGGGAGGAAGACAACAGTCAAAGACCAGGTGATCAATTAAGGACAGAAGGTGGAGAACTCACAAGAAAGATCAGGAGGAAATGTGAGTAGCTGAACAGGAATTTAAGGAAGTTTTTACAGTAGAGACAGGAAGGGCTGTGGGAAGACAAACAGAAGGGAACATCAAGAGGGAATATACCAACAAGTGTTGGATGACATACGAACAACTGAGGAGGGGTGAAGAAGCTCTTAAGTGACCTTGACACCCCCAAAGGCGATGGGACCGGACAACATCTCCCCATGGGTCCTTAGAGAAGGAGCAGAGATGCTGTGTGTGCCTCAAACCCACAATCTTCAACACATCCCTTGAAACTGGGAAACTACCTGAAAATGGAAGACAGCTAATGTAGTCCCCATATTTAAAAAAGGAAACAGAAACGAGCACTAAACTACAGCCCCTGTGTCTCTGACATGTATTGTGTGAAAAAGTCATGGAGAAGATTATCAGGAGGAGAGTGGTCGAACCCCCTGGAAAGGAACAAGATTAAAAAATGAAAACCAGCAGGGGTTCATGGAAGGCAAATCTTGTATCACAAACCTCCTGGAGTTTTATGACAAGGTAACAGAAGTAAGACATGAGAGAGAGGGTTGGGTAATTGCGTTTTCCTAAACTGCAGGAAGGCCTTTGACACAGTTCCCCACAAGAGATTAGTGCAGAAGCTGGAGGATCAGGCACACGTAAAAGGAAGGGCACGCAAGGGAAATAAGGGAATACCTGACAGGGGGGCAGCAACGAGCCCATGGTACGTGAAGAGGTATCACAGTGGGCGCCTGTTACGAGTGGGGCCCACAGGGTCAGTTCTAGGACCAGTGCTATTTTTGATATATGTGAACGACATAAAGGGAAGGAATAGACTCTGAAGTGTCCCTGTTCGCAGATGACGTGAAGTTGATGAGAAGAATTAAATCGGACGAGGATGAGGCAGGACTGCAAAGAGACCGGGAGAGGCTGGACATGTGGTCCAGTAACTGTTTCTCGAATTCAATCCAGCCAAATGCAAGTCATGAAGATTGGAGAGGGGCAAAGAAGACCGCAGACAGAGTAATAGGCAAGGTGACAAAGACTACAACCTCACTCAGGGAAAAGACCTTGGGGGGGACCATAACACAGAGCACATCACCGGAGGCACACATCAACCAAATAACCGCTGCAAGCATATGGGCGCCTGCAAACCTGAGAATGCGTTCCGATACCTTAAAAAGGGAAAATCGTTCAAGAAAACTGTACACTGTGTATTTGGGGCCCATACTGGAGTATGCAGCCACCAGTCTGGAACCCACACCTGGTCCAAGCACGTCAAAAGTTAGAGAAAGTAAAAAAGGTTTGCAAAAAGGCTAGTCCCAGACCCTCAAGGGAATGTCGTAAGAGGAAAGGTAAGGGAAATCGGACTGACGACACTGGAGGACAGAAGGGTCAGGGAGACATGATAACGACATACAAGAAACGGGCGGGAATAGACAAGGTGGACAGAGATAGGATGTTCCAGAGAGGGGAAAACAGGGACAAAGGGTCACAACTGGAAGCTGAAGACTCAGACGAGTCACAGGGACGTTAGGAAGAAATTTCTTCATCATAGAGTTGTCAGCAAGTGGGAAAAGCCTACAAGTGAAGTAGTGGAGGCAGGAACCATACATAGTTTTTTAAGAAGAGGAAATGACAAAGCTCAGGAAGCAGAGAGAGAGAGGATCCAGTAGCGATCAGTGGAAGAGGCGGGGCCAGGAGCTGAGTCTCGACCCCTGCAACCCCCAATTAGGTGAGTACAATTAGGTGAGTACATACATACAAATACACACATACACACACACACATGCACAGACACACACACACACACACACACAAAACACCACACACACACACACACACACACACACACACATACACACATACACACACTCAACGAGTCACGGGGAACGTTGGGAAGTATTTCTTCAGTCATAAGTTGTCAGCAAGTGGAATAGCCTAGAAAAGTGAAGTAGTGGAGGCAGGAACCATACATAGTTTTAAGGAGAGGTATGACAAAGCTCAGGAAGCAGAAGAGAGGGGATCCAGTAGCGATCAGTGAAGAGGCGGGGCCAGGAGCTGAGTCTCGACCCCTGCAACCACAATTAGGTGAGTACAATTAGGTGAGTACACACACACACACACACACACACATACACACATACACACACACACACACATACACACACACACACACACACACACACTCACACACAAATCCATACTCACAGCTTCCACCCAACCCCCAATCATAGAATCCCACAGTATGATACCAGGTCTGCCACCCCCACAGGCCCCTAAACTACAGTATTGGAAAGGAAACTGAAGGTAGGAAACACAAACGCTGAGTGAATAACAAACAAGTGGAGGAGTGGCACAAAGAGTCAAAGAGACATCACCGGGAAAATCATAGTGCTCAAAGAAACCAAGCTTAAAATGTATGTTAACAGATGCCCTCTTTCCAACGGATACCAGATCCTGAGGAAAGACAGAAGGAACAGGGAGGGTGGAGGAGTGGCACTGCCAATCAAACACCGATGGAATTTTGATGAGCTGGAGAGAGGAAGAGCGGAGAAAAAAAGTGATTACATAGCAGAAACGTTTCACTCTGGAGGTCCATGGTGGTAAGAGCAGTGATGTATTACCCACCACAGAACAGCAGGAGACCAGGGCAAAGAGTATCACGAGAGCAGTAGAGCGATGGTGACACACTGGCTGCAGTGGGCAGAAGAGCTCCTGCATGCAGGGGAAAAGCTCCTGATCATGGGCGACTTTTAACCACAAGGAGATCGACTGGGAGAACTTGGAGCCACATGGAGGCTAAGATACATGGAGGGGTAAGATGATGGAGGTGGGACTGGAAAACTTCATTTACCAACACGTAAGGGACACTACAAGAGAGAGAGAGAGGGGAGGATGAGCCAGCAAGACGGACTTAGTATTCACCTTGAGCAGTGCAGATATTGAGGACATCACATATGAAAGACCCTTGGGGCCAGCGATAATGTGGTTTTGAGCTTTGAATACACAGAAGAGCTACAATGAGAGGGAAGCAGGGAAAGGCAGGACAAATGAAACAAAACTACAAGAAGGTTTACTACACGGGAATGAGGAACTTCTGATGACGTTCAGTGGACAGAGAACTTGCAGGGAAACCACTTAATGAATGATGGAATATGTAGCAACAACGTGCAAGGAGGCGAAAAGAGGTTTGTAAACCCCAAGGGGAAACCGGAATAAAAGAAAAAACCAGGATGAGCCCATGGTTTTACCCAAAGGTGCAAGGAGGCAAAAACCAAGTGTGCAGGGAATGGAAGAAATATAGAAGGCAAAGGGCCCAGGAGATAAGGAAGCAGTCGTAGAGCCAGAAACGAATATGCACAGATAAGAAGGGAGGGGCCCAACGACAATATGAAAACGACATAGCAGCGAAGCGAAATCTGACCCGAAGCTGTTATACAGCCACATCAGGAGGAAAACAACAGTCAAGGACCAGGTAATCAGGCTAAGGAAGGAAGGAGGAGAGACAACAAGAAATGACCGTGAAGTATGGCAGGAACTCAACAAGAGATTCAAAGAAGTGTTAACAGAGGAGACAGAAGGGGCTCCAGAGGGACGGAGAGGTGTGGCACATCACCAGGTGCTAGACACGGTACACACAACCGAGGAAGAAGTGAAGAGGCTTCTGAGTGAGCTAGATACCTCAAAGGCAATGGAGCCAGATAACATCTCTTAATGGGTCCTGAGAGAGGGAGCAGAGGCGCTGTGTGTACTCTTAACAACAATATTCAATACATCTATCGAAACAGGGAGATTGCCTGAGGCATGGAAGACAGCAAATATAGTCCCAATCTTTAAAAAAGGGGACAGACATGAAGCACTAAACACAGACCAGTGTCACTGACATGTATAGTATGCAAAGTCATGGAGAAGATTGTCAGGAGAAGAGTGGTGGAACACCTAGAAAGGAAAGACTCATCAACACACCCAACATGGTTTCAGGGACAGGAAATCCTTGTCACAAACCTACTGGATTTCTAGACAAGGTAACAGCAGTAAGACAAGAGAGAGAGAGGTGGGTGGGTTGCATTTTCTTGGACTGCAAGAAGGTGTTTGACTCAGTACCACAAAAAGAGATTAGTGCAAAAACTGGGGACCAAGCAGGATAACAGGGAAGGCACTACGATGGATCAGGGGAAAATTAAACAGGAAGACAGCAGCGAGTAATGGTTACTTGGCGAGGTGTCAGAGTGGACTCCTGTGACCACAGGGGCCCACAGGGGTCAGTCCTAGGACCAGTGCTGTTTTTGGTATTGTGAACGACATGGCAGAAGGAATAAACTCTGAAGGTGTCACTGTTTGCAGATGACGTGAAGTTGATGAGAAGAATTCATTCGACGAAACCAGGGAGAACTACAAAGGGATCTGGACAGGCTGTAAACCTGGTCCAACAATTGGCTCCTGGATTCAATCCCACCAAGTGCAAAGTTATGAAGATTGGGGAAGGGCAAGGAAGACTGCAGACGGAGTACAGTCTAGGGGCCAAGACTACAAACCTCACTAAAGGGAAAAGATCTTGGGGTGAGTATAACACCAGGCACATCCCTGAAGCGCACATCAACCAAATAACTCCCGCAGCATATGGGCGCCTAGCAAACCTCAGAACACCATTCCGACATTTTAATAAGAAGTCGTTCAGGACCCTGTACACCGTGTACGTTTAGCCCATATTGGAGTATGCGGCATAAATTTGGAACCCACCACCTACCCAAGCATGTAAAGAAACTAGAGAAAGTGCAAAGGTTTGCCACAAGACTAGTCCCAGAGCTATGAGGAATGTCCTACGAGGAAGGTTAAGGGAAATCAACCTGACGACACTGGAGGACAGGAGAAAATAGGGGGGGAAACATGATAACGACTGACGAGGAAACTGAGAGGAATTGACAAGGTGGACAAAGACGGGTTTGTTCCAGAGACTGGGCACAGACAACAAGGAGACACAGTTGGAAGCTGAAGACACAGATAATCACAAGGATGTTAGGAAGAAATTTTCTTCAGCCACAGAGTAGTCAGGAATGGAATAGTTTGGGAAAGATGTAGTGGAGGCAGGATCCATACATATTTTAAGCAGAGGACGATAAAGCCATGTTCAGTGAGAGTGACCTAATGGCGACCAGGAAGAGGCGGGCCAGGAGCTTGGACTCGACCCCTGCAACCTCAACTAGGTGAGTAAAACCTAGGTGAGTACCCCACACACAAACACACACACACACACACACACACACACACACACACACACACACACACACACACACACACACAGGCCTAGTGTCTAATCGACATGTGCCTAGGACAAAATGGTAACTAACACACACACACACACGCACACACACACACACACACAAACACACACACACACACACGCAACACACACACACACACACACACACAGGCCTAGTAATCTAATCGACATGTGCCTAGGACAAAATGGTAACTAAACACACACACACACACACACACACACGCACACACACACACACACACACACACACACACACACACACACACACACACACACACACACACACACTGAAATAACTGCTGCAACATATGGGCGCCTAGCAAACCTCAGAACAGCATTCCGACATCTTAATAAGGAATCGTTCAGGACACTGTACACCGTGTACTTTAGCCCATATTGGAGTATGCGGCACCAGTTTGGAACCCACACCTAGCCAAGCACGTAAAGAAACTAGAGAAAGTGCAAAGGTTTGCAACAAGATTAGTCCCAGAGCTAAGAGGTATGTCCTACGAGGAGGGGTTAATTGAAATCAATCTGACGACACTGGAGGACAGGAGAGATAGGGGGACATGATAACGAAAATACAAAATACTGAAGGAATTGACAAGGGGACAAAGACAGGATGTTCCAGAGATTGGGCACAGTAAAAAGGGGGACACATTTGGAAGTTGAAGACACAGATGAATCACAGGGATTTTAGGAAGTATTTCTTCAGCCACAGAGTAGTCGGGAAGTGGAATAGCTTGGGAACGATATAGTGAGGCAGATCCAAATACATAGCTTTAAGAAAGGGGTATGATAAAGCCCCAGGGTTTTCAGGAGAGTGACCTAGTAGCAATAAGTAAGAGCAGGGCCAGACTGGGACTCGACCCCGAAACCTCAACTAGGTGAGTACAAAAAGGTGAGTACAATGGTGAGGACTCGAAGGAACCGTGGATCAGATGAAAATGGTTCTGGTAGGGAGGAGTGGAAGGAGGGGTGAAAATGATGGAACATGAGTGGGAAGAAAATTAGGAGAGCTTTCTGAAAAAATGTAGAGAGAGCTTCTGTGAAATTAGAAAAGAGGTTGGAGAAGGAGAAAAGAATTGGGAGGCACAAGTTGAAACTGCAGTAGCCAGGATAAGGGTCCTGGAACATGAGGTAAACAGGGTGAAGCAAGTTACAAGGGCAATTGACCAGAAAGACACAGCAATGGAGCTGAGAAGCCGAACAGGGAAAGGGAAAGGGGATATGAATTATGCTAAGGTCATATCAGCCTGCCAAGAAGGGCCAATGAGTGAAAGAGGAGAGCAGCTGGTGCAAATGGAGAAGGTGATAGGTCAAACGTGGAGGAACAACCATGCAACCAAAAGCCACTGGAAAAACAAGGAGAAAATGACCATGTACGGACAGGAACAAGAGTTACAGAGGGAGAGGCAATGGGAGGAAGAAAGGGCAAAATCATGTTTATCCATGGCTTCAGGAGAGAGAGGAAAGGACACACACTGAAGACGACAGGCAGAAAGAAAGGAGATTGAGAACAACATCACAGAAATAGGTGAAGAAGACATGGACGAATTGTAAATTTCAGAGAATAAGGGGGTATTTGAAAAGGGGGGAGAACGACCAACAGGCTGATTCTCAGGACAGAAACAGTGCACAAAGGATCCTCCAAGAGAAACCACGGTTGGAATGGTTGGGAGGGTAGAAGAGTGTGTTCCTAGACAGAGAGAACACAAACAGAACGACAGCACTGAAGCAAGGGCAAAAAAAGCGAAAGAAGCTAGGAAAACAGACAAGGATGGAACCAGCAAAGGCGATCAAGCAACAGAGCAGCAAAGGGGAGCACCAAGAACTAT
>NC_069464.1:23274719-23307807 GCF_026875155.1 Cherax quadricarinatus | reverse complement strand
ATTGTTTCCCAAGTGTTTCAAAATTCAGAGACGCATATAGGGACAATTTTGGGAAATGGTAGGGGGGGTGAGTAAAGATTGGAACTGTGATGAACTGTCCAAGGTAAGGGGGAACGGAAGGGTGGAGGGGGAGAGCTTGAAGGGGACAAAAGGGGCAAAAATGGGAGGGGCCAAAAGAGGATAAAATTGGGGGGAAACAGGAGGGAAAGGTTTAAGTACGAGGAGGGGGTGAACCCTACACTTTTAAACAGAGCCAGTGGGGGGAAACCCAGGGACAGACGGGGAAAGGGGAAAAATGAGGAGGTGGAAGAGGGGTAGGGGTGTTAAGGGGCCTCTTTTTGATTTTTGAGAAGTAGGGGGACGTTTGGGGAGGAGGGTCATACGAGATTCGTTGCTATGAGGCTTGTGAGAGAGAACACAAAGAAGCAAGATAGACCGGACGAAAAATGCCGTCTGACCCGGGACAGCCGAGGACTTGGGAGAGGTAACCAAGGGTGGGGAGAAGAGGGATACCAGAATTGGGGCGTTTTTAAAAGGGAATAAGAAACCGATGTAGTCTTCCTCGGAGGCGGAGATGAAACTGCCATGGTAAAGGGGAGACCTTCTCCCTTTTTGAGGAAACTGATTTCCGCTCTTTTAAAGTAGATTTGACAACGGAAGAGTACAAAGGGTGAGCCTATGAAATTAAGGCAAGAAGGAGTCGATTGCAAGCCTATTAAAATGGTCATCGGCCCCAAAGAGGGGGAAATCGGGAAGATCTGCAATATTTCGCTGGAGGGCCAAATCCCCAGCAATTTCTACACTATTGCGGGAGGATCACCTTTCGAATTGTAACGATGTCCTGCTCTAAAGGGTGGGGTTCACGGCTGTCAAAAGTTAAATGAGCCACATTTCTAGGGGATTTGTCTCCGCCCCTGGGGGGAAGAACGTAAGTGTCTACCCCTTTAGGATTTTTGGGGATCTTGGGTTCCGCTGTTCAGAAAGTCGTGCTACAGTCCGGAAATTTTGTTTAAATATGGTATGGGGGAGAATGAGGGTACCCCTACAAGAATCGATGAATGATGTTTTTTAATGTTACAGGAAAAGTTTTGGATATGGAAAGACGGAAACAGAGCCTGGGTAGATTCTGTATGGTGTGATGTCATACGCTCTTAAGAGATGAAAAGAAATATTTTCCCCAAAAGGCGTAGGAGTGCCTTGCCCTATGTGTCAGAAAGAAGGCAGTTTTTGGGGAAATCGGTGTAAAAATGAAGAATTTAGCCCTTTGCAGTCTGAACTGAGCAGTAAAGGTAGTGAAGGGGCGTGTCGTCTTTTCTGAGAAAAAAAGAGAAAGGGGGGAAGTTCTCAGCAGGTAATTGTCGTTTAGGCGTGGGACCAGAGTTGGTCCGACATGGAACGGGCCGGCGATTCGAAAATTGCCGCAACATAGAGGGAGAGGCTGGAAGCATAGTCAGAGGAGAGCGAAGGTCAGATAAATTGAGTCAGTCGAGGCCTAGTACTTGAAGCGGGTGGGGAAACGGCACCGGAAAGGGGTTTACAGAGGCATGAGGAGTGTCCGAAGAGTGGTCCAAAGAGGGGCGGGGTCAGATTGGGGTGCGGTATCAAGAAGGGGCCCGAGGGTAGAAAGGTTCATGGGACTAGGGTGCCATGGTTAGATTACTTTTCTTTTTGTTTTTAAGAAAAAAAAGAAAAAAAAAAGAATAAAAAAAGGGGGGACCGGGGGGAGGGATATTTTCCTTAGGAGGAATGAAAGGGCCAGAAATCCCCCCTCTGTGCCCAAGAGGACCTCAGCACCGCAAGTAGAGCAGATGCAGCATGGAACCCGTGCCATCCCTACCATCATGCCAGTAAACCGGCAATCCGGGATACCCACCAACATCTGCCGAGCTACATCGGTGGACAAAAGAGAGGGCGCCCCAAATCCGCCCAATGCATCCCTCCTTTCCCGGCCACCCCCCCCCGGGAAATCCGAAAAGGTGGCTTCCAGAGTACACCGTCGCCCGAGGAGACACCAAAGCCACCCTCCGGGATACCGGAGAGGATCAGGACATCCCCAGGCCAATCCAGATTCCACGGCAAACTATGCCACTGCCAAGAACCTCAACGGAATGAGATGGGCCCCGGTACCCTTTCCCCTACCTACGAACTAGCGTCCCTGTGGGGAAAAAAAAAAAAAAAAAAAAAAAAAAAAAAAAAAGGAAGGGCAAAAGGGGGGGGTGGTGAAGACGAAGGAAAAAGGGGAGGATGGATAGGGAAGGGGGGATTGGGGGGTAATTGGGTTTTCGTAGGGGAAGTAAGCGACGGGGTCTTTTTCCCTCAGACCAAGAGCCTTTTCCCCATCCCAAAGGAGCCCTCCTTGAAGAGGGGGTTCACAGAGGTCTTTTGCCCAATTTCCCGACTTCTTCCTAAACTTTTAAGGGAAAATAGACATGATAAAGAATTGATTTGTTTATTTGGATTTTAGTAAACCCTTCGTAGAGTACCTCACAAGAGCTTTAGAAAAGTGGCAGCTCGGGTAAGGAGGTAAATTTCATCTTGGATAAAAAGCAAAAAAGTTTCGTTTAACAGGTAAAAATCTGAAGGGGGACAGTCACTGGGGGCTTTCCACAAGGATCAGCTTCGGGCCCTCTTTTTAAAAATTTACATAATGCCTTGTTTAAAGGGGATTATGAGTGACATGAGCAATTTGCTGATGATCAAATAGGCCTAGATTATTCTGGGGAGGATATCAATGAACTCCAAAAGATTTGGGTAAATTAAGTTTTGGGTCTGAAAAATGGCAGATAAATTTCAATGGGAAAATTGTAAGGTACTTGCCCTTGGTAATGAAAAAACCCCTCAAAGCTTAATCTAGGTAAAAGTAAGCTTGACATACAAAAGGGAAAAAAGACTTGGGAGCATGGTAAGCGAAACTAAACCCAAGCAGCATGCCTTAGAATCGCAAAAGGCCCAAACAGATTACTTGGATTTTCCAAAAAGTATAAGTAACAGAAGCCCAAAAAGTTATTTTACAGCTGTTACGAAAATCTTCCCCGAACAATGGGGCAAATAACCAAATTTCTAGTTATTTTTACTTTATTCCCAAAATCGTTTTGCTTCTTTGGTATTTGGTTGTGAATTAAAAAACCACAAGAATTAAAAATGAAATATATACAGAAAGGAACCCAATTTATCTTCAAATTTCATTAAAAGAGTGTACAATAATTTCAATTAATAACCTACTAATCTCCCATTTAACTCTTTTAGAAAGGTCTAGGGTAACGAAATAGTTACTTTAAAATGACATGTTTACCAGATTCAGGAAACTAAGGGCAAAGGCAAGACAATAGATTTGGTTTTAAAGTTTTAGTTTAAGCAGGAGCTTTGGGTTAAAGACCCGTCCCGAGTAAAGGCTAGGAGCTGACCGATTCGCTCAACTACTCCTAGTATGATTTCAGCTCGGGCCGAAGGGACGCGTGGCGTCAATTTTGGAAACCCCAAATTGGTCCTACGTTGGTTACCTTTCGAATACCAAACCCTAAAAATAATATAATAAAATATAAAAAAACAATGAGTCCTTTTGACGTTTTCATACGTACCCGATAAAATATAGTCAAACCCTGCTTTATCAGTTTAATAAGTGGTTCGCGATATATTATTACAAACTTTTTTTTAACCAGGCCTTTTATTTTGTTTTTAAGGATGAAGTAGGGGCGCCTAACACTCCCCCCTCGCTACTGACGGTCGCCATTGATTGAAACTTTTTGGTGGGTGATCTGTCACGTGAGGGGTTTGTAAAACAGCATCCTATCATCTCCAGCTTTTTCCAAACATAGTGTCATAAAAGTCCACCATGCTTTTTTAAAAAATAAAGGTAATTAATAAAATTTCAAGGCCTAGAGAGGGCATCACAATGAATTATTTTTTCCCTTTTTTAAAGGGGCATGGTAATAGAGAAGGGTTAAATTTCTAAAAGCCCAACAAAGTATTCTGGTTCTTCGATTTCATAGAATTTATGAAGGTCAAAGGTTAGATGGGGGTACACCGATATCTGGGGGTAGAAGACCCTAAATAAACATAAAAAAATTCTTAGGCATACAACAGAGCAAGGCTTCTTTTTCTAAGTTGATAATTAATTTGGCGTTTTTTTAAAATTTAAAAGAAAAATAAGAAAACAGGTTTAATAGGTCAAAAATTTTGTAGCCTTCATAACAATGGGGCCCCAAAGCACGGGACGGATCTTGAAAGGGGGAATGGTTTTTAAAACAGGACTTAGCAAACGGGGGAAGAGGATAGAAAATTTTTTTTAAACGTTTAAAAACATTTCGTCCGGGTCCATAAAAACTGTTTTTTGGACTTGTTAATTCATTGGGAAAAGCTCCTTAAAAAATTTGGGGCAGAACCGACGGTATTTAACCAGCAACCCCAAAAAAAATTTGATCCTTTTTTCCTATCTTGGGGTAGGAAATTCAAAGGGGGCCCTTTACTTTGGCGTTCAAAGGAGCGATTTCCCCCCTTGTCCAATCATAAATCCAAGTTTTTAATTTTTCGTCTGGCCAAACTCACATTGGAAAAATTCCTGTAAAATTATGTTTACTTAAGGCGTCAAAAAAGGTTTTAAGCTTTTAAGGTTTGACCCAAAACGTTAGCTGTTACGACAAGTCTCAAAGTAAGCTCAACTCCACCCAATCCCCCCGTAAGTTTTATAATACGCGGGAACGTAGAAGCCGTTTACAGAACCCGAAGGGCATAACCGCAATACTTGTATAGGACCGGGTATGTAAAACCCGATATCTTTGAGCTCTTGGTGAAAAAGGGGGATTGGAATACCCCCTTAACCCAATTTACTGATATTTTACCCTTGGAGACCTTGTCTTTTAAGTCGTAAATTCTGGGTTTTTTGGAAACCCACAGGTACTTTAAGCATTGACTTTTCTAAAACCCGGCACATACGGGGGGCCCCCCATTTTCTTGGGGACTAAATGCATGGGGAGCCCAAGGTGTTACTTGGTTTTATCAACCGTGTGAGAGAAAAAGTTCACCTTTCCCCTCTAGCTCACCTTGTTTTTTGGGGACTCCTCGAAGGGAGATTGCTTGATTGGAGTAGGTTCTTGAGAGAACTCGTGCCCCCCAATTACAGGGTTTTGGGACGTCATTAAATAGGGGAGATTTCCCTTTAAATCAGGGATTTTATTGTGCCTTTTCCATTTCCAATTTATCAGTAGGAAAATTTTAAATTCTTAAGGCTGCGAAATTGGAATTTTTATTATTATAACAAGGGGGGGGGCGCTAAACCCGGGGGATTATACAGCACCGGGGGGGGGGGATGTGGAAGGCTTTCAGGTTAAATTGGGGAAAACTGGAGCACAGACCAATTCCCTAAATCAAGGGCCCCTCACCAAATCAAGGAACCTTTCCCTTGGGGGGAAAATTTTTCAAAGAATGGTATTCCTATCATTTCATCCGAACTTACTGGAACCCGTTTTGGGTTCGAGGAGTTATAGTAAAAATGGTAAAACGATTCCTAAATGGTTTTTTAATTTGGGTTAACGTGATACGCCCTTTTGAGATTTCCCTCTTTCGGGCCCTTACAAGTAGTTCACGTCACTTAGGCGCTTCACGATTTCTAAAGGCCCTTTCAAATTTGGGCTGTAGAGATGCCCCTAGAAATCGTTGAACCAGAACTTGATTTTTGGTTCAAATGAACGAAGTTTATTTTCGACGATGTATCCTCCTTCATCTTCCCTTGTGTTGCCTAAGTTTTCGGCGGTCTTTCTCTAGCTAGGCTCGGGCGTTCTTTCATTAAGGTAGGAGAGCTCCTAAAATCGGCGTTTCTTCCCCGGTCCAAACTTCTTTGAGAACCTGTATGGTCCTCAAATTTGATGCCCATATATTAACTCAAATGGCGAAAAATTCAATTTTCTTGTTCGCTTTTTCTTAGGGCAAACAAGATATGGAATACCTTTATCCCAATCTTTTGGTATGTAAACAAAAGGACCTCTCATAATCTCAAAGTTTTGATGGAACCTTTCCACCCCCGCCCTTTTGATTGGGGTCGATAGGCCTCGCTAAAAACCCTCTTGACCCCTAACTGAGCCCCCGGTTCAAGGAATAATTTTGAAGTAAAATTCGCCCTTGATACATTAAATTCTCTTGGGAAAACCAAGTGAGAGAAGAACTTTTTTCAGTGCTCTCACATTAGGGGGCATTAACCTCCTGAGGGAATGCTTCCAGGTACCTGGGATGTTCCGTGATAGTGAAAGGAACTGGTTGCCCTCCGAGTCTTGGGGACGGGGCCCACAAGTCGTCACCAAAAGTGAAAAGAGTTTTGCCTTTACTTGTATAGGGTTAAAGGGGCATGGTGGATTAGTGCAGGTTTTCCTACAGTTGACACATGGAACAGCTTCTTACATAACCCTTCCCTTTTTCCTTTTTTTTGGCCATGTGAATGTTAGCAATTTTTCTAAAAAGTCTTCTTTTGTCCCAGTGTCCCCCTTGAGGCTTCATGACAAACTTACATGCTAAATTTCTAAAAGGGGGAGGGAAAACCACTAAATGATCACTTTTAAGAGATCCCAGTTTTTTTTTCATAAGTCCTTTTTCCCCCCAAAAGTAAGAGCTGTCCCTTTAAGGGTTCTTATCCCTACACAGCAGCTTCCTGAGTCACTTAAGGAAGGGGGCTTTTGGGTTCTCTTATAGATCCTCCTTCGAAATAAAACTATTTCAGAAACCACCGACTTAGGAATGGGACGGTTTCGGTTTTGATTTTTGGGTCGACATCGAGCTTTTGTTGAATTGTCTCCTCTCCCACGTCAACGTCGTCCGACTTCTCCGATACCAACGGGGAAAAGGCTGTTTTTCATTGCCCGGGTTACTTGCTCAAGGAAGAGGTAGGTTCCGTTCGTCGGGCTTCGATGACGTAATTTTTTCCCCGGTTGGATTTTCCATAACCATGGGGGTCTTTCCATTCCCTTTTTCCGCAAGTCTTCCCCAACAATAGGCACGTCTTTTATGGGGAAGTTAGTTGGGGAGCTCCGATTCGTCCAGCCTGTAAAAAAAAGGAGTTTCAAAATATAACTTGTCAGGGGTATCGCGTAGTGGGGCCACCCTAAGCTTTCCCCAGAGCGTCGAAACCCGTATTGATCCCGGGGGGGAATACCCCTCCTTTTTAAAAATGTTAAGTAGGACCCCCTACCCTAAAGGAAATTTACTTGCAACAAGGCTTCGGTAAATTTCCCACTTTGCTTTTGGAAAAAATAAGGGGTTAGCCTTGACAAGTTTGCGATGATACCCATATTCGCTTAGTCAACTAGGGGGATCTGTTCCTTTTCCTTGGGACGAGCGTCTCTCTTGGCTCGGACTTCTTGGATGATCGTAGAGGATATTTTTTGTGTGGGGAATCTATATTGGACTCCTTCCGGTCCCTATCAGCTTAAAAACATTGTATTTGAAATGTCCCCCGCTTCGACAGTACGAACATTAATTTTTTCCCTGACCTATCTGGGCTAAGGATGGGCTCGATTGAATTTTGGGGGTTTTACTTGGGTTTACTTTTTACAGGGGGTGAATGGGTTGGGTAGGTCGCTTACCGAAAGGGTTCGCAGGTTCGGGGCTCGTTGCGGGGTTTTATAAACCCGGTGCTTTAGTTGTACCCAACTCTGGGAAAAGTCAAATTGTTGCCGGCCAGCGTCTTTAACAACGTCTTTTGCGGATGGCCAACAAGATACTGGCGAAGTCCCTCTGGAAATTTGCATCAAAACTTCTAGTAAAATTAATTGTGAAGATCTTTTGAAGTCCCTGACCCCCAGAAGCCGACACCCAAAGTTCAAATGCACTGCTTCCCCGGGGAAAAAAAAAATAAGTTTGTCCTGTTTCCCCTTTTTATGGAACGAAAAAAACTTTTTGGGAACCCAATGGGGCATGTTATGCTTTCTAAAAAGTTTTTACTAGTCGCTGGCATAAAACCCTATGGGAAAGGGGGCGACACGAAACTGCGCCCTTTTCCCTATGGGGGGTTTTTCGCATATGGCCCCTTTGTCTTTTGGGGCCGCCCATTGAAGGCCTTTTTAAAAATTTGGGGTTATCCCCGCTGTTTCGTTAAATTAGGTGATAGGTTTCCTTTGGAAATTGGCCCTTTTCCCTTCCCCGAATCCCTTTTGCTTTGTTTTAAAGCCCAGCCAAATTTTTGTTTATCGTTTTTGGTTTGAGAGTTTTTAAGAAATAGGTTTCTTTTTTTTAGGTGGAGTGAAATTCCAAGAAGGTTACACCGAGGGGGGAATTCGGGGGGGGAAGTATTTTTGGGCGGCACCCGCCCCCAAAAATCCCCTTTTTGGGAAAGGTTTTTTAAAACCACCATAAAACCCGGGGAAATGGGGGGAAGTTGGGCTGGAAACCTGGGGGTAAATTGAAATGGTCAATCATTATTTAAAGGCGTTCCTCCCTGGGATTTCTACTTCCCGAACTGGGAAAAAAAACTATCTTCCAAAAACAAATTCTGGGATTGTTGGGATTTCGGAATAATTACCTTAATTAGGGGCCTAAGAGTCTCTGCGCTATGGGATCTATTTAAGGATATTAACTGTCAGCTATTTGCCAACACGTCTGTAATTTTAAATGTCAAGAGTAGCCTCTGTTAATTCATTAATAAGACTTTAAATTTCTGGATCTATTTTCTTTAAATTTTAGCAAAGGGGGCTTAATTTTTTTTTAATGCAAAACAGTATGTACTTAGGGTAAGTAGCTCCCGGACAGACAACCCATTTGTTACGACTTACTCTTCACCGTAACAATAGGGGCACAAATAACTCCATTTTTTTGTTAGTTTTATTTTATTACCAACAGTTTTGCTTAATTGGTATTTGGTTAGTGAATTAAAAAAACCACAAGCAATTATAAATGAAATACTATACAGCAATGAACCCAATCTTACATTCAAATTCTCATTAACAGAGTATGATACAATAATTTAAATTAATAATCTACTAATCTCACCATTTAACTCTTTTAGAAAGGTCTAGGGTAACGAAATAGTTATCTTTCATAAGTGACATGAATTACCAGACTTCATGAAACTTATGGCAAAGGCAAGACAATAGACTTGGTATAAAGTTTTAGTTTAAGCTAGGAGCTTTGGGTTGAAGACCCGTACCGAGTCAGAGCTAGGAGCTGACTGACTCCTCAAACTACTCCATATATGACTTCAGCTCTGCCAGAAGGCGACGCGTGGCGTCTATTCTAGAACCTCCAATTGGTCACTAAAGTAGTGGTTACACATTCGTAATACCTAACCTAATAATAATATAATACAATATAATACAATGAGAGTACTTTTGATGATTCATACTGTACCCGATAATAATATATAGTCGAACTTGCTTTATCTAGCTAGTAATAAAGTGGTTCGCGATATATTTTACAGAACTTATTTTAACCAGACCTTTTATTTTTGTATATAATGGAGTGAAGTAGGGGTGCGTAACAACAGCTCTATTCATCACTAGTGAGGCCTCATTTAGATTATGCTTCTCATTTTTGGTCTCCTTACTACAGGATGGACATAGATTCATTAGAGAACATACAGAGAAGAATGATTAAAATGATTTTCTGTGCAATGTATCTCTCGTATGAAGATAGACTTAAATCCTTAAATCTCCACTCTGGAGAGACGTAGAATGAGGAGAGTTATCACTGAAGTGTTAGTGGATGAAGGGCATAAACAAAGATAAATAAAGTGAACATTAAAATGGTATAAAATACCGACAGGTTGTTAGGTACGACACCTAGGCAACAGTTAGGTATCTAGTTCGAAACGTTTCGCCTACACAGTAGGCTTCTTCAGTCGAGTACAGGAAAGTTGATAGAAGCAGAAGATACTTGAAGACGATGTAATCAGTCCATCACTGAGGGTGTCGACCCAGGTAAGAACAGGAAATAATGGATTTAAGTTGGATAAATTTAGATTTAGAAAGGACATACGTAAATACTGGATGTCTAACACTTGTGGATGCGTGGAACAATCTTCCCAGTAAGGTAATAGAAGCTAGGACCTTGGGTAGCTTTAAGAAGAGATTTGACAAACATTCGAGTGTGAAGGGCTTGGTTTAATCGGCGTCATTCGGTACGGGAGTTAATTTTTTGGATGCTTTGGGTATAGGCCGTTTTGGTAAGGACCTGCCTTGTATGGGCCAGAAGACCTTCTGCAGTGTTCCTTCATTCTTATGTTCTTATTTCTTCTCTCACCATGACACCAGAACTAAAAGAGGGGTAGTTATTGGCTTCTTTCTGAGAGCCTACAGAATTTCCAGTCCTCAGTTCCTCGAAGAAGAATGCACGTACATCACTAACACTTAATTCACTACACTTTCTGCTACACTTCGTACGTGACTGCAGGAAACGTGCGACACGTATCAACAAGATCAACACCAATCAAGTTGGAATTTTAAGATATGTGCAACATCTGGGTATTTTTATTGTAGACTTTTCGCCATTCAGTGGTTTTATCAATACAAATTCCTGGACATAACTTGAAGATAGTAGAACTATGTGAAGATGAGGTAATCAATCCCTCAACCTTGGAGCAGGTGCAATGAGCACCTGCTCCAATTTGTACTGAAAAAGCCACTGGATGGAGAAACGTCTACAATAGAGATACTAAGATGTTGCACATGTGTCTTGATTCCATCTTGTCGGTATTGTATACCATTCTTGTACAACCAATCAAGTTGAGGAAAAGCCTCCAAATTACATCGTTTTACCGGTCAGCAACGTTGCCACTAATGTTTCAAAACTGTGACAGAAAACTGGCCAAAATATCTACCAGCTCTTCAACTACTATTAGGAACCTGATACAAAAACCCAAGAATGATTCTGGCTTGAGTTTTTGTATGAAGTACAATTATCAAATGGTATACAATACCGACAGGTTGGTAGATAGGAAACATTTAGGCAACTTTATTCCGAAACGTTTCGCCTACACAGTAGGCTTCTTCAGTCGAGTACAGAAAGTAGGCAGGAGCAGTAGAGATGTGAAGACGATGTAATCAGTCCATCACCCTTGAAGTCGTACATTTGAGGTTGTCAGTCCCTCAGCCTGGAGAAGTTCTGTTCCAAAATCTAGACTAACTGAAGATTTTTTCAAATGAGAAGTGTTTGATCTGAGAAGGACATGACCTCCCAGTGGCTACATTCTCACTACTACTACTACTCTGCACCTCTCCTTCCGACAATATTTAAGTCTCAACACTGTCACGATCTTCAGTTAGTTCCAGACTTTGGAACATAACTTCTCCAGGCTGAGGGACTGACAACCTCAAATCTACGACTTCAAGGGTGATGGACTGATTACATCGTCTTCACATCTCTACTGCTCCTGCCTACTTTCTGTACTCGACTGAAGAAGCCTACTGTGTAGGCGAAATGTTTCGGAATAAAGTTGCCTAAATGTTGCCTATGCGTCTTATCTACCAGTATGAAGTGCAGGAATTTACACTATACCATGAGGGGGTTTTGACAAAGTATACGTAAGGGAAATAGCCAGATCTCTGGACATGAGGATCACGGAACACAAAAATGCTTTCAGAAATGATGACCGCAAAAACGCGTGTGTCCAACATAGGGACGATGATGAACACCATGGAATTCAGTGAAGCTAAATTAGTGATTAAATAAGACGACTTAAGAGGGAGAAAATCCATAGAAGCTGCACTAATTGCCGTCAGTAACATTATAAAGCAAAAATCCGGTAGTTAC
Organism: Cherax quadricarinatus; assembly: GCF_026875155.1. Lineage (NCBI taxonomy): Eukaryota > Metazoa > Arthropoda > Malacostraca > Decapoda > Parastacidae > Cherax > Cherax quadricarinatus. Next base: position 23,296,080 of record NC_069464.1, on the reverse strand, counting down.
ATTGTCTGGTTGGTAGATAAGACAGTTGCCTAAATGTTGCCTATGTGTCTTATCTACCAACCTGTCGGTATTGTATACCATTTGATAATCATCAGTTGCAGTATCTCAAAATTGCTAATCAACTGGAAACTGTTGTTACATGTCAGCAGGTCCCTCTCTAGCTACCCGTCTCACCTCCTTAGTTCCATCCCTAAATTTTGCGCCCCCCCCCCCGGGCCCCAGGGTTTCGAGTGTGGTTGTGCTCTGCCCCCCTTTGCTTTTTTGGGTAGGCGAGCTCCCTTGTCAGTTACCTGGCTCCCAGTGGTGTAAAGTGGTGCTGTACACCTGGCTAACAAAAGTGCACTGTTTTTGTCAGATGGGTTAGCCCTGGGGCGCCGGAAAAAATACGTAGGCATTGAGCTATTTAAAAGGGAAACGAAAAACGCCCAGTTCTCGCAAGTCTTATTGCCAAAGCCACCCGGGAGACATATGGCGTAAAAAGACAGGGGAATTGTATGGTGTAGCATTGAATGGAGGAAAACAAATTTTTTCGTCAAACGCTATAAAGCAACGGTTTATGAATCGTTAGTCACCGGGTTTTTCGGGACGGATTTCCTTTAACGTCACCCCAGTGCATTTTTAAAAAATGGTAGATGTTTCACGGCTTTAATACGGGATCAAGTTACGCAACTTTCCCCTTTTGAGGCGACGAGGGGGGATAAAAGGGGAAAGTTTTTGGGGGACGTAGGGACGGGCTTTATCCCTCAACAGGGTTTACGTGGGGGGGCGGGTCCCCTATCTGGTTTTTCCCGAGGGTTCTTTAACCCTTCAAAATGACTTTGAGGCACCCAATACCGTCCAAACGTGAAACTCCAAGTTTTTCGGGACGCAGGTAATGGTAATTCCCCAGGAAAAAGACGCATCCCGCCCTATGTGGTGAGTTTTAAAACACATAGCGGCGACCGTAAACCAAGCGAAGACTTTGGTGCCTGGACCTGTGGTGGACGCGCGGGGCCCCTGCTTCAAAGGGGGCCCGGTGTGAATCAAACATGGGATGGAGGGCGTGGTGTTTTGTGGAGCGATTAGTGGATCGGGCACACAGGAGGGCCGGGAGTTGGGGTCCACCCCCGGGCTGCCTGATGGGGCATCGTCTCCTGTGGATAAGGAGGAGCACAATTACAGGGAAGGTTTTTGAGTTTGAGGGGGAAATTTGGTGGAGGTGTTGAAGATTTTGTACCGCCTGAGGGGGACGTTAAAATCTGAGCGGGTGTCATCGGAGGTCCCCTTTTCCCAGAAAGTCGGACCCCCCAATTTTGTTTTGGGACGTGATGGTGGTTTGGATCGTCCGTTAAAATTTTTTAAACCTTTTCCCCAGGTAGAGGTTGAGGTTCATCGAGAGGCAACTTTGCCCAAAGAAATTTTGAAACATGACGGTCCACGGAAAAAGGGAGGGGGGGCCCTCCCGGTCGATTTGTTTGACGTTACACAAATAACCCGCCAAAAAAGACAAAAGTTACGACGACTTTTCGGTCCGATTTGGGGCCATTACAAAGTCACTTTGTAAAAGGTCCAAGTCGGCCCAAAACGTCGTCTTTAAAGGTTCTGTCTTTTATTTTGGGGGGTTATTTGTGTATCTTTCCCATTCACGGTATTGGCCTTTTTGTTATTTTTTTCTGTCCCGCCCTTTACCCCCTTCACAACGGCGGGGAAAAAACTGACTGAGGGAAGTGTAAAGGGTTAGGGGTGTAGGTGGTGGTACCCATGATAGGAGGCCCCGGGAAGAAGGGGGGGGGGAAAGGCACTCTAAAGGTGTAAAAATTTAAAATTCAAGCTTGGAGTTGTAAAGAGTGTGAAAAGGGAAGCAGGGGGGGGAAAACTTTAATGGGCCTCAGGTTTATGTCTGTAAATGTTAATGGGTTATGTGGCGGTATGAAGGGGAAATTGGTTTTTTTAATTTTTCCTGAATAAATCTAGAGTGGATGTTGTTTTTTCCTGCAGGAGCAAAATTTTTAAAGAGGGTAGGGTTTTGGGAGGTGGAGGATTTCGAGTAGTTACCCTGCCATCCCCCCCATCAAAAAGGGTGGTGGGGAATTTTTAATAAGGGAGCCCCGAGCCCGTTTGTTTTGCAGAGAACGGGGGGGGAGGGGGAGGGAGGGTTTTGGGCGTGGGGAGGGGTGGTGGAGGGGGTAAGCTTGTGTCTTTTGTGAGTGTGTATGCCCCCGGCAAAAAAAAAAGGGAAAAGGTTTGGTTTTTGTGTGTGGGGATCTTGTGTTTTTTTAAGGGGAAATTGCCAGAGGGGGAAAATATGAAATTTCGGGGTGGCTGAGTGGCCCCTAAAGGGCGGGATATATTTTTGTGGTTTAGGGTTTTAAAGGGGGATTTTGGGGTTTACCTGATGCCTTCGGGGGGGGGGGGTGTGGGAGACTGAATATCCCGTTTGTTAGGAGGGAAATATCCCGCGAGACTAGATAGTGTACCTTTCTCAGAGAGTTGATGTGAAATCTTTCAGTACTTTTGGAGGCTAAAAAGTCAAAAACAAGGGCAGTGGTGGTGGAGGTGGGGTGGGGGGACGCTCGGGGGGGGATATTATAAAAAAGTTTTTGGGGAAATTAAATATAAGTTTTGTTAAGTGATGGAGGGGGGTTTGGAGGGTTTTTCAGCCCAAAGGAGGGGGGTTTATTGGGGAAAAGAAAGGGAGTGGGGGAAACATTGGGGAATGGTGGATTGTGTTGCAAAAAAAGGATTAGAAAGTTTTATGGAGGAGAAAAAAAACGTATTTTATAATTTTAAAAAAAGGGGACTGGCAAAAACTATTTAGAGGAAAGGTTAAGGGTTGCAAAGGGGGGGGGTGGGGTGGAAAAATTTTTCCTAGGAAAAGAAATAGCTGAAATAAAGGGGAGGTTAAAGGTTTTTGAAAAAAGAAATTTTTTCAAGCTGTAATTTGGGGGCGGGGCCGGGGGTGGAAGAAGTGCTTTGGGGCGACAAGCCGTAGCTTGTGTTTTGGGGCCCATCAAAAGCAAAGGCAGGCAGGGACCCGCTATTCCATGTTTTTGAGGAACCCCCTGATGGTTGGGAATTATAGAGCAGGGGGAGGAGGGGCACGAAACCCCGAAGGGGGTGTGTGCGTAAGGGAGGCTTGGTAAAAGAGAAGAAATGGGAAAAGTGGGGGGGGGGGGGGGTGAAAGTGGCGTTGGGGCAAGGGTGTATGTATGTGACGTGGTTTTTTGGAAATAGTGATAGAAAGGTTTTTGGTGGGGCTTTTTACGGCCCGGAGGAAATAGAAAAATGCGTTAAAAGGGGAATGAGGAAAGGGGGAAAACGCCCCGGGGATTGACGGTTCCCCAGGGGGAATTTTTTTTTACAAAATTGGACGTTAATAAGGGGATTTATAGTTGGTTATTTTTAAAAGTAAAGAAGGAGAAGGGTTGTTGGGGGAAAAAGCCGGTAACAGCATTGTAGTGTTTTTCTGAAGGTCAAGGGGCAGCCCCCCCTTTTGGGAGAACCCAAACCCAAACCTGATGTGTGCAGATATAAGGTGGGTTTTGCAAAAAATTTTTGGTAATAGGTTTTAAAGGTGTTTTGGGGGAAGGGTCCGGGGGGGTCCCAAAAACCAGTTTGGGTTGCCGGGGGAAAAGGGGATGATTGAAGGACATGGGTACTGAGGGAAAAATTTTGTGGAAGCTAAGGGTGGGGGTTTAAGGGGGGGCTTTCCCCGGGGTCTAGAATTTGGGGGGAGCATAGAAAAAGGAAAGGGGAGCTTGCAGGTTTTACTGGGGGACAGGGTTTTTTGGGGGGGGGGTAGGGCGATGGGTAAATCGTTATACAAGGGGGGGGGAAAAAGAGGATACAATTAAAAGGGGGGTATGGGGGGGGATTTTAATTGGGGGAGGCCTTAAAACAGGGATGCCCCATGTCACAAAAAATTTTTGCATGTTTCCAGGAAACCCCCTTTTTTTTGAATGGGTTGACCCCAGCTTAGTACGCCAGGTGGGGGGAAGTGTGGGGGGTTTGGGGGGGCCCGGCCGGGGGGTTTTTTGGATATGGGCGACGACACCAATGTTTTTCATTCGTGAAAGGGGTGTCAATGGGAGTGTTGGACGAGGTTTTTGCAATTATTTTGGGAAAGGGCCCCGGGTAAACCAGGTTAAAAAGTGGCGGGAATCAAGGTGCATGGGGTTGAGTTCTTTGGGGGGGGGGTGTGGGGGGGGGAGATGTAATTTTTTGTTTTAAAAAATGGGCAATGTCTTTAAAGAAATTTTTGGTATTATTTATAAGGATGACATGGTTGCGGCGGGGGGTTTAAAAACTCGGATAGGTTATTTGGGAAAGGGGTCGGGGGCCCTTAGGGGTTCTGAGACCCCAGCACCTAACATTATACAGCGGGGTGATAGTCGTAAAAAATTTTTTTTGTATAGAAAAATTTTGGGGATGTTTGCAGGTGTTCCCCCAATTTTCGGGACAGCGATTGCCCGGAATGCTAAGAAGGGTGTACAAATTTTTTGTTTGGGGGTTTACGTTTGGGGATTGGTTACGGGGGGAAATTGTAATGTTTCCTGTAATTTAGGGTGGGTTGGGGTTGGGTGGGTTTTGGGGATTGGGGGGCCAATTTTGTGTTTAAATTAAAAAGGGAAGTGTTGCCTGGGGTGTGAAGCGGGGGCGTTTGGGAAGGGTACACGACAGGCGGGTTGTGGGATCGAAAGGAAAGGAGTTTAGGGGGAAAGCCCAAAAACGTTTTGAGGGCTTTTGATGTTTGGGTTTGGGAACCCGAAAAAAAGGTTCGTATAAGGGTTTTGGGGTAGGTTTTTCTTGTAGGGATTTCGTTATCCCAGTTGAGGGGGTTTTTTCCCCATGTATGCGGGGGGAAGAGTTTTTGGTTTTGATTTGTTAGGTTTTGGTTAGGTAATGTTCGTCAGGAAAAAGGACAAATGTTTCCCGACGGGGGGTCCCTTTTCAGATACCCGGGGCCTTTTGGGGCCCTTTTGGGCATTGACCGAGGCCTTCCGCTGGCTTTCCGGTCCCCCCCCTTTAAAAATTATGGTCATTTTTTAACCATTGTTTTTAAAATTTTTTTTAGATTTAGAAAAAAAGAAGTTTAAAAAATCCGGGGGCGTGAGGTGAGTTTCGTTTTCCTGCATGGGATCCTTCAGTCTGGTGAGATAAAACGAAACAGACAGGTTTAGAAAGGGGTTTGGGGGTTTTTGGGTTTTCTGTGGAGGGGATAAGACCGCGTTTTTATGTGTTTACTTCTGTGAAGGGCTAAGGAGGGTTTTGGGGCTGGTTAAAATAGGTTTGGGAAAAGAGGTGGGGGGGTCGTGGGGGTCCGGGTTTTGCGTGCTTTAAGTCTAATAGGGGGGGTTAGACCAGGGTGTCATAAGAGCTTTGATTAAATTTTTGGTAATTACATATATATGTCGTGGGGGTGAGAGGGGGAGAGGGGATAGTGGGAGAGAAGGGAAAATTCTTCGGGAACTTCTATCGTACGATGGGTGTAACAGAGATTTGTATGGGGGGAGGTGGGATCAGGGTTTTCTCAGAGGGGTATTTGAATGCTAACGTTAGGAATTCTCGTAAAACTGGGGATTGAAAATGATGAGTGAAGGGGGTTTTCATAGGTTGGAGGGAATCAGGGGGTCCCCAGCGGGCTTTGCCTCCCTGGGGGGGGGGGGGCGTGAGGTGTTTGTGAATGTGGGTTTGAATGGTTTCCTTTGGTTTTTTAAATTTGGGCTTTATGGGGAGCCCAAGGGGTGGAAATTTGAGCTCAAGGTTTTCCCTTATGTTAGATATAACACTTTTTAGAAAAAAGGTATAATATAGTAGGTTTTTTTTTTGTATGTATAATTTTGATGTTTATTTTAAGTCCCTTTTATGCACGATTTTTGAGGAATTATTTTTTTGCGACAGGAAGTGTGTTTTTGTTTTTTCTATGGTTTTGTGCCCGAATTTTTTTTTACGATTGATATACTTAGATACTGGTTTTGCTTTGTGCAACAGTGCATCTGAATAATTTATTTGTTTAAACTTTGTGTGTGTGTGTGTGGTTTGTGTGTGTGTGTTTTGTGTGTGTTGGGGTGTGTGTGTGTGTGTGGTGGTGTGTGTGTGTGTGTGTGTTGTAAATTTATATCCCTTTCTAATGTATTGAACCTTTTTCTTTGGGGGAGGAAAGTTTTTGTAATACTTTATAAGTTGGGTTCGATTCTTTTTTAAAATTTATAATTCTGGTCGTACCCCCCGATACCGATTTGGTGTCAATGCTAAGTTCTTGATGTTAAGTTTTAGTCTGTATGATATACAGACATATCTAGACGGTTTATGTTTTTTCGTATGTTGATATATGAAAAGCTGTATTGTTCGGGATACGTATGTAGATGTTCTAGTAAGATTATGATGTTAGGTTCTGGTTTCTTGATTAATGCGAAGGATGGGATTTAACTGATATAACTTCTTTGTATATTTTATGTTCAAGTGTATTTTGCCTTTGTCCGATGTCATGTTATATGTAAAATTTATATATATGCAAGGTTTTGCATCAATGAATGTGTATATATGTCAATTCATGACCCTGTGACAGTATTTTTATTTTTTTAGCTATGTTCTTGCCGTAAGTTATTGTAGTATATTTTTGCAGCAATATCTTGCGAGCATATAGGTGAAATCTGTTTGTCGTTTATTTTGATTGAGATCCATACTGTTTCTTTATTTTTATGTTAAACTGTATTGATTTTAAATAAAATATAAAAAAAAAAATTCCATTACTACTAATACCGCCACCTCTACCTACTCCACACCTCACCTGACTTGCCACTATATATAAGCGTTTTCTAATTAGACATCCCTGCGCTGAATCTGTACTGGAAGATGCTCAGTGACAGACAAACTTGAGACACGTGACTACTAGAACTCTCTTTGAAGACATTCGCAGACCCGCAAACCAACACAACCTTTTCTACTCCTTGCATGATCCTGCTCCTAACCCTATTCAACAATATTCAACAGTTCTCACAAAATTAATAAAGAAAGCCAAACAACTGAACTACTACAGCAGATTCACTGACACAAAAGGAGATATAAAAAAGACCTGGAAAGCACTTTCCCAGATTCTGGGGACCCACAAAGTGAAAAAAAACAAGAATATTGTTCTAACTAAACCTCATGAAACACCACTGCATCCCACTGATACAGCTAACAAGATTAACGACTTCTTCTCAAACATAGGATCTAATCTCGCCAGTAAAATTCCAAATACCAATGCCCGTGCTGGGGACTACCTAGATGAGAATTTCCCAAATTCCTTCTATCTTGTACCAACTGAGCTCACGGAAGTCACCGCAATCATAAAGTCACTTAAAAGAAACTGGGGGGAATCGCTCCGCCCCCCATTATCATACAAGGAGTGGCCCTGTCCTTTCGCACTTTTTAAATTATTTTTTTAAAACAAGTCACTAGAAACTAGCACTTTCCCAACATACTGGGAAACAGAAAGGGGCTACACAATACAGCTGATACCCCTTTGTGGCTTAGCGCTTTTTTTTTTTGATTATAATAATAATTTACACCAATACAAAAGGTGGTGGCCCTACAGATGTAAACAACTATAGAAATATCAAACTTACCATTGCTATCAAAACTAAAGACACACCGTGACAGGAGACTATTCTTTTTATAACTAAAAAACATACCAACCCCCCCAAATTTTGGGACTCGGGAAAAAAAAAAGCACTAATATGAAATTAAAAAAAAGCTAGACCTTTTACACAGCATTGGAAAAAAAGGAATACCCAAAAGGAATTTTTTTTAACTGACCAAAAAAAATGTTACACGTAGGCACGGCATCCCACCCACAAAAATTATCATTAAATTTTATATAGGGGCCTTGCCTTGCATTTTTAAATCCCCCCCTTTCTAATAGGGATCATATTCACCATTTAAAAACACAGCCTCATCATACGGCCACTTGATAATGGAGTTCCACAGAAGGGGTCCCCTTGGGCCCCCCCCCCCCAAACAATTAATTTGTTTTTTAAAAATACCCAACCCTGAAACCCATTTCTTTTTCTGACGACATATTTTTCATCTCCCCCTAATCTTGCCCCCCTCAAAAAACCCTGTTAAAGAGGGGCTGTTTTTAAAAAATTCTTTTATGACAGCCAAAAATTCACTTAACACTGACAAAACCTACTGTAAATTTTATTGAGACACTTTTGCAGCATATGGAATCTTTATTTAGGGAAAAGTTTCGCCACACGTGGCTTCATCATCCAATACAAAAAGGAAGGCGTAAAGGGGAGGAGGGAATGAGGAATCAGCCCCCAACCTGGAGTTTGATGTGTTCAGTCCATCAATCTTGTAGAATACAGCATAGGGCCTAACGTGGCTTTTAATACGTAGTGAGGGACGTGAAGGAGGTGGAGGCGGGGTCCTCTTTGTATTGGACGATGAAGCCACTGTGTGGCGAAACGTTTCCTAAAAAGATCCCATATGGCATAAGGTCCCCCAATTCAAATGTCGGTTTTTCCAACCATTCTCACAACGTCAGACACTGTAGCTCATGGATCTTGTTACAAAAATTCTTTAAAATTGTTCAAACCTTTGGCGAAGCCTACTTGATAGTGGATGGTACCACTAACCCCGCCTCACCTCTTCACGTCACCTCATACAGTATATAAAACCCCGTTAAAGGCCCCATGCGTACATTCTACAAGATTTATGGACTGAACACCGACCCCGGTTGAGGGGCTGATTACCTCATTCCCCCCTCCTTTCGCCTTCCCTTTATAGGACGATGAACCACTGTGTGGCGAAACGTTTCCTAAATAAAGATTCCCATATGCTGCATAAGTGTCTCAATCTTCAACTTGTCGGTTTTTCCAAACCATTCATCACAACTGTATTATGTTTGGTAGCAGAGCAGGAGTTGCGCAAATTAACATTAAGATCGACAACACTCAAATTGCCAGACAATGAGGGCAAATTCCTTGGCCTATACCTCGACAACCTAAATTTCAGCACCAATATCCAACACAAAAAAAGTATCCAAAACGGTGGGGATCCTCTCCAAGATACGATACTACGTGCCAGAAACTGTCCTTCTCACACTATACCATTCACTTGTATATCCATACCTCACCTATGCTATCTGTGCTTGGGGTTCAACTGCAGCAACACACCTAAAGCCAATAATAATACAACAAAAAGCCACAGTAAGAATAATCACTAAATCCCATCCCTGGCAACCCCCCCCCCCCCACTCTTCATAGATCTAAACTTTCTCCCTGTTCAGAACATCCACACTTACTACTGTGCAATCTATACCTACAGGACCTTAAATTCCAATATTAACCTTGACCTATTAACCTTGACCTTGTGACAGGATAAACAGGCATAACACCAGACACAAACATCTCTGACATTCCCCGTGTTCGATTAAACTTATACAAAAATTCAATGTATTTAAAAAGACCTAAAATCAGGAACACCCTACCTGAAAACACTAACTGCACACAACATTCATCACTTTCAAAACTACAGTTAGAAAACAACTAATCACCAGATACCCCCCAAAAACTAACTACATGATAACCACCTGTTGTTCCAACAATACACTCTCACCACTGACTATAAACCCCAGAAATATTAATCTTAACTTTGAATAGGGGATTAAAATCCTAACTAGTCATAAGTTTGCCTATTGATACTCCAATATAGACACTTTGTATTGTGCCAAAAACAAAAACATTCACATTGCTAAACTCACAAATATGATGTAGTCACTTAGCCTTAATACCATAAACGTAAGATTTAATGTTAAGAATTAAATCCAAGTCTGCCCAAATGCCTAGCCATGCTAGAGTACTAGTGGCCCCCTCTGTAATTATATTTTCTTCATGTAAACCGACACAATACCAAAACCTGTAAAACTCCCACACTGCAACCAGATAAAAACTTTGAATGGAACTGAATTTTACAAATAACCTTGGATTCTCTGACAAGTACCATTCACTGAACCACGGTCGCCTTAGGCTTTTGGTTAAGACATGGCTCAGTTCTACACTCCTCTAGTGCAATACGTCCATGTCCCTTCATCCCCCACACAACCCATGGGGTCCTAACAGAAAAGCCTGAATTTCTCTTCTCAATATTCTGTCCCCACGATCCTTCTCTGCTGGGTTAGCCCTGGCTCTATTCAACGACCTAAAAACACTCCTCTCCAGAGCTATTCTTCGACTGACCCGTCTTCCCCCTCCTCAGCCATTTGGTAATGCTTACCTGAACTTGTTCATACCATTCGTTAGGACTCGAAGAAGTCTGTTCAATGAACATCGACGATCTCACCAGTCTCAATTACCCCGTGTTTTGGAGAACTTCGCTTAAAGTGGTGCTTGCTGAACTTCGTCTTCCCTCTTCACCAACAGGATTGGTGTGTCGGTGGTTGCCTACCCAATGCAGGAAGCCTGTTTGCTTCCTGAAGTCAATGCCTGTCGACTGCACGCCAAGAGCCATTCACGCCTACCCGCTCAGGATACACAGTCTCCATTCAAGCTACAGTTCACCTCCCTCAGTGTCCTGTCGCTAGGCAGACCGTGTGTCTGCTTACATTACTTGCCTGATGAGTCCTCTCACTTTTTGCCTATTGATAACCGAGCCAATTTCATCTTTTCGTAATTAGCTATGCCTTCGTTGCCTTCCCGCCTTCCACCTCCCACCCCCCGCCACTCACCCCTAACCGCAGACATCCTGCCTCTGCCGTCTTCTCAATCCAATTCCTTCTCGCTAAACTCAAATCTCTGTCCTGATGCCACTTCTGTCCTGAAAATTTTATTACATCATATCACTGGTGCAACCTCATCTTAAAGCCTTTAAAAAAACAACTAGCTTCAAACTCCTCCATTAATAAACATTCCAACGAAACATACACCTCCAACCGATACCAGACAAAAACTTCTCAACTCAGGCGTAATCATTATTTGAAAAAAAACTCCTGAGCACTGTGCCAAATGCACAGTCATTGCTAAACACGTAAATAACTCTCCTCCATGACAGCATATGACACAACAAAGATGAAATTTAATAAAAGACTCAGAACTAAGAGGGAACAAAGTCTCTGTTGATGATATTTACCAACCTGAAAACTACATTCCTCAAAATATGCCTGTTCTCCTAACTCCTGAACGCCTCTACACTCCATCAGTCAAGGATTTCTTTGCCAAGACCATGCCCATTCCTCCCAAACACTCATTCACACCGACTTCACCAATCACAAACCGTCTTAAAAATTTTGCTACAAATTCGCGGGCCACGACAAAAACACTTGCACATCTTCACAAGTCTGCATCCAGATGTTCAGCAACTAGCCACTTCTGAAACTGCACAACCCTCTTACATGTTTTACTGCTGCAGGTCTCACACAGAAGTTGCAAATTCCTGCCCCTCTAGACAATAGACATTCATTTCCGCCTTCAGACAACCACCTCCTCCCTTTCCCACTCCCAACCCTAACCGTCCCGTCCCCTACAAAACTGCCATCCCCCACCCCCCCAATTGCCGGGGCCTCCCCGCGCACTTGGACGAACCTCTTCTACCCTTACAACACGCATCAAAACACCAACACAGACCTACAAACACCTCTCCACAAAGCCTACACCAACACTAACTACACAACTGTCAACTCGCCACAGCTGCCCACCTCTGCAATGGGAATCTCTCAAGCTTACCAATCAGACTACTCCTATTCCTTAACCTAATCTTGTCTGCTAACAATCTCCCTCCTAATCATCCCTCCTTGCTTATCTTCTAAAACCCCCTGCAAACCTCTCACCCTCCTTCCTACATTCTTCTCTCTTCCCCTACCACTCTCACCCCCACAACACCCCTCAAGCCCCTACCCCTTCTTCACATCCCTACCCCCTATTCACCTCTACCTCTCCCTACCAACACCCTCCTCCCCAAACCCCTCTTAGCATCTGCTGCTGCTGCACTAACTACTACTACTAATACTCCCCACCCTCTTTACTCACATCTTTCCTCTATTACCAAAGCTTCCACTGCCCTGCATCCATATCACCCCTCCTCCTCCACCACATCAAGACCTGATCCAGGGCCAGCGTCCTCCAAAACGCAATCCACTCAACCCTAACCTTGACCCAACTTCTGATATACAGACCCAAGAACATAACAGATCCATCCTCCTCCCGGCCGTCGTTCCTCTATGGACACGGTCCGTAACACCTACACACACCCCCCACCGATGGCACCATTTATCAATCACGGCTTAAATATAAACTTCCGACCTACCTTTGGATGACAAAACCATAAATCATGTTTTAAGGTGATTCATTCAACATACGATCCTTACTTCACAATTAGACCACTTAATGGCCGAGCTCCTTAAGCTAGAGAGGCGCCCCCCCCCCCTCCCAAAGACATTGTTTTGCTTAACAGTACCTGCCCAAAGCCCTCTCAATATATCCGCCCATGATGGTTTATACTGCACTATAGTCTCCCTATATCCCCATGATGTGATGCCATCCCTTGTCAAATCCACAAATTATGAATATCTCCCATCCCTTTTATTCACTCACCCTGTCTTATGGGTCAGAATACACACCCACCTTGACCCTTAATCTTTTTACCACCTAAGCTCGCCCAAAACACTACTCTCACATAAACGGACCTTTCCTAGTCTTCAACTACCCAACACCAACATACCTTCGAGCTATATGAATGCAAACACCCCGCCTTCATCACACCAGTAACAATCAACTTGGTCCCACCATTACTCAACTTCACAAACCACAAACACCTAGTTCACCTCGTCCCAACCTTCAACACCTTCTTACAACCCACACTGGCCAATGCAAACCCGACATCATTCTGGCAAACATGAGCCACTCCTAACACTACATATCACCTGGCGCCTATTACAGGCTCTGATCACATTCCATCATCTAGCCACACTCTCCACCCTAATCCTCATCTACAGCTACACCTTCATTCTCCTACAAGAATCTGTCTGGGATGCCTTCAAACAACACATATAATACTAACCTCACCTAAGATTTTCAAACAACATACCCATCTCTGACATTGACACAATGCACTCATCAGGACACCCTTACACAAGCATCCAACACCGCAATGATCAAAGAAAACCCTCACCACTCGTTTATTTCCTTCCAACCCTGACATCAGAACAAGAAGACTAATTATCTGCTAACTACAACCGCTTCCTCTACAACACACACAGATTTAATCAAAGTCGATTACAACTCATTTAACTCAAAAATAAAATCTACAACAGTCAGACCAAGACCACAACAATCACCTGGGTCACAACTCGCACTACATGCGACCAAACAGCATATGAAAAACACAAAAACCTTCTGGACATTATCAAAAATATCAGAGGCCCCACTCCCCCCCCACCAACCACTTTAAACTCACCCACAACACACACATCTCAGACCCCGCAGTCTGCTGCTAACATCTTCAAACACATCTGGAGCACTTCTTCCACCCACCCCACCATTAATAAAGCTATCCACCACATTCAGACATAGAACACTGGAACCTACACACACACAAGATAACAACCCAAGCCACTACATCTAGACTCGCTTACCTCCTCCAAGAACTTGACACTCCTTTCACCTTCACAACGGTAAAAACTCCTTCCTCAGACAACCTTCCTCCCAATGGCTCCAGGGCGCCTCTGCCTAAACCATATCCAGAAACCTCCTTCCTATCATTACTGCCTACAACAAACCTCCTCAATGCCGCCCTTGCCTCTGGATACTTCCTTTTTAAAGCCTGCTACTGCTATCCTCCTTCCTAAACCCAATAAAGACCACTCGATCCTAGAAAACTATCGCCAATCAGCCTCCTCGAACCTTTAGAAAAACTCCTGAAAAAACACATCAGCGCCATCCGCCTATCGCAGATACCTGGGAACAATCCCTACTTTCCTGATGGCCAGTTTGGCTTCAGAACACACAGATCCACACAGGATGCCATTAGCATCATTCTCAACTACATCCCCAACACAAAAGAAACAGGAAGCTTCTGGTTACAAAAAGACTTTGTAAAATCTTTGACAACTGTCTGGCATGAAGGGCACAAACACAAACTTTGGCACTAACTAACCTGCCCTCACTACTTCGTCAACTCATCTGCAACTTCCTAGACTGCCGCACCATTAGAATCAAATTCCAAGCTGTTACTACTCTGACACTTCACACCAAATGCTGGGAGTACTTAAGGATCTTCCTCTCCCCAACCCGCTACATTTTATGCACTAACGATATTCCAACCACCTGTATACCACAACTCAATCACTCTAGCTATGCAGACGACGTTACACAACTTATCACTCATAGCCAATATAGATACACAACAACAAAACACAAAATGAGTCGACAGGATAGTCATCTGGAGCAAAAATGGAGGATCAAATCCAAATGCAGCTAAATCCAGCAGTTACATAAATTAACATACAGAAACGTGATCCTCCATTACCTGTCGTACTCAGAACACCTGACAAACCCGCACTTACATCTCATCACAACTGTCACTGCACTTGCGTTTAATCTTGACTACCTTCGTTCGCATACGACTGACACATTCACTCAAGGCATTGCAATAGCTAGTAAGGCCCTGCGGTCCTCTACAAGCTGCAACATGCCTCCATGTGCAATCCAAACTAACACCTCTACAAATCCCTAAAAACGTCCCTCTGATAACTTACACTCCACAAGCCGCTCTCATGCAGCTAACACGAACTTACTTTAAACTGCAAACGTGTCCAGTACAAGGAGCTGCACTGGGTGCTTTGATGTCCAGATGGGGAGGAACTTTCGCCACAAGCGAGTCTCCCATGGCCCAATTAGACATCCCTGCCTGAATCTGTACTGGAAGACGCTCAAATGACAGAAGATTGACAAGCTACTGACTCCGTCCTTGAAGACATTCGCAGATTCCACAAGCCAACACAACCTTTTCTCTACTTTTATATCGTGCTCCTAACCCTGTTACAAATAACATTGGATTCCACTGACAGGTACTCTTGCGCAGTTCATTCTCGACGCCACGTACGCTTTAGGCTAGGAAATCTTCGCCTGCCCGTCCTCCCCGCTTACCTCACCAGAGTCCAAATAGAAGAGCCTGAATTTCTGTTATCAATGCCTGACCCCCGGTCGCCTAGCTTGCTGGGCTAATCCCTGGCTCTATTTCGAACGACTAAGATACATTCTCTCTTGAGGCTATTCTTCGTCTGTCCCGTCTCCACCGCTCATCCCATTTGGGATCTTACCTGAACTTGTTCGTTCGTTCGTTCGTTCGTGTTAGGTCTGAAGCCAATCGTGGCGAAACGTTTTCTTTAATGTGTGTCCTGAACATGTACATCCTTTCGGTATCACCATACATTTCCTCATCAATGATCTAGAGGGAATTAATAAGTGGATATGAGCAAATTCGCCAATGACCACAAAGATAGCAGAATAACTGATTCAGGGAACTTCAGGAGAATTTAAACTCACTACCTGGTTCAGAAAAGTGAAGATGCAGTTCAAAGTAGGTAAATGTTTGGTTCTGAAGCATCGGATGTCCATAACCCAGAAATAATGTAGAAAACTTGGCCATATGATGTAAGATAGTGCAACATCTGGAGTCTTTATTGTAGACGTTCGCCATCCTGTTGGCATTATCAATGCAAATCTAGGCAAGTATAGAGACAGTAAACTAAATACATGATTGCCCTCGTCTGCTAACGTCCCTATCCACTGACGCCTTATATACCCGCCATCTTCTTGCTTTTGCTCCGCCTGCCCGATCACACAGTTGCTCAATGCATAAGAAGCTTCTTCGCCACCGCGCCAGGTGGGGAATTTATTATTCTGCAACGTCCATCCTTTTCACAATGATGTTTGTTATCGTGTAAAATCAAGCCTTTGAATGGTGTAATAAATGACTCCTCGAAGGCTAGCTTTAGTCTACCGTCGTTAGGATCCTGCCTGCAGGTCAAATTTACGGCAATCCACTCTCTTAAGGGACTACTTCAATTGTCTTCTGCACAGACGACATGGAGGCATTTAACACTAATGACGACTCTCAATCAGGACCCTGCATACACAACGATCACTAAATTCCCTCTCCATCTTTTATCGAAACTCTGTCTTTGTATAAAGACTGGACAATATCATCACCTCTCTACTGAAGCACTGAAGACATCTATTGAGGTACAAAACATCCTGGCCTCTGTAGAAGCATCTCTAAGAATCCCCATCGCCCCAATCTAAGCTAAAGAGTGCATTCTCATAGTTCTCCATGCTTCCCCCAATCTCTCTGATCGTCTGGCCATCTCGTATTACCACATTCACCGAAGTTATATAGAACAAGAACGTTTCACATACATCTCCCACTGCTGACTGCTACTTTCGCTATAATCACAACCACCCACGACCTGCCCCGCATCAAGGATAAGAAGTTTGTTCAAATTGTGGAATGATGGATAATTTCAGATCCTGACCATTACTACGCACCAACAATGTCTTAACTGCAATGGTAATCATCATACCCTTGAAGCTAATGCATACCCCTGAAAAAGAAATCATATGGAAGATAACTAAAGTTCTGAAGAAACCTCCAATTCACCGACATACACTGCCATAACAAAATCAAAAAACCCGACACCACCAGACTACATGCTAATCTACAGGCACCATCGCCAATCAACTCCCTCTCTCCAGTTCCCCGACGGTGCTCCCTCCAAGGGCTGTACTGCATGGTGTAGCACACCTTGCAAACACAGCAAACCCCGGCACTATCAACACCACTATCAACAACTATTTCGTATGAACAACATGCCTGCCTTCAATTTCCCGCAACTCCACTCAACACGCCTTCAGCAGACCATCCTCAAGATCCTCAAAACGC
Source organism: Cherax quadricarinatus (assembly GCF_026875155.1). Lineage (NCBI taxonomy): Eukaryota > Metazoa > Arthropoda > Malacostraca > Decapoda > Parastacidae > Cherax > Cherax quadricarinatus. The sequence goes on along the minus strand of NC_069464.1, from coordinate 23,279,178 downwards.
CCCTGAACTTTACTGCACCTGTAGACCTGTCTCCTGCCCAAGCAACTGCTCTTGTAACCTTCTATAACCACTTCCGACCAGCTGTCAACGTTGATCATGCTGCCTCCAGCCTGCTGTTACAGAACATTGACACCTCTCCACTGCTCCTGGCGATCTCAGTCACCTGCTACCACCATTGTAGATTCCTCATTCAGAAGAGGAAGACAGCGACGACTCCCGTAAAACCCTCATGGAAATCTTGCCTTTCTACACTTCTGAAATACTTACACCATCAACTTGTACTGAACTCTACAAAAAGCCTCGGTGCCTGGAACAGTTAAGCATGAGAATCTCCTCATCTTCACACACTCCCAAGTTCATCTTGAGTCCAATCAAGCCTCTAACGTTTCAACCTCATGTAACAAGGCTAAATTATACCACCTATATAGGAGCAGCTTCAAAAATTCGAAAATGACTCCCAACTGCAAACCTGCCTCCGCGTTACCTCCTATAACTCAACTCCCGAACATACCGTTCTAAAAAAACCCTCTGAAGAGACCTAGCCTGCTGCCAGCTACTTAAGATGCAAGGTCTCAACTACCACAAGTTCGAAACAACGTCCCTGCTATACCCAGTTTCTCAAGTCTGCCACAACGATCGCCTTTAGCTGCTGGGTTAACCCTGGCTCTATTTCTACGACTAAGAACACTTCCTCTCCAGAGCTATTCTTCTTCTGCCCGTCATCCCCCCGCTCACCCCATTGGGATCTTTAAACCTGAACTTCTTCATTCGTTTCGTCGCCTTTGCTCCACACCGCTTTCATCGACCAACGATCTCGCCTCTGAATTACCCCGGGTTGAGAGTGACTTTCCTCAAGTTAGGGTAGTACTGGACCTTCGTCTCATCAGGATGGTGCGTCGTGCTGCCTACCCAAGGGCAGGAAGCCTTCCCCTTCTACACTCCTGTTACAGTCTGAAGTCTTCACGTCCTCAGCCTGTACATAAAGTCTGCACGCCATACAGCTATTGTTGGATCCTCACCACTCACCAGCCATATTGTCTCTCCTCGCCGTTCAGGCATACATGGCCCAGCTAACAGCTCCCACCTCGGTGTCTGTGCCCTAGTCCAGAAAAACTTTGAAGTTATAGCCAGGCAAGTACGTATGAAGTAGACACGTACTTGCACACGTCCCTGAGTGCTTGGATGTATCTTCTGGCATCAAAAAGATGCCAGAAGATACATCAACAAGAAACATCGTCTGGTGGATATGGTAACCACGAACCAACCTTCTGGAGGCTCCGAGTTTCATAAAGGCTTTGTTCAAGGAATTATCACTGCTGCAGCTACTGAGCCTTCAAGATCGGTCATTCCCAGAAGATGCATCCAAGCACTCAGACTTGGATAACAACGATAATATCGTCATTACAACCTCTGACAAAGGAGGTGGTGTCGTGTTACTAGACGCTGTCGACTACAACAATAAAGTTTTAAATCTTCTCAATGATACCAACACATACCAGCCTGTATCAGAATCAGTGCTACTTCAAAGTACCCAGACTTTTCTTCAAAAGGCTCGTAGCATCTTACGAAAACCAGAAAAAGGCAAAAAACTACTTAAACTTTTACCAAGCCAACCGAAACCAGCACGCCTGTATGGCCTTCCTAAGACACACAAGCCTGGCATCCCACTACGGCCTATCACTTCGGGCATAGGGAGTGCACACACACGGACTAGCCGGCCACCTTGCCAAATACCTTTCAGCGCTTCTGGGCACCATCAGACAAGCCCACCTCAAACACTCAGGTGACCTTCTCTCCCGAATTTCCAACCTGAATGTTAAAAACAAAAGCATGGCTTCCTTCGATGTCATAGCCCTCTTTACCAACGTTCCTACTGACGCTGCAATCAAAATTCTGAGAGAGGCTCACTGAAACCACGACCTCTCTATCTCTCTTAGATTTCATCAGTCTAGTGGATCTTTGTGTTAATTTCAACATTTTCAGTATCAGGACAACTGTTTACAAACAGTGCTTTGGGATGGCAATGGGCAGCCCGCTCCGTGCTGTGCTTGCCAACCTCTTCATGGAAAACCTGGAGACAGAGAAATTCAGCACCCTCATTCCCAACACCTTTACCTGGCTAAGATACGTTGATATATTGGTTTTCTATCCGAGACGTCTCAATATCCAGGCTATTCTCAAGATCAATGCAGTCGAGCCATCAATAAAGTTTACACTAACACGAAAACGATGGCAAACTTCCTTTCCTCGACGTTCTCATGTGCAGATCTCCCGACAGTGACACTTCTCTTCAAAGTGTATAGAAAAACTTACCAACAAGGACGATCTTGTACACTTTTATTCACACCAAGACACCCGCACTAAGAGGAGTCCTATACACAAATAACCCGCACATAAGAGAAGCTAACGACGACGTTTCGGTCCGACTTGGACCATTGACAAATGGTCCAAGTCGGACCGAAACGTCGTCGTTAGCTTCTCTCTTTTATGTGCGGGTTATTTGTGTATTGTTCTAGTCACGGTATTGTGCCTTTTTGTTATTTAAGAGGAGTCCTCATTGGCGGCTTCTTGAGAGCTCTTCGCATTTCCAGCCCTTGTTTTCTTGAAAAAGAATGTACATATATAACAAGCCTTTACATGTCTTCAGTTTCCATCTTTCTTTATCAGAGATTGCAGACTCAAAGCACAAGCTATCCTCAACAAACCGTGGTGATGTCGCCACGAATACTCGCCGGGCACTTGCTATGAGTAACATCAACGTTTCCACCATAAACATATCTATCAAAGACCTCACTACGAAACGCAGCCCCACACTTCTACAGCAGGCGTCTACACTATCCCGTGGATTCTGTCCCAAGAAATATGTAGGCGAGACAGGCAGAGATCTTGCAGTCCGCCTGAATGAGCGTCGAAATGCCTCTAACAGACGATGTAAGGTACGCATGTGTACTCCACAGACTCCACAGGGCATTTGATGAACTGGAATGAGGCGCAACTCTTTCTCACCGAACCAGACCTCAGACGCCGACGGTGTATAGAAGCCTCAGTAATATCCGTCACCGACACTATAGAACGTAACACTAGAAACTACAAAATTTCAAAAACATTGGCATACATGACACTTAAGCACCACCAACCCAACAGCACAGGAGTCACGCGGTGTCATCGTCTACCCGTCCTCATCCCAACATGACATTCTTCATGTTACCATGCGTCACTCACACCCCATCTCCGCCTTTTATGTCTTTCTACCTCTATGTTACAAGTGATCAAAGGTCCCAAGACGAAACGTTTTCTTAATATAAAATTGTCATAGTGTTTCCTTACGTGTTTTTTAAAACCAATTTGTCGGTATTTATTACCAAGGTTTATTCCATAAGTAGTAACCTTAAACCAAGACAGCAATGCCTAACTGTACGTAATAAGAAACAGATTACTGGGATATATATCAAGAAATGTAAGCAACAGAAATTAAGAGGTTATATTACAGCTTCAAAGATCATTAGTGAGGGCCCCCTAAATTACGCAGCTCAGTTCTGGTTTCCTTACTACAGAATGGACAAATTCATTAGAAAACATTCAGCGTATAATGACTAAATTAAAACTAGCATTAAAATCTTTCTTATTTAATAAAGATTGAAGACCCTTTAATTACATTCACTTGTTAGACGAAGAATTAGGCGAGACATGATCGAAGGGGTGTTAAGTGGAAGATGGGTATCAATAAAGTGGACATAAATAAGGTCTTGAGATATCCTTCCATGAGAGAACCCGCCTTAATTGGGTTCAAATTAGACAAGTTTAGATTTAGAAAGAATACAGGAGAGTATTGGTTTTTCAAATAGGGTAGTTGGCGAGTGGAACAGTCTGCCTAGTAGGGTATAGAGGCTAAAACCTTGGGTAGTTCAAAAATTTTGGTTGGATAAATAAAAAAGTGAGAGGGGTTGGATTTGAGTGGGACTTGCACATGGTTAAATAGAATTATCAAGGCTTATTTCTTGGGTAGTATTGAAAATTGGGTTGGGGAAATATTTTGTTATTGGATGGATTGTGAAGGACCTGCCCCAGTATGGGGCCCAAAATGCCTGCTGCAGTGTTCCTTCTTTACATTCTTATGCTTTATGATTTCCGACTTGGCAAAATTAAAAAAAAAACAAAAAAAAAAAAAAACCCTGAAGGAGTCTGCTGGAGATTTTCAATTTTTCTGTCTTGTGACTAGACAATGGACAAATATTGCCTATCTGGCCGTTTTCTTTCGTGAAATAACTGTAGAGTTTGATATGCGAGAGAAAGTGAGGACTTGTTACGTCAATGAAAACGCTAAACATTTGGAAAGTTAAGTAGCCTTGCTACAGATTGAGCTACAGCCATGGATGGCTGGAAAATTTTTTTAATTGTATTTGTCAAAAAGGAAGTGAATCTCCAGTCTTTCAAAGTTTATTTAACTATGGGCCACCCC